>OZ024819.1:2767974-3435488 GCA_964017055.1 Chloromyia formosa
TCTCGATCGGGAGTTATCCAATTCCTACCATAAACCATCCTAAAATCTTAGGAGTCACGCTGGATAGCATATGGCCACATCATCACCCCATGCCTTAACTGTGTGCGATAGGATGCGTAGTAGGAATAAGATCCTCAAAGTCCTGGCCGGTAGTACCCGGGGGAAAGGACAAAGAAACTCTACTGGTCACGTATAAAGCAGTCCGAAGATCAGTGGCCAACTATGCGGCTCCTGTGTGGTCGCAGAATCTCTGTGACACACAATGGATGAAGATTCAAACGTGCCAAAACGCCGCTCTCCGTACTGTTACTGGCTGTCTCCTGATGTCACCCCAGGACAATCTACATCAGGAATCCAGGATGATGCCGTTAAGGGACCACAACCAGCTTCTTGCCAAGCAATACCTGGTGGGCTGCTATCGAAGTGATCACCCAAACTTCAACCTTACGGACAAGACGCCGCCGCCTAGACATGTCAGGCGCGACCTGAGGGAATTAGAAAGAGATGTCCAGAGATACAAAAGGGAATCATTTGATAGTGGCGCACATAGGTTGACCATCGCAGCAATACATCGGGAGGAGGTTAGTCAGTCAATAGCAGGCTTACGTTCGAATCCAGTTCTCTCGTCCATACCACCAATCCGGAAGAGGAAAGACTTCCGAGAGCTACGAGAACAACACTCGCCCAACTTCGCTCAGGCTGGTGTTCACGACTTAACTCCTAACTATCCCGCATCGACCAGGACGTCTCAAACATCTGTCCTGCTTGTAACGGAACCCCTCACGATGTAAACCATATCTTTCACTGTCCAGCTGCACGCACCCACCTGACTCCTAGATCGCTGTGGGAGAACCCCACAGAGGCAGCTAACTTTCTATCCCTCAACACCGCGGATGAAGACGAAACCGCAGGCATGTAACAAACAAACACATCGAATTCTGACCATTGCTACAACAACAACAACGACAGGAGGAAGAAATTCCTGGGCTCCTAGTTTTACTACGACCTGGAAGAGCTCAAGGATATGAGCGTGTTGCAGCTCAATCGTTACATTGCCAGCACAGGCCGGTTCGCAACCTAGGTTGCTTCAGCGAGGTGAATTGTTACTGTTATTGGTGGTATCACAATGGACTCATGAGAGGTCTAAGTGTGCTGTGTTGTATCATGCCAGCCCCTTAACCTAACCTAACCCTATTTGACTGCATAATTGAGATGCTTTCGTCAAACGTTTAATTAGCAGTGGATTCATCATACCGGTGAAAAATTACCCAAATTGTAACTCTAATCTGGCCCGCTGAACCCAAAATTCTGACGATCTGGCCCCTTTTCAGAAAAAGTTTACCGACCCCTGGTCTAGAGTTTTGAGAATTTTACGAAATTCGAAAAATGACAAAAAAAAGTTCCGGCGAGACTTTCCGGCAGTTGAACAGGACTCAATCGTGTTTTTTTTTTAGGATCCAGATGCCTAAATTTGCTCTGCCATTTCCTGCGTTCACAGTGGCCCTGCCTGAATTTTTGACAGAATTTGAAAATTTTCTTTGCTTTGCCGGAGCTTCTGGACAGTTGACTCTTGACATGTTCCTCGGATGGCCCCGACATTTTCAAAACGTTGCACTGGCTTACAATTTCATCCGATTGCGACATGAAAGGTGTCGTTTGATTCATTGGGTGCTGTCATGACTTTATTTTGTCAAAAGTTCCAAAAAGCACCAAAGCCTTCAATAAGTCATGACGGCAGAGCATGAGTGGTCGTTAAAATTTGCAATGAGTTGTAATTCTCGAAAATTTGTCATTCAATCGAAATCCGGGATGGGGTTATGGGAACCGTTAGGAAGTGCCGTGACTTCATTGGGACACATTTCTTGACCAGGTCCAGGCATGGTGCTAGATGTCATTCACTGACTTCTGCCTTCTAGCCGTGGTCTCTTTCAGTGATCTTTTTTGGGTTGGTCGATTTTCTAACTTGCCGTGATGTGGAGTGAATAGCCATCCATGACCCCCCCCCCCCCCCCCCATACTCACAGGGAAATTTCGGTCACTTTATGCGCGGCGTAGAAGAGCTTCAACATTTTCACCGATTTTTTTCTAGACATTTTTAAAAATTCAATTCTTTGGAAATGTTCCTCGGATGGCCCCGACATTATCAAAGCGTTCCATTTGCTCACAATCTCATCCGCTTGCGACATGAAAGGTGTCGTTCGATTCATTGCATGCCGTCATGACTTTATTTAGTCAAAAGTTCGAAAAAATCCAAAGTCGGAATTATGGAGCCTTCATTCCCCAGAGTCAAACCATTTGACAATAATTCATGACGGCAGAGCATGAGTGGTCGTTAAAATTTGCAACGAGTTGTAATTCTCGAAAATTTGTCATTCAATCGAAATCCGGGATGGGGTTATGGGAACCGTTAGGAAGTGCCGTGACTTCATTGGGACACATTTCTCGACCAGGTCCAGGCATGGTGCAAGATGTCATTCACTGACTTCGGCCTTCTATTCGTGGTCTGTTTCAGTGACCTTTTTTTGGATTGTTCGGTTTTCCAACTTGCCGTGATGTGGAGTGCATAGCCATTCATCCCCCCCCCCCCCCTATATACACAGGGAAATTTCGCTCACTTTAAGCGCCCAGCCGTGATGGACTTTAATGCAGAAGAGCTTCAACATTTTCACCGATTTTTTTCTAGACATTTTTCTAATTTAATTTTTTTCTACACACGACAAGGACACCTGCACAATCGAACATCAATGTAGGGGGCCTCAACATCGACTCCGTGAACGACTTCATATACCTGGGCTGCAACTTGTCAAGGGACGCCAACGAAACTGACGAAATCAAGCGACGGGCTGTTTGCGATCGAGATTGATGGCGCATCCGGTACAATCATGAGTTGTATGAACTATACAATGAGCTGGATGTTTCGAAAATCGTCAAACTACAACGACTTCAATGGGCAGGGCATGTACAAGGAATGGACGATGATCGAATGCCAAAGAGAGTACTGAACGAAGAACGAGTCGACGGAGCGAGACTGCCTAGACGACCGAGAGCTTGTTGGGAGAGCTCAGTATATGCGAACGCCGAGGAGCTGCTGGGCTTCTAAAATTGGAGAATGCGGTCCGCGTGACCGGGATAATTGGAGGACAACGATTCAGGCGGCCAAGGCCCGATGTCGGGCTGTCGCGCCACGCATTAATTACACATGCATTTTGTACACATGCAAACACACACATTTTTTTCAGAACTTTTGTCCTTAAATTGCGTGGGCTTCTCATGCAAATTTTCCAAATTAAATTTGCCACTTTTCTTATTCACTTAAATTTTTTTTTTTCAGTCCATGGACATCTCACACAGCCGTCGCCACTTGTAAAACCATTGGTTTGGGAGCACACGACAAATCAAATTTTTCGCGGCAATAACCGCGCACCTATGTATTTAAGATTTAATATTGTGTCACCAAATTTATGAATAAAAGAAATTTTAGACTTGAACTTGAACTCTTCTTATTCACAGACAAGTAAATTTCCCCCACCAAAAAACAACACGAAACAAATTAGGATCCTTATAAGATTTTCGAGAGACAATTCGAGAATTGGATCGAAACGACCAAGGCCCGATACGTGGTCTGGGCTGTCGGGCGCTACTGATGATGCTGACAGGATTTTCGCACGATCTTCTTACAGCCAGGATGTGATCAGAACTAATACTAAATATGTCCAGAAAACAAACAATCACGATGCACCGACCGAAAAGATAAAAAGATATACACACAGTTCAACCAACTCTCTGTGCGTACTCGTTTAATAACACGTACACATCCCTTTCGCGAGTATATGAAATTTTCTTATTAAATCGTTCGTAATTGACCAGTCCGACAAGTTTCCCATAGGCAGGACCTCTTTGACCCCTCGCTCGACCCCGTTTTGAATCAAAACGGACACAAACTCCACATAGACCACGTACGCACGCATTTAACTGGACAACACACATCTGTCCAGTGTACGCTGAATACACTCTGGTCGGCGATTGTGGCGGGTATTTTTGATACGAAAAAATTTACAACAAAAAAGAAATGTTTAAAAGACGTGTCCTGGCTGGCCCAACATGTATCCTTCGCGGCAAGGACAAACATTTACACAAAATTGCGTATGTCCATTTCAATGCATGTACGAGTACGTTGAATTGCATCGAACACCGAGCAGTGGGTAAATCCTTTTTTGAGGGTATGAGGGATATGCGTGTTGCTGACCATTGTCCAGATTTCTCATCCCGTCGGGAGAGGAGTGAGAGAGGGAGGGAATGACGAGTGAATCGAATAAGGGTTGAATGACCATCATCATGGACGGTTTCGGCATTGTCCTATGCTCAATCTTGACCCTTATTTGCAGCGCTTTGAAAGAGTCGATGCAAAACGGACGACGCGACAGTGGTGATGGTGGTGGACACAGTGTGTACTCATCTCAAGGTCATGTGTTGCGCGCAATTTGCAATATCTTTCGAGTTATGACCATTACTGGCCAATTGCCTCATATTGAACAGTTTGCCAGGAGACGTGCGAATGCCGCTCAATGATTATTGCCAAGGAGCTGTGGTGATGCACCTGTCCTATCTTGGCAGCATTGTAGAAAGACCCCCCTTGAGTTCCACAACTTCACCGGAGTTGGATGATATGAAGGAGGTGAGTGGATGGTTCACGCGGATTAGGTCTTGTCGGACGTTATTGAGTCCTATAGTCCGGTATCACAACGGACCCAATAGTGGTCTGTGCGTATGCTCTCGGGGCAGCCCCTATAACCGAACCGAACCTAACCTAAGACAATATGTAACGGACGATTTGGTGGACATCCGAAGATGCCCGTGGGGACGGAGCCTAAGGGGAGACGTGGGCGGGGTTTTCGCCGCTCATTGCCCCTGTCCTTTACGTATTAACAAAAAATCATAGGCCTGGAGAAAACAACACAAACAGGGGAGGTAAAAATGGGGAATGATAAAAAATGAGGCGATAAGGATGGAATGGTGTTGG
The DNA here is from genome assembly GCA_964017055.1 of Chloromyia formosa. Taxonomy (NCBI): domain Eukaryota; kingdom Metazoa; phylum Arthropoda; class Insecta; order Diptera; family Stratiomyidae; genus Chloromyia; species Chloromyia formosa. The sequence goes on from OZ024819.1 coordinate 2,772,995, forward strand.
CGGACGGCGCAGATTTCCTTGCGTTCGCATCAGGGTCCAGGCGTAATGGGACCCTCGGCCTCTGGTTTCGTACCACCGATAGATCCTTACTCATCAGGTGCTGCCATAGATCTACCGATGGAAGCAGCACAACCAGACCAGAATATGGTTCATTACACATCCGACGGTAAGGCTAACGTTACAGGCAGAATTGTTCAATTTCTGCTGAGCCACGACGAGAAAGGACACACCGTATCTATCTATCATTTCATAAATTGTCCAATCGCTTTTCTTCACGCAATAGCCACCCCCATAGTCGCCCTTATTTTATCCCCCACATATTTTGTTGCCATCGTCATCACTTTTTGGCAAATCTTCTCGCGCGCCATTTCTTTCGAAATATCAAACAAACAGACACACAGACAAGCAACCGCCCGCCGTCGAACCCACTGCGAGAAAATCAGGATATTGTCTTGAAACTCTTCTATCTTTAGAGAATTATTGTCCTTTGCAGGACGTCCCGATAAAATGGCGAAAATATCCATAAAGTATATTTACACACCGTCGTCATCGCCGTCTTCGTCTTCGTCGTCCGGGGGCCAAAATGAATCCTATGGCTACAATAATAAATTTCCATTTTACAAACAAATTATAGTCTATCCGCAGATATCCCGTGCATCGTTCTAGATAGTAGGTAGGTAGTAAGTATCCTTGACTACCGCCCGAACTGTGGACTTTTGAAGAGATATTGAGAATTTGATTGCTTCTTTCTGGCACACATACACACACACAAACAGACAATTTATAATGATGAAGCCGATGACAACGAGATGAGTCACAGTCAATTTTTGTCCGGACTGTGTCGTGAAAAAGTCCATGGCAAGGAGACAACCTGTGCCCCGACCATCCTTCCCACCCGGAGTAAAGGAATAGGATGTTGTTTACAAAGATGGAGCAAGGAAGAAGGTTCAGTTTCAACATCCCCCTTTTCACGTTTTTGTGTCGTTTTATCGCAACCCCGCACAAAACAGGGGGTGCGCGCGAAGCGGAAGAGGATTCTTTTTGGCTATCGTGTTTTATTGAATACTGTGCGGCAATTGAGGATAGTCCAAGACAATGTCGCCCGGCGCGACGCGACGTCTTGGTCACAATCAATTCTATAGTTGGTAGGAGTTTGCAGGATCTAAATCGAAATCAATTATAAAATATTGGGCGCGGCTGGATTGATAGGATATTGGATATTTTATCGAAATGGGCAAGTTGTACGGGGGAGGCTTGAATGGTGATGTCTTAGAGCAATAGGCGCAAAAATACATTGAGAAAGTTCAGCGAAATACAGCTTCCTCCAATTCAACCGTGTTACGGATCGAGAAAGTCAAATATCTTTACAAATTAAAGCGCAATTTTAGGCCGAATGTAATGTAATCAACGTCTAACAATTCATGACGAATTTCGTGCTCTGTTAGATGCTATTCCTCATGCCCTCTCCCTCCAAGAAATAGAATTTGTTCACGAATATCCAACGGAAGAGAAGGCTGCCAATATATGGGAAGAACATAATTCTTTTCGCACGAACATCCCACGAATAAAGGACGCCCAATGTGTGGTCAAGCTGTCGTTTCTGGAGGGTGACCACAATTTTTCTTTACGAATATCCTTCGAAGAAAGTCCATCTATTGTGGAACTCTTGTTCCCGGGGATGAAGACAATTTTTTTTGAGTGAGCATCCTACGAAGTAAGGGCGCCCAGTGTAGGACTGTTACTCCTAAGGAGATAAACACCATTTTTTACGAATATCCCACGAAAAAAGGGCGCCCAATGTGGAACTGTTGCTCCTGAAGGACGAGCAGGTTTTTTTTTCACGAATATTCTACGAAAAAATGACGCGCAATGTGGGACTGTTGTTCCTGGGGAATTGTTACGAATTACGAATTTCTTACAATCACAATTTTTTTTACAAATATCCTTCGAAGAAAGGGCACTCCATGTGGGATTGTTGCGTTCCCCAAGGTGTGAACACAATCTTTTTCTACGAATATATTTCGAAAAAAGAGCACCCAATGTGGGACGTTCGTTCCTGGAGGAGGCAGTTGGATGGAAAGCACGTTTTTTTTTCAAGCAGTGAAGACATGTTTTTCACAAATATCCTACAAAGAAAGGACACCCAACGTGGAATTCTGTTGACCCCCCCCCCCCCAAGCAAAATAAAAACAAAAACTTTTCCTCTACTTGAAACGAGATCATCGTGATTATTCGACTGGACACCCAATACGGTCAAGCAAGTACGAATATCCTGCGAAAAAAGGGCACACATCATGAGACCGTTGTTTTCTGGGGAGAACTCAATTTTTTTTTATGAATTTCCTACGAAAAAGGGCGCCCAATGTGGGACTGTTACTTCTAAAGAGATAAACTCTATTTTTTTACGAATATGCTTCGAAGAAAGGGCAGGGCGCCCAATGTAAGACTGTTGTTCCTAGGGAATGAAAACAATTTTTTTTTACGAATTACGAATTTTTACGCCACAATTTCTTTACGAATATCCTTCGAAGAAAGGGCACCTCATGTGAGCTTGTTGTGTTCCCCGGGGGAAGAGGGGTGGACACAATTCTGTTCTATGAATACATATCGAAAAAAGGGCGTCCAATGTGGGACGGTCGTTTCTGGAGGCAGTTGGGTGGAAGGCATGTTTTTTTCCATCAGTGAACACGTTTCTTTCACAAATATCCTGCGAAGAATGGACACTCAACGTGGAATTCTGTTGATACCCACGCCCTCTCCCCACCAAACAAAATAAAAATAAAAGAAGAAAGGGCGCCCAATATGGAACTGTTGCTCCTGAAGGACGAACAGATTTTTTTGCGAATATCCTACGAAAAAACGACGCCTGAGGATTGAAAACAATTTTTTTAACGAATTTGGAATTTTTTACAATCACAATTTCTTTACGAATGTACTTCGAAGAAAGGGCACCCCATGTGGGATTGTTGTGTTTCCCGGGGGTGAACATAATTTTGTTCTACGAATATATTTCGAAAAAATGGCGCCCAATGTGGGACGGTCGTTCCTGGAGGCAGCTGGGATGGGGATAAGTTTTTTTTTCCAGCGGTGAACACATTTTTTTTTCTTAAAAATTCTAGGAAGAAAGGACACCCAACGTGGAATTCTGTTGATTTCCCTCCCTCCCCACCCCCAGAAAAAAAAAATAAAAATGAAAACGCGAAACGAGATCCTCCGACTTTGCATTTTCCCCAAAAAACGTCTTTGAATCGGAATCCCCAAAGATTTTCATAGAGGAAGCCGCAATCTGCAGGCCACCGTCAAAGCACTTCTTATTTAATCATCGCCGTTGTTCCATACGTATATCATTCAGACACAAATTACTTTCCCTCTGTATCTTATATATGTCTATCCTCCCGAATCCAAAATCATATATCTTTCATGAAATCTCGTGGCCACCTATCGAGCCATCCTGGTAACTTATTGTGCTTTCCAGTTCTCTACTCTCACCGAGATGGCTCTGCTCGCGCGGCCTTAGCATTATGTGAATCGAGGGTCGTCGCATCCCCTTCCATTCGCGTGCAACGAGACACAAAAAAAGAACGTACACCAATCCAATACCTACGTACCTCCTTCTGTGTACATTGTGTATTGTCCGGGGAGGGCGAACACCATTTTAAGACCCTCCGCGATGCATTCGACGATAGCCCTCTTTTGTGTTGGGCTGTGCCAACCGCGACGGGCCTCACACAATTCTCGATATTAGGGTTGATAGGACGAATTAATCGAAAACACACACACAGGGACACACAACAGGATGCACGCACATGCAACCTAAGGGTGACCGCTGAATATATTGTCAAAGAAAATTTGAGAAATGTTTTTCAAAGTTTTCGTCCGTTAACAATTTTTTTTTTCATCCTCATTAAAGCTCCTTTATAATTCGGTCCAGTGACAGCATCGTCTAGGATGTATCGAGTTGTGTGCGAAGAAAGCTTCCTTGAGCACACACACACACAGAGTCCCCCCCCCCCCCCCGGGCTCCTTTCTATGTAAAATTAGAACACGTGTCCCGTGTATCATAAGACAACTATTGCTCGGTAGAATCACATTTTTCCGCTCCCTTACGATAAAAACTCCTTAAGAAATCGGTCGGTCTCCTGTGATAAGAGAAAATCGCGCGAGTATCTTTTATATACGGCATGACTCCCCTCTGATTCAAAGGATATTTATTTGCTCCTCCGAAAAAAGATTCTCTCTTAAGGATGCTCAAAAGTTGACCCGAAAAGAGAATAATGTGTACCAACACTAAGATGATGCGACGACAACAAGGGGAAGACTTGTGAGGCGAGAAAATCTTTTCTTGGCGAAAATTTACTCCACGAAGAAAGGGGGAGGTTTTAGAAATTTTCTTTTATTTTTTATTAGGATGTTATTTTAGAATCTTGGGATGGAGAAGTGGGTCTTTTTTTATTTATTTATTATTATTATTCGAATATTTAAATTCAACCATTTGAAGATCGTTGAATGGATTTTTTCTTTTCAAAGGACGAACAATTTCTGTTGGCTTCCTATTTTTTTATTTATTTATTTTTTTATCCGCAGCCGACGTTCCAGGCGAGATGCAGCCTATAATAAATTTATCTTTTCATTTCACATTTTTGTAATATGGACCAACAATTTTATTACGCGACCATTTCAAAACAAAAGCAATGCGGAAAATAATTAAACAATATAAAAATATTATAAAGTAACGAAAAAACACTACTACGAGTACAATGGTCGCTTGCTGTTGTTTGAGTTGCCTTTCTTCAATTTTCTGTGTGAAAATGGAAAACGAAAGGCGTGCTAAAACACCGTAAGAAAAAAGTATTCTTTTATCTTTTCTTTTTGTATCTCTTTGCTTTTTTTTTTCTCGCGACAGCTCTCGTTGTTTGTCACTATTATAGCATTATTACGAGAGATTGTGTGCGTAATTATGTTTCGGTTCAGTAATTTTTGGGTGCATCGCAACATCATCAAGTCGTTTTTATCTTCAGCGAATTTTTGGTTGACGATATTTCTCAGAGTTGTTTATTTTTTCAGGGGGGTTTTGTATTGTATGCCGCGCGACATAGATAGGGCAAAATTGACACCATCACACAACATAGTCCATTCATCATTATTGTGGCGCTACAGTTCGACGGCGGGCCTTGGCCGTCTGAAACATCATCATCATCATCGTGGCGCGACAGCCCGACGTCGGGCCTTCGCCGTCTGGATCGTTGTCCTCCAATTGTCTCGGTCACGTGACCGCGTCCTCCAATTTTGGAGGCCCAGTAGCTGCTCGGCGTCCGCATATACTGAGCTCTCCCAACGAGCTCTCAGTCGTCTGCGCAATCTCGCTCCGTCGACTCGTTCTGCGTTCATTATATTTCATTTTATACTTAAGGGAACGTTTCGATAATTCTGTTGGTGGGTATCCAGCAATGGAAAAAAAACGTCCCTTGAAAAATAGCATGGCCAAGTCCGAATACCAGATTGAAAATCACATCTTTTTCTTTTGTTTCGTTTATCGCAGCCCCAATATACATGATGCTGTAAATGAGCGTTCTCTTGCTGCCATCTCTTCTAACATCTATGAATTACTAGAGACGTTCCCGTCATCTGAAATTGCACTTACCGGTGATTTCAATGTGCACAATGTAAATTGGCTTAAGCACTCTTCTAGGACAGACCCCGCTGGTAGAGAGTTTGAACTTTTTTGTGAGTCCTTCAACCTTATACAGCTTGCGGACCTTTCGACCGGAATTCCTGATACGTTTGGGGAGAGAGCCAATCTGTTAGATTTGTTCATGACATCTCATCCCGATAAGTACTCAATTTCGATCTCATCCTCTCTCGGTAGCTCTCTGACCATCTTCTAGTATCAACTAGTTTTACCACGAGCTCCCTGTCTAGCTAGAGTAAAGCTACCATCTACCAAGCGACTATTGTGGCATTACGCTTGGGCCTCATTTAACAAGTTTATTAGCGAACTTGATTGGTCTGAATGCTCCCTTACTAAAAACGTTGATTACAATACATTTGCGAAACCATAGTTAATATCATATGGTTCGGAATGTTTTTCTTCATTCCACACAACTTTAAAAACTCCAAAGCTGCAACCAACTTATGGTACAATATCGACTGCAAAAGGGCCATCAAAAACAAGGAAGCAGCTTTCAAGGCGTATAAGGAAAACCCTTCGGCGGAATTTTTTCAGACCTATCGATCCATACGCAACACCTGTAAGTGCACCATAAAAAAAAGCTAAGTTCTAGTTCGACATGAATATAAGACATAAAGTCTTCATTCAAAGAAAGGGCGGTAAAGGCTTTTGGTCGTTTGTCAAAGCAGTGAATAATAATTTCTCCTCTTCTTCGGTTCCGCCCCTTAAACACAATAACCCACAATATATTGAGTCGCTGGATAAAGTTAATTTGTTCGCTGAGATCTTTGCCAAAAATTCAAGTTTGCCGCCTACTACTCAAAACATGGCCTCTACCACTATGTCCCCTACCAACCAAGGGCCCATTCATTTTCGCACTAGAGACGTGTTCAAAGTTCTTGCAAAGCTTGACACATCTAAATCGGCTGGCACTGACGGTATTTCTCCTATAGTTGTTTCGCGATGCGCTTCCTCTTTAGCTAAACCGCTGCGCAAACTATTCCATCTGTCCTATTCATCCGCAGCAATAAGGCCTATCGATGCCATTTCCACCTCATCCAAGTTCGTGGACGAATGCGCGTTTGTCTGTCGTTGAGCTGGGGAATTTCTTCAACATTGTGTTGTGCTGGATTCCTGATCACAGCGGTTTCGCTGGCAACTCCAGGGACGACGAGCTTGCTCAAGCAGGGACTAGGGAGATGTTGTTGGAGCCTCACAAAATTGGAATGCCCACGGCTGCCTGTGTTAATGTTAAAATTGGCTGATGCGGTTAGCAGGGCTAACACTAAATGGAGTACCAGCAGCACATGCCAAATAGCAAAACGGATGTGGCCTTACATCGATCCTGGCCGCTCTTCCAAACTTCGGTCAATGGGAAGAAAGCACATCGGCGTGTTGGTGGGAGTTATAACTCTCTCTCTCTCTCTCTCTCAATTGCCCTAACCCCTTGTGGGGCATAGCGCGTCAACTGTTCCATGTGACTCAGTTGACGTTTCGACGGGATAAACTGGTTTCAGAGAATGCAGTTTCCAGCATGCACCTCCTGCACATCCATGGCCACCAACGTTGTCGTGGACGGGTTTCGAACCCGAAACGCCGGTAGGCAAACATGACACTGATGCCTCAACACACTGCGCTATCGGTCGCCCCACTGTCTGATAGGCGAACACGCCCCAAAAACTCCAAATTCCTTACAGGGATTTTTGTAGGAGTTGCGATGACGAAGATGACGAGGAGAGTACTTTCCATCTTCTTTGTGCCTGCCTGCCTTAGCCGTAACAAGGTATGAGATTCTTAGATTCTTCTTTTTCGGAGATTAGGATGACCTTAAAAACATGGATGTCCATAAGCTCCTTAATTTCATTGTCAGCTCCGGCTGGTTCAATGATTAAACGTTTATATACAGGTTGGTAGATGCCTGGGGTATCACAACGGACGCATATATGTGGTCTAAGTGTGCTGTGTCATTCATGGCAACGCTTCTAACCTAACCTATAGTAAAAGCCTTCCGTTGAATGATATTGAAGCGATTCGCCCTAGTGACCAATGGCAGAAGAGGCACCACAACGAGCTGTAGGAAATATGTGACGAACAGGAGATTTTAAATTTCATTAAATATTCAAAACTATAGTTGACTGGACGACGTTGAGCGAACGGATTGGCATCAAATACCCCCAAAAAGGCTTTCAGGGAATATAAAACAGATTCGAAAGATCCGTTGGTAGTCTGAAGAAAGCGTTCAGCGGATTCTGTTAAAAGAAATTGGTTGGCCACACACTGCCGAACACGAACATGGTACAAGTGAACCTCGTTTCTTGAGCCATTCGAAGCGCACCTTGTAACATATTCGAGCTCATGTTCAACAGTGTGTGGCCGGGCTCAACTTTGACTATGGTTCAGTACCTCTGTCGTGAGCGATCAACGAAGCAGAAAATTTATTCATCTTCTTCAAAATCACACACACACATCTCCCCGCAGTTTTAAAGGCCAAGTACTGTTTTCAATGAATAAAATGCACTACATTCTGGCAGATACTTTCTTTAATCGTGTGGTAGATACAATTTTCTTTTGTCGCTTTCTTGCACTCGACGATCAAGAAAGGGTCTTTGTTCTCTTAATATGTGTTTGTGGGGGAGAAAAACAAAAACGCGCATCAGCAATGTTATGAATGGAAGCAGAAGATCATTCATTCGATATATGTGTACTTTTAGATACTTAAAATTTTGCAGTGCCTGCGTTAATATCTTGTCGTGTGTATAGAGGTAAAAGCAAGGTGCTTGAATCTGACACTCGTTTCGGGGCTCCTGTAACAAAGTTGTTCGGCAAAAGAAGTGTACGTTCCTTTGTGATTTTTTTTCTGTGGTTTGTGCTTGATCATCAATTTGAAAAAAAAAAGGATAATACTCGGTACACACCATGGGTCATCGATTTGTGCTCTTCAATTATTGGTTTTGCATTCAATCGATAATATGCTTCATACTGAATTGTAAGTTCAAAAGATGCCACCCGTTGCGTACAGGTCCTAATTCTAATGCATGGAACCTTGTCGTCCCCACACATCTAGATGCCGAAACCCAACAATTGTACAGTCATCATCTTCATCCTTCTCCGTATTATAACTCAGTTGCATCTTCGCCTGCGCACAAATGCTCGCGAAAATTGGAAGAGACTTTGGATAGTATGTTGCACAGGAATCGCTTGAAAATCGGCAGCGGTCGTACACGAATCGATGTTACGCCCTACTCAAGATATCATTCGTTATACGGCGACTTTGGCGATTTCAATTCGGCGGCGAGTCCAAACGAAAAGCTCGATCTTGGAAGCGGCCACCATCATCATCGACCCACTGACGACAGTCGCCCGACAACGGCGAGCGAGGAAAACGGTGCGACGGAAAATCTACGACGTCCCGTCGACAAAATCGAAGTTGCCGAAATGCGTGTGCGAGTGCCCAATCACCAGAAAGAGCCCTGGGTCGTGGTCGATCGATGTCAATTCAACGCTCACAATCGTACGCTCGATACGCGTCTGGTGTTTCCCGATTTGACGATAAGCGGTCGCGTCATATTGCAACCGAGTGGCGGCTATTGTAGTATGATCCTGCGATTGCGTCGGGCGGGCATTGAATTTCGAACAACACCGCTGGCATTCGGTGCGGGTGTTCATAGTGAGAATAGCGGCACGGAAACTGGCCGTGCCGGACCCGCATCCGTACGAACGGATTCGCATTTTTCCGAGCCCGGTTTTTTGTCGGTGTTCGCACACGGATGTCAGGGACCGACAGGCATTAAGTTTCGGAAAAATTCAAAACGTAATCGATTCGAATATGCCGCGGGACAGGGAAAGGACGATGACGACGATGACTATAATCGTTCGGGACCGATTAAAAGATCCGGCTCGCGATACAACAGTCATCATCATCGGCGACGGGCGAGCAGTGTCGAAAGTAAGGAGGACTATCGTCGCAATGAATATCATCGACGCCCGATTGGCGACGACACCACCGAAGATTTGCTGAATTTCAACGAGGATTTAATTGGTGGAAAGGCGGCAGCATATGACGCGGACAACTACGGTGGCTATTCCAGTCGAACGTTCGGTGAACTGTTCTCGTCCGACAGTTCGCCGTCACGGCCCCATCATCATCGTCCGCCGCAACAAAATTGGTACAATGCCGAGCTGACCAATTCAAATGAGGTTAATGACGCGCTGAGCCGAGAACTGGAGCAACTTTTCTCGATTGGAGTGCGCGGCCTGTTGACGACATATATGCAGAAAGCGTTACAGCCAGCCATTAAGGAAACGCTTATGGAGAATATGGGCTATGTCTTGAGCTACGGATAGGATGCGTAGGTCTGACAGAGAGTCGCCGCAATTCGCAACTGCGCATTGTTTCGAGTCACAGTTTTGAGCCGTAGTGATACTCTACTTTTTTTTTTATGTAATTTTTATATCATAGAAAGAGAAAGTAAGTCAGTCTTCGATTTTTTTTTTCGCACACACGCAGTGGTATAATGGAAAGTTGTTATTGTTTTTTGTCTCTGTTAACTAATATCTGCTGTTGAAATAAATTTATTTTTGTAGCCAATTTATTGCGGATGTCGTAATTTGTGGTTTCAATTCAACCGTCCGTCGTGCCGTCGCGGTCAAGTTGATTCATATATTTACGAGTATCTTCCCAAACTGATACACGCAAATATACAACTATGTATGTATAAAACACGGCGACAGGATGCGGAATTTCGAGGAAATTCTGCAAAATATAATAACACCATCTTCCACCAAATTCAGGGACACCACACACGCTTCGATTGGATGAGAATTGAGTGAGCGATCAGACTTTGAAAATTTTGAAATTTTTCCATATAATGGCGGACTGAAGGTTCCGTCGCCACCAGGGGGCGTGATTTGGAATTTCCAAAAAACTTACACAAATAAAGTGACTGCAGATTGTAGCGAAACTAATGACATATCAAGTGCTTGGATTGCATGAGAAATAAACGCGCGGGATCCTTTTGAAAATGGCAAACTACACCACCCTGATATGTATTGTTTTGAATGCTTGCAGACGGAAGGACGCGTGCCGCGCCGCAAAGGAACGTGAATTTAAAATTTAAAAAAAAAAATGCAAAAATTAAGTCACTTTATATTGTAATGTAATAAAGGACACCTCAATCGCTTCTTTTAAATAACAATTGACAGTGTTGGAATCGTTTTAATAAGATTTTGAGATCTTTACAGAGAGTTTCGACGCCAGTGAAGGGATATTGTCATTTGGTCTGATCCTGGATGGGATAACGAAACAAGCAGTATAATTTAAATTATTATAATTTTTTTAATAAGTAAAATGAATAAATGCACTTTTATGGAAAAAATAATAATCCTGCGCTTAGATCTTTTGTCGCCAGCAAAAGGACGACTTGAGAAGAAAAATATACAACGCGGCGATTAAACTTTTTCTAGCACTTGTTTTTTTTTATATTTCATTTTCTACTAGCTCCTTATGGTATTAATAAGACCCCCCAGCCTCCTATACTCTGCCCGGTGTGTTCTGCATTTACGCATAATGCCCGAATCAGAATGCATGCAGAGTGCAGCTGCAGCGGTAGCGAAATGTCAAATTAGAAAGCACGTATTTCCCATACGCGACCTAAATTGAACACAGCGACAGCGGCGAAAGCAGATCTGCATGTTGTTGTTGGTGCTGTTACTGCTGCTTTCTGCGTTCATTCTGGTTCCGGCATAACGTTCATAGATGCAGATAAAAAAACCGTCAAAATTCATTCCGGACGACGGGCTCCAACTTAGGTTCGAAGAGGAACTCGCCTTTGACTTCTTCTATTTTTATAATCTCCATGGAGTCAAATCCGTTCAATTTAAAGGCATTCGTTTATTGGAATTTTTAAGGCTCACTAATTAAAGAACGATAAAAATTGCAGGTCCGTCACAGACAACGATCCTTTCTTTCCAAAAACAATTCAAAAATTAAATTGCCTAATGAAAATTTCACGCCAATATCCAGAAATCTTCAAACCCTCAAATTTCGCCCACCTGTACAGCTCTTTCAATGAATCTTTAAGTATCTGGCGTCCTTAAAAAGATGTGGAAATTCGAGTATGTACTTGTTTAAAGTGAGCTAGAAACCACCATCCTCCCAAACTTTGGCTAACATTCCTAAGCTCCTCACATGCATAGTAATGTGTTACGGAACACCCGCGCTGTATGGTGGTGGTGGTGGTCCGTATGCCGAACCGCATATAAGAAAATATATCAAATTTCCCGCACCCTCCTGACAAGAGGACATGCCGAGGAGGATGTATGATGTCGTGAATACGCGCGAGCCGAAAAGAAAACACCGAAAAGAAAAGCAAGAAACATCATCTCATACATTTCTTGCCACTCCCCATTTTATATAAAAAAAAACAGGGAACTCTTCCGCAGCAGCACTGAGATCGGTCCCCGGTTAGCTCTGCTCACGAAAAAAGAAAAAATCTCCAAACCGCGCTATAAACGCGCTCCTTTCCTGTGTGCTGTGTGTGCACGGTATCCTGCCGTGCCGAGGAAAAATCCTTCCCACCCGAAAAAAGTTATCAACGCCAGTCGGAGATTTTCATTTCGGTGCGAGATTCTCAAAAAAAAAAAAAATATATGTAAAATATGCCAGAGGGCGGCGCGGCACAGTAGCAGGATGATTTTTTCCACCAACTGCAGCCTCCCTTATATCTCTTTTACATACAACTCGACTTGTGTGTCCTTTCTTTTTTATATAGATGGGTATGTGCATGGCATACACGCGACGCGACGCGGCGGCTTCTTCTTTTCTCTCCTATATAAGATGAAATAGCTCCGCCCCGTCTTCCTGGTTTACATCCTGGTGTTTTGTCGCGTCGTATCGGGGATGAGAATATGAATATTTCCCGGACAAGAACAAGATGAAGATGAAGCGCACTATTTTAGGACATAGTCGTCGCGTTGTGTTGTCGAAACTCGCTTTTTGGCAAAAGTTGACTTAAAAGAGAGTACCATCACCACCACCAACATCGCATACAATCCAATTTTTTTAAATAATTGTGCGCTCAAGAGCTGCTGCTCCCAGATCTTTACGGAGAACGGTCCTTGGAAGCAGTCGCCTTGTTTTCATACTTCGTTTCCCTTAACCATTTTTGTGCTAACTCTTTCTTCTATCAGTAAGATGACGACGACGACGAAGACTAGGACGACGGGGATGATGATGATAATGAGGGCTAAAGCGGCTGCCTGGATTCGACACACTACCCACAGGCGGCGGAAAAAGACTTGCCCGTGTGCGGCGCGCGACAAAAGGATTAGTTTGTCGCCGCGTTACATAGCAATGAAGATTGTACTTTCTTTTTTTTTTTTGCAAATGTTGTTGAGCTTTTCTAGGCCCCCTTCTTCCCTGTCGGGAAAGAAAATATTTGCACACGTTCCCATGTCATCATTTGTTTCACCCTCTGTCGTCCTTTCATCGGTTCTTTAATATTCCTTCAAAAGATCCGCCAAGGATCTCCACAATACTTTCAACATATGCTGACGAGAAAATACAGCCAGTGCTACCAATAATTCAGTGTTAGCATAGTGTGGGGTTGAGCTTTGAAGGGGGAGGGGGGGGGGGATTATAGGCGTCCTAGGATTTCATCCGTAAATGTTATGGTGCGACAATGAAAGAACTTCTTTTTCACTCGTCTTTCTTTTCAATATAATGACGTACTAAAAGCCCCGCCGCCAGTGGGCGTGAATTGGAGTTTACGGAAAAAAAATTGTACAAATAAAGTCACTATAGATCGTAATGAAACTAATGACATCTCAATTGCTTAGATTGCCTGAGAAATATGTGCGAGGCAACCTTTTGAAAATGGCACAACATAGCTCTGTCATGTATTATTGAATGCTTGCGGACAGAAGGTTGTCGCACCGTGCCGCTCGCAAAGTTTGGTTTGAATTTGAAATTTCCAAAAATTTGTAAAAATATAGTCACTGTAGGGTCTAATGAAACAATGGACACCTCAATCATGTCGATCTTATAATAATTTTAATAAGATTTTAAGACCTTTAACCTTAACGGAAATTGTCAGACATTCTGAACTTCTTTTTCACTCGTCTGTCCGCATCGCATCCCCTTCTCCCCTATTTACATCTCTTCAAACACGTCTTAAAGGCTGTTGGCGTCCTCGTCCTTATGTCATCATCGCCGCTATCCCACATGCCAATAGCCAAGGAATGAACGTTCGGCGCGGGACGAAGTCAAAGTTAAAAATTCATTCTCTCTCTCTACATACATATTGTATATCATGGACCTTCATGGCAGATAAAGAAAAACAGGAAAATGCAATTTTCACAGGAATGATAACAACTAGACGTGTAGTTGGCATCAGTTTTCCCAATTAGGAATTAGGGTTGTTCTCTTTTATGTGAATGATAAATATCACATACATTCATACACACGCCTCACCCGCGCGGCCCATCCCTTTGCCCTATATTTATACGGCGAATATACATACCTACACTATGCCGCCCGAGAAAGCGAAAAAGGATATTCGCACGCTTCGCTCTTCGTAGGAAAAACCTTTTAAAAAGATATAGAGAGGGTGCAAAATGTAGGCAGGTTTCCGTCGTCGAACGTGGCGCGGTGTTTGTCGTGTACATCCTTTCGGGAATAGTTTTTAACATAATGCTTCGCCGAGGAGCGGTTCGTTGGTCCTTTTCGTCGCCGTTCTGTGTATGGTTAGTTCTTTCTCTACTTTCCTATTACGTTTTGGTATTTCGGTTTGGGGTTTATAGTTTTTTTTCCGCCCCCTCCTCCACCCACCCCCTCTTTCGCGGAATCTCTCTCCTTTTTTCGCAGCGCTATCGCTTCAACATTCATTCTATTCGGGGGCACCACGGTACATGAAAAACTTGCGCTCCTTTTTTTTCGTGGGGTATTCTTATATATGGTAAGACGTTGACGAAAGGGACATGTAACGTGTTTTTTGGGAAATCAGGACATACGAATGGTATGTGTGTGTGTGTGTGTGTGTGTGTGTGGGGGGGGGGGGGGGGGGGGTAATGAGGTCTTCTTTTATGGAGGAGGGTGAAAAAAAAGGAAAGTTTCTAATTAGAGCCGCTTTGTTGGAGGGATGATGTTGCCTGTATAATGGCAGGAACATTGTCTTTACGTTTTTAAAGTATGTACATACAATAGTTATCCTCAAACCCACCCGTGCGTCGGTCCCCCCACTCCCAAACATTTGTGCACATCTTGCAAGACAAAGAATTATCTTAAATGGTAAAGTGTAGTCATGGCAGAAGGGATAACAAAAGGATTTAGAATGGATGTGGTGTGAGAGTAGAATGAGTAGTAGTTTTAAGGCTTTTGCTTGTTATCTTTAGATACATGTAGTACTGGGTGATGGGCGGGGGCGGACAATTTCTGAATAAGAAATAATTGAAGCTCACTCTGTCGGAACAGGGAAACCAACGACGACGATGACGATATTATGAAGATGCTGGAAATTAAGAATGCACAACCCTCTCGGGAGTGGGGCTCGTAAATAGCAGATTTTATTATTATTATTTTCAATTTTTCGATAACGAATGTTTGGGTCTTTGTCAAAACAGGTTTTTGGATAGTTGATGCGCTCTTTTGGGGTGCATAGCACACACGTGCTGTTGGCGTTTGGGAATGGGGAATGTTACTTATCACCGTGTGTCCTCCTGTCCCAATTATTGCCTTTAGAACAAATGTCATTCTGGATAATAGGTTATTTAATCCGCCATGAAGCAATTTTGCCTTGATTTAAAGATTTACGACTAATTTCTTTTTATTGGCAGTATCTAAAATATTCAGCTCAAGACCTAGCAAGTGTAATGAACCACCTGCAATGGACCATATGGTAGTGCTGCTTCCACCGGCAGATCTATGGCAGCACCTGATGAGTAAGGATCTGTCGGTGGTACGAAACCAGAGGCCGAGGGTTCCATTACACCTGGACCTCAATACGAGCGCGAGGGCAAGCGAGCCATCTGCCAACCATTCCATCCTTATCGCCTCATTTTTTTATTCCCCATATTTACCTTCCTTGTTTGTGTTGTCTTCCCCAGGCCTATGATTTTTTGTTAATACGTAAAGGACAGGGGCAACGAGCGGCGAAAACCCCCGCCCACGTCTCCCGAACTGAGCTACAGCAAGCATAGGCCGCTGCTTAGCTCGTTGAGGGGCCTATTTCTTCGTCAGAAGGGAAAAGCCCGACCTACACGGTCCAAATGCTACCTTAGGCTCCGTCCCCATGGGCATCTCCGGATGCCCACCAGACCGTCCGTTACACAAGTTCGAGGAAAATTAAATTGGCCATAATATGACTATGGCTCTCGTCAGTTGCGAACGACAACTTTATCAAGCCGACGCTGCGGCGTATTACACAATTAGGGGAGAAGCATGGCGTGACAAAACCCATATCTATATGTAGGTTAAATGGAATCTGGATGACTTCACCGCGAGTCCTCTAAAAAAATTTCTACAATTTCTTCTACTACAAGACCCCACTGCAAAAATCTGCACCTATCTGTTTTTTTTATGAGATGTATCTAATCTCTCCGCTAATTGCACTATTCAGGGCAAGTTACACGCTGGGCTATGTACCACAACTATGGATGAAAGTAAACGTGGTGTTCATACCCAAGGGTGGTAACAAGCCGGAGAAATTGCCGAAATCCTTTAGACCGATTAGCTTGACTTCCTTCCTAATTAAGACTATAGAAAGACTGCTTGATATGTAATATATATCAGGCACTTGATAGAATTCTCGAATCCTCTGCATCGAACGCAGTTCGCCTATACGAAAGGCAAATCAACGGTAACCGCCCTACATAACCTCGTAGGGACTCTCGAAAAATCCCTCAACGATGTGTGATTTCCTTGACATTGAAGGAACACCGGTTATAACTGTATATCCAGAGCACTGGAACTTAAGGGCATACCGTCTGCTACCATTGCATGGATTAATGCTATGCTACGTGGGCGAGAGATACATTCTACACTTGGCAGCACTTCGATATGCATCAGTGCTGTAAGGGGATGCCCTCAGGGAGGGACGTTCTATCGCCACTCTTATGATCCCTAGTCGTCGACGAGTTGCTATCCAGGCTTGATGAGAACGGTTATCAGGCAATCGGATATGCGGACGACATCACCATTATAGTCAAGGGTAAGTTCGAATCTACCGTTGCGGACCTGATGGAAGCGGCCATTAATATTGTTCTGCACTGGTGTGCTCTAGTGGGCCTGAACGTTAACCCACACAAATTTGTCGTTGTGCCATTTACGCGGAAACGATAAACCTGGGCCTGAGGCCGGTTTCACTAGGCGAAAAGGCACTTCAGTACTCCACGGAAGTTAAATGTCTAGGTATTACGCTGGACTCGAAACTTAGCTGGAACACTCATATTGATAATGTATTAAGCAAGGCCACTTGCTCAATGTGGGCCTGTAGAAATCTTTTTGGAAAGACCTGGGAACTCACTTCAAAATTGATCGAATGGCTGTACTGTCTGCTGGTGCGCCCTATGGTGACATACGCTGCGCTTGTATGGTGGCCTAAGACCCGACAGTCTTCAACCATACTAAAGTGCAATAAGTTACAACATCTTGTTTGCCGGCGTACAAGCCCAACGTGTGCCTTAGAAGCCATCATTGGATTAACTCCGCTACACAAAAGATTGTAACAGTTTTGATACGTAGGCCGAAGCCTACATGAGGACGGAAGTTGAGTTCCGGTCGTGCAGACCGTGCGTGGCACCTAAGTGCCAAAACTTCCTCAGGTGTGATCGATTTCGCGCGTGCTAGATAGCTAGCTCAGCTATCGGTAGTCAGGGTGGGGTGCAGTGCATTGGTCACAACTGCCTCGCAGTGTCACAAAAAAAAATCACGCGCGTGCCCGGGTGCCTGAGCAGACGAGCCATTCAAAAAAAAAAACCTGAAAACGCGTACGACCGTTGAAAGTATCTCTTCTCCCCTGACGAACACGGGAGCCCCTTGATGGTTTAGGGACTCCGCGCTCCTTCCCCATAATCGGGCTAGGCCGCGCTCAAGTTCCTGGATAAAGTATCCAAGACTCTACAGCTATCAATGCTCTGAGAATACATCTCACTTCTGACGTACAAATCAATCACGCCGGTCATTTGTGCATTCCAAAACAAATTCCTGGAATGCAGATCTGCTTAAGATCAGATTACTTGACCACGGAGGTTTGCTTCGGCAGGAAATGCTCAGCTCTTATCCCGGATCGCTCGGAATGGAAAAATGGCAATCCCTGCCCTGACCCTAGGTTTATTATGTAGTTTACCGATGGGTCTGAAACTGAACAGGGAGTTGGTGCTGGGGTCTATGGATCGAACACCAGGATTTCAATCGCAATGGGCGTCCTTCAAGCAGAAATTCATGCCATTGAAGTCTGTGCCAGTGAAGTTCTAGATAAGAAACTCTGTGGTGCTCTCATCGCTATTTTTTAAGATAGCCATGCGGCCATTAAGGCGCTCTCTTCACATAAGCTCTCTTCCAAGCTGGTGAACGAGTGTTATGAACTTCTACAAATTTTGAGTTTAAACAACCGAGTAATCTTGTGTCGGGTGCCAGGGCATCATGGCATCGAAGGAAACGACATCGCAAGCGAACTTGCTAGGCAGGGTTTGTCTTCTCTTTTTCTTGGGCCGAAACGATACTGTGGTCTGAGCATCACCTCAGCGAAAATGGTTATTGGAGAATGGTTTGAGGAGTTAAGGCAGCTATACTGGCATGATCTTCCGGGGCTGAGTCAGGTTTTCGCAGTGGAATCTTAGACAATTCCTTGAATAGAAAAAAAAAAAGAAAAAAAAGGTAAAAATGGAGCATTTTTATCATAAATTCTTCCATTAAAAAAAGTGAAAAGATGTAAAAAAAAAAAAGAGAAAAATTAGAAAAATTCATGCCATAATATCATTACTCGCAACTTCAAAGGGCATCTTTCACAACCATCTTGTAACTATTCCGCTCAGAGACTAATACACCCGGCCCCCCCCCCCCCCCCCCCCCCCCCGTCTCTCAACGCGTCAAATAAAAGGGAATATTTCATTATACTTTCTCGTTAATTTTAATGATTTACATTAGAGGAACTCCACGACTTTTTTTTTGTACTATAAGGACACTCTGCTACATGCTGCTCTTGCAAAATCTTTTATCTACGACTATGTATCTGAAGTATGTAAATGCTAGCACAACCCCCCCACACATACAATTTCGTCCTTGTTTGCTTCTCTAGCCTACTCTGCCGAACATAATATAAAAGAGCCTGTGTGTGGAAAAACCCCCGAAAGACACTTGAGCGGGAAAGCGCAGTGCAACGCAACGGGGGTGGATATAAAATGGAAAAGGGAAAAAGTGTCTTAAGTGCCACAAAAGAAATGGGGAAAAGGAGGAAAAGACATTCACGTATATATATGGGGATATTTTCGTACACCGTATCTTTTTTGGCTTGGTTTGGTGTTCCTTAATGCTATCCCGAAACCAACAACGTCGGTTGTCGTCATTGCGCGCCGTTGTCAGTGTTGAATTTTAAGTGAAATAGAGTGGGGGAGAGGGAGAGCGACCCTGTAGAATTTTCTTTTGTGGCTCGTATACCACGCATTCTTAAGAGTTGAATAATGAACGTGTCGTATAAGTATGTATACATACATAATGTTTTGGGGTCGACGATTGGGGTGGAGTGCAAAGAAAAATATAGGGAGACGATTCCCTTGAGTGAGAAAACCGTTAGAAAATATTCTTTGATAAAAGCAGGAAAGAAGCCCGAAGAAAATTACAGCATCATCGTCTTCAGGAATTTATAGCATCCATCCTCCCCGACCAATGCATGAAGTGTACGTGTATCGGGGGCGCTGTCAATGGCTGCTGCTATTATTGTTACTTTTTGGGGGGTTTTTATTATGTCAGCAAAAGTACATACCTATATACTTAAGCCATGGCACCCGTTGTACAAAATCTATTTCTTTGACGGGGGGGGGGGGGGGGGAAGACGTGGACGCGGCCGAAATTCTAAGAGGCCGAATGGTTTCCTCGTTTTTTTTTTTGTTATATGGCATTTGTCATAGAAAAAATGTCCGTTCAACACTGTTGACTCTTGTTAGTTTTTAAGCACTGCCTAAAGCGGAAGTCCTCTTTACAGATTTCTCGGAGTGGATTTCCGGGGCGCAAAAGCGTAAATTCACTAACGAGCTTACACACAAAGTGAATTTCCGCTTTATAGGCAGTACGCGTCCGACGAAAATCGGCTCTGGGAAATTTCAGACAGGATTTCCGCTTTAGGCAATTTTCAAAAAAAAGACGTGAGGCGATTTCTAGTCTTTTTGAAGAAAAAAGACAACGGGGCTTCGGGCAATAGCTCATATTTCGAACGACTGCCTTAAACTTTATTAAATTTTACGTATAGAAATAAGCAGAAGCCGAAGCAGATCATGTAATCTGATCTCGAGCACATCTGCACGTCAGGAATTTGACTCAGAATGCTCATGTGACCCGTCTTCTTCGCCTCCAGAGCTAGCGTAGGACAAGTGCGCATAGCTCCAGTGATGCTAAGGCATGCCGCAGGCTTTTAAGCTAACTGCACTTCAGTAAGACAGAAGATTGCCGAACTTTCGGCCACCACACAAAGCCCCCCACCCCCCTCTTCCAACGCATCTAAGGTCGAGCCTTGAATTTTTCTATTTTGTCAGGCGAAGTCTTCTTCCAGAATATCATATTTCGAGTGAAATAAAAAATATGTCGACTATCAGAATGCGTAGTTTCAGCGTTGCTTGAAAATTTCAAATTTTCAATGGAATACATACAAAAAAATCACTCTTGCCAAAAACAAAACCTGTCTTAAAAATATACGTTACATCGACTGCAATTACACTATAAGGGACAGTAAAGCAAAATTAAGCCCCAAGGATACTTGACCAAAAACCCGAAAATCAAGTTAATTTTCCCATCAACCTCAAACAACACAACAACGGCCGGCGCGCCGGTGCTAATGACGACGACCCAGGACCCAGGATCAACGGACACAAAGAAAATGAAATCTAACAAATAAATGTACTACAACTGACCACTGGTCACTTTCCGACCGTATATCTTTATATCCTCGGACATTCACAATATAAATATTCAATTCATTAGACGCCCTTTCGTATTACACGAATCCTTGAAGGCATATTCCTCACGTTACAATGCAAAGATACCCATACTTGGTTGAATATAATTAGGAGAAAATTTTCTTTGGATTAAAAAGATGTCGACGAAAAGTCCAGAATAGGAATATCCCTATTGTGTATTGTGTGTTTGTCCCGCAACCCCTTTTTTGCAGCCTCTTGAGTGACTTTCGTCATCGTATCTATAGTTATGATAATTTTTTTTTTTTCGTTTTATCGGCCCGTGAGCATATACAGGTCGATCAAGGATACTATCAAGACGCGTAATGTCCCGGAATTTACGCAAGGATCGGATCGCAGGTAAAAGGGGTGAAATTGTCCGGCATCCTTAAACCGGACACTGGTCAAGTTCGGATAGTGTGTGAACCAAATTACTGAATATTTTCTTTTAATCCTTGTCCAGTGTCCAGTTGTTGTTGATGTTCTTTTTTTTCTCTGGCTGTGTACAGGCATCTTGTATTTTACAAAAAGGATATTGGGTACGTGTTTTTGTCCCGAATTGGTTTTCTCACGACATTGATTTCGTGAATTATGGCACACACACAGCGCGTCCTGCTTGTCTTGCCGGTCGTCGGGAATATTTTAATCGAGATGCCAATCATCGAACAGGATAAGGACGTTACAAAAGGATGGGTCGAGGAAATTGTCATCATCGTTGTCGTTCTCATTTATCGTCATCGGTTTTAAGGAAAAGGGTTCGCTAATTTCATTTCCCGCCCGCGGTACCTAAAGTTCATTGTCCCGACGCACGAAAACCGTGAAAATTCAATTTTAGGTATTTAAACGTGCGGCTGAAAGCAAACGGAACATACACACACACATACCACATATCTGGGGCTAGGATGTAAATATGCATCCTTGCAGATCCTCGAGAGCGCACGCGAAATTCGTATGTTATGTGTCGGCGAAATATGGAGATTGGATCTATAAACAAATTTGCAACATAATAAATTCTTTGCAAAAACGCTCCGACAAGGATACACGTGCTGAACGGAATTTTGTCGTTGAAAATTTAGTCTTTTATGTGCGATGCCACAAAAAGGGTATTTTGCAAATTTTAATTGAATGGAAGCGTGTAATTGAATCAATTCTATACCCAACAGAACAATGGCGAATGACGTATGGGGTGTAGTTTAGGTTAGGTTAGGTTAAAGGGTTGCTATGATTGTTCACAGCACACATAGACCGCATCAGGATCCGTTGTGATGCCCAACGGGATAAGTATTCCGGACCCATTCTAAACTTCGAACCAGCCCGAGCCCACAACAAAACGTTGGAGCTGGCTAACATGGACGTCCTGCAAGTCACCCAGGTCGGCAAAGTAGTAGGCCCCAAGAGTAGCCCTCCTAATACTTTCCCGGCCCGGGCATTCACAGAGAAGGTGGAAAGTACTCTCATCTACCTCCTCATCCCCACAACTTCTACATAAGTCGTTATACGGAAGCCGAAGCCTCCTGGCGTGCTCTCCAATTGGTGCCAAGTGATGATTCCCACGACCGTACCCATGTGATGCCTTTTCAGCGACAATTGCTTAGCGGAACGACTCATATCCAACCTGGGCCATATCAGCTTTGTCTTATAACAAGTACTGCCACTTAGCCATATCGTGTTAGTGATACTTATCGCGGCCTGCATTATGCTATGCTTACATGCATCAAAAGGCATCTCAACATTGCAGAGAGTACGTTCGGAGTCTTCCGAGGTCCCTCTTCTAGCAAGTTTGTCAGCTCGGCAGTTGCCAACGAAACCACTGTCACCCGGAATCCAGCACAAGACAATATCAAAGATAGCACTTATCTCTGTGAGAGATTCGCGGCACTCCAACACTATCCTTGAGGTTATACGTACGGATTCCAGGGCTCTAATCGCAGCTTGACTGTCTGTTAAAATAATGATGTTCCCCACAGATACGTCATGACGGTGGCGTCCCAGCCAGACCGGGACTTCCCAAATAGCTACCAGTTCGGCTTGCAGAACGCTACAGTAGTCGGGTAGTCGAACCGATAGGCTCAGATTCAGACATTCGGAGTAAATGCCAGCCCCACGCCATTGTCATTCTTAGACCCATCTGTGTAGATATGTATCGTATCTGTTGTCGGAAGAAAGTCTTCATTCCATTGTGTATGTAATGGGATGAAACTTTTGAAGGACTTATTGAACATAAGTTTTAATGAGACATGGTCCGTCCTTGCAGGGATATCACGATTATTTAAAATCGTCGAGTGCCCACAGTTTAGAGCTAACCATTGTCCTGCATCGCGAAGATGGACGACCGTGCATGCAGCCACCTGTTCGCCAAAAATATCTAGCGGGAGCAGGTTGAGCGTTATATTTCATGGCATCAGAAGGGGTCGTTCTTAGAGCCCCGCTGATTGCCAAACTAGCTGATCTTTGAACTTTTCCATTAATCTACTATTTACTGCAGTTTTAAGTGCGTTCCACCACACAATAATGCCGTGCAAAAGTATGGGGCGAATAACCGCTACATAGAGCTATTACACAACCTTCGGTTGCAGGCCCCACCTTTTTCCGATGGCGTTCTTACAATAGCAGAGTGCGATATTTGCCTTGTTAACACGCTCCTGAATATTAGGCTTCCAACTTAGCTTCCTGTCCAGTATCAACCCCAGGAACTTAGCCTTGTCTATGAAGACCAATTTCTCTCCCTCCAATACCGGAGGTTCTGGTGTTGGTGTCCTATGCATTCTTTAAAATAGGACAAGTTCCGTCTTTAGCGGATTAACTTCAACGCCACATTTTGTGGCCCAATTTGTTAAAATAGAGAGTGCATTCTGTAATACCTCGCTAAGAGTGGTGGGGAACTTACCCGATATGGCGATAGCAACGTCCTTGCATCCCAGCGCCTCCAGATCCAGGAGAAGTTCATTTACCACAACATTCCATAAGAAGGAGGAGAGAACACCACCCTGCGGGGTGCCCCTATTAACGTATCTACGAGCGAACGATACGCCCAACTCAGTGCAAATAACCCTAGATGTTAGCATCAGGTTGATGAGCTTACAAAGAGAGTCGTCCACTCCGAGAGACGACAGTGCATCAATGATTGCAGCTGGTCTAACGTTCTTGAAGGCTCCCTCTATATCTAGAAACACCACCATGGTAAACTCCTTACAGCTTAAAGACTTCTCGATATAGCCCACGATGGATTTACCCTTCCAGTATGCATGCTGTGAATTTGATAAGAGATTTGCGGGGATCTCACTTCGTAAGTGAGTATCTATAAGCCTCTCCAATACTTTAAGTATGGTCGATGATAAACTAATCGGCCTAAGATCGTTCGGGCGTGCATGGGATCTTCTTCCTGTTTTTGGAATAAAGACCACCTTGACCTCTACCCAGGCCCGAGGGATGTAGACTAAGTCTAAACATGCCCTAAAAATTGTTTCAATCCAGGGGTAGACATC
This sequence comes from Chloromyia formosa, assembly GCA_964017055.1. Taxonomy (NCBI): domain Eukaryota; kingdom Metazoa; phylum Arthropoda; class Insecta; order Diptera; family Stratiomyidae; genus Chloromyia; species Chloromyia formosa. The sequence continues at coordinate 2,797,307 of OZ024819.1, forward strand.
GGACAGATGCTGCAAGTCCGGCGGAATGATACCGTAAGGCCCCGCCGATTTAAACGGTTCAAAACTGGATATGGGGTGGAGTTTAGCTGCGACGAACTTAGCAGCGAGACGCACTTGCTATCGTCTTTCTATGTTTTTTAAAGAACTATCATGGAGGAAACGGCCAAATTAAAAAATCACTCGAGCATATTTATCCAAGACGATTTCAAATATCATCCAAGTAAGCCCTTAGTATAGCAGGGGTGAAACGTGAAACCATACCGTCCCATAAAAACTTCCTGTATACCATATACGAGTAGCTTCAGTCCGGGTTGTTATACAATAAAGATACATTTCAGTTCTTCTTCTTCTTTTTTTTTTTATTCCTCGAGGTAGAGAGAAAACCTCATTAAAATGTACAGCTTTCTTGATTTCAAAATGAAATTCAACATACCCGGCACCCGCGCCGCACCCATCCGTCGGTAGCCGCAAACCTTTCGGCCCTGTCTCGTTATCCGTTTCCTTTTTCTCCGACTTCACTATTATACTATCATATATAATAAAATCGTGATACCAAAAATTTCGGAAATTTCCAGAAAAGTTCTCGTGTTCCGAATACGTATACCTAACTTTACTCCGAGATATCCTTCGGAGCCATTCAAGCCAACTACGGGAGAGTTTTTCACCATCATCGCGTCATTGTATAGAGTCCTCTAGTCCTGAAAGTTCTTCTTTGTTTTTAATTTTTTGCTTTTGATGCTGCTTTTTTGGAGGACGGGGGCTGACGGTGGTTTCTGTCATAGGACGGACGCGGGCCGGGTGAAAGGAACGGCCACCAGGAACGACAAACTGTATAGTAGTAACGAACCAGCAACGGGTTCGTATACTGTATCTTAAAGAATATCTTTCTGTATTTCTTCCAGATAATGTTCTGACATCCGCGCGCTCGCCAGGCTCATCCAAGTATTTCATGCTATATATATATACATGATTCGTTCCAGCCCCGTTTTCGCCATCTCGAACTTGCCGCCCCCTCCTCCTCCGGCTTGAAACAGACGTACGACGGCTACCTACTATACTTCTTGCTCGAATCGTGTATGCACATAGACCAAACATCCGTAGAAAAAGGATTAAAGGAATTTGTGTGCAGAGAAAGAGCGCGTGGCCTCCGGGATCTTTTGAAAAACCCTTTACAAAATTGTTGTTGCTTGGGTTTTTTGTATTTCATGTTTTTCCTACTTAAATAAAAGAGCTCACTACGACCCCGGCCCACCCTGCTTCCCCGGCGTTATCCTTCTATGTTTCTGGTTCTTTTGCCGACATTTGGATGAATAAGTGCGGCAAGTGTGGATAGGATGAGAGAGAGAGAGAGAAAGGCGCGCGGGGGTGGTGATGGCACAAGCCGAAGGAAGACCTCAGTCAGAAAAGTTTGCCTGTGAATAGGAAAAACACTTTCTCTTGCCGCCACCGCCGCGCCATCGTCGTCATCATCGTCTTTGGCAGAGAGACGAAATCCTTTTCGGTTTTTTTTTTGGTGTGGGATATATCTCGTTGCCGCCCTCATTTATCGCCAGCAAAAAAAAAAGCCAGAAGCTGAACCCGTTGTTGGTGGAAAGTGTATAAGCGCTCCCGGAGTAAGGGTTGTGAATTTTCGACGTTGTCGTTGGCGCGCCATTCGCCATCGTCTCGTCTCGAGAAAACGAAAATTCACCAGAAAGAGTCTGAATGTGGAAAAAGGCAGCACCACAGCTGAAAAAGGAAATTCCTTCGTCGTCGTTTGCCGAAAAACCAACCCCCTTCTCCGCGGTTTTCGGCTTCCCTTGACCCAAACCCCGTTCTTTGCTAGGTATCCGCTCTATCTCAAAAGATATTCTAGGCTTCCTATGATGGTATAAGCAAAAAGCGTCGTAGATTTTTCCTTTCCTTTCTTTTCCTGAATCACTTTATGCCTTGGTGAGCCCTTGAAGTAGCTACGACGACGACGACAGCGACGACGATGTCGATGTTTGGTTGGGCTGGGCTGGATTGGGGTATATTTTGTATTCCTTGCAAAATTTTATGAAATAGAGCTCTCTTCTAGGGATTTCAGGAGAGTCCTGGAATGGGTAGTTTGCTTTTTTCGGGGTTGCTCGAGTAAGAAGGGCGCGACTCGAAGGGAAATGTCGTGGAAAAATACGAATGAAAAGCAGCAACGCAGACGGACGCGGACGCAGTTGACGATAATGATGAAGATATCGATGCTAGTATGACAAGGATAATAAAAGATATATAATATAAATTCTCCAGAGCGTGGCAGAGGCAGTGACAGTGGTGGCGGTGGCAGTCGCGGCGGTGGCATCTCCTTGTGTCGTTCACCGTAGTCGAATTCGACTGAAGGACGAAATGATATAAAAAAAAAAGGAAAAAGGAAAACGACGAATCCCAAAATGAGAATAGTCGTAGTCTTGGGAAAATGTTCTTTCCGCAATTTCTTTTGAGTTCCAATGAGCATGGACGCTGAAACGAAGGCGTATTTTTTATTTCCCTGTTTCGTTTTTCTTTGCCTTGAAGAACGGTGACAATAACGACGAAGCGGACCAAGTTGCCTTTCCCGGGCATATATAACTTTTCTTCTCTCTTCTTAATTTCCGAGTTTGTGTCCTTGTGCGTTTGTAATGGACGGTTTGGTGGGCATCTGAAGATGCCCGTGGGCACGGAGCCTTTTAGGTAGCATAATGACCGTGAAAGTCGGGCCGTGCCATCTGGCGAAAAAAAGGCCCCTCAACGAGCTAAGCACGGACCTATGCTTGCTGTAGCTCAGTTCGGGAGATGTGGGCGGGGTTTTCGCCGCTCATTGCCCTGTTCTTTACATATTAACAAAAATGCATAGGCCTGGGGAAGACAACACAAACAGGGGAGGTAAAAATTGGGAATGATAAAAAATAGTCGATAAGGATGGAATGGTTGGCGGACGGATCAGACGCCTACGCGGTCGAATGTGGGTCCGGGTGTAATGGTACCCTCGGCCTCTGGTTTCGTACCACCAACAGACCACTACTCATCAGGTGCTGCTTCGATCTGCCGGTGGGAGCAGCACTACCAGACCATAATATGGTTCATTACAGGTGGTTCATTATACGTTTTTGCCCGTTTGCTGCCATTTTTCGCCCGTGAAAAAATCGGCTATTGTGGCGTTTCGAATTCACTGTCACCCAAATGGGGGCGACTCTAAACAAAAACACAAGGACACACCATCCAAGGAAATGTTTCGCCATCTTTTAAAACTGACTTCGCGCGCGCGGGAAAAATTCATTTGGAGAGGGTGAAAAAGCTGCAATAATGGCGTTGCATGTGTACGAGTATAGCATACGCAAGGATACGTACGCAACCCTTCCATCTTTTGAAAACTCTTTTACTATAAAACATTCGACAGCAGGACAATTTCGACTTTGGGGTGGACGTGGGTGCGGATGGAATAGTATGAGAGAGCGCGTCTTTCATCTTTGGTATACAATACACACAAAACCCACTACACCATAATGGTTGGCGGCCCCCTGGAAATAGTAATTGAAGGGTGAAAGTCGTTTTTCTTGGATCCATATAATTTATGCATGTTGCAAGCGAGAACACCATTTTATGTTTTTCTTATCTTTTGTAGATGTAATATACGTAGAGCGCGAATAATTGTAGACTTTGGCGAGGAGACGTGGAGTCAGGTCTTAATTATTGGCATTGTTTGCATATCCTTGCCATTCCTGGCTCCCCCGCCCAGTTCGCCATTGTTCGGTAAAATTTACATTGTCTACATAAATTTTCGGATATTATTGGAAGGCAACGACGATGAGCATAAATTGCTTTTTATGCCCTCAAATTAAGAAGTTGGGGGCTTCGATAGACAAACGTACGTATGTGTGTATTTGAAAAATTGAGGGGCAACGATTGTGCTGACCTGTTTTTTTTGTTACAAAGAAAAAAAAACCATTTCAGCTGAGAATTCAGGACATAGGCTTAACAAAAAAATTCTCCATAATCGAGGCTTCTAATTGGCTCCAAAGTCTATTACGAATTTGATAGGCTTCGTAAAAAGCCCCTCATCAAAAGTTCATTCAGAATGTCCGCGCAATCGGAAAACTGCGGCTCTTCAGAAAAATCTGGCCTCTTGAATCTGCAAACTAGACGAATTGAAAGTCATTTCTGATCAAGTTTGGTTTTTGATGAAACTCGGATGTGATACCTAGAAGAAGCCTTTCGGCTCTGAATTTTCCGCGTACGTCTATTGTGCGCTCTTAGACTTGGAACCTGGATGGAAAAGCCGCGACTGCATAATAAAAATAAAATTACAATCGCACCCAATGTGGGATCAATAGAAGTCAAATTTGATGAATTGTTACTCCACACTTGGAAAGGATGTTAGAGGATCAAGTTCGTGTGTCTCTATTTCTCAATTATCGTCTTGAATCAAACGCATCAGATGCTAGGAGAGGCGCGCAATAGCGACAAGCAACCATGTCATCGGATCGATTGTACCTGAGTTGATCAACCAACCTCTGACAACTTCGGTCAGTATGCGCATAAGTTTAATTGTTTAGCGTCAAGTTGTCGTTCATATCAACTGCCAAGGATGTCACGTTTGAAAAGAGACGACTCTAAACAGGAAAATCAATTCTGAAAGCTGGACCATTCCTTTACTTGTAATCAAATAATCAAATAGGGGCATATCTAATGAATGTGAATTTTCCTAATTTCAACAATTTTCGAAACTAAACATGAACTACGGAATGAATTCCGTATACTCGCAGCTATATGTATATTCGACAAATCCAACTGCGCTACAGTTCCCTGCCTCTAGCCCTCTTTCATTAATTAATCACGAAAAGTTGTCATCTTTTTAATTACTTTCAAACTTAAACTCAGTTTTGCCTAGTTATAACGTTATATGTCGAGAGTTAATGCGCTCGCTGCTCCTGCTCCCCCCTCATTCGCGAATTGGCCCGTGTGCCTTTAGCTCGCGCTCAATGCCATTAACGAGTAACCGGTATACGTACATGGGTCCTTTTTCGTCAACGTTGAATAAAATGTTTCAAAAAGTAGCTCTCTTCTCAGAAAACTACCTAACCACGTCGCATCGTCGTTATATTATAGTTTCTCGCCATTTCATCCTGATAATATTGCTTAATAGTATACAGGACGAACTGTATGGAGGAACGTGAAATGATTTTTGATGACGCGCGAACTCAAGGCAAGATGCGAGGAGGGCCGGAAAAGGCTCTCGGCGTGGAGAATGGCTCGGGCGAAATTAAATATATATATGAAAACTCCGTAAATATGGGGAAAAAGAAATATAAATCAGCGTAATTATGAAAGAGAGTATGTACTTTTAATATATCCTTTTCCACTTGGCCTACAATAAGGTGGGACCTACTGACTGTCATTAAATTCTTTCGTTAATTTTCGAGGGCTGATTTCAAAATCATAACTATACCATACGCAAATTACGTAAGACAGGACTCTTGGCAGGCTTAATAGTATCCGCTTGGCAATCCCGGGCAGCTAGGATCAGACATACCTAGAAAGCGAACAAAAACCCTTAGAAAACCCAACAGGATACCATCATTTATTGCCTTCTGACATAACACGAGCCTCGAATATTCTGCGTATAGTATTAGGTTTCGTTACGAATGCGACACACGTCAGGGAAAATTTAAATGAAAGTACACAAACACACAGGGTACGGAGGGTGTAGAGGTGTGTGGGATGAGACCGATGGCAATCTAAGACGCTGAAAAGAAGAAATAGCAGCAGCATCATCATCAGCACAGTAATTAAACTTTAAGAAAACCCTCTTTTGGTTTTTCTTTGCGTCGTCGTCATCATCATCATCATCACCCCGACCCCAGTTGCGCTGTTGTTTTGGGACCGCCGACGCCGTTGCCGCCCGGAGGGATGAAAAACGCGATGAAATTTTCTTTCTTCTTCAAGACTTCTCAAGGATACGACACAGCCGAAGTGGTATGCTTATGATGGCGCTGATGTAAATTATGTAGTCGGATGGTATGGGCTTCGATACCATACAGAGAAGTAAATTCTATTAAAATTTTAGGAAAATAGTAAAATTGAGAGGAGGGGGCACACACATGTCACCTTTTATGTATGCAAGCAAGGAAATGTCGTCGCAATCTCAACCCCCGGGGAGTCCGCGCGTTTCTTAGACAGAATCTTTACGAAATTGGTCTGACGCAATCTAGTTCAGTTCTAGGATAAGTTCCGGACAAATATCATTTTTTTTGCTTTATCCAGAAGCTTTCTTGGAGATTCATTTCACTCGTTTGGTCGAAAGTTTTGACAGCAGATTGCAAACTAACGCATTTGTAAAACGCGGAGTAGCTGAAATGTCTCTCCCAAAAAAAAGTACTTTCGAATTTCAAAAACAGATGAACCACACAACTACAAAGATTCATTTGCGAGAATTGGATGGATAAAATTACTAAAATGAGTCATGCCCAATTGTAAAAACTTTAATAAATTAGAAAAAAAAAACCCTTAGGGTCGACCGGTAGCGCAGTGTGTTGAGGCATCAGTCTCATGTTTGACTACCGGCGTTTCGGGTTCGAATCCCGTCCACGACGATGTTCGTGGCCATGGATGTGCAGGAGGTGCATGCTAGCAACTGCATTCTCCGAAACCAATTTATGCCAACGAAACGTCAACTGGGCCACATGGAACAGTTGACGCGCTATGCCCCACAAGGGGTTAGGGCAATTGAGTATATGTTAAAAAATTATCTAATATCAATTAAATTCAGTTAGTTACGGCAATGGAATAGAAACTTGTTAGACTTTAATCGAAGAAATTAAAAGACAGTTGGCGTTTGGCCTGTACTTAGTCCAAACGATAACGTTTCTATTGCCATCTCCGGTAAGTTCCCTGGGACCCTCAGCGAGGCTACGCAATATGTACTCTCTTCACTTATTTTACAAAGTGGGCTCTTCACTTACAAAGTGGGGCCTCAGTATTAATACTGAAAAGGCAAACTTGTGCTATTTACACGGAAAAATATAATTCAGCCCAGTAGAGCCTCCTACCTTGGAGGGGGGGTGAGCCGTACATTCACCGACAGGGCGAATTTTCTTGGCCTGGTATTGGACAGTAAGTTTAACTGGAGACTTAACATCCAGGAATGAACCAACAAAGCCACTACTGCTGTAGAAAGGCTGTAGATAAGACATGGGGTCTGCAGCCTAGGGTGCTGCACTGGCTCTATGTGTCGGTCCTGCGGCCTATACGGATACTCTTATATGGCGTTGTTGTGTGGTGGAACGAATTGTCCAATTGTTGGGCAAGGTTGCGGAGCTCTTCGATCGACTTCATATGCAGTGCTAGAAATAATGCTTGGTTTACTTCCTCTCGATATTCTATAGGGAAGCACATGGCAGCAAACTCAGCCATACGTATTCGGGGGACCTGGTTCACTTTCAGTATCGGGCACTTCACAATTCTCAATAATACGAGGGTCAGTCAGAAAGTAAGTTTAAGGGTGGCAGCGCTACGCGTGGTGAAAAGATAAACTAACGAAATTTTAGGAGGTTGTTCTCTCATCTATCCTAACCAATTTGACGCATCGCTGAGCCCGATAAGTCTATTTTTGTGTTTTTTACAACGATTTAAAATGGAGACGCCGATAGAAGTAGCGTCCAAATGTGAAACGCGTAGTGTGATACGTTTTTTGACCGCAAAAAAATTAACCGCTGGTGAAATTTATCGAGAATTATCGTCTGTATACGGTGAGCAGTGTATGAGCCTTCAAATGGTTAGGCGTTGGCGAAGAGCGTACCTAAACGGAAGAAAAGAACTCCATGACGAAGCGCGCCGAGGCAGACCAACGAGCGCAGTGAACAAGGGGAACGTTGATTGATTGATTATCTCGACAAAGGCAGAGTGGATCGCTTACGAAAAGCAATCAAAAACAAACGGCCAAGTTTGTTGAGTCGCAAAGTGTTTTTCATTCACGATAATGCTCGTCCGCATTCTGCCCGTTTAACCCAAGAAAAATTGGCCTCATTTAAATGGGACGTTTTTGAGCATCCTCCTTATTCCCCTTACTGGGCCCCAAGTGATTTCCACCTTTTCCCGGCGATGAAAACAGCGTTTGGCGGCATACGATTCGACACGACAGATGACATCACCGAAGCAGTCACAGCGTACTTTAAAAATTTGAACGCAAAACATTTCGACGTCGGAACTACGAAATTAGTTTGTAGATACAAAAAATGTATTGAGAGAGATGGCGACTTTGTAGAAAAATAAAAAAATGTCTGAATTTTCCGAAAATGACCTTGTTTTTTTTTTAGCACTCCTTTCCCCCCCTAATCGGACCCTTAAACTTACTTTCTGACTGACCCTCGTACATCCCGACATCAGTAGACTACACTCTACCAACGTACTGTTTCGAGAATAACTATGCAAGCTTACTCGCATCCCGTGGTCAATGCGATTTAGGGATTCCGCCAGCACTACTAACCTCTATGCGGATTTCCACAGACGGCTCCAAGACCGATGCAGGTGTGGGCGCCGGAGCATACTCCAAGGAACTCAATCTCAACCGCTCGTTTCAACTTCCAGGCGGAGGTTTATGCGATAAAAGAGGCTGCGACGTCGTTGGCTGATCAGAATTTTCGTTCGTACGAGGAAGTCGAAAAATGGATCCAATCATGGATCGCGTCGAAAGACGCCTCCTTTTTCCGAGATGGAATCCGAAAATTGCCGGATAGATGGGCGAAAGTTGTCGCTAGCGATGGACAGTACTTTTAACAATACATCTGTAAAGTACTTTTTGACAATTAAGTTTTCAATTCCGGGAAAAAAAACAGCGAGAGCAAAGTTGTACACCCAATAAAATACAATTTTCACCAACAACGCCATTAGCGAAGACAGCAACATCATCTAGTGCCAATTTTTCAGTCCAGTTCGGCGTGGAGCTAAAATTAGTACCAACACTAGCTAATGCGACATGTTTACATATATCGTCGTGAGTTAGCATGAATTAGTTAATACTCGAAGATAGTTCCGCGGCATAAACGAGGCCATTAATAATTAAATATCATCGAATGTTGTTGTGGCTAGTTCCTTTATTTTCCACAGTTCGTGGAATCCACAGTAAAAAGGAAACCAATATTGTTTCATTTCGTCTTCATTAAATATCAGTTCATCCAAACAAAAGATGCAATTTTAAAGTGGAAAGAATTCCCTACAAATTCGCATTGCCAGGTTATTTCCTACAATTCCTATTTATAGAGTAATCAATAAAAAATCAATAATTAATTTGAAATTTTTCGCGCCAATGAACATTGTCCCATAGATAAGAATACCAACAAGCATCCTTTTTAACCATTCAATGTTACATCGACATTCTTTTGTTTAGGTTGAAATTTACGCTACAGATTGTCCTGACTAAAATATTTACATGCAGTCCAGTGAAATGTTTAGTCAAGACAACCCGACTTAGCCTAAATATCAATCTACACAAAAGATATTCTACGCACCATGGATTTGTATAGACAATTTGAAGCGGACGGCAAGGAATACAGGCCAGTAGGCCTTGAAACAAATGACTGATATTTTTTCTGTCATTCATTCTACATTTGAGTCTATCTAATAGCAATTGAAGTTAGTTAGTTACGTGAAAGGAATATACATTCAAAAGAAAAATGTCTGTGGATAATCAAGTGGCGGTTTTGCAACCACAAACATCCGAAATAAACATCGATATTCTTCCAAACGAAACGTTAACCGAAATATTCAGATATATCCCGCAACATGAGCTATTCTTCACAGTAGCCCAAGTTTCCGGGCGATGGCGTAAATTGGTTCTTCAGCGTACGTTTTGGAGACGAATTAACTTACCGGTGAATCATTTTGCAGTTTTTCTATGTTTTTCCCGACCTTATAGTTAACGAATATTTTCTCGACATGATCCCGAAGAACTCGGAAGAACTATCTACGGCAAAAATACGCTGCCTCTTGGACACGGTTGGTTGTGCTGTGTCCGAAGTTCATCTGTACGACAGAACGGATAGCGATGACATCTTAAATGAAGTAAAATGAAAAGAATTTCCACACCATTGCGAACGAATCTTAAATGATTTACATTTTCCAGGTATCGAAACGTAGCAAGGACGTCTCAATTTTGTCGCTAACCCGTTGCAGAGGCAAACCTAAAAATGACTTCATTGGTGCGCAAGTTTTGAAGTCAGTTATTATTCGATTAACGAATTTAACAACTATACGGCTTCATGCGACGGCGTTTCGTTCGGTTAAATTTTTCGAAATGCTCGGAAGTGAGCAGTTCATGCGCGAACGGGAGAAAAGTAAGTGTTTTTATTTAAAACGTTTAAATAGAGGAGGTCATATGAATAGCGGACAGATAAACTAATCAAAAAGTCACAGCCATTAGGAAATAGATTTGATTATCTTTCAGTTTTCTGAACTCATGAGAACGATTTAAGATTTAAAATTCCACCTCATCGCATATAGCCTTCATTGTTGAGCTGCGACTGAGTCGCACGCCAAAAAGAAGCGATGCACAGTCATTAAAAGTAGACGTCTATTATCCTTACAGAATCTGTACGCTATTTATCTGAATTTAACATAAAATTATAAAGATAAATCCAATTTACAATATATTCACTGCCAACTTTCGTAGAAGCACGCAAGCGTGATGTATTTCTAAGTGAAGGTGCTATCGAGCCTATTACGTTCATGGGATCTCTGTCATATAACCAGGTGGAAGCCTACACGAGAAACTTAATCGTAAATATGGATTTATCGGGTCACATTACGCTAACGAATGGACGACAATTCACAGTTCAAGGTAATTTTCAATGACAAATAAAGAACAGTCAATTGATATGCGAGTACTTCAAATTATTTGACTGTTTCAAATCTTCAAGCCTATCGGAATAAACGGATTTCAGATTTACGTTTATTCAATTCTCTTGCAGAACTCAAAGAAGTATTGGACAAGGCAAAAACCGCTCCATATGCACTTATCAGGTTATTTGAAAGTTGAACGGTTTGAAGATTGTTTGATGTTTTTTTCAGAGTGATACTCGTAATTTTGTTAAAAAAAATTGATTCAATAAAAATGTTCCTTAAAATATAATACTTTGATGTTTTTATTTCAATTACCGGATGATTTTTGCAGGCCAGTAAATTTAAGCCAATTTGGGGGCTTTTTAACAAAAATTAGGGAAAGATCTGGAAATAATTTTAATCCCTTTTATAGATACAGAATACATGGACTGAGTGTGCACGGTCGTTGAAGGTGAACTTAACTTTTGGTGGGCAAAAATTCGAGCCGTTTTTTTTTTTAATATTATCCTTATAACCGTATTATCAACAATTTGAGACTTTAATAAAACTTTGAGCTGCGACGAGCAAAGTCCTACACATATGTGGAATGCTTTGGATGAAATATTAGTAGGTGAGGCTGAAAAGACACTGGGAGTTTCGAAAGGCCCGCTCCACACGAACAAGGAGACGTGGTGGTGGAATAACGAAACTAAAGAAGCAGTGCAGGCCAAATCGAACGCATTCAAGGCTTGGACAACATGCAACACAGGCAGTGAAGCCGAGAAGGTTCAACTTCGGGAGAAATATGATAAATGCCGGAAGGAAGTGAAAGCGAAAGGTTGCTCAAGCAAAGGCGATTGCAGCCAAGAAGTTCTATCAGGAACTAGAAGATCTGACGGCGGATCGGAGATCGTCATTGCAAGAGAAACCCAAAGACAATGCCAGGATTTATAAGGTCGCAGCCGAAAGGAGAAGAAACGCTCGAGAGATTCAGGCGCCAAAGTACGTTGAAGACTCACAAGGAGGGCTACTGGTTGAAGATACTGCAATCTGTAGCAGAATGCCTGAGTACTTTGACGAACTTTTGAGCGAAGAATTTCCGCGTGAAGCTTTTCAAGCTGTGGAGCCAAACACCACTGATATCGCTGATTTTTCAGTGGAGGAGCTGATGAAGGCAATGATGCGGATGACACGCAGAAAGGCAGTCGGACCGGACAAAATACCCTTGGAATTTTGGTTGAAGATGAATCATGTCGGGCTTAGATGGCTCCCTGTTCTTTTCAACAAAATTAAAAGAGGGCAACGGATGCCTGACGCTTTCAGAAAAAGCTTCCTTTTCCCGTTTTATAAGAACAAGGGTGACTCACGCAAGCTCAACAACTATAGGTCATACAAGTTTTTTTTTTAAATCATATATTTTTAGCAATCTGTCTTACAGAATTCAATAGACATTTAGCTTTGGCATAACAATGAAAATGGTAACGTGTATGGTACACTCCCAGTGGAGTATCCATTTATTTCGAAAATATAATTATTTTAATACGTATGTTGATTTTAATATGTAAGATTTAAGAAATAAACATTTTTAATAAAGAATTAAGACTAATTTAATTTCAAGGATGGTCGTCTCGCGCGAGGTCTTGGTGAACTCTTCTTCTCAGCCTCTTGTAAGATACGTCGGTATTCATCAGGTTTCCAGCTAGAATGTTTCGGTGGCGTAAAATCCGGTTCGCATAACTCTTGGTGAGGTTTTTTATTTCTTCTTTAACTGATGGGATATCTAGGTCACGATGTAGCTGCTTGTTCGTGACGTACCATGGCGCATTTGTAATCATTCGTAGAATTTTCGATTGAAAGCATTGTAGTATTTCAATATTTGAGTCTGAGGCTGTGCCCCATAACTGACAACCATATGTCCATACCGGTTGAAAGCTGCGATTTACATTTGATCAGCCAGTATATTTTACGAAGTTTGAGTTTGAGCGCTTTTCGTTTTGTTGCTATGTGTTGCTTCCATGTCAAACGTCTGTCAAGATGCAGGCCGAGATATTTTGCTTGGTTTTTCTGAGTGAGTACGACATTATTCAAAATTACTGGTGGACACGTTTCTCTCCTTGTCGTAAATGTCACTTGTGGATTTAGTTTCATTTATTTTAATTCGCCAGCATTACAAGTTAACATCTCACACATTGAAGACTTACGAGCGGGTTGTCTGCAATCGATTGAAAGAGATTGTACGGTTGGATGACAATCAGTGCGGGCTTTGTGGAGGGTCGGTCCACAGTCGATGCTATTCAGTGCATACGTGCTACGATGGAAAAGCATCGTGATGCACGGACGGACTTGCACTTTGTGTTCATCGATTTGGAAAAAGCCTTCGACAAACTTCCTCGTGATCTGAGCCCTAAGAGCACTTAAGGTTCCCGAGGCATATTTCAAGATGATACAAGACATGTGCTGATGCACAGCTGGTGAGTCTGAAGAATTTCCGGTAAAAGTTGGAGTTCACCAAGGCAGTGTATTGAGTCCTTTGCTCTTCAACATCATCATGCTCTATTTATTAACACTCCTTTCTGCCGGCCTGGAAATATCCCTTCTCTTCGCCGATGACATTGTCCTGGGTAGCAAAGACATCGTTGCTTTGCAGGCTGCACTGAATAAGTGGTTTCAGATACTGGAGGATCATGGACTGAGGATTAGCATCAAAAGCTGAATATCTTTGCTGTCCTTTCTCAGATCCAGAGAGACCGATACCAGATATCTACTTTAAGGGAGTACAGCTGAAGTCCTGTACAAAGTTCAAATACCTGGGCTCGATGGTCAACAAGGAAGCTACCTGCGATGATGACATCAAACATCGCATCAGTGTCGGTTGGATAAAGTGGCGAGAAAACTCTGGAATTTTCTGCGACAAGAAGATGCAACGAAATCTTAAGGGCAAGTTGTACAAAACGGTCGTACGTCCCGCACTCATGTATGCGTCTGAGTGCTGGACTATGTATAAGACATACGAAAGTAGAATGACTGCGACTGAGATGAAAATGCTACGGATGTCAGCCGGTGTGACCAAAAACGATCGTCTCAAAAGTACCCACATCCGAGGCAGCTTGTTTGTTGAGCAACCGATCACTAAAAAGCTCGATGATCGTCGTATGGATTGGTACTGCCACGTTCTAAGGCGTCCGCCAGAGAACCCTGTCATGAAAACACTATCAATGAATGTTCCATTTGCTGGACCCAAACGCCGAGGCAGACGAAAACACAAATGGATCGATCAGATGAAGAAGCAACAACAACGCGTTAATTTTGGCGATGATACGATCTAAGACCGTGCTGCCTGCAGAAGGAAGCTGAGATTACTACCTATATATACCGCCAGAATGGGCGAAGTGCCAACACCACAGGCAGAGCAACGCGAAGCCGCAGAGTGGTATGAAGGGGCAAGGAAAAAGAAAGCCACCAACCAGACAGAAATTCGTGCGAAGTGAAGAGAACCTAGCCGCCGTAGCGGCCAGTGTCGATTAAGACCTAGAAATGTCGGCATCGCCAGAGAGTCAACCCGGCTTATTTTACGGTTGGATTTGGGCCCACATTCGTATAAGTTCATGCAGACGCAAGAATTGAAGCCGGACGACCATAGACAACGCCGCGTGAGTTCGCTAATTGGGCGCTGCAAATGTAGTCCGAATATCCGGTTTTTGGTCAAAAAATCATCTTCTCGGACGAGGCCCATTTTTGACTCGGCGGCTATGTCAACATGCAAAATTGCCATTATTGGAGCGACCACAGTCCACCAAGCATCATTGCATCCACAAATATTAACTGTCTGATGCGGTTTATGGCAAGGCGGCATCATTGGACCTTATTTCTTTCGAAATGAGGAAGGAGACACCGTTACTCGCAATGGTTATCGGTATAGAACGATGTTAACCGTCTTTCTGTGGCCAGTGCTCGACCGGCATCGATATATCCGAGCTGTGGCTCCAACAAGACGGCGCGGCGCCACATGCCATACAAGCGACGCAACGCTCGAAGTTGTGAAGGAGAAATTTGGCGACTGGGTCATCTCACGGCGAGCGTTCACCAATTGGCCGCCGCGATCATGCGACTTGACACCGCTCGATTATTAGTCTACGCTAACAAGCCAACCACTTTGGACGAGCTCGAGGCCTACATTCGAGACGCTATTGCCGGAATAACGCTGCAGTTTTTGGACCGAGTCATAAAAAATTGGACCGACCGCTTGAAGCACTGCCATCAAAGACGAGGCGGCCATTTGAATGACGTGCTTTTCCATACGTATTGGCATGAATGTAGCTTCAAAATAAAGCCTACTACTACTTTGCCTTAACCCCTAGCGGGGCATAGCGCGTCAACTACTCCTGCGCGCCATCGTACTCTGTTCTGGGCAATGGGGCGCAACTCCCCAAAAGACTTACCCAGTACCTGACACTCCTTTGCCACAGATCGACGCCATGTGATTCGAGGACCCCCTCTTGGTCGGCCTTGGTTGGAAATGGGGTTCCATTTCATGGCATGCATAGCAATGCAGTTATCACTCTTCCGCAATGTGTGACCTATCCACTGCCATTTTCGCCTGCGTATCAATTCGTCGATTGGCATCTGACCCGTACGCCGACTTAGCTCTTCATTTGATATTGTTTCGGGCCAGAAAATTCTTAAAATTCGACGAACACATGAGTTGACGAAAACTTGCAGCTTTCTGGTAACTCCTACGGAAACTTTCCATGTACTGCTCCCATACAAAAGCACTGATAGTACCAGGGAGCGAAACAGGCCTAGCTTGGTCTTGATGCTGAGATAACTGCTCTGCCAGATTTTGGACAGCATGCCGTATGCGCGTTTAGCCTGGTTGATACGACGAGCGATGTCCTGCTCCGTACCACCATTTTCGGCAACAATGCTACCCAGGTAGACGAAGTTGTCCACCTTCTCCACAGGCTGCCCATTAATATTGATGGCAATAGGTGTCGGATTTCTTTTTCGCAACGGCGGGCTAAGAACCTTGGTCTTGTTGGTATTAATCTTTAGCCCAACCTTGCTTGCCTCCCTCTCGAGATCTAACGCCATTGCGGACAGATCCATGATTTTGTGGGAGAGTAGGCATATGTCGTCAGCGTAGTCAAGATGTTGTAGATAAGATGTCAAATTCCATTGAATTCCTCTGTCGAGTCCGGATAGGGCTGCATGCAACACATCGCCGATCACAATGAGGAATAGGATCGGTGAGAGGATGCACCCCTGCCGAACTCCACTGCGAATCTCAAAGTCCCCCGACACCTTACCTTTATGCAGAACGCGACATTTCGCGCCGTCATAGGTTGCCTTAATAATAGCCACAAGCTTCTCAGGGATGCCTCTCCTGCGCAAGGCCGCCCATATAGAATCCCGGTTCACACTATCGAAAGCCTTTTCGAAATCGATGAAAAGCAAGTGAAGCGGAGAATCGTATTCAGCGCATTGCTCGATGATGATTCGCAAGGTGTTAATGTGATCGACACAGGAGAATCCGGATCGAAAGCCAGCCTGCTCTTCATCAATTGTGCTTTCTAAGTGGGCCTTTAGTCTTTCCAGGACGATTTTAGCTATTATCTTGGCAACGGCAGGAAGCACACAAATGCCTCTCCAATTATTACAGTCTGTGAGGCTAACCTTCTTTGGAAGTTTGATGATCAAACCTTCCGTCCACTCAGTGGGAAAGGTCTCTGTATTCCACGCTTTATCAACAAGTGGGTGCAGCAAATCGGCAGTTACGCTTGGCGCTGCTTGATAAAGTTCGGCAGGGATGCCGTCAAGTCCGGCGGCCTTTCCTCGTTTTAGTGCAATAATTGCAGTGACTATTTCCTCTTTAGTCGGGGCAGTGGACCGTATACGCACATTTTGATGGTTAGCTAAATTATCTATATGAGGGGGAACTTCACCAGAGGTTACACGGTTCAAGACCGCGGCGAAGTGTTCTTTCCATCGCCTCATTTGATCTTCTTCCAAGATAAGTAGCTTTCCATCATTATCTTTCACCGGATGTTGGCAGGAGTTACGACCACCTGTAAACTCCTTGATGACACCGTATACGGCGTTTAAGTTGTTACTTCTAGCGGCTTCTTCTGCTGACGCTAAAAGAGAATTGGCATAAACTCTTTTATCGCGTCGCACACTACGCTGAACTTCTCGAGCTTTCTGACGGTAAAGGAGTTCGATGCTGCTTCGATTGTCGTCTGCTGCTGCAGCCAAACGAACTTTCAGCTCCTTTCTTTCAACAATCCGCTGCCATGAAGCGTCGGACATCCAGGGCTTATTCCGGCAATCCGGGTTTGGGCCAAGGATGGTATTTGCGCTATCAATGTACGCATTTTTTATGGCATCCCAGTTTTCGTTTATGTCACTATCTGGGTGACTAGTTATCTCAGCCGCTTTTTGCGCAAGATGGTCATTATATTGTTGTAAGACAGCTGGATTTTTTAGTCGAGCGGTGTTGAATTTGCGGGGCCTGGATCTTTCGTCGCTGGGGCGGCGCACGGCTGCAATACGCAATCGAAACATTAGCGATCATAAGATAATGGTCTCTTCCCATCCCAATATTGGCACCCTTCTTGTTTCGCACGTCCAGGAGGCAACTCTTGAATCTTTTACTAATGGCAAAATGGTCGATCTGATTTTGTGTTCTGCGCCGATCAACAGAGGACCAACTGATTTTGTGGTGGTCCTTATGCTCAAACATAGTACCACCGATGAAGAGACTGTGAAAGTTGCAGAACTCTACAAATCTTTCACCGTTGTCATTACGATCACCAAGGCCGTGTCTCCCCATCACATGTCTGAGCCCATAGTTATCAGCGCCAACTTTCGCATTCAAATCACCCATAACAATTATAATGTCACCTTTAGGTGTTCTGCTCTGAACGGCGTTTAGTTCTTCGTAGAAGGAGTCTTTTGCCAAGACATTGTCGGGTTCAGTAGGGGCATAACATTGTATTATTGAGATGTTCCTCATTTTGGTCCGGAACCTGGCGGTCAAGACCCTGTCAGAGACCGGTTCCCAGGATAAGAGACAGTTTCGCGCGGCTCTGGTTAAAAGGAGCCCCACACCTGACTCACGACGACTACCGACACGACTACGACAATAAAGCCTGAATCGATTTTATATCTCACACCGTTGTTGTTTGATTCAAATTTATTTTCCTATCGTTCTTATCTGGTCACCCTGTAGCGGAAATCCCATAATTAAGGAATTTTAAAAATTCGCCCTAAATGCAATAGAGAGAATTCTCCTAATATTCGCGAAACAGGAATGTTCCTAAATTGTTTCCTGACATTCATTCTACATTTGAATTTATCTGATATCAATTGAATTCACTTAGTTACGGCAAAGGCGTACAAATTCTTTATTCCTAATTCGAAGAAATTAAAAGACAGTTTGCCTGTAATTAGTCCAAACGAAAATCCATCGGTTCAATTTGCTACAACAAAACAGGAAGAATCATAAATAAACGCATTGAACGCACTTGAAATTTGAAAATCAAAATCAAGTTAGCCATGACTTGAGTGGGCATAGCAATAAATGACTAAAATTGCATCCTGTCATTCAGTTTACATTTGAATTTACGTCTTTATATCAATTGAATTGCAATCGTGAAATTTTTTCTGTCATTCAATCTATACATTTGAATTTATCTTATATCCGTATCAATTGAATTTATTTACAATAGTTCGTGAAAGGAAAGAACAATGTCTTCTGTGAATACTAAATCGGCAGTTGCGCAACAACGAACAACAGAAACACATATCGATGAACTTCCGAATGAAATGATGGCCGAGATATTCGGATACATTCCGAAATTGCAATTGTTTTTCTCTGTAGCCCAAGTTTCACGACGATGGCGTGAATTGGCTCTACAGCGAAAATTTTGGAAACAAATTGAGTTGCCGGTAATTTGATGGTTTTTCTATGTTTTCACGCATTTATTTAATGAATATTCTCGGCATGATCTCGAAGAAATCTGAAGAACTGTCTACGGCAAGGGCATGTTGCATCTTGCGAACGATTGGATGTGTTACCTCGGAACTGAGTGTGTACGACAGAACGGATACTGACACGATCTTAAACGAAGTAATACATTAAGAATATTCTCGCCAGTGCAACAAATCTTAAATGATTTACATTTTCCAGGTATCGAAACACAACATGGACCTCTCGGTTTTGTCGCTGTTTCGTTGTACAGGCCAACCGAAATATGGCTTTATTGGAGGAAAAGCTATGAAGTCAGTTATTACTCGATTGCCGCATTTAACAACCATACGGCTCTATTCCACGGCCTTTCGTTCAGTTGAGTTTTTCGGAATTCTCGGAAGTGAGCAGCTCATGCGAGACCGGGAGAAAGGTAAGTTTTTATTTTAAACGTTTGAATAGAGGAGGTCATATGAATAGCGGACAGATAAATTAATCAAAAAGTCACAGCCGTTAGGAACTAGATTTGATTATCTTCCAGTTTTTTGAACTCACGAGGACCATTTAAAATTTCGCCTCATCTCATATAGCTTAGCCTTCATTGCTGAGCTGCGATTGAGTCGCTCGCCGAAGAGGAGCGATGCAAAATCATTAAAAGTAGACCTCTAGTATCCTTACGGAATCTGTACGCTATTTATCTGATCAGTGGCCTGTATTTAACATAAAATTATAAAGATAAATCCAATTTATATTCACTGCCAACTTTCGTAGAAGCACGCAGGAATAATTTGGATCAAAATGAAGCCCAATATCCGATAGCTCCTATTCAATTCATAGGAGTTATGACGTGTGAACAATTGGAAGCGTACGTGCAAAGCTTGCTGGTAAATAAGTATTTTACTGGTCAAATCAAGTTCGCGGATGGTAGGCAATACACTGTTGAAAGTAAGTTTGAATAACAAATAAAGAACAGTCAATTGATATACTTCAAATTATTGGACTGTTTCAAATCTTCAAGCCTATCGGAATGGACGGCTTTCAGACTTACGTTTATTCGATTCTTTTGCAGGACTCGGAGAAATATTGCACAAGACAAAACTCATTCCAAATACACTAATCCGTTTATTTTGATGATTCAATGGTTTTTCGGGTTTCAGAGTGATATTCGTACTTTTGTAAAAAAAAAAAAATATTAATAAAAATGTTCTATAAAATGTACTTTGATGTTTTTATTTCAATTACCGGATGATTCTTGCGATATTGGTTAGGTTAGATGGGCTGCCTGCGGAAGCCCAATATCCAGGAACGAGTAGCTAAGGCGACTGTTGCTCTACACTCGTGTAAGGAGGCCATAGGTAGGAAGTGGGGCCTGAAATCGAAGATTGTATTCTGGCGACAGGAACCAAAATGGCGAGATGTTCGTGGAGTTTTGCAACTCTTGTCAGTTCGTCATCGGCGGTACTTTGTTCAAGCACAAACGATGCCATTTAACAGCTTGGGTTTCTCCGGATGGCAGAACAGAGAACCAGATTGACCATATAGCCATTTCCAAGACATGGCGGAACTGTCTCTTAGACGTCAGGTCGAAGCGGGGTGCTGATATTGGCAGCGATCACAAACTTGTTGTCGCAAAAGTGCGCTTACGAGCGGCAGCGATCCATCGCCCTCAAAATGCACGAATCTTGCCACGTTTTAATGTGCAAAAGCTTAAAGCTCCATCTATAAGACGTGCTTATTCCACCGCCTTGCACGAAACAGCTAATGCGCCACCACCTTATGAGACTCCTACAATTGATGATATGTAGATGGAACGTCGCTAAGGACTCATTTATTTCGTGCGGTGAAACTTTTGCGGGCAGATTGAAGCGCGGTAGAAGGCCATTCACGCAAGAGAATTAAAGAACGGATCAACTCAGCTACTGACGACGCAGTCAAAAATCAACTTAGAGCTGAAAACCGTTCTCAGCAGAAAGGCGTGCAAAGAACCGTAAGACGGGACAAACGCAACAATATCAATGCATTAGCAGAGAAGGCAGAGAAAGCGTGGTGACAGTGGAACCCTTTACAAACTTATCAAGCCATTAACTGGCAAATCTTTTGCAACTGAACATCCGGCGAAAGATAAAGACGGGTCCGTACTGGTCACTGATGAAGACCAACTGCGACGATGGAGAAAGCACTTCATTGAGGTCCTCAACAACACCATTGGACACTTGCACTCATCTTCACTAAAAGTAGAAAATATTCCGCAAATAGCCAGAGTTGATATCAGCCCACCATCTAAACAGTAAGTAACTGTGGCTATTAAACCGATGGATGGCGGGTAAAGCCCCGGGGATCGATGGAATTCCGGTGGAACTCTTTAAGGCGGATATCAACGCTACTGCGGATATTCTTCTCCCCCTTTTCCAAGAGTGTTGGGGAAACCGAAACTCTCCCTAAAGAATGGAAGCAGGTCGTCATTATTAAGATCCCAAAGAAAGGTAACCTGAAGGATTGTAATAATTGGCGTGGAATTTGCCTCCTCCCCGCAGTCTCCAAACTGATGGCGAAAATAGTCTTAAACCGGATCAAGCAAACAGTTGACCGCACACTGAGCGATGAACAGGCTGGTTTTCGCGAGGGCTTTTCATCTAGCGACCACATCAACACCCTCCGAATTATTATTGAACAATCCGCAGAGTAGAGATCCCCATTACATCTCATGTTTATCGATTTCGAGAAGGCGCCCACCTTCAAATGTCAAACGTTCTTTCACCGTGGCTTCATCGGGTAACTTCTGTCCAAATCGACTATATAGTAGCAAATACACACTTTCAATGCATATGGCTGTTGCATATTTGAAGTTTTGGTGTCACCACTAGGTCTGCACAATTCTAGGATATATAAGCTTCGGACTCGTGTGGTTATTATTACGCCAGAGCTGCAAGAGCTCGAAATCATGGATCCAGCACTAATCTCTGTCATTCTGAGAACTTATAGGCCCCCTGTAGCGGAGAAGGGAGATGGGGGATTTTTTGGGTTAGGTATCAAATCCTCCAAAATCAAAATCCATCGATTCAAAATCCTTTTTTCCTTCGTGTGCCACTTTTTCAATTAAATTTTATATATACAAGCGTAGTAGTAGTACATGTACCTGCAAATTACGATAATATATTTCATCTATATCTCTGTCGAACGAATTGACGTGCATATTTCACGTTAGTTTCAGACGTTGTAAAAACTTTTTACTTACAGATACAACTATGCCATCCGTCGCCGAAGGATATGATTTTGGCAGCCTGAAAGAGCCCACCCGTCACTCGTTTTCTAGTCGTCGTCGTCGCTGTGTCCCTATAGTGCATATTACAAAAACATGTGTTTCACATTCATCTATACACACTCACTATAGAGCTCTCGAAATTATTCCTGCGTAGGATGACGAAGAGTATATAAATCTCAAAAGTTTTATTCTTTCGCCCGGTTCGTTGGTTTTCATCTGATTTAACGCGCTACCTCACACACACAACACATGTGATAAGCTCAACGACAAAGGAAGAAAACTAAAAGTTTTCATAGACGATGGAGGCACCCTCTGTATGCATAGCCCAGCCCTCCCCCTTATTTCAGTCTTGTTTCACTATCTTGCGAAATAGATTACTCAAAGTATTCGGCACTGTAATATTAAAATTTGATATTTATTCCGACCAGGCAGAATCCTTCTTCGTGCAGCACCCATATAGAGATCATCCTGCATCCTCGACGAATCGTGCCACCGCCCTCGCTGTCGCTGAGAACGACCGAATTACCTTCTTCTGCACGATACTATACTCCGGCTGGCGGGCGGCGGCAGGCGCATCCCTTCTTCACCCCCGCATCAAGTCATAAATTTACCAGCTGACACTCCGCGCGCGCCATAGAGGAATTTTATTACTTGGGTCTATGCAAAGAAGAAAAGTCATATATTTTGAAAATTTTGTACGGAAATGGGACTCGCGAACGTGCCAACATCCCCCTGCCCGCCACCCTTGGCACGTTTTACGCCGCCATTCTTGACTTTTCCATCTCTTTGGAAGCATAGTCGCCCGATATGAACCAACCAGCGGCCCACACCTCGTCCTTCGCTCGCATGCGGCCATCGTTTTCACGAAAAACATTTCGCAGGATGTGTGGTAATGGAGTTTCTTCTTCCAATACTATGATTTCAGTCAATACGACACAGTGTGACGCGGCGCATCTTTAAAATGATAGATATATGATGGAAAAGTCGACAAAACTTTCTCTCGAGGAAGTTAGCGCGACTGTGAGTTGCAAAAGGACTTTTCATACATATGTGTGTACGACCATACGATGACGATGATGATGATGACGACTTTTGCATCCTATCTTATCCTATCCATCGCATCCATCATCCGTAATGTGTGCCTCTGTCGCATTTGTATGAATTTTGTATTTTCTCGAGCGCGCACTTTGTATACTATGTTGTACGGAAACGGTGTACATTGAGCGAACATTTTCCCAGTTAAGTTAATCAGGTGGTAATTCGTATCAGGAAATTTTCCCAGAAAATTACATTACGCATAAAATTTGTATTTTAAGTACCTTTTGCGCGAGATGTTTATGAAAATGCTGTGCCGGTAGGTGCCGAGATGGTAGAGTAGACAGAAATATGACAACTGTATAGGAATGAGCCTAACATAACACAGAGTTCATCAAGATGTGTTGAACAAGTTTGAATATTGCTTGCTGCTTTTTAATTAAACAAAAAAAAAATGCATTTCAATCGCAGTACAGTCAATGGAAGACAATCTGTCTGCCCATCGAGGTCTCAGTCCGCCAAATGCAGACAAACGAAATTTTAAATTTTAAATCTAAAATTTTTTGCACAACAAAATATTTGAGCCTTCCCACCCTGCTCTCGATCGTCCACTCAGTCTTGTTTCGCTGATGTGGAAAATTTAAATTTAACAGAATTGTTTGGCGTTCCATTCTTTTTAAGTTTTTTATTTTAAAATTTTATAAACTTAGAATTCAATCCACCCACCCACCCAGCCTATTTACCTTCAACTCAACACCGTTGCGCTCATTTCGAGATGAATAAAACTTAATGACAGGAAGAAACCGCAGAATACTAATTACATACAAGTAATTCAGCGAATATGAAGAATACTAAATGAATTGATAGGGCACGTTTCGCCTGGGTATAACTTAGGGGTTGGACTGCTGCTGTCTTGTTGTTCTGGGATTCGCTCGTGCAGGGATGCTCGCATGGCAACTTTTACGACTTCATCGTCAAATCGCAATACAAAATCAAAATCGGAATACTAAATAGTATGATTGCAAAAATATAGATACGTTGCTAGTCGGGCCGAGGCGCAAAGTGCGCGATGTGTAGGGAATAGGGAACTATCAAAGCCTTGGGGAGATCTTTGAATTATCATATAGTAGAAAATCATAATCCGCCCGCGAGGATTTTATTATAATTATTATATATTCAATTTACAAAATCGTTTCGTAATGACACACTCCCTATAGTAATTGCGGGGAAATCAAGTTTTATAGCTTGACTCAAGTTCTTGATTTCGGTGGAACAGTTTAATCGTTTTTCTTGTTTAATCGCGACCATAACTCAGCAAATACTGACACGATTTATATAAAATTTGGTAGTTGTACTTCCAATAAGCTACTTAAAAGTTGACATCACCCCGCCATCTCTCCCATTTCGCGAGCTAATTGACCTCGTATGTATGGTTATTGCAACTTCAATTTCAACGTGTAATGAACCACCTGTAATGGACCATACCCTGATAGTGCTGCTACCACCGTCAGACCTATGGCAGCACCTGATGAGTAAGGACATGTCGGTGGTACGAAACCAGAAGCCGAGGGTCCCATTACGCCTAGACCCTGATACGAACGCGAAGGAATCTGCGCCGTCCGCCAACCATTCCATCCTTATCGCATCATTTTTTTTCATTCCCCATTTTTACTTCCCTTGTTTGTGTTGTTTTCCCCAGGCCTATGAATTTTTGTTAATACGTAAAGGACAGGGGCAACGAGAGGCGAGAGCCCCGCCCACGTCTCCCGAACTGAGCTACAGCAAGCATAGGCCGCTGCTTACCTCGTTGAGGAGCCTTTTTCTTCGCCAGATGGCGTCGGGCCGTGCTATCACACTTCACGGTCCCTATGCTATCTTAGGCTCCGTCCCCACGGGCGTCTTCGGACGCCCACCAAACCGTCCATTACAAACGTTTGGCCGCTGCGCCTGTAGAAATCCGAAATTCCGAAATCCGGCATCCACCGCGCAGCTTAGGCGTGGAGAAGTCCCCTATCCCTCTCCTCCCCCCCCACCGAAAAAATCTCAAAAATCACGGATAACCTCTTTCGACTATAAAAATAAATTACAACGAATAATTCCGAATTATTTGCAAATATGCGTGTAATTAGAAAAGGTGAGCGCACGGGGCACCGGCAATTGAAAAGGATCACTTGAAAACTTTGTTAGTCGAATCATTATCATTACAATTATCCCTCTGTTTTGTAACGAACACGTGGCCGAGATGGTCCTTCCAATTGCGGCATTCAAGAGGGAGCACCAGCTATAGGCATTGGCGCTGGCCGTATACAAGTATATAGGAGGTAAATCTACCCTTTTCTTATGTCACATATATATTTCCATTTGTCATCCCTCCGGTTCGTCGTCGCCGTCGTCTTGTCATACCCCCCTCGGCTTATAAGAAAGCACCAAATTAGCTATAATAATTTATCCTGGTGAGGTGTTGAAATTCACGAATTTTATGCGTATTCTTACTCTCATTCGGTACAAACACCACAACCCCCCAATACTTTCAAGAGGTGAAACTTTTCCATCTTTCCATCTCGGAAATTGGCACTCGGAAGGGAAAGGTGAAAAATTAAAATATAATATAAGTAGCAGATGTTGCCAAAATGCCTTTATTCTTCCTGCAGAGTCCCAGAGGTTTCAGGATATATCCGGGCGGGGCGGGGATTGAAGGATACATCTAATTAGAAAACTTCTCGTGTAATGGCTGAAATTGGGAAGGGGGGGGGGGGGGGCGCGTTTTCTTGTGAAATGAGACTATTATTTTCCTTTGATGATTAACAAGATTTTGCTTATTTTTTGCAGGCTCGTGATTGAACGATCTTTTAACGTTGCATTGTAGATTTTAGAGCAACTCGTTGGTGCTCTGAAGACCACACCGACCGCTACTCTTGGTGTACTGATGAATTTGCTCCTCTTGGACATTCTGGCTGAGCAGGTAGCTGCGCGTACGGCCATCCCGTCCGGGAAACAGGGCAGTGGAAAGAGTCTACTAATGGCCACTCGGCGAAAATGGGCAATCTGGATATTCCAGAAGACACGGACTATACCTCTCCAGCTTACTCTGTCCCCAAAGGGTGCACGAGCCTAATACCGTCGCGGCAGAAGTGGGATGCAGATAGTACCGCTGACTTGGAAGCCATTTGCTTCACTACTGACGGCTCGAAAACGAAAGAGGGTGTGGGCGTAGGCGTCTTCTCAGAAAAACTGGACATTCGCTCGTCACTTCGTCTTCGTCTGCAGGCGGCGATCATGCGATTGCAAAAGTTCTGACTTGGCTGGGTCCGTTATATCATATCTGCAAGGAATATTACTATCTACACAGATAGTCAGGTGGCGATTAAGACCCTGGTCGCAAACCTCGCTACTTCGGAAACCATGGTGGTATGTCGCACCGCGCTCTTAAGGAGCTCGGCAACTTCTTCAACATCACTTTGTGCTGGATTCCGGCTCACAGTAGTTTCAGCGGAAAATGCCAGGCAGACGAGCTGGCTCGGGCAGGTACGACCATTATAGACATGGGATGTTTTCGCAATGTCAAAATGCCTATAGCAGCACGCAACAAGCTAATTAAGGCAAACGCAATAAGCCGGATGGCTAAATGGTAATACCTGCAATGTTACGAGGCAGATTTTACCGCACTTTAATCCTGGCCGCTCCTCAGGGCTGCTGATGCTGGAGAGAAGGCATCTCAGAAAGGTTGTGGGGATCATCACGGGGCATTGCCTGATAGGTGAGCATGCTAGGCGTCTCCCGCTTCCATACAATGATTTTTGCAGAAGCTGTGGGGACGAGGAAAAGACTTCCTGTGCAGTTGCCCTGCCCTGGCCGGTAGAAGAGAGGATATTTTAGGCTCCCTCGACTTTATTAACCTCGATGACCTAAAGGACGTAAATGCTGGTCATCAACATCATTGATAGATTCGGGTGGTTTGACAACTAGGCTCACATGGCGTGTTGTGCCTATGAGGTATCACAACGGACCCAGTGGTGGTCTATGTGTGCTGTGTTTCCGCGCAGCTGCCTCTTCAACTTAACTTAACCTTGGTGCGCGAATTTCTGTCTTTTCGTCTCATTGCACATTGGACGAACGTCCTAAAGTCGCGTATTAAAAAATTCTAAATGATGCCGAAATCAAACAGAAATAACGGTCTCTGTCTGGAAATTATCCTGCGACACACTCTCATATGATATAGGTATGTATCTATGTTTTCGAAAAACATAAAAGAAACCTTTACTCTATCACTATATCGAGACATCCAGGAATGGAAATTGAAATTAAGGACTCCTCTTGTCGTCCGTTGCTGCATTTGCCATTGCCAGACGTGATCTCATAGTTCTATTTAGGGCTTCAACATCCCGACATCGTCCTTACCCGCCCTATTTTTCTGTCTATCCCATTTCGCTTCCCCATAATAAGTACTCGTACAGTCAACTTTTGTAAAATTTTCATTAAACTTTTATATTATATAATAAATTTGAGATGTGCAGAATCTTTCAGGAGGTGGATATGAGTACTATGAGAGAGAGAGCGGGAGAGCGAGAGGGAGAGAGAGTGGCGAATGTAAGGATGACCATAGCACAATAGACCTTTCCAGTTTCGGTGCTTGTGAACCTCTTTGGCTCACAGCTCTTCACTCCTAGGGACGAATAAGGACGACAGGGAGGGCATCGATGGAGGATGCTTTGAAAAAAAAAGCGACGAGGCCCTTTGAATATGTTTTTTATTCTTGTGTATGAAAATGCTATTCTCCTGTGCAGGCACGATGCACACTGACATGGGGACTATACGAGGGGAGTACGCATACCGGCGTTTGGGGTTCGAATTTCGTCCCCGACGACGTTCGTGGCCATGGATGTGCAGGAGATGCATGCTGGCAACTGCATTCTCCGAACCAGTTTATGCCGAAACGTCAACTGGGTCACATGGAACAGCTGACACGCTATGCCCCACAAGGGGTTAGGGCAATTGAGTATCAAAACCAATCATTCACGTTCACCCATTTTTTTTTATATTAAACAATTTTTTCCTACACCTGAAATCACTGCGAAAAAAAAACCCACAAACCTTTTCAAATTCCCACGGTCCACCACCACGGCAAACAAAAAATCAAACTGTTGCTCTTTCACAACGCTTGCTTCCTCCATGTGCCTGTTTAGTACCATTGGAAATGTCATTCAGTGCCATCCTTTTTTTTTGCCACGAACTTGTCGTCCACTCCCTACGACGACGACAATTCCCAAACCGCATGCAAAACCTCAAATAGACAACGATGATGACTTTGTGATTTACTAGGAGAATAGACAAAAAAAAACAGACAAAACGGTCGAAATTCCAGCCTCTGACCCCAAGGATCACTCGCTTCTCTGCCAATGCCTCCTATACTCATTTGGTGTTTTGTGTGCCACCCCCCGGTTCGCTACGTGACACAGTAAATCACTTTAAATCCTCGTAATTGACCAAACTAATTAAAAAGAAAGCTACACCGCGGTCGTTCGGAATTCGACCCGGCCGACAAAAAAAAATCCGAAATAGAAGGAAAACACGAAGCCGTTCCTGCGCCACACTTTTTTTCTACTTGCTCCCTTATTCCAGAAAAAAGAAAAAACATCCTGTTCGTCTTCACTGGATAATCGTGTGCCAGAGACGACCATCAGACACTTGCCCGCACTCTGTCAGCAAGTAACAAGAAAAAAAGAAATAGAAAAATAAATTACACACAAAATCACCATACAGGGAATGACCTTTATACGTCGAGATGCCACCCTTGAAAAGTCGTATCCTTTATTGCAATTAGGTAAGTAGGGAAGTACACACACGCTAAGCTCCTTCTCTTTCTGAACTAACCTCGACTGGATTTTTTTGTTTGGCCGGCATCCCCATCCTTGCAATGAATTGAGATATACTAACCATCGCATCCATCTACTCGTCCTTTCAAATAGCCTGGCTCTGGGGAGCAGGCAACCAATAAAAAAAAATGCGGAACAAAAGACCGAAAAAAACGTATCGTGTTCCCACGCAATGAAACGTGCTAATCCAATAAAACGAGAGTCCCCCGAAACCGAAATCCTCCAAAGGATCGTCGGGTATAGCGCGCGGTATGGCAAAAAAAAGGACATTTCTTTCCCATATCGGGACGGGACTTTCCGACAGTCCGACACACCGACACTCCCCTCCTTTTCATGACCGCGAAACTGATCAGAAGTGGGAAAGCATTCACTAAGTACATTATGGTTGGAATGCCGCCGCCGCCACCGCCGACGCCGCACGAGAAAAAAATCTCAGAACAACCGGAAAAAAAATCCCCCATTTTTCAGTCCGTACCATGACTAATTCCGGCCTTGTATAGAAAAAATCACTAGAATTGGATATGGACTCTCTCTCCTTACCGTTCAGAACGAAAGCCGGAAAGCTAAGCTCACTATTGCCAGCCTGGGTTCGTCCTTGTCCTACCTATATGGGGCTATACCGTCAGCCGGCCTTACTTCAAAAATTGTTTCGTGTAAAAGGGAAAGTATCCAAGGATCAACGACAAAAAAAAAATAGAATCCTTTTGCCACCGACTCCCACAACAACTGGCTGTCGAATTTATTCTATTGTACCCATGTCCCAATGGAGTGGAGCGTTCGTCGTCCACACTACATATGTCCTGTGAGATGCCCCCTATTTTCTCGCGTTGATAACGTCGTTTACTCACAACGTTTGTATTCAATTTACCGCAAATTGGACTCGGAATTTTTTCTGCCTTCCTTCATTCCTGTGTCTCGTGCAGCAACGTTCCTTGCTGCAGGCTACGGCGAGCCGTCCGCTCTTAACTTTATGGCCAAGTCCCTGTGTTTTTTTTTAAGAAGCAGATTGAAACTGTTATATTGTACCACACACGACACCACATTTCGTGGCATTGTTGCTCAACATTGCGGGTAAGGGTTGTAATTGATGTTCTCGTACATGGAAAGGACACACACTCTTATTGGATTGGATTCCTCTCGCCAGTGCACTGTCGTGACATCTTGCGTATGCTGTCGTAATTTTCATCATATGCGCACCTCGAATAGCACATATGTGAACCGAATGTGGTGTCGCTCCCGATTCGAGGACCGAGCTTTTGTGCATGTACGCGTTGAATAGGGACGAGAGGACGAAACGAGTTTGAAAAGCTTTACGGGAAAGTAACCCCCCGGAATGGAATGAGAAGAAAAAAAGATGTGCAAAAATGCACTCTCGTGGGATGGAAAGAAAAATTGGTCTATGGACGTTTGGAATGATCCTGAAGAATTTGAGACGAGTACAAAATTGACGCATGGACTTTTAGGGATGATAATGAAAGGGTTTCGTCATTGTTCGCAGAATTCAGAAGACGTCTAAAACCTTCAATTTTTTGTTCTGGAGACTTGAGTCCTTTTACGATTTTTTTTATTAAGGAAAAAAGTCCGAAAGGGTCCTAGCTTTCTCATTCGAATCTTAGAGCCCTAACGCAACGCAATCCTTCCGGGTTCATCGACTTTTTTTCCATTTTGGTTTCTGGGAACTTGAAAATTCCCTTTTTACATTTTGCAGATTCTGAAGAAAAAATCAGAAGCCTTTGTTTTTCTTCGATGCTGGAGGCTTTAAGGCACCACCACCACACTAGCTTCACTTTTAGAAATCACAACGGCATTTCTTCTTCTTCAGTCCAGAGATCCCACAAAAATGTTCTGGGGATTTTAAGAGTACCAATTTTTGCATGTATCTGTGTGTGTGTGATACAATAACCAAATACTACAAGTTTGCTTAACCCCCCTCGTAGAGCCTGGTGCGTCAATTACTCTCCTGCGCGCCATCGCGTTCAATTTAGGCACCATGGACCTCTCGAACGATTTTCCGGATAACTATTATAGAATGATGATCGATAAAATTCAGGATCCAGGATCCGCAAGAGCACAAAAACTCCATAGTAACACTGACGACATCTAAATGTCACAACCCAAAGTAATAATGAGCATGGAATGAGACATGCACAGCCACACATATTGAACGAACCTTTCAATGGAAGAGAGAGCAACGCTCTGGTTTGTGTTCCGACTATTATTTTGGGTCCAACGAATTGTTGTGAGCAAATATGGCGTTCAATAGATCCTTGTTGGAGGTCGCGAAAGGGCGGGGCTTCACAAAGAAAAAATGGCGAACTCACGTCAGGTTAAAACGGGAGAATTTTCGGGAACAGGATAAAAGCACGCCCTTATTTTTCACCCTAGTTTTTATATGTTCTATTCATAGTGCAATGCATTCATGCAAAGCGGGATGGATTTTGATGAAAAGTTTACGTATAATATGCGTAAATTTCGACAGGAAAAAAATATTGCACTTTGCAGTTTATTTTTACCGTGACAACATCTTACAATTGTCAGGGAAAAATTGTGCAGTTTTCAGTTCATTTTTAACGTGACATTGGCATCTTACAATTGCTGTAGTGTTCAAATTTTCCACAGGAAGATATTTGACACAGATAAGTTCAGAGAAAAGTGAACAATTTCAAATTTTCCATAGGTTCAGATAAATGTAGGTTAAGACTTAAGAGGCGATAACAAAAATACTCTAGAAAATAGAAGAAAAAAAAGTTCTGGTGCATAAAATATCGAAAGACGGCATAAGTCTAGATGAAGCCAGGTTTGTAGTAGTCATGATATGACCTGGGGCGACCGGTAGCGCAGTGTGTTGAGCCATCAGTCTCATGTTTGATTACCGGCGTTTCCGGTTCGAATCCCGTCCACGACGACGTTCGTGGCCATGGATGTGCCGGAGGTGCATGCTGGCAACTGCATTCTCCGAAACCAGTTTATGCCGAGAAACGTCAACTGGGCCACATGGAATAGTTGACGCGCTATGCCCCACAAGGGGTTAGTGCAATTGAGAGAGATGATATGACCCGCTCCTCCTGCGGATCAGATCGACCTACTCCAAATCCGACAACGGAGTAGGTTCAAGAAACCAGATTCGCAGACCTACTCCGTATATGAAACGAATCTGTCGTCCGTCATGGAGTTGGAGTGAACAGAACAGAAGAGTGGGTGAACTAGGTTCGTCGAAGTCTGAGTCGTAATTGTAAATAAGAGAATGGAGAACTATACTGACTAAATAGATTAGAAGACATATCTACATATCGCTATATTGCAGTGTCGAATAAAATGGATTGTATTTTCAATTGGATTATATTGATATCAGGTGGAGTGGAGCTTTTATGGCCGAGGCAAGTAGCCCGGGCGAGGTGCACGTTCACATTCTCGCACGAGTACTGTTCTGTTGGGCAATGACAAACAACTGATGGTGCGGTAACATACGCGCTCCCATAGGGAAATAATGTACCCACTTGTGAAGATTGTTTACTTTAATTTAGTTTTTACCAATCACAAGTTCCATGTAATTTTCCCCGAAAATCGTTTACGCGCGTTTAGGTTAAGCGAAACCACTCACGTGTTTTTGAGGAAAAAAGGGCTGTCGCTCAGAAACTCCTCTATTTTTTGATTTTTTTTTTTTCTGACTTCAGATTCGCAATCAGCGACCCAGTCGAGCTATTACCAGTTTTTTTTTCAGCAAGATTGGCCGTGTTTGTAAAAAAAAGTGTTGCCGTTCTGAATCCCCCATTTCTTTTTTTTTTTTTGCGATTTGAACATCAGATTCGCAATCAGCGACCCAAAAAATCCCCAATCCATCATCGGCCACGACCACCATATGATCTGGGTTCATTTCCATGCTCCGACACTGATCATTTTCCAACCTGATCATTTTTCGATTGCGGAATAGGTCGACCTAGTCCGGTGTACGGAGTAGGTTAAAAAAAAGTAGGTGAATTGGCAACCATGACTAGTTTGTAGGCATTAGTTCTCTATTTTTTAATTGCCTACAAGCTACCTTCATCTGTCATCTTTCGATATTTGGTCTCCTAGAAATTTTATGTTCTATTTTGTTTAAAGAGTCACGAGTATTGCTAGAATTTATTAAAAATTATTTTAGAGACTTTAGGCCACGAGATTGGAAGAGATTTCATGTTCATTTCAAGCTCAAAATATTATTTCCGATTCAAAGGTGTGCAACATACGAGTATACGAAAAAAAACCCCGAAAGCTATTCCAGCAATTAATTTTAAAGTAAAAATTTATTTATTCATCTATTTATTACCCGGATTTAGTCCGGATGGCGCAACGGTTAGCACGTTCGCCTTCTATGCACTAGGTCCCGGTTTGATTCCTTCTGAGTGAAGCAGTTTTCGATAAAAAAAAGGGATTACTTATATTATACTCTAGACGAGAGGTCGGCTAACTTTTTCTAAATAGAGTCAGATCGTTGGAATTTTGGGCTCAGCGGACCGAATAGGTGACCCAAATGGTAACTGATCACCGGTATGCTCCACTCACTACCCACTGCTAATTGAAGATTTGACGGAAGCATCTTGATTATGTACTCAAATAGACTTCACTAGTTTCCACTAGCACCTAGTTTAGCATAGCGCGTCAAATACTCCTTAGCGTCATAGCGTTAGATTTCGGGCTACAATTGCCCTGAAATTCTTAGAAAAGAAATAGACTGGCGTCTGCAACCTAAAGCCCTTTACTGGCTTTACGTATCGGTTGTGCGCCCAATGCTCTCGCATGGAATTATTCTCTGGTGGAAGACCCTTATACTAGCGACCTACTGCGCCCTGCTGAACAAAGTCCAAAGACTTGGCAGTATGCTTATTGCTGGAGCCCTGAGAACCACTCCATCGGCTGCCTTGGGTATGTTGCTCAATCTGGTTCGTATCGATTTTTGGTGAGGAGATTAATGCAAACGCGGTCATTCGAATTCGAAAATCAAGTCACTGGTTCTCGTCAGCCACTGGTTCCAACGGACGGGGTAGGAGCGGCGGTTTACTCTAGGCGCGTTCTTTTGCATATCTATCGAGTGTAGAGTATGATAACGAACACACATTAAACACAAACAACAAGTCGCTTGTTGTTAGAGAAATAAATTCTCCTTGCTCCGCCATTTTATCTCTCAATTTATGCCGCTGTCCAATTGAAGAAATCATGCGGTCTGGGGAACTTCTGATCCATTGTCCAGAAGAGTACGCACATTCCAGAAAATAAACTTTGTCATTGAGCGATAGCCAAAAGTCGTAACCGGTGAGTCAGTCCTTATCCGAGATATAATTGAAGTTTCATTTGCATGTAGAAGATTTCGGATGATACAAGTTGCTGGCATACACATCTTGTCCTTTGTAGTCGGCTTCCAGGACATGCCGGGAAAAGCCGTGGTATTACTCTTACGCCCCATACATCAGGAGGAATTTCCACCTCAACCAAATTATCGCACCGCCATAAATCGCGGCTTGTTCTGGTTAGCAATGGTTAACGATCACTGCTGTTCCAGGGGGTGCCCACTGAGAGGACTACGGAGGAGGATTTTTGTTGAGGTGTGCGCCATACATACTCCACCTGCTACACAGAGGATTCATTTCAATTTTTCTGTCGGTTGAGACTGAGATCATCTCTCGAATTTACTAGTGAAAACGTAAAATTGGCGCGAAAGGAACTTTATGTGTTTGTTGTTGGACTCATCGACTCATCGCCGAGTGGATTTTATGACAACGATGTCGTTGCGATAAAATGATGTATAAGTCGTTGCGTATGGATCGCGTTTTAGACCGAGGCTTGAATGTAATACTAAATGAAAAACGTTGATTTTTCCTAAGACGGGATTCTGTTTTATTTGTAAATGCGCATTTCGGACACCAGTTGTGTCCTTCTTCAGTACAATTCAACTCAAAAGAATCCCGTCTTAGGAAAAATCAACGTTTCTCACTTAGCATTGCTATAGGCGTGGAAAACATGGACGAAAATCTCTTGTGTACTCGTATTGAATATAATTCCCATTTATGAGCCGGGATGGGTCACACTGCACTGTTGGCATTCGACAGGGTCGAACGGGAAGCTTCCAAACTCATTGGTGATGATGGTCAGACTATGATCATCCTACTATGATGTTAAATGAGTACCCATTTATGGGGTAAATAGCTCGATTGAGTGTGCTGTTGATCACACAGCTCTGCACAAAAAACAGCGCCCCCACCCATACGAAACGAAAACCCCGAAAATTATTTATGGGATTTTGAGCTTTTGTAATGAACCACCTGCAATGAACCATATTATGGTCTGGTAGTGCTGCTTCCACCGACAGATCTATGGCAGCACCTGATGAGTAAGGATCTGTCGGTGGTACGAAACCAGAGGCCGAGGGTCCCATTACACCTGGACCTCAATACGAGCGCGAGGGCAAGCGAGCCATCGCCCAACCATTTCATCCTTATCGCCTCATTTTTTTATTCCCCATTTTTACCTCCCTTGTTTGTGTTGTCTTCCCCAGGCCTATGAATTTTTGTTAATACGTAAAGGACAGGGGCAACGAGCGGCGAAAACCCCGCCCACGTCTCCCGAACTGAGCTACAGCAAGCATAGGCCGCTGCTTAGCTCGTTGAGGGGCCTTTTTCTTCGCCAGATGGCACGGCCCGACCTTCACGGTCATTATGCTACCTTGGGCTCCGTCCCCACGGGCATCTTCGGATGCCCGCCAAACCGTCCGTTACACTTTTTCCCCCACAATGTAAATTCACTCCAAAAATTAGGAGAGCCTGGAAACTATCCGCCCAATACATTTTTAAGTAAATATTTATCTGAAATATATTATTTGTTATTGATGTAAACTTTAACACACCTGAATATGTTGCTCTAGCACCGTGATCGCATTTTCGAATCCTCGTCAACGGATGATACAGGATCTGAGCTGCTATTCGAAGTGCTTTTGGATGTAGGAATTGCTGCAATATCTCCATCGCTGGAAAATATGTCTGCAAATAGGAAAAAATTAATGAAATATAAATAGCCATATGTAATCAGTTATAAATATTAAATTATTATAATATACATATGTAAATTTATTTGAATAAATTTTTCTGTATATCCCTATTTCACTGGGATCGATTCACTGTGGTTCGCGTCTCAAATGATACTTAGTGAATTGAAGCCCGCTTAAAGAAAATCTATTTTTTCAGGACAGGAGTCTCCAAACTACAATATATACCAGCCCAAATTCGGAGCTCCCTGTAGTGTCCTTCAGACGGTTGCCGGATTTTGACCGGACTATCGTGCCACGATGATGATGATGTAGTGTACTTCCCCAAGCCGCAAACCATATTTGAACATAAGTCCAGTGCCGGGCGTTAAAAATACTTTTCAGATCCTACTCTTCCGATATTTTCGAATAAACTCCGACACGAAACCCATATCTCCAATCAAATTCATTTTGGGGCGACCGGTAGCGCAGTGTGTTGAGGCATCAGTCTCATGTTTGACTACCGGCGTTTCGGGTTCGAATCCCGTCCACGACGACGTTCGTGGCCATGGATGTGCAGGATGTGCATGCAGTGTGTTGAGGCATGAGTCTCATGTTTGACTACCGGCGTTTCGGGTTCGAATCCCGTCCACGGAGACGTTCGTGGCCATGGATGTGCAGGAGGTGCATGCTGGCAACTGCATTCTCCGATACCAGTTTATGCCGAGAATTGTCAACTGGGCTACATGAAACAGTTGACGCGCTATGCTTCACAAGGGGTTAGGGCAATTGAGTAATCAAGTTCAAAGGAAGGTAAGAAGATGGAAATTTATATATCCAATCGACATTATGCACATAAGAGCGACTGTAACGAATTCCCTTCTCTCTCTCTCAATTGCCGTAACCCCTTGTGGGGCATAGCGCGTCAACTGTTTCATGTAGCCCAGTTGACGATTCTCGGCATAAACTGGTATCGGAGAACGCAGTTGCCAGCATGCACCTAATGCACATCCATGGCCACGAACGTCTCCGTGGACGGGATTCGAACCCGAAACGCCGGTAGTCAAACATGAGACTGATGCCTCAACACACTGCGCTACCGGTCGCCCGAATTTCCTTAGCCCAAAAAAACTTGAGTCAAATTGACGTGTAATTTATTCCATGACGTCTGGAAAATTTTTTCGAGCCTCCCATGTCAGCCACAAAATCCTCTTCAAGTGAGTGATTTGCCTTCAAGTGGCTGCCTTCTGCCATACCGCACATTCTGCCTGTTCCCCAAACCCCTTATATCCTTTACCACAAGAACTCGATTCCTTATTGCTCGACTCTCATGAGCAATATACCTATTTGTATGGCATATTGCCATACAACCAACCGCGACATGATGTCAGCTATACGTTAAATCCTTTTTAGACTTTTTCTATTAATTTTCCTTCTTCGTCGTCGTCCCCACGTCTTCGTCGAAGGGCAATCCTTAGAAAAGAGTGCGCGCTCCAGAGCACATGACGGCGAAAAACTTTTCTTATTTCATGTATACCGAGAAATTTCAAGGATTTTACACAAATAACGTTGTGGGAGGCAAGGATATAGATATATATATATATCGATACTTTAGATAGTGACTAGCAGATAGTTACTGATGCGACAACGACGACGACGACGACGACGGTGTGCGTTACACAGCCAGTCAAAAGATCCGCCAATATTTCTAAACTCCGCCTCGGTACAAAATTTAATAAAGAAACGACGGCAACGACAGCGACTGACATCGAAAGGTGAACTGAAATCCAATAGAAACATAGGACGTAACCTATGCTTGCCTCTAAGAAGCCCCCTGTGGAGTCCTATACATGCTTATAATTCAAAAGGAAAATTTCCATAAAACTCTTGCAATTCAATTCCATAAGCACGACCCTAAGAATTTATAAGAAGCAGAAGAAGAAGAAGAAGGAACTGGCGTGTAAAAACGCAAGACGACGACGATGATGCTTCTTCGTCCTGTCGTCCTTCAAGTGGAAATATTTCTAAGACCAACCTGAGATGACAAACCTAACGAAATTGAAGGTTGAAAAAGGACAAAAATTCGTCCATAAGCAACATACACGACGGATCCGTTCGGCAAGAAACACACGGTGGGCTGGTTCATAAGATTTTAATATATTCTCAACGTAAACCACACAAACACACACAGCCACCCACACACTTTACATACTTTACATAGCATCTTATCATATAAGATTTTATAAGAAGAAACGCGAAAGCAGCAGAAAAGTTAAGCAAAGGCACTGCGCGCTATTTGCCAGCCTGGATGTGGATGGATGCTCGCTGTTTCGTGAGACGTGCCAGCAGAGCAAAAGGTGGGAGAGTGAAAGAAGAAGAGAGTGAGTGGCGAAAGTATGATGGCTGCTGCTCGAGCGTTACACAATCACGACAGCGAAATATTCTAAAATATTCCTCATCATACGCCCCCATTAATTATTCTCAAAATCATCCAAAGAAGAAGGCAGCCTGCTTCTTGAAAAACCCAACCAACCAACCAACCACCCCCCAGTCAAACTCACACCCTCATTATTAATTCATCCCGAGGCCTATGCACAGTGCCTGTCGTTAGACGTTAGAGCAATAACAACAACAACAAGAGCCCTAACAACAAACAGCCATAACAATAAACAATCTAAAATGTTCATTCCGCCATTAAAATCTCTTCAAAGAACGCGCGCTACCCTTCAACCGGATCCATCGTCGAAGAACCCTTATCCTCTTTTGCCTTGTACATTCTCACCCTCCTACACCACCCTCTCAGAGTCTCTCTCTCTCTCTCGCTCTCTTTAATGCTATTCTCCTTTCTTTTCAAACGACATCAGGCCAAGGGAGTCTCTCAATTTTTTATTGTACAATACAGCAAAGTTCCGTCGACTGCGCGAGGACCAAGACGACAACGATAAGAGAAGAGTAAACTATACACTCTACTGGCATGGGCAGAAGAAATATCCTTCCTGCCTGCCATGATGAGTTTAAGGACTATAGAAAATGGCAGCATCTTTTCGGTTGTTACATGTAGCGTAAAAGTTGCCGAGTGAAATGTGTGCAATGAGGGGGGCGAACACGCGGGCGTGCGAGCGGGTGTTTCTCTGTGAGTGGGCTGGATATAGTCAAGTCCTTGTCGTCCTTGTACAATGTTCGGTTCTTACGCAACGCTTAAATGTATAGAAAATAAATGAATTCAGACAAGTTTCTGGGCAAACTTTCTCAAGAAATATTTGGTCTACAACTTAATAATGAGACTTTTTTTGGAATTTTGGGCATTTATTCATAGATTTATTCATATAACTAAATTATTCAAAATATTGGCCATCAGCAGCGATAACTTTCTCCCATCTTTCGGGAAGTCTACGAATTCCGTCGCGAAAAAAATCTTGGGGTTTCGAGGCTATCCATGAATCGAGCCAGTTCTTAGTATCCTCATATGAAGTGAAGTGCTGATCAGCCAACGCATGAGTCATCGAAGCGAACAAATATTAATCGGATGGAGCAATGTCAGGGCTATACGGCGGGTGGGGTAGCACTTCCCATTTGGTTGTTTCCAGGTACGTTTTCACGACTTGCGCAACATGAGGGCGAACATTGTCATGCTGAAGAATTATTTTGTCGTGCCTTTCAGCAAATTGTTGCCGTTTTTCACGCAATGCTCGACTCAAACGCATCAATTGCAGTCGATAGCGCTGCCCGTCAATGGTTTCATTCGGTTTTAGCAGCTCATAATAAAGAACACCGATCTGGTCCCACCAAATGCAGAGCATAAGCTTGGAACCATGAATATTTGGCTTCGCGGTCGATGTTGATTGGTGCCCGGGCGGTCCCCATGATTTCTTTCGCTTTGGGTTATCATAATGAATCCACTTTTCATCGCCGGTCACAATACGATGCAAAAAACCCTTCCGTCTTTGCCTTTGAAGCAGTTGTTCGCACATGCAAAAGCGCCTCTCAACATCTCTTGGCTTCAACTCGTACGGAACCCAGTGGCCTTGCTTTTGGATCATTCCCAGTGATTTTAACCGCTTCGATATGGCTTGCTGAGTCACTTCCAACGAAATTGCCAACTCTTTTTGAGTTTGGCACGAATCTTCTTCGAGTAATTTCGTCAATTCTTCGTCTTCAAACTTTTTTGGCTGGCCAGGTCGCTCTTCGTCGGTAATGTCGAAATATCATTTTTGAACCGATGAAACCACCGAAAACACTGTGCACGCGAAAAAGCATCGTCACCGTAAACTTCCACGAGCAATTTATGACTCTGAGCTGCAGTCTTCTTAGCAAAATAAAACTTCCCGCAAATGTTGTTTTTTTCGTGAATTTTCGAAACTTTCCATGGTCCGGTAAAATACGTTGTCAACAATCAACACGAAATGTTTATACTGACATTGACAGCTTATGAATACAAACTTCAAATGGTATGTATGTCAAAGATGGACTACCATTGGTTTATCGGTGTTGCCATCTCTAAAAAAAGTCTCATTATTAAGTTGTAGACCAAATATATATCGCGAGCGCGGCAAAAATTACTTTAGCGCTGCCATGGAAAGTTCGCTCCCACTCTACATATTTCAGATATATCTTGTATATCCCTGAACATGTCGCCATCGAACGCCATGTTGGTGTCTCTTCAGTATTGGGACGAAAATGCGGCCATGTGATAAGTTAAATTGGTTTTTGTGTTCCAGCGGGAGGGCGAGGCGGCGACGCGGAGGACCTCAAGTTAAGGCATACTTTAGTAAAAGTTTTATCCCAAAACTATAACACATTTTAGTTGGAAATGTGCCTTGAAAAACTTCTTATCGCATTTAGATTGAAATGAAGTAGATGATTTCGACATTTATTATTTATTCACGAAAAAGGCTTAGTGCTGGGAGGAACTAGGATTGCGTCATTATTTTATAGGAATATACTCAATTGCCTTAACCCCTTGTGGGGCATAGCGCGTCAACTGTTCCATGTGGCCCTGTTGACGTTTCGTTGGCATAGTTTCGGAGAATGCAGTTGCCAGCATACACCTCCTGCTACCCTATTTAGCCGCCCACCTGCGACAAGTCGGAAGATGCTGTGGCTTATTATTACGCCCCGCACCACAGAGGGACGACAACACAAACATCATCTGTGTAATACAACTAATAATTCTGCACAGTGCGCTAGCTTATTTAATAGACAATTCATTGAACATCCGCCATCCGACAGGCTTAAGCGTAAAATTTGTAGAACCATTCGAAACCATATCATAGACCATACACTTCAATCGAACGAAGTTGCTTCAGCCATAAAAAATGCCATGAACTCCAAAGCCCTAGGACCAGAAGGCATATCCATGGTCATGCTGAAGCACCTCGACATGCCTGCAATTGACTACATTACGGAGGCCTTCAATCTCTCCATGTCATCGTCTGTTGTTCCCGAAATATGGAAGAAAGATAGGGTGATTCCGATACTAAGACCCGGGCAAAAGCATACGCAAGGCGACTACTACCGTCCCATCACGCTTTTGTCTCCAATTGCAAAAACTCTTGAAGCTGTCTTACTTCCCACATTTGCGACACATATTCAGCTGGCTGACCACCAACATGGATTCCGAAAAATGCGCAGCACAACTACGGACTTGGGTGTCATAACTTCAAGCATCCACAACGGTCTCAACGAGGCCCGTCCATGTCACAGAACCATTATGGTAGCACTTTACCTATCGAAGGCTTTCGATACAGTCAACCACTCTCTACTTCTGTCTGACATTAACAACACGTCGCCTACGATACCAATAGTGAAATGGATCGCAAATTACCTTGCTGGTTGGCAATCTTACACCGAATTCAGAGGTAGCAAATCAAAGGTCAGAAGGGTTAAACAAGGCGTTCCCCATGGAGGAGTCCTGCCACCGACCTTGTTTAATCTCTACCTCGCTGGAATTCCCTCACCTCCAACAGGAATTCAGATTGTGAGCTATGCCGACGACTGCACTATACTAGCAACAGGAAACGACATAACCCAAATCTGCGCTAGGATAAATGACTAACTAAATGAACTTAACACCTTCTTCATCAGCAAGAACTTGAAGCTATCAGCTCAAAAATCCACCGCAACACTATTCACATCCTGGACCAAAGAAGTGAAGATGCAGCTGAACATCTCAGTAGACGGTCTCATGATATCCACCACAAACCGCCCAAAAATTCTTGGCGTTACTCTGGACAGCACGGCAACATCATCAGCCCACGCATCTACTGTTACTAACACGATGAGGAGCAGGAACAAGGTCCTCAAGGCTATCGCTGGTAGTTTCTGGGGTAAAGACAAAGAGACCCTACTAACCACCTACAAAGCGATCGGCAGATCTGTAGCAAATTATGCGGCACCAGTGTGGACATTAAATCTGAGTGACACAAATTGGAAACACAATTAGACCTGTCAAAATGCAGCCCAAGGCACCATCACAAGCTGTCTGTTGATGTCTCATCAAGACCACCTCCACCAAGAGACCAAAACTATGCCCATTAGGAAACACAATATAGTACTATCAAAGCAGTATCTAGTTGGTTGCTACCGAAATAATCACCCGAACTTTGACCGTATGGACAGAACCCCACCGCCACGACACATCAGGCGAAATTTAAGAGAACTCGAAAGGGAAGTCCAACGATTTAAAAGATAGCGCTATAAATCTGCCATCGCTACGCTGCACAGGGAAGAAGTACATACGCCGATTGTGGACCTGAATAACAACAAAGTACTTGACGCTCAACCACCCGACATCTCACCGGATGAACGAAAGCTGCCTAGAGCGACTAGAACCACACACGCACAGCTTCGTTCAGGCTGGTGTTCGCGCCTCAACTCAGACTTGTCCCGAATCGACCACAGCATTCAAAACACTTGTCCGACATGCAACATTTCTCACCAAGACGTTGAGGACATTTTCGAATGCCCTGCAGCACCAATGCATCTAACACCTATAGCGCTCTGGGAGAACCCCATCGAAGTAGCTGCGTTTCTGCAACTTCCAACGGAGGAAACTGAGTCGGACGCGCTGATTTTATGACACACACACACACTGAAATTAAATTTCTGCATTGCTACAACAACAACAACGTTGTATAGGGTGGGGGACAAGATTCCTTGCTTTACTCTCCTGAGTTTCGACTTTTTGCCTCTAATGTCAAGGGCCACGAGAATTGTTCTGGAACATGGGCGTGACTGATTTAGTCCATTGTGGATGCGAGTCGTGATGGCTAAAGTCGTGCTATGCATCTTCCTGAAGCCGTGTTGATGGTCGACAAGTCGAATTTGGGTCTCTACTCAGGGCCGTCGAGAGAAAATCCGGGCCCGGTACTCAACTTTTGTAGGGGCCCATATATGGCGACCGGTAGCTCAATGGACAAAAAAAAAGGTCAAAGCGTAGGTTTTTCCTTTTTTTTTGTGGGGGCCCATATATGGCGACCGGTAGCTCAGTACGTCAGAGTGGTATGAAAGGGCACGGAACAAAAAAAAAGCTCAGTGCGTAGATACGTTTTTTTTTCTCCTTTTTTTAATTTTTCAAATT
Organism: Chloromyia formosa; assembly: GCA_964017055.1. NCBI lineage: Eukaryota > Metazoa > Arthropoda > Insecta > Diptera > Stratiomyidae > Chloromyia > Chloromyia formosa. Next base: position 2,840,822 of record OZ024819.1, read on the forward strand.
TTCGGGCCCCCGAGAAAAACACGGGCCCGGGGCGTTTCGCCCCTTCCTCGAGAGTTTTCGCGACAGAGGAGAGCAGAGACATGGGTCGGTAGGACTCCCCAAAGTTGACCTTCTTACCGGGTTTTAATATAGGGATTATTTTTCCGGTCTTCCATACTTTCGGCGCCACTAACGACGATAGTGATAGGTTCAGTGTCGTCGTTACGTGCGCAATGGCTGGCGTATCCAAGTGTTTCAGCATGGTCATTGATATGACGTCAGGTCCTCATGCCTTGGTGTTGTTAGCGTCCTTAATAGCTTTGGCCACTCGGCTTGGGATGACCTGAAGCATTTGGTTCACTGCTAAAGTACGGATGTTCCTTCGGATTGTGCGCTTCAGCCAATTGGTTTAAATTCGATTTAGTATCAGATTTCTAAAAAACGCAATCAAACTACTGGTACCTCGGCAAGTTTTATTTTCGTCTATTTCCCATTTACCCCAGAATTTTTATAATATAATAATTAATTAATTTCCCGCATACTCCGCAATTGAATCCACCGCACGGAAAATCCTAATCAAAGGATCATTATCCCTATTTTGTCCCAAAACCAATATTCGGCCTGGCGTATTACGGGCTCTTTTGTTCCTATACCAGCGGCAGCAATTTTGGCATCTAATCGAATTTTCTTAGGCTGCTGATTAATTAGATACAGTCTATATTATACAGTTTCGTTACAATCTCGTCTTTTATGTTTTTGAAGCTCGAAACGCGCTCCACTCTTCTCGCCAATATCCGTTCCGTTAATTCTCAAATTAATATATCGTTGTCAAAATCAGGGAATCGCTACAAAAACATATTATATTACCTTGCGTGTTGTACATATATCAAATGTTTAGAAATTTCGGCCAAAGAAAAATCCCTTCTTCTGCCTGGATACCGCAACACCTCGAAACGGTGTGTGTACAAGATATATATATCTTCTATATAAATTCTGTTAATTGCTTTTCCCTTTACAAACAAAGGCCCCTTATCCTATAGTTACATTCAAAATTCACGAAATACATAACGTGTACAGGTATTCTATGGCTTAAGACAAATATTTCCCGGATTTATAATGAGTTTCTCTTCGACAGCACAACTAACTCTTCGTACAATGTGCCTTGAGCAAAAGAAGATTCTACGGGACGGGAGGGATGAGGCTCCGGCAAAAATTCTTCTATATATATATTCAGCAGGCTTCTTGCTTCCTGTTCTTATTCGCTTCCCGTTTTTCCATCTCACTTGCCGCAATTTCTTTCTGCTTCGCCCACATAAAGATAATTTTCACGAAAATGGTGGAAGGATATTTTGTGAACCCCTATTCCGCCTTTTCACCCAAAAAACCCTCTATAGTACCTCTCTCTAATTAATGTGTTTTTGGCGTAGAGCCCGTGTTCGCTTCAATATGTTAAGCCTTACGTTGTCGTCGTCGTCGTCGTCCTGGAGACGAAGAAGAAGAAAGCACAACGCCTAAGTGCCTTCTTTGGGGAAAATATTCGCATGGTTTGTCTATAGCTATCTGAAATATTATTATTAGATATATTGCCAGGCCAGGGCCACGATTAACGTGTACCGAAAAACACGACAACGACGATGTTTTATATCTGTCACACAAAACGGGATGCTTGCTGATGACTCGTTGAAAATTTTGGGTCTTTATATTGTACTCCGTGTGTAGGTATTTGATTAGGAATAAGAAGTAAATCCTTTTTGCTGTGTTAATCAGCCTTTTCTTAAGATTTTGACATCATAGACATACACGGGTGTGTGTGTACATAAATATATTTCACCCCATCATGATATATCCTTCGTCTTATGGCTCCAAGCCTAGTAGCTACATTTTCTTTTCACTTTCATCCCTAAAGATAGATGTAGCGATAACCAAAACTGATATAGGCAGGATACACACACGCACACACACATAACCAACAACAGCAAAAGTAGACAAAAACAATGTGTTTCGACGTCTTTTGTTAACCACAAAGAAGCTGATATCCTTGCCTGAATGGATTCGATTTTTGCCCGATCTAATTAAATTGGGGATGATGGAAACCATTTTGTTAGATGTGACCCGGACAATTTACATTAAGGCCGACATGTTTTTATCGACTAAAGGTAATATTCGGATAGAATAAAAAAGTGAAACCGGAAAGTAAAGGGCTTCGTCCGCAATCCGAGGGTTTTACAGTGTCCCATGCCAATGGGAGATGGGGACTGTCCTGCTCTTGGAGATGCTTAACCATTCATGTTAAGACGACATTGCAAATTGCAAGCTTGCATAAAAAAATATTAAAAATAAATTGTTTGAATAATTATAGAATGTAGAGTCAGTGACCAGCCTATCTCCCCCTTCCCACTCCTGTCCAACAAATCCAAATTGGAAGCCAACTTCCTGCAAGTTGGTCTCGAAATGCAAGGGGTTTGGGAGAAATTACGAGGGCGGCCCGATAAGTACTTAGCCTCACCGCCCGATGGCGCCACTATCGCAAGAGAAATTTACTATCGTATAGTACATTCTCGTAGACGGCTACTGTCAAAATTTCAGCCAAATCGGACCCGTAGTTTTGTTTTAACCGCGTGTGGAAGCGGGCGTGTCCGCGGATTTTAGAAAAATGGAAAGAGAGCATTATCGGTCGGTGATTCGATTTTTATTTTTGGAAGGGAAATCGCGCAGCGAAATCAAAGAGCGCTTGGATGCTGTGTACGGTGACTCTTCTCCTTCGATGGCGACCGTCAAAAATTGGTTTAACGAGTTTCAACGTGGTCGCACGTCGGTTTTTCATGATCCACGCCCAGGTGCCCCGAAAACGGCTACCACGGAGTATAACGTGACAAAAATCCACGATCTCGTATTGGCACACCGTCGATTGAAGGTGCGCGCGAGATAGCTGAGACAGTAGGCATCTCAAAAGACCGCGTCGGTCATATCCTGCATGAAATTTTGGGCATGAGAAAGCTGTCGGCGCGATGGATGCCGCGCGTTTGCTTACTCCGAACAACAAGCGCAACCGTGAGACCACTTCAGAGCAGTGTTTGACGCTGCTTAAGCGCAATCCGAAGGAGTTTCTGCGTCGTGTCGTGACCGTCGACGAAACATGGATCCACTGGTACGCAACAGAGACCAAGGAACAGTCGAAACAGTGGACTTCACCCAGCGAACGTGCTCCTAAGAAGGCGAAGACTGTCCTATCGGCCGGAAAGGTGATGGCCACCGTTTTCTGGGATTCACAAGGTGTGATCTACATCGACTACCTGGAGAAGGGCAAAATGGTCACAGGGCTCTACTATGCCGAATTACTGGGCCGATTCGACGCCGAATTGCAGAAAAAACGGCCCCATTTGGCGAAGAAAAAAGTACTCTTCCGCCATGACAACGCACCGGCTCACACCTCCGCCGTCGCCACGGCCAAATTGGTCGAATTGGGCTACGAACTGCTGCCCCATCCACCGTATTCTCCAGATTTGGCCCCGTGCGACTTCTTTTTGTTTCTAAACTTGAGAAAGTCACTCGCCCGGCAGAAATTTGAGTCGAATGAGGAGGTCATCGCCGCCACGGGGGCCTACTTTGCAGATCTCGAGAAAACGTATTTTTCAAACGAGTTAAAGAAGTGGGAGCATCGCTGGGTGAAGTGTATCGAGCTAAAAGGAGACTATGTTGAGAAATAAATCGCCACGTTTCCAAAATTTTCATTTTTCTTGTGTAGGCTAAGTACTTATCGGACCGCCCTCGTATGATCTCATATTTTCCCCTCTCCCCCTTTTCTTCTTTCCTAAAATTTGAAGAAAACGCCAAAAATATAATGTTCTCGATGGTACCTTTCTCCAGATACCTCACTTGCCTATACCAGACAAAAGGGAGATTTTTTTTCTATAGAGTTTGACGTGGTTCGATGCATGCTCGCGCCCAAAATGCTTGCCGTGGGTGGCGACCTTTACTCTCTTGCACATGCACGCACATACATCAACCACCCACACCCAGCAGGACACACACGAGACGCGCGAGCGAATGTGCACGCCACGTATAGTATGCCTGCCCCCGCGCTGTGATCCTTTTTGTGTTGTGCTCTCTCTGAGTCAGACCCTTAAATTGTTCAGCACAAAATTCCAGTCTTCGTAGAAGACAACAGGCAATAATAACTAGGGTATAAAAATTCGAAAGCACAGAAAAACATGTACACGTGTGTGATGAAAACAAATCACATGGATCCTGTCCCTGTCAGCACATTTTTTTCGTATTGAATTTACCAGATTTATCGAATTTATGCAATTTACGCTATTTCCGCGCTTGAAACAACACCAAAACGTTGAAAATGGCGAAAATGCTGAAAATTCGTTAAAACCGTTGGGGACTCACCGCAATGACAACCCGCCGACAAGCTCGTGCACGAAATCAGGATAATACAGTGCCCCGGCGGATTTCAATTCGCCATCGTCGCCGCGGTCGGGCAGTTCCAATCTGTCCAATTCACACACAAGCGGAAATGATGAAAATTTCACAATTCCGATCACTGACGACCCGCGACAAGTGTCTCATACGATTCAGACGATCCGTCCAGAGATAATTCACTACCAGCCGGAGTTGAAAACCCGCGAAAAATGTCCCAATCGAAGGATTTCCGTTTCCGAGACAATGCCGGGCAAACGGCTACGATGCAAGACCGAACACGACTGTTAGCGACCGGCACGGCAGGTTACAAGCGAGAATGATGAAAATTTCACAATTCCGATCACTGACAGCCCGCGACAAGTGTCTCGATACGATTTCGACGATTCCGACGATCCGTCCGGAGATAATTTGCTACCAGCCGGAATTGAAAACTCGCGAAAAACGTCCCAATCGGGGAAATTCCGTTTCCGTGACAGCGCCAGGCAAACGGCTACGGATGCAGACGAACAACACTACTCTGTCGGCGATCGTGTCAAACGAAAAGTGTATGTATCGTATCGGGTGTTTTGAATTGAATTGGAAAATAAATAAAAATTGCGACCGGACGATCGCGCGGCGTTTCCGGCGCATCGGAAGGAAGAAAAACGCTGTTAATTTGTGAATCTAAGCCCCCCCGGGGGCCCGGAAGGGGATACAAGGAAGACAATTAAAGGTAATCGCGACAACAGTTATTTGCGCGCCAAATCCTTTTTGAATTTTCGATTTTCTGTTGTTTCTTTAGTGAATTTATTAAAATATAATAACAAAAAAAAAAAAAAATATTACATAAACCGCGGAAAAATCACAAGCGGTTAATAGAATATTGTCCCAGATCCTAGCATTGTGCGTAAAACTTTTGTGTCGCGTGTGAAATTCAATTAATCTCGTGAAGGGCCCCCGCCGCCGCTGACAATTTTTCACGTATGAATGCCATCACTCGGCACGATTTGTTTTAGTTTTTTCTTTGGCATTTTTTTTTGTTCCGGCGACCGGCTGAGCAGGGCTGATTTCTCATTATTTCTGATTTTATTTCCCGTTATAGGACACGCGTAAAAGCGCGAATAGATCATCATTGTCGCAAAAACTGCAAAATGCGAAAGAATTCTCTGAAAACAAACATATCCCGCGCGTGTAAAGGGGATCGTACAAACAAGCGGGCATGTGCATTGCGATACACGAATCATTTTGCCGCAAGAATGATCGCGACGACAGCAATTTTTGGATGATCCGCACGCGTGGAACTGCTTGATTGGGAAGCGCGACGGGTGGATATGGATAAGAGGTGGAACCGCGCCGCGGTATGCACAAGAGGCAAGAAGGCTTGCTCGCTGGGTGCGTCCGCCTTAAACGAACTCGCCGATTTACGGTTTTAACTTTGTTTTTCTTTTTCTTTTGACAAAAAAAAAAATCAACACCCAGCAGCCGCATAGTGCAGCCACCAGCCACCCGCTTGCGATTTGCGGCGATGTCGCGCGAAAGATATGCGAATTGAATACACGACCTGTCAGCTACACTGTGTGCGATACGCAACATATATACAGTTAAATTGCACGACAACAACGCTAATTAGTTGTGAAAAAATCAATTTTTGTCGTTGTTCATTTAAAAAAAAAATTGGTGTTTCGCTAAGTTTATGTGAAGTAAGCGAAACAAACGGTGAAAAGGGTTACCATATGAAATAACAGTAAGTCAATAATTTGCCGCTAATTTGTCACTAATTAATTGTGGATAAATCAACTTCGTCGTTGGTCATTAAAAAAAAAATTGGTAAAACTTTTCACCGTTTGTTTCGCTAACTTCATATTAACTTAGCGAAACACCAATTTTTTTTTAATGAACAACGATAAAACAGATTTTTCCACGACTAATTAGCGGCAAATTAGCGTTAAATTTTGAACTTACTGTTGTTTTATGTGGTAACTCTTTTCACTGTTTGTTTCGCTAACTTTATATAAACTTAGCGAAACACCCAACACTTTTTTTAATGAACAACGACAAAATTGATTTTTCTACAACTAATTAGCGGCAAATTATTGCTCATTTTTGAGTCAATCTGGGGAAGTTGTTTCGCTAACTTTATATACAATACATACCATTTATGGTATTGAATGTGTGGACGTCCTCAGAAACAAAATCCTAGCTACGTCGCGGGCCAGAGGCATCCAAAATAGGACCGAAAACGGCTCAACGACTTCAAAATTGTCGACGATAAAATCAAATCGAGTTTAAAATGGTTAAATTATGACAAAATCAAATCTTACCGTTCCTTCCGCCCGAAGAATGAAACTGAGAGCTTGCTCAAAGCCATCAACAAAACTACCAAAAATTCGTGCTCAAGGTAACAATCTATCCCATCCATGGGAATCGGCTACGAACCAGTTTTCGAGCCGTCTTAAAAATTCATACATTTTCACAAAACGGTCACTTTTCCTAGCGCCCGCCTTGCATAAATCCATTATTCCAAAACAGGCCCTCTAACAAACAAACGAACGGCATAAAACGATTCAAATGCCAAATCTTATCCTTCGGTATTCGAAATTTCGTAAGGTGAAAGTTCAAATTTGTCCCTTTTCTCACCGAAAACCTGAAAGCAAGGCGAAATCAAAACCATGGGAATGATCAAAAATGTCCTTCGATGATAATTTCAATTCAATCCGAAAAAAAGGCACAAGACTTGTCCTGTGCATGGATACAGGTTCTTTGGGTTATATCAAAATCAGTACTCGATTCCGTTCTCATCGTTTACGGGCAACCCGTTCTTCAACAAATTACACCTTCCAAAAAATCGTATCGACTTCAGCCCGAATCGTCCTTGGCCGGCCCATATATGCAGGAGTCCACCTTCAAACCAAGAATGTCCCCATTGTACCTATGACTATATGTAACAATTATTTGTATGCACGTACACGTCATCATTTAGTCCTGTACACAATCGAATCGGACACCAAAGTTTGACCATGTGCTATCCTTATGGGTTTTGTGGCACACCAACTCCGGATCACTGAATTGAAACCGAATTGAAATTCGGGAGGGTATCATCGTCATTATTATCATCAACACACCACCAGCCACCGTCGTCATATATGATTCTTTTCTTGGACATTTCTCAAGTGCTAATCCTTTCCAATTTCGGACTAACCCTTGCGAAAAGGATTTTTCGTTTTCTTGACTCGAATCGAGTCCAATATCAAATAATACGAAAAAAAACCTGTTCTGCCGAATTCAACCCTCATACCCTCGGTCAGGCGAGACACTCGTCATCCTCGGACTCATACGTGAATTATCCTTCTGGCCGATTTCAAGTAACTTGTTGCAACCTCATAGTGCATTCCTTGAGAAACAGACCAACATTTTTAGGTGGCGAAGTGCATGGAAAACTTTATAAGACAGGAGGATTGGGGTATATATGCGAGCCGTAAGGACGAGAACAATCGGACAGGTACAACAATTGGAACGACTCGGGCCGACTCGATATATGTGGGATAATTTTCGAGTTGGACAACACAACACAACAGGTCGTTAGGTCAATTTCAATGGAATTTCAGGAGTCGGTTGTGTTGCTGTTGTTGCTGTTATTGTGGCGTCCGAACGTGGGGTGTATGTAGGGCAAAATTGTTTCGTGGGAATAGTTTTAGGACGATTTGTCGAAAATGTCCTGACTGGTTTTATGTTTTGGTATGTCACACACAAAACATGTCTCGGCGTAAATATCGAAAATCAAAAATAACAAATCGGGATTTGGGTTTAGTTGGAACGAGCTGACTGTCCAGGTGTTGCGTTGAGTCTATGGCGGTTATCGTGGTCCTAAGTGTTCCAGATTTAATCAATTCATGGTAATTTGATAAACAGATTTTTTTTAATTGGGCAAAAATTTATGAGCTGTCTTTGGCTGGGCTCAGAAGATATCGAGCAACATCGGCTTAAGTGATTATGATCAAGTGATCACCGAGCAAGAAATATTTCAGCTCACCGCTCCCCTTCTTCTTCTGTCTCCTTGACTATAATATAAGGAGTGTGTGACAACAAGAGTGGCGTTCAGCAGGCGCAGACTGGATAACCGAGTAGTTGCAAAACTGCTCGCGAGCGGTTCCGATTGCTCGGTATCTGCTGAGTCCAGCCTATGACATTTATCCTTGAAAAATCGATACTTTACAAAAAATAAAAATAAAAAAAAAATCCTCTTTATAACTAAACAATTTCTTAACAATCCACACATACATTTTGGGTGCACTCTAGAAGTTTGATAGTAGTAATCTTTTCTGACGCTCAACGAGACATTTTGCCAAGCCACCAGAAAGGGTACTCCGTCTCGGTTGTTACCCCGCACGCCGGCCGCCGAGGAAAATCTCATATGAAGAAGAAGAATTTCCAGAATGTGCTGCGAAGAAAAGCGGTTTCACAATAGATTCTACAAAATTGGAAAATGATTGGATTTGAAAGGAAAACTTATGCCGCACATATTCGCGCGAGATTTTCCCTTCTGTTGTCCACACACACACACACACATCGCACAATTTCCTTTGGCAAAACTTTGTGCAATTGTGCTTTAACGATATATAATTAAATTTTGCAGATAGATAGAAATGTTACGGTACATTTTGTAGAGAGTCACACATACATTATGATGTATCAAGAAAATCCTTTTCGATCAAATTCACTTCGTCATTCGTGACGGGGGGTGGAAAAGATGTGCCGCAGAAAGTTCGTCTTTGTCGCTATAATTATGTGTTTGAAGAACACAACGTCAAGGACTGTGATTTTGATGATTTGATTTTTGACGAAACTGAAACTGAACTATGTACTATAAATTATCTTGTGAATGGAAATGGTCATGAATAGCGAAGGACACCATAGACATCCTGTAATGGCGTTTCCGATGATTTCGACGTGCCTATGTTTTGTTTTTTTTTCCGAAAGTTTAAAAATTATTCTGTACATTTTTTTATTACTAAAAGTCAGTTCACACTACGTGACAGATGTCTAGTGAATTTCAGTTTGAAATTCGAAGTCGTTCGGAAAAAAACGTTGATTTGAAAATGGTCGATTATTTTGAAAAACTCTCTCGTATATTTTCATTCTCAAATTTTCACAAAAAAAAAATAGTCCACTCAATTCTATACTGAAAGTAAGTTGATACTGCTGCGCAAATGTCCAGTAAATTTCAGTCAGAAATTCCGAGTCATTCGAGAGATACAAAAATTTAAAAAAGATGGAATTATTGTCCATTACTTTGAAAAATCGTCTCGCATATTTTGACCCTACAATTTTCGGAAAAAAAAATTGTCCACTCAATTCTACACCGAAAGTAAGTTGACACTACTGTGCAAATGTCCAGTTAATTGCAGTCAGAAATTCGGTGACATTCGGGAGATACGAAAATTTTAAAATGATGGAATTATTGTCCATTAACCGTACTTTGAGAAATCGTCTCGCATATTTTGACCCGCCAAGTTTCGGAAGAAAAAAAAATTGTTCACTCAATTCTATACGAAAAGTAAGCTCACACTACTATGCAAATGTCCAGTAAATTTCCGTCAAAAATTCGGAATCATTCGAAAAATACGAAAAATTTTAAACGATCGAATTATCGTCCATTACTTTGAAAAACCATCTTGCATATTTTGACCTGCTAATTTTCGAAAGAAAAAAAATTGTCCACTCAATTCTATACCAAAAGTAAGTTCACACTATTGGACAAATACCTGGCAAATTTTAGTCCGAAATTCGGACTTATTCGAGAGATGCTTATCTTTGAAACTGATCGAACTATTGTACATCGTATCCATTATTTTGAACGTCCTCTCGCTTATTTTCATTCCTCAATGTTTGAAAAAAAAAGAAAATAATAATCCATTCAATTCTATACTGAAAGTAAGTTGACACTACAAGGCAAATGTTCAGTAAATTTCAGTCAGAAATTCAGAGTCATTCGGGAGATACAAAAATTTAAAAATGATGAAATTATTGTCCATTACTTTGAAAAATCGTCTCGCATATTTTGACCCGAAAATTTTCGGAAGAAAAAAAAATTGTCCACTCCACTCTACACCGAAAGTAAGTTCACACTACTGGACAAAGGCCTGGAAAATTTGAGTCCGAAATTCGGACTTATTCGTGAGATACTTATATTTGAAAACGATCCAATTTTTGTCAATTTTCACGAGGGTAAGGTGAAAAGTTCTCATCCTGACACAGAAATACCGTTACAATCAGCAGGGTCAGATGAATTTAAACGTGGTCGCCCGTCCCTCGAAGACGACCCACGTGACGGCATTTTAATGATCTTGCATATATGCTTGGTCGCGCAGTTTCAAGAACGACTGCCAGAATTGTGACTGACTGTCATTGATTTTGGCGGAAAACTAAAGTACATGAAATACTGTGATGGTTGCCGGAGGAGTACAGCCTGTTGTTGAGCCGCGCGTCTTTGCCACTGGCTACCATTGCGAATTGTTTCATTAATCGACCCGAGACGGCCGTTTTGACCAAAGTAAAACTTTCGACGTAAGCGTCTACTCTTAATATACTGGTGTGCCACATTGGGCGCCGATCATTATTCGTAAATGACAGTGACTGAGACAGTGTCTTTTGCCCTATCCGTCAAACGATAGCCTTGCATATGTAGCAATGGAGACAATTCCCCCCCTCTCTCCTTCCGTTCTCTCTCTCTCTTCCTTAGCGCTTGAATTTATCTTGGGGGTTCCTAATTTGAATTGCGCCCGAAACCCACGGTAGGGAGGGTAGAGACGCGCCGGGCCCTCACCATCTGGTGCCCATAAATGAGCTAAACACCACCTTGGGCTATTATGACCTGGGGGCAAAAAGGGATCTGTCCTGATTGGACGGTTTCCCTCTTTAATATATTTTGGTGGCCTCTTGGTGCCATCTTTTGTAGTTTGCTTTATGCAGCCCCTTGTCCCTGGACGGGACTTTGTAGTTTTGAATTTTTGGGAGTTTGGTACGTTTTTTTGCGGGTTTTAGATTATTTCATTTTTGAATTACGGGCAGACGTGCGATTATGTTTTTTTTTTGTACGTGTATTGAGGAGGCCGATGACTGCCGTGTAGATACTACCCACCCCGCTAATCCCGACAGCTGAGCTGGTCTGCCAGCGCACGTCATCGGAGAGTGGTTTTTGGACACTTGTGTCTTTAGGCCTTCACGGCCATAGCAGCCCTTGTCCTCCGGTCTCCATTGCTACACGGAGTAGCTTTTTAAAATACAGCGTTCGTGCTGTATAGTACGATTAGAGCATGTCATTCTTATAATGATCTTGTGCACAGATATAATCCCTAAAATTCCTCACTATTAAAAAAATTAAAAATAACCTTCTACTGAGACGTATCATTTGTTCATGATTTTAATCAAACACAAAAGTTTTGGCGTTGTTCGCTTCGGGGAATCAATTTAATTTTCAATTGATCCTTAAATAGCGGAATTTCCTTAGGTTTCTAATTGATAGATGGCTGCTGCTGCTGTTGGATTCCATGGAAACGTCTCATGAATATTCACATGGAAACACGAAAGATATTCGTTTAAAGTAAAAGTACTTAATTGAGTTTCTACGGTACAAGCCCGAGGGAAGAGTGGGGGAGGAGGGGGTGGAAAACGGAATTAGGTTTTCCTTGGTTATTACAGCTGTAAACAAAAGCGCGAAATTGTGCTATAGCGCACGAATATTGCATGGCACTTTAAGTGGATTACGTAGGTATACGAAACTTTTCGCAAGTAACATCTCAAATTAGATATTTCGGGGCGCATCCTATCCGCGACCTCTTGGCCCGCTCTTTCCGAAGCCTAATTCGCCCCAGGGGTGGGCGGGTGAAAAAAAAAACCAAAAGCAGTACATTATGTACCTATATAAGCACTGTGCAAACTCTTGTTAGAAACTAGCGAGAAAGCCATCCCCGCCGTGCGTATCCAACTTTCTTGAAATTTTCTCTCCAGGGAAATTATATGCAACGGGTTACTTATACATCACAAACGAGCGTTTTTTTTTTTTGACTCGAGAAATAACACCGGGGAAAAAGATGAAGACATTCTCGCAGTATATACGAGGGGAGGGTGACGTTTTCGTCGCGCGGTCTTAGGCGTTTCTTAAGAGTTTTCACGTTGCCTAGCCCCGGCCGCGCGCGGGCGGGCGAACCTAAATTTTACCTCTTTTATAGTTTTCAGCTCGCTACTATAACGGAGCGCCGCGAAAACAACAAGCCCTCCATAACGAACGAATATCTGTGAATCTACGCTCGAGCGTATATATAACCAATGAGAAAAGTCCTGAAGAAAATTATTTCCGTCCTTATTGGCTGGCTGGGCGTAAAAACTTTTCCATGAAAATACACGCGCTGCTCCACGACTCGCCTCCATGGGAAAACGGAAAACGTGTGCGTACAACAAACTATATATATATATGGTAGAACGAGTGTAGACGAATATGAAGAAGTTTTCCTTGTCGTCATCCATCGTCTTACGTTCAACCCTTTTCATTTCTTCGATCTCGAGACCACAATCGCTACCGCTCTTAGTTTTGGTATCCCCCGCGGATGGAAAAAGTCCATTATACCATACCCTCGCACATATCCCTTCACCGGCAAAAACCACCAGCACGTTGTCGTCTTCAGTGAACTGAAGTAACTTCTTCGTAGTTTCTCTGTGCCTATACATCATCATCCCCTTACCACAGACTCTCTCAGACTCCGTGCCGTGTGTATTCGATAAGCATATGTAATCCTGAACAGTGTAGAAGGCCGCCCAGGATACTAGGAAATGGGGGGGTAAAAACCCATCGGGTCGAATCAGCCCATCATCGTCGTCAGCGAGAGGCGGTGGCGTAAAAACATGGGAAAAGCTAAAACCCAAAGAAAACCCAAAGAAAATTTTCTTGACGTGCGCTCATGGTGCGTCGGTCGTCACGGGTTGATATTTTATGAACTGTAAGAGGAGGATGCTCGCGCGAACTGTTTTTCATACACAGTGCAGCACTTCCTTTTCGCGGGGGGTTGCTGCGGGTGCCGTCTATGCGGGGGCGCGAACACGTGAAATATCGCGAAAGGCGGAACACCGAATGAATTGTATGTTGGTAAGGATATTTTATAAAGAAATACTCTGGGGCTGGGACACGCGATTGACTGATACGAGAGGCAGGATTTCACCACCACTGATATAATGAACAATGATGTTGCCAACTGCTGAGGTAGACGCGTTTTCAACCTTTTCGCGATTCGCCAATCATGAAAGACGACAACTCTTCCAACAAGGACACACACGCTACAATTTGGCACGACCAAATGCAAAATACACAGGACATGACCTACATTTCACAGAAGAAAGGATATTTTCGATATAAGAAAAAAAAATCCATATCGCTTTCAGGATATCTTGCTATCGCAATCCATTGAACTCATTTTATAGAATCCTCCCTCCCAACCCCTGCTTTTTACAGAAAAGTAAGAAATTTCCGAAAAGTCACTCCCGTTTCAGTCGTCTCACGCTGCGCTCCGTTCACATCCCGGTCCATGATTAGACCCTTTCTTTCATCCGTCTCTTTTAAGGCATTAATTTCTCGCAATATTTACTTTGCCATCTTGGCCAAGAAGAGAAAATCTACTTCAATATGCGGACGAACCCAAAAAGGGCTCCCCTTTTGCCAATTTTCGTCCTTTCTTTCGTGCATTTCCCTTCGACACCGCCATCATCATGTGCGGCGAACTTTTCTTGCTATGCTGGCTGCTTGGTTTTTTCTCAGGGCTCGTATATATATATACGATTCACCGCCGGCCGGAAGGGGGGGGGGGGGGGGGACGATGATGATGATGAAACCTTTTTCAGCGATATAAGACTTTGTGTCGTCCCCGAATGTTAGAGCGAGATATACGAGAGTCAAGCCGAAAAACGGAATACACAAAGAAAGTCAATTCAGAGGACAGACGACCAGCAGGTGAATACGAAGTTTCCAAAACACATTATCGTCTATATACCTATATACAGAGGTGTGCAGTATGCTACTTATTCCCGGGTAAAGATTTTTCAAGGCACTCTCTTCGTGGTTTTTGTGTATGGTAGACTCGTATAATACCGTCTCACTCGAAACCGTTGCTTCTGGCATTTCTAATAAACCCCACTTCAAGAGCCCAAGTTAAAAGATGTTTAATTCTCTGTTGCCTCTAGTCTGGGTTTCGGTTGCTCCGGACCTTTCTGTGCTATATCATAAATATATTTGTGTCTTGGCCCTATCTTTAAATCTTTTTCAAGCAATCTCCATTAAAAGGATCTTATCCGGGAAATGAAATTGATACTTTGAACTGGGGTGATTTAAAGGATCCACTTTACGAAGGAATAATGATAGAGAGTGGGCTACAGGGTGTGCAGTCTTATTAAAGAAGCATTTAAGATCATCGATAAAGTTCATTTTTCAAGCTTATATTCAAATGAATTCCTAAAACTAAAACTCTCCAGACATCTATTCAGTGGTGTGAACTTACTTTCGGTACAGAATCGCAAGTTTGAACCCTCTAGCTGCTGTAGCTTATGAAATAATCGCGTTTTAATATTTGACAGTCGAGGAGTCACTTTGCCTTGAAATTTTCAGGGTTTTTCGCAGTTTTTGGTGCGGAATCGAATTTTCTACTTTTGGCGGAAGGTACAAGCTGCATTTTAAGGTAAAATTTGATTCTCAAGCTGCCGTAGTTTTCAAGTTAGAGCCATTTGAAAAAGTGCAAGTTTGAACCCTCTAGCTGCTGTAGCTTACGAAATAATCGAGTTTTTATATTTGGCAGCGGAGGAGTCACTTTGCCTTGAAATTTTCACGGTATTTCGCAGTCTTTGGTCCAGAATCGAATTTTCTATTTTTGAGGAAAGGCACAAGCTGCATTTTAAGGCAAAATTTGATTCTCAAGCTGCCGTAGTTTTCGAGTTAGAGCCATTGGCACTCGTCATCTGGAGTATAGGATTTATTTTTCGTAACGGAAGACTCTGTGGCTTATTATAACGTCCCGTACCATAGGGAGAGGAAATCACAAACATTCATGGCTACGAACGTCGTCGTGGACGGGATTCGAACCCCAAACGCCAGTAGTCGGACATGAAACTGATGCTTCTACGCACTGAGTCGGTCGACCGGTGATTTCCACGCTACCGATGAAGCGGAGAAGTTCAATTGAATTCTGACAAAGTTTTCGCCACGCGAATTTTTCCTGAAGTGAATTCTGCGCCGCCGAGGAGGTCCTTCTTAATCCTGTTCTTTACCAGAAATGGGCCCCACGTTGGGCGCCAAATTTGTAATGGACGGTTTGGTGGGCATCAGAAGATGCCCGTGGGGACGAAGCCTAAGGTTGCATGGTGACCGTGAAGGTCGGGCAGTGCCATCTGGCAAAGAAAAAGACCCCTCAGCGAGCTAAGCAGCGGCCTATGCTTGCTGTAGCTCAGTTCGGGAAATGTGGGCGGGGTTTTAGCCGCTCGTTGCCCCTGTCCTTTATGTATTAACAAAAATTCATAGGCCTGGGGAAAACAACACAAACAGGGGAGGTAAAAATAGGGAATAAAAAAAAATAGTCGATAAGGATCGAATGGTTGGCGGACGGATCAGACGCCCACGCGGTTGCACCTGGGTCCGGGTGTAATGGGACAGATACTCGTATCTGAATATTCAACAATGAATGAATCGGTGGATTTTCTTAATATTGATGGGGGGCAGATCCCCTTGATTGGCTTTTGAAAACCAACTTTTCAGGGCGAATACTCCGAATGGCATTATGATTGGTACATGCATTGAAATAAACTCCTCCAAAAATTTATTACGTTCAGTTTTCCCGGATCGGCTTTTAATTGTGCATCCAGCCGCCTTGAGGCCGCCTGAAGGCCGCCTGAACTGGCCAAATTTCGACACACACGATCCGGAACTTCTCAAGGCCACACCTGATCAGTTTTTTCGCAGAGAAATTCCGGATCATCTATGGTATTGTCTTACGGAAGTGAAGTCAATTTTTTTTTTGTCGGGTTCTGTTCAACCCATATATGACGATATATTTCAGTACTCAGTAATCTAGGGGCGACCGGTAGCGCAGTGTGTTGAGGCATCAGTCTCATGTTAGACTACCGGCGTTTCGGGTTCGAATCCCGTCCACGACGATGTTCGTGGCCATGGATGTGGAGGAGGTGCATGCTGGCAACTGCATTCTCCGAAACCAGTTTATGCCAACGAAACGTCAACTGGGCCACATGGAACAGTTGACGCGCTATGCCCCACAAGGGGTTAGGGCACTTGAGTAAAACTTAATATACAGGATATCATCGTAGCAGATTACATCCTCTAAAATGGATATCTCCATCCTTCTTAATAAGCTAATTCAACACAAGACTTTTCGTTAAATTACTATTCCGGCGAAACTAAAGGAGCGTTACTCAAAAAAAGAAAATGAAAACTTCCTTGCTCCGGTTGTGTGCTTAGCGCGGGGAGACAAATCATCATTTTCTAACGTTATCGATCCAAAAGGCCCCAATCTTTCCCTCGGTTCTCTATTCTTGCATGTACTCCATCAAAATTATAATAGAAAATTTATGCAGGCAGACAAGAAAACGTCTTTTCGTATCCTTTTTACACTCCACCATAAATACACGAGGAGAGAGGAAGCGTGTGTGTTCTGAATCCACTATATTATATATTTCTTTTCGCTTCTAGTCGTCGACGACGACGCCATGTGGATATGACCTTTTCGACCTTATTTTCGCAGTTCTTAGCGAATGCTATGGCGTTCCCTCGTCGTCGAAGCACCTCTCTCGATAAGACAAGTACGTGTGTGTGTGTGTGCGAGCAAAGTTAATTTTAGTTTATTCCAAGAAGAACATGATAAGTCTCTCTAGGGTTTTCTTCGTGCCTGTACAACGACTCCCTCCCGCGTGTCTAAGACAAAACTCTTTGAAATCATCTTAATCCGGTCGTGGTGGTGGCGGCGGCGATGATGGTGGCCCTCGTCATTCACATTCGTCCCCCCAAAAACTAAGAGATCCCTGTCATAATGCCCAGCATCTTTAATAATATTTCCACCTTTCCGCACACACCAAATGTGTCCTGATTCTATCCGACAGAAAAACTATTATTCGCACCCAACCTACCAATCCGCGCGCGTGTTTGTTGCCAACACGACACGACGAATGAACAACAGCGAGAAAACGTCTCTCGTTCGGAGCGAGTACGAGGTGAAACACCCGAAAAGGATAATAGCACAGCCACTACCACCCGACCCCCGACCCTATCCCGTTTGCCTGTATACCTGGTCTCTGACAACCACCATGCATCATCGACGGGTGGGATTGGATATAGGGTCTCATTTGCATACCCCCACATTTCGCCGGGTTCGACCTCTTCTTTTCCTGGGTAAAATGAAGACGATGACGATGACGACGACGACGGTCGTCGTTGGAAAAAGGATAATGCGCGCCCGGATAAGTCCTCTTAAATAAGGCGTTCCCGGACTTTTGTACGGGGCGTGGTTTTATAGCGATTCAAAATGAGCGAGGATTCATTCGTTCGTTTGCATGCTTCGTGGTTGTCGTTGCCTTCTTCTTCTTCTTCTTCTTAGCTCGCTCTTAGGATACAACACTTTTAAAAATGGCGTGAGGAAAAGTCGGAAAACTTTTACTTGTCCGAAACACTCGCGCGATTCCCTGGCATTTGTGTTAGTTACATGCTGACGGGTTAATGTTGTTGTTGTTGTTGTATACTTTTTCATGTTTTCCGGCGCATAAAGGAAAGCAAACGAATTTCAGCACGGCAATGTGGGGTGTCCCTTCGTTCCTTCGCCTTGCCACTGTACGAAAGGGTTATGGATAAAGGCGAAATGGCGACGAAAATAACGAATCATATTGGCGGCGTCTTGAGCTTCTCATTTAAGTATCTCATCGTTCCCCCCGCGGGTCGATAACTTGTGGAGTCGATGGAGTTTCGCTCCCCGAGCACACTCAACTTATTCTTCATTATAATTTTACCAGGGAAATTTTTGGAGAAAGACTCGGAAAAGTTTCGGACTCGTGCGCTAATTTCGCTGAGCTTTCGGTCGGTATTTTATGGTAAGGATATTTGCATATACGAGTATCAGAATGCTTTTTTTTTTCATTTTTCAATGATTTTCAACGGTACATATCTAATGAACGACTCCGAATTTCGGACTAAATTTTTTTTAGACATCTGACTATAGTATTGTCATTTTACTTTTAGCATAAAATTGAGTGGATTTCGTTTTTTTTCGAATATTGGGGAATAAAAATATGCGGGAGGGTTTTTTTAAACAATAGACATTTTTCGAAGTTACGTATCTGCCGAAAGACTTCGAATTTCGGACTAAAATTTACTAAACATTTAACTTGTAGTATGAACTTACTTCTGGTATAGAATCGCGTGGATTGAAATTTTTTTCGAATTTTGCCGAATGAAAATACGCGGACAATTTTTTGACAATTTTTGAAGTTAAGTATCTCCTGAAAGACTTCGAATTTCGGTCTAAAATTCTCTAAACATTTCACTAGTAGTATCAACTTAATTCTGGTATAGAATCGCATGGATCGAAATTTTTTTCGAACTTTGCCAAATGAAAATATGCGAGAGGGTTTTTTTTAAACAATGGAATATTTTTCGGCCATTTTCGAAGTTACGTATCTCCCGAAAGACTTCGAATTTCGGACCAAAATTCACTAAACATTTCACTAGTAGTATGAACTTACTTCTGGTATAGAATCGCGTGGATTGAAATTTTTTTCGAACTTTTCCAAATGAAAATTTGGACAATGGACTATTTTTCTTCCCATTTTCGAAGTTACGTATCTCCCTAATGACTTCGAATTTTTGACTAAAATTCTCTTAACATTTCACTAGTAGTGTCAACTTAATTGTGGTACAGAATCGCATGGATCGAAATTTTTTCCAACTTTGCCAAATGAAAATATGCGAGAGGGTTCTTTTTAAGCAATGGACAATTTTTTGACCATATTTGAAGTTACGTATCTCCCGGAACACTTCGAATTTCGGACTAAATTTCGCTATACATATGACTAGTTGTGTCAGCTTACTTGTGGTACAGAATCACGTGGATTGAATTTTTTTTCGAACTTTGCTGAATGAAAATATGCGGGAAGATTTCTTTTTAAACAATGCAATTTTTTTTTTGACCATTTTCGAAGTTACATATCTCCCGAAAGATTTTGAATTTCGGACTAAAATTCCCTAAACATTTAACTAGTAGTATGAACTTACTTCTGGTGCAGAATCGCGTGGATTTAATTTTTTTTTTTTTTTGAAATTTTCAGAACGAAAATATGCCAGAGGATTTTTGTTTTATGGACTAAAACATCTTTCGAACGACACATCGATATTGCAACTCAGATGCAATGAAATGTTAAATTAAATTTTGCAAAAACATGAATTCCACTAAAATACCCACGAATTCAATGAATTTCGGCCACACACCTGACTCTTTCTCAAATATTAGCGTCACATGAAGAGTGATATCGTTGCAAGTTATCCTATGGCTATCTGTTCTGCTGAATACGTTTTGTGTAGTCAAAATGCAATCAGATAAAAATTTCCAAGCGATTCTTGCTCCTAGATACCGTCCGTATATTCAATTAGTTATATAACACACGTTAATTAATTAAATCTAACGTACTTTCTTGGATAGTTTTGCTCAAAGAGTATTCGAACACCGCAAGTACAAGTCCAAATTGAAATTCACGCAGACAGGCACTCGTGATTGGTTGAAGTTCGAAACAAAGTCTGTAAAATAATTAACTAATTCAGATCGAAATTGTCAGAATTCGGATGAAATTGAAATTAATAAAAAAAATACGTTCCAAGAAATTCATTATAATTGGAATTTCCTGAATAATACACCATCGACGTTACCTAATTCTGAAACCATTCCTGAAGATCCTGCAAGATTCATGCTAGGTTCCAGCCCAGGATCGGTATGGGTTTTATACAGGTAGCAGTTGGGCCTGAATATGTGGAGTGGTTTAGGCACCCGATTATTTTCGGTTGCAACATCTACTGTTCGTGGAACATTGAAACATTAGAGTGTAATTGACATTTTTGTGATTGTCCACCGTTGGTTTGGCCTTTCCAGCGAGCTGAGCTTTTACGGACATTCGAACATTCCCACAAAGGACAAACTGACCCTCACCAGACTAAAGGTGAGGACCTGCTGTGGTCGCATTTTAATTCCCCGATAGATGCTTTAATTTCTCTCTCGTCTCGAGATCCACTCATTGCTTTGTTTCCAGTTTCTTGTGGGAAGCTTCCCAGGATGAATTTGCCATTTTTTAGTCATATATCGATCGGTGAGGATCACGCATTCGAGGAATAGCACAGATCTTGACTCATCGTGCAAACTTGTCATCAAGGCCACCGCGGTTGACAGGGCGAACATGAGATGGTTAAACGGCGATACGTGCCAAACAACGAAGTCGATTTGGGCGAAACTTGACCCTAGTCGCTCCGCCACACTGCTTTCACTGAACAGGAAACACATTGGCAGAGTCATGGGGGTTATTACGGGGCACTGTCCTATAGGAGAGCTTGCTTGGAGGCTTCGTATTCCTCACAATGACTTTTGCAGGAGCTGTGATGACGTTGATGAGGATTTTCTTTGTCACTGTTCGGCCCTGGCCGCGAGGCGGAGGAAATTTCTGGGTTCCTGGTTTTTCCGGGAGCTAGAGGGCCTAAAAGATACGAGTGTAATGCAGCTCAATCCCTATATTGCTAGCACAGGCTGGTTTGTTGTCTAGGTTTAATTAGGTGACTTTGGCGGTATCACAACGGACCCAGAGGTGGTCCAAATGTGCTGTGCGGTAGCATGGCAGCCCCTTTACCTAACCTAACCTAACCATCATCGGTGCGCCCCTAATGGCGTTCTGGTCATTATCATCATCGTGGCGCTACAAGTTGACGCCGGGCTTTGGCCGTCTGAACGGCGTTTTGGTAATTAAACTCGCTTTCATTAATAAACAAATAACAAAATAAAAAAAATTCTAATTGGTCCGGTAAAGTCAAACCAATTCAATTGTACCCCAAAGTATCTCTACGTACCCTAATCAACAAAAAAAAAACAATTGTCAAGTAATTTTCATCGGTTTCATTTCCATGATAATTTGCAACCCCCAGTCGCACTTTTATCCCATCCCATCATCCAAAAGCATAAAAAAAATCACCCTCGACAATATCCACAATAAAAAAACGCATCAAATTCTCATCAAGGACATCATACCTCGGCCACTACATTTAGGTGTGAACAAAAAAATCGTATATGTCCCCTTAACGATACATGGCACGCGAATGATTTCATTACAACGAGGGTAGCGCAAACACACACGCACACACACCCGTATCTCAGGGGTAAGTAAAGGATTCCAGGATTCAGTATCAACATTTCCATCAACGGCACCGGGTGCGACATCTGGCGGGAGCTTTTGTTGAAATGAATAGCTGGTTGTCCGTAGCATCCGTCAGATGGCATCCGAATACTCGTATGTTTTGTTACGGCGGGGCGATGGAAAAGCTTGGAAGGACTTCCAGGACATATATACACGTCCTTAGCGGAGATAAATCGGTTCACATAAAGTGCCACACTCTTCGCTTGAATTACATGATGCGATAGGGGGCATGGTGGTCGAAAGGATACTCTCTCTCTCTTGAAAGAGATGCGTTTCAGGACTTTTGCGGAATTAACGGTTGGGCGATATAAGTTGATGGTACTTTTTAGCGGAGAACGATAAATGAAATATTGTTTCCCGCCGTTTTTCGCCGTCACATTCGTCCATTCATAATTACACGTATCCGGAATTGTATCAGACTTTTGTCATAGGAAGTTCTCTTTCTTCACGTCGTACGGACGGTGCGAGTCTGTGAAGACATGAACGAAATTTCCCAAGACTTAAGGCCAAAAATGGGAAAAAAAGAATAAAGCCGACCAAGCAAAGCATGTAAAAAAAATTCTCCCGACCAGATTGTGACCGGTCAAAGAAAATCAAAAGGATATCGTGTCCTTGATGGATCCTCTTAAATACTTACTTCTTTTAATTAAAACTCTTTACACAAAAAATGTGCATGATAGATAGTGTCGTTCTACAGACAATTTTTTCATTTTTTTTATGTCAGCCTCGCGCAATTCTTGCGAGTCCCTTTAATCACATCTCGGTATTCGTTTTCCGTCCTTTTCGTCTATTGTTTCAGCTGTTGCTGTTGCTACATATATATATATATAGAGAAAGAGATTGTCCTGTTGCCGGCTATAACGCTTCACTTTTTCCCATTTAACAAAACAATGGACAAGAGCTAGCAAGGACCAAGAAACCAACTATGGATCCTGATGACGAGAGCAACGACAAGGCGACGACAACAACAAAGACAACGACTACGATGATGATGATGATTTCTTTTTGTGAATTCTTTAAATTGAAAATTGACGGAGAGAGCGCACAACTTAATGGGAAAAAAGGATCATTTATTCATCTCCTGATTTCCATTTTCATCCTTTCTTTTGTTTTAATTTCCATACACCTCCCTCGTCCACCTTTTCTACTTTTCCATTTTCCGTTTGAGAAATGCCAAAATGCGTTTTAACGAGTCGAGAGGTGGAGATCCTGCAGGGGACCGAGAAGACACGCGATGGCCAGCCATACCGCGCGAGTAGTGGCAAAAAAAATTCACGAAACTCCAGCTCGGGAAGGAAAAGTTCATTGAGAGACTCCTTCACTCCCTGCGTCGTGTCCTTATCATCCTTATCGCATCATTGCAAAAAGGACATGATGAAAAATATATTTACTTTTTTCTGTTGACTCTTGATTCAGTGATGGGCTTCCTTTTCTCGTGGCACAATATTCTGCGACGCGTCGTTGAAGAAGTAGAAGCAGAAGAAGAAGAAACTTATCATAAAAGAAAAAAAAAATATTCTAAATAAAAATTCAGCTCAGCAACGGCAGCAGGATGAAATATAAGAATTGAGGGTGAACTTGAAACGTTTCGCCACCAGCGAGGGTGGTTGGCATAGCGCGCGGCAATGGCGGCGTGGCTGGCGCTTGGACCGCTATAGCAAATGGAGAGATGGAGTCGCGGAAATGTTTAAGGATTCGCGGATGGACAGGACGCACACACTTTTTGAAATGATAAGCACATTTTGCAGAAGACGAGAAAAGTGTTTTGAGAATGCTTCGGGGAATCGACCGTAAAATGTTTAATAAAGAGATGGGAGATGGATGGGCGGTGAGCGGGGAGGAAGAGGACACTCTTCAACGTGTACGGTTACGGGCTCTCTAATTTGCGTATAGCTTCCTATTATGCACTTGGGAAAAAATTGGATATTCTATCATGTTCCGGTTTTTGATGTTGAACGGAAAATTGAACAGGAGAACTGCGAAGCCCTAGTTTTTATTTGGCTGCTCAAAGCGACCTGGAGTTCATTCGGGAATTTCGAAATTAGTGAATTTCATTCTGAAAGTAACGATAGACTCCGGTAATAACGGTATCGTAATTTTCATCACTTTATTTGCAGCCTGTTCCGAAAAATCGGTTTTCAAAAATGATATTGATGGACAACCAATCTGATCCATCTGATTTTTTCCGTGTATCCTTGAGACCGCTTTTTAATTTAAAAATTTCCCGAATTTCAATTTGAAAGCAACAATGGATCCGTACGGGTTTCACGATTTTCACACCATTCTCGCATCCGTTCTCGTATAATCGGTTTTTGAAAAGTGGCAAATTGGTTCTCGCCCTTGTATCTAATTGAATTTTTTCGTGTATCCTTGAGACAATGTATGAATCCAAAATTGCCTGAATTCCATCCGGAAAGTAACAGTGGCGTTCAAACACACGATTCTCGTGAAATTTCACTCATTATTCAGAGTTGTTCGAGAAAAATCTACTTTTGAAAAGAGTAACGCCGACCGACAAATGTATTTTTATAGGCTAAGTTGTAATGAACCATATTCTGGTCTGGTAGTGCTGCTTCCACCGGCAGATCTATGGCAGCACCTGATGAACAAGGACCTGTCGGTGGTACGAAACCAGAGGCCGAGGTTCCCATTACACCTGGACCCAAATGCGAGCGTGAGGGCAAGCGAGCCATCCGCCAACCATTCCATCCTTATCGCCTCATTTTTTTTTTATTCCTCATTTTTACATCCCTTGCTTGGGTTATCTTCCACAGACCTATGAATTTTTTGTTAATACGTAAAGGACCGGGACAACGAGCGGCGAAAATCCCGCCCACGTCTCCCGTTCTGAGCTACAGCAAGCATAGGTCGCTGCTTAGCTCGTTGAGGGGCCTTTTTCTTCGCCAGATGCAACAGCCCGACCTTCACGGTCATTATGCTACCTAAGGACGGAGGTACCCACGAGCAGCTTGGGATGTCCACTAAACTGCCCGTCACAAAGTCTGTATCTGAACTTTTCCATGCGTCCTTGAGACCGTTTATAAATTTCGAATTGTCCCAAATCCCATCCCGAAAGTAACAGCAAGTCTTCAATGAACAGTTGTGAGTAATTTTCAATTAGAAATTTTCATTCGTTTCCAGGATATTCTCATTTCAAAATGGATTTACCAAGCCGACGCGACGTAACTGCAACCTTTTTTTTGCCCGACTAGAAGTCACTATGGACTGACATCAAGGGTCAGCAACAATTAACAGAAAAACGACGTGACGACCGACGACGGCTCGATTAACACGTGATTCGCTACATATGGCGCCCAATGTGGGACATGAATTAAAAATGGGGGAATACGCAGTTTAATTTAATTTTCTTTTTTTGTTTCTATTTCAGAAACTTATTTAATTTTTTTATAACGTTAATAGGTCGACCGATCGGTGGCCGTGGTCCTTCGGTCACCGCGCTCTACGATACTAATCTAGAGCTCAGAGTTCAAATCTCGGCGCGATCAAAAAACCGCCTGTGGGTACTAATAGAACTCTCACAGCGCTCAGAGCTTGTCAGTATAAAGACGGCGCGGATAGGAGGTGCATGCTAGCAACTGCACTTCCGAAAAAAGTAGATATGCTATCGAAACGTCAACAAGGCATAGACATGCTAGAGATGAGTTGACGCGCCCATGCCCCTGGAGGGGCAAGACAAACAAGCAAACATGCGCGGCGAAATTTTGTTCTTAAGGTCCATTCGGTACACGCGACTGCGATTTTTTAAGGGGACTAAAGTTCTGGAAATTCTTCAAAAACCGAGAAAGGGTCAAAAGGGCGTCAGATCCATGCGCGGCTCAATTTTATAACTAAAAGTCTACTCGGTACGAATGAACGGCGATTTTTTTTTCCGACTGATGTTCTAGAAATTCTTCAAAAACAGAAAAAGGACTAACCAACCATCCAAAGAAGGGGCTTCATTTTTCTATACTTCTACTATACTAGAAAATGCAATTGTTTCGAGAGAGGGAGGATAAGGGACACAATCTTCTGCCATCTCAACTGGGTTAAAGGGAGCCCAAATTTTCGTACTACAACTCTGATCCTTTTTCGTCGGAAAACTGAAATTGTAGAACTCTTTTAAAAGGATCCGAAGCAAGTCCTTTTCCAAGGAAAAAACAGAACAGAATGCCACGATCATTGTACTTCCACTAAAAGTGGATTTAAAGAGGGTACGAAATAAGGGGTGTGGTAACCTCTCCGTTGGATGCTGCGCACCAATAAGAATATTTCAGGACCACACCCTCTAGGACTTTGTTGTGCGTATACATGGAAGTGTACCGTATGTCCGGGGACGTATCTGGAATTGGATTTCGATAGACAATTGAGTCTGAGTTGAAGTGGAAGAAGGTTGTAACGATTACGATCGTTTTAAACGGCGTAGCGGATCGATTGCTGCTTTTTAACAGTGTAGCTGTGACTATGGGAGTTTTTGAAACATTTCAAGGGATGGGGATATGACCTGAGGATTTTTACCGATGGCTCGAAAATGCCTTGTGGAGTCGGTGCAGTGGCTTTTTCGCTGAAGACCTCGCAGTCTCTACGTCGTTCCGCCTCCCCGATTTTGCGTAAGTGCTAGCAATTAGGGAGGCTTGCCGGATGTTGAGACGCATCACGGTCACCACAAATTTTCACGGATAGTCGAGGCGGCGACAGTGTCATCAAAAATAGTAAAACAATGCCGTCAAGAGCTGAAGTCTCTGGCCACCCTTAACAGAATCACCCTTCTCTGGGTGCCGGGTAATAGGAGTATAACGGGAAATGAGCAGGCCGATCACCTGGTGCGGTTGGGCTCTAGCCTTGACAGATCCTAGGCAGTGGCTGTCAATGCGCCACTTAGTGCCAGTAAAAGGGAAATACATAAATCCTACATTAACTTAGCGAAAAATAGATGGGGCGCATTAGGGACGTGCATCACCTCTAGGAAAATATGGCCATCCTATAATACACAAAGAACTAATGGTCTTCTGACAAGGAACCGTCCAGAGGTGGCCAGGATTGTCGCCGTTACAACGGGTCAACGGCCTGTGAGAGAGCACGCAGCCAGACTTGGTATTCCCTACAACGAGTACTGTCGGAGCTGCAAGGACAGTGGGGAGAAGGGGACTCTTTTCTCTCTTTCTTTAATTGCCTTGACCCCTCCAGGGGCATGGGTGCGTCAACATCTCTAGCATTTCTATGCCTTGTTGACGTTTCAATTGCATATCTACTTTTCAGAAATGCAGTTACTAGCATGCACCTCCTATCCGCGCCGTCTTTATACTGACAAGCTCGGAGCACTGTGAGAGTTCTATTAGTACTCACAGGCAGTGTTTGATCGCGCCGAGATTTGATCTCCGAGCTCTAGATTAGTATCGTAGAGCGGTGACCGAACGATCACGGCCACCGAGCGCGACTCTTTTACACTTTCTTTTTAGATGTCTGGCACTGGCTAGGGCGCGGCACTGTTCTTTCGGCAGTGCCTTTCTTGCAGACATAACCGAGATCTCCTCTTTGGGAATAGGCAAGATACTTCATTTCCTTCAGTTCCACAGGGTGGATTAAAGGAAATACCCCGCCCGACCCCTCTGATAGACATAATAGCATCGGTTTTCCTCTTATGAGGTTTGTGGCACCAAGACGGTGCGCACCAGCGCTAATTGGGTATTCCCCTTTTGAGGGCTCTACCGCCACCTAAACCAACCAAACAAAGGCTGGGAGTTTTTTCCTATTTTGGTGAACTGTTTGAGGGTTTGGCGCTCGAGATAGCATATTTAGGAATGTACGTGAGTAATCACGTGCGAGGAACGAACGAGAGAGCCGTTTGAAACGGCAACAGACTCCACTTCGGCATCCGAAATGCCGCAGTTAAAGTTTTTCAGAGCCACAGTGGAGCGACAGACCCGATGCAGGATACAAACTGCCCCGGGGGCTGTAGAGCTAAGCATTGAGGATACCGGGAGGAGGAGGAGAAAACAAGAGTGACCAATACGGATGCCTGATACTCGGATAATGCTTCTTAGTGGAGAAAACTTGGATATTGGCTGTAACGATGGAATAGGAAAAAGATATTCTGAGTCATCTTCTGTAAGCGAGAGATTTTTTTTCTTTTGATGTTTATGCTAAAGCTTAGGGGATACCCTTTGATGCGAGAGCACAGCCTCGGCGGGAAGGAAATTAGGGTAGTGGGGCTGGGATGGGTTGAGTTTGAATGATAGACGATTTTTGAAAAGATGGGACGGCGGAGGAGGGGAGGATATTCTGACTCATCGTCTGAGCGATAGTCCGGCGGCTCTAGTCCAGAGCTAGGCATTTAGGATTTTGAAAGGATGGATATTCTGACTCATCTTCTATGCGCGAAAGCCCGGCTGCTCTAGCCCGGGCCTGGAAATCTAAGATTTTAGACACTGTGCTCTTAACTATCTGCGATTCCCTTTTTTCATGATATAACCATTAAAAAATAAATACGTATATAAATTTGCCCCCAAATTTTCCCTCTGTGTTTTGAACACACAAAAATTCCCCAGTGGATAAAAATTTTCAAATATCTTAAAAACTCCCTCTTGTCTCTCTCTGAACGTGCGAAACTCTATATCAATAAAATTACATTGAGCCTTATTCTTTCCAACCCCTCAGCGCGCCTTCAACACAATGTTGTGTATTGCACCACCACCCAACACCCCCGCTCGCCAACAGCCACCGAAATAAATAAAAAAAAAGAACAGAGAAAACAGTACCATCATCCCCACGGCGCGAAAGGCGAGCGCGCCAAAGAAAAATAATGCAAACGGCCCACTGGAAAATATAATTAATAATCCTCGCTTTCTTTCGAAGGGATGGAGATCCCGCTTCCATCGCGAGGGATATATACATAAATTTTTATAAATGTATTTGTCCTATATACACCCTAGCAATAGTCCTTGTTGGTACGAAAGCCAGCAAGCGATGAAAAAAAATCGCCTTGTCCTGTTTAACGATGCTGCTCTATACTAAACGGCACGGCGATGAGGAGGACGAAGACGATTCCTTGACGGGCGGCGGTGGTATACAACAAGCCAGCCAAGGGTACAAAATAAAATTGTATGCGAAAAGAAAAAGAAAAAGAGACGACTACGACGATGACGACAACGTCGACCCACAAAAACATAGCACGAAGAACTGTCGAAGCACAAAAAAAAAACGAAAGAACCAAAAGCCCGGGTGCCTTTCACACAAAAATACTGTGAAAAAGGACGAAAGAAAAACTATACATATATATATAGAGCTAGCTAGCTGTTTAGCCCAGCTATACACCGGCAATATTTCCCTCCCATTTGATTTCTTTCATACCGCGCGTTTCGTATCTTTTGCTTCGGAGCCAGAGATTCCCTGGCAGCACAAGCAGCAGCAGCAGCAGTTTCACCTCTTTTTTATTTTCCGCCTTTGCCTCATCCATAGATACTAAGATTTATATTTCTAAGATAAAGCGCGCCGCCCGGCCCGGGAAAAGAAAGTCACCCTTCTTTTTTCCGTCGTCGGTCGTGCCGTTTTAAAGAAAATACTCCCTGATTGACTTTCCACTCTGAAGAATTCACCGCGTATAGAGAGGCGCTCAGCGGATGGCTCAAGGGTATATTCTTTAAAAGGATGGTGGTGGTCGTCCGTCGTCGTAGGCGAACGTCTTCGAGTCCTCGAATGAGAGGAAAAAAAATGAAAAGACAACGGCCAAGCGTTAAATAACAAAAAACAGTCGTTGAAACGAAATGCAATTGCTGCGGACTGAGTTGTTGGACCGAGGCCAGGAGGAGCCGCCGGCCGGAGCGCGCGGGGAGGGATGCAAGAGAAGATCAGGCTGATTACGAAAAAAGGAACAAGCAGAAAAATAACAATACAAAATGGAAAGACACTTTTCTAGCATTTCAACGACGCGCGATGTTTTGCGAGTAAAAGACGTAAACGATTTTCAGGTGAAAGGCGAGATGTTTGTGAATCGGCCGTTTTTTGAATCCCTGATAGGTGGAAAGGGTGGAATGCCTTTACACTTAGGATTCAGGCACATCCTGTCAGTCTAATTTTAAGTTTTATACACTGAATTGAAAGTGGTACGTGTCCTGTGTCCCGACATGAGAACTGCCTTTTAATAGCGCTGCTTAGCTCTTCTTAAAAACTGCGAGTCACTAGCTCTTCGTCTATCTCTTCACCTAATGCTTAGCTCAGATTAAAAACTGCAAGTCACTTGCTCTTCCCCTCTTTCTCATCAACGTAAATCCCATTTTTCACCGAAGACCACCGCATTCACTAGGAATCGAACTGCGGCAAGAGGTCTTTTGTAAAGGTGGGGGTGGGACGTGGGGGGGGGGGGGGGTTCTTGAGCTAGACGCCTTCTTCCAGCCATGCACTTCAACCGTAGCGGTACTACGGTGGTCTGAGAATTATTATAATGTTCTGAGACAGTTTGACGAAGTCAAATAGGTCAATCCCCGACCTCAAAGAGGTCAAAACGCGGGATTGTCCTCATATTACACCTGTTAGGCTTCCCATAGGATCCACAGATTTCATCAACACCTAGACTTCGTTCAAACAGTAAAAGATGCATCTGAATTAGAAAGGCGGGGCTTACACCTCCCACCACCGCTGCTGGAATATGTGAAAGGCGAGGTGAGCCAGCTCAAAGAGATCAAAACTATTCGCGGGACTGTCCTCATTTATTCTTAATCTATTTCCATGGCCTCGCCGCCCGCTTCAGAGGGTAGAATTTTAGTGAGTGACGAATCTCATAAATTTAAAATCCATTTCCTAGGGCTCACCGCGCGCTACGCGCGCACCTCGCCTATCAGATACTTTAGCAGCGCTCCAAGGAGCGCTGCCTTGTCACTGACCTATAGGGCGATCATAGACATCCCCCACAACCCAGAGACTTCATCACCGCCTAGACGTCGTTCTAACAGTAAAAGATGCATCTGAATCGAGAAAGTTTAAACCTCCAATAGATGATCAATTACAAGGCGCTGCTATAATATGTGAAAGGGGAGGTGCGCACGAAGCGCGTAGTGAGCCCAAGGAAAAGGATTTTAAATTTATGAGGATCTCTCATAAAATTGTACCCACCCGAAGCGGGCAGTGAGCCCATGGAAACAGATTAAGAATCAAGAAGGACAGTCTCGCGAATAGTTTTGACCTCTTTCAGCTGGCTCACCGCGCGCCTCGCCTCTCTTATATTACATAGGATCCAGAGATTTCATCATCGCCTAGACTTCGTTCAAACAATAAAAGATGCATCCGAACCGAAAAAGGGAAGTTTACACCTCCCAGTGGATGATCAATCACAAGGCAGCGCTCCTTGGAGCGCTGTTGTAATATGTGAAAGAAAGGCGAGGTGCGCGCGAAGCGCGCGGTGAGGCAGCTCAAAGAGTTCAAAACTATTCGCGGGACTGTCCTCATTAATTTTTAATCTGTTTCCATGGGCTCACCGCCTGCTTCATGGAGTAGCATTTTATGAGAGACGATCTTCATAAATTTGAAATCCTTACGGCAAAGTTTTGTGATCCGATAGGGATATTGAAGTTCAGCCATTGGAAATAATATAAGCCTGATTTTTGCCTGGACCTGCGATTCAAGAATGGCTTGCACCTCGCCCACGTTGATCTGTTTCCTCACACCGCTGCTGTGGCGAATTAGATACTGGAAAAGGCGAAGTGCATGCAAGAAAGACAAACATAAAAGCCCATCCTTTAAGTACTCTCTTGAATCCTTCTGAGGCAGCCACTTAAAAGTACTAACCTTTTTAAAACAAAGCGAAAAATAAGCAGAGAATCCTTTTATCTTATCCAAATTTTCCTCTTCCATCAATAGTAATCCTCGCAGGGATGTAAAGAGTTAATATCAAACAAATATCCTTTTTTAGAATCCGAAATTTTCCTTTTTCCATCATCGAGTCCATTCTTATTCGCGCGGCGGCGGCGGCGGGTCGCTAATGGCCGCCAGTTGGTAGCCTTTCTTTTATTTTTATCATCTCAGCATATCCTCGCCATCATTGTAGCATCGGAATCGGTATGAGTGATGGGGTAAGTGGCGGCGGCGGCAGTCATGGCATAAGTTTTCGCGTCCTTTCACCACACACCGCACCCTCGTGAAAAATAATATCATGGACGCGGGGAAAAAGAAGTTTTTCGTGTTCATAAAAAACCATCGACATCATCAACTACGCCATCATGCGAAGCGCGCCACCCGCCACCCACCCCCTCTTTCTTCAAAAAGTTTAAATACAATATTTTTTGAACCGCGAATACAAAAGACGCGATGATGAAATACGGACACCGGAGAGAGGGTGGTTTTTTCGTTATAGAGTGGTGGCGGCCGAACGAATATGGAACGTCGAAAGGAAAGAGCAGGCGGGGGTGTGGCGGGGTGGAATAAACGAAAAGAAAAATGACGGACGTGACTGATTTCGGAGGCACGAAACGGAATAAAATCAAAAGGAAAAAAAAACAGAAAATAAAAGCAACAACGCAGATTTTCTTGAAAGAAAATTATCAAAATAGGCTCGTACAAAAAAAACCGGGAAGAAGAGAAAATAATGTCCTTGCTGCGAGAATCTGGTTTTGCACACACTAGAACAAGGACAAAGCTGTGAGCATATAGAAGAAAAAGAAGCTTCAGAAAAAATATTTAAATTGGAAGAGGTCAAAAAAGGATAAGGAAATAAGAAGGCAAATCTAAAAGGACATGTCATCTCAAAGAAAGGACCCTACCACTGGCAATATGCATTTTTGCATCCAATTGATGTACAAGAGACTTATGATGCTATCTGCCCTCGACTCAGTTTGAATGGACTCAGAGACTTCAGCATGGCCCAAAGCCTTACCGGCAGCAACAGATGCCTCTGAATTCATAAAGGGAGCGTTACTACGTTTCCGCATTTCAGCAGCGTTCCCCGCACTCACACTCTTCAGGGGATGAAAGGTATCCTCTCGGACTCAGAGACTTTGTCAAGGCCTAGAACACTATTTAGCCTGTGAATTGATGCAGGAAGCGTTACACCGCCCAGTGATCGATCAAGGACAAAGCAGCGCTCCTTGGAGCGTTGATAAAACATGTGAAAGGCGAGGTGCGCGCAAAGCGTGCGGTGAGCCTTGAGAAAATGATTAGAAATATATTAGAGGCGATCCTCACAAAATTCCTCGACTACTCACTTTCCAAGGGCTCACCGCGCGCACCTCGCCTTTAACATATTTCCTTCACTACATTTCAGGAGGCAAACGGGATCCTCTCGGACTCAGAGACTCTATCATGGCCCAGAACTCTACCCGGCAGTAACAGATGCCTCTGAGTGAGCGATCAAAGCCAAGCAGAGCTCCTTGGAGCCCTGGGAAAGTGGATAACCGAAGAATTTTGTGAGGATTGCCTCTAATGTACTTCTAATCGCGAAGCACGCGGTGAGCCTTGGGAAAGGATTAGAAGTACATAAGAGGCGATCCTCATAAAATTCTTCGGTTACAATTTTTCCCAGAGCTCCAAGGAGCGCTGCTTGTCTTTTATCGCACACTGGGAGCAGTAACACTTCCCTTATCAATACAGAGGCATCTGTTGTTGTTCCGGGTAGAGCACTGGGCCATGATAAAGTCTCTGAGTCCGAAAGGATGCCCTTAGCCTCCTGAAAGGATGTCAAGGATAAAGCAGTGCTCCTTGAAGCGCTGCTAAAATACGTTAGGAAGGTGGGTGGTCGAGGAATTTTATGAAGATCGCCTCTAATATATTTCTAATCATTTTCTCAAGGCTCACCGCACGCTTTGCGCGCACCTCGCATCACATCTTTCAGCAGCGCTCAAAGGAGCTAGGATCGCTAAGGATCACCTCTAAAATTCAAATTGAAATTGATGTTCCTTTTCCCCAGTACGGGAAGGCTGGGAAGACAGAGCGGCATCCGCTCATAGGATAGCACTAAGGTCACCTCACGAAGGAAAAACATATTATAAATACACTGCGACAAGTTTGCGGTGGACAATGTCCACATCCTGCCTGAATCTGATTTCGGTCACGTTCAATATCCGGATGAAATGTCGTCCCGCAGACGTAGGTTTCAGATGATGGAACTTCCGCGTCAAGCTACCGTGTCCATGACCTCAGAAACGTGTTTAAAAATGCTCACGATTCGTCTGATTGGGCTTAAGGTGTCAAATTTACAATTTTCTAGAAAAACATCAACGAAAACGGGAAAAACCTATCGTCGCATATATCCTTTTCCCTGACCGCGACTGGACATAATGTCTGACCAAAGAACAATACTCGACTGACCTCGCACACACGAAAACTATGCAATACGAAAATTCTGTGGACGCGATTCCCCGGCCATATCAACAACAGATCTCTCAACAATTAGCGGGAATCGTACATGCACACCTTTTTGGTGCGGACAAACTCAACCAGGTCAGGATAGAGGAGATAACCTTGACCATTTTCCGCAACTTCATCCCAACGACGACAAACACAATTAATTGAACCGGTTTCGCACACGAACCCATTACAATACCCCACAGGCTATCTTATTACCATACTCGTCCTGGTTTCAGATGTGCTCCGGGTCGGTCGGAGATTATCAGGACGCACAATCATTTACATTCCGATCCGTCGTTAACCAAAACACGGACACCAAATTGAAAAAAGAAAAAACATTAAAATCCTTTAATCAAACTGACCTAACCAGTCTGTCCAGTTTTCCCATCAAATCACGCACCGCGCGCCGGCCGAGTAAGAAAAAAGGGTGCACCCTTTGTCCATATGTCCATGTGTAATGTCCTTTCACACAATCCCGCTTCATACGCATCCCCATATTGCCCAATTTTTCCAAATTAATATGCCCAAAGGTCGCCTATTGCAATTGTGTGTGCCTGAATGCAAATGTAACCAGTTTCCGTTACGATACGTTAATGAATAGGAGAACGGATCTTGTTGAGACAAGGATCACATACGTACACAGAGCCAGGATCCCGTCCGTCGTCCGAGGTTCAATGATCGACTCTGTCCGGACCAGTGGTCGGTGAATTTAACCCTTCCTGCGGAAAATTCGACTCGTTCGTCGTCGTAGTCGACGTGCAGGATGCAGTTGCCAGACCCCAAGGACCTACTTGGGATAAATATATGATGAGCCCTATTAAGGAAGTGGTGTGATGGGAAAGAAACCAGTTTTCAAACTCAAACTATATATCTTCCGCTTTCAAGTGTCCCGTGTGTGTCCCTTTGCTTTAGCGATCAAATATCGGGTAACAATTGTCCTGCAGAATTTTCAATTTTTTTTTTTTCGAGTGAGAAAATATGATAACGGTCATATGGTCCGTCCTAAATGTTGTTAAAAGGTCCACTACTGTCGGCAAATATGATGATGTTTAGACGACCCCGAAAGCGTATCAAGTCTTCCGTCTAATAAGAACAAAAAAAAAGACAACGGGAAAATCCCTTCTTGAAATCCTTTTTCCCAGCGATCAAGAGAAAAGACCTCTTATCCATTCGGTTTCTTCGAAGATTCCGACCAAGTGGGATAAAATACGTGCGTCCGTGAATCGGATACATACAGTGCATCGCCAGGTACCTGGTAAAACGTCCATCGTCACACAGGACGATAGGCAAAAGGGTTACATCAATTTATAGATCCTTAATTTGCATACTGATTTGACCGGTTTGTGAACACACATGGACATTTATGATGACCTCGGGTCTGTCATGCCTAGAGAGGGGAGAGAGAATCCGCGTCTCGTCCTGACACGGCATTTTAGTTCCGCATCTTGCATCGTTGCAAGCTGGCGGATACACATAGGAAACACGAGGAATCCTTTCAGAATAGCATATAACGATGAATCGCACTTTACAGTCATCATCATCATTGTGGCGCTATAGCCCGCTCGTCGGGCCTTGGCCGCTACAGTAAGTACGAATAAAATCAGGCGCGCAACAAGTCCTTAATTACGGATCGCAACTAGATACACTGCTCATTTCCATGTCCTTTTACTCATTTCTTTTTGCGCTATTTCTACTCTCTGTCCACAAGCATCTTATCGTCACTAATTTATCTATCCACTCAAGTTAATTTCATTCTACGAAAATCATCCCTTTAAATCATTTAACTAAGTATCCCTTAAGCAAAAAGTGCTTAAGCGGGGATAAGGAACTACAGAGTAACGAGATAAGAATTATTCTTTCTACACAGGACTCCGCAGGACGATGAGACGATGGCGACTCGAGACGGAACGGGGATGATTATAATAACGACAAGATACCGGGACGGACCTAATGACGAAAGGATGCTGAAAAAAGGACGCAAAAAAGCAGGGAATGAAAAGAAAACATCAAAAATACACTTTTATGCCAACAGCACGAGCTAGATAAGATAAGTGAAGAGGTTGGCAGAGGGGGCGGCGGGGGACGAGGATTCTGGGGGGTCTGCGAACGAAATTTCAGTAGAAAAAAAAATAGCAAAAGCCGGAGGCAGAGTGAAAACTCAAGGAAAGGGGGGGGGGATATTTATTTTCCTATCGCGAGCTGTTGCCAAGACACTTGAAGCCCACAGGACTTAAGAAAAGTGTGCGACAGATTTATGACAAATGCCAGATAAATAAAATCCGCTCAATAGATTAGATTAATGGATGATTTCTCGAATCAAAGGAGTCACAGATTATAAAATGATTTCCCGTTTTCCACGTTTCCAGGACACAATACGCACACAGAAAGGTCGAATATATTACGAGGGATGACCGGCCCGCGAATTGGCTTTTACAAAGCGATACGGCTTCTTCTAAAGTCCAAGAGAAAACAAAGCTCCAAGGACGAAAAAGCGCGATACGTGAAACAACTTTTCCAATTTTTTTTAAATCTCCGACTCAACGCCCTTCGATGCTAACCACCAGTGCAACATTTGTTTTGACCTTAGTGCTGGACCAGTGACCGTCGACTTCGACTATCTGAAGCGTCCATTCAAACCCCGCGTTGGGCGCCATTTTTTGGCCATGGTTTGAACAAACTGACTCAACGCCCTCCGATGATAACCACCAGTGCAACATTTGTTTTGACCTTAGTGCTGGACCAATGACCGTCGACTTCGACTATCTGAAGCGTTCATTCAGACCACACGTTGGGCGATTTTTTTTTGCAAGGGTTTTCACAAATTGACTCAACGCCCCCCGATGCTAACCACCACTGCTTTTTCGAGACCCCGATACTGCAATATTTTTTTTTTTACCTCAGTGCTGGACCAAAGACCATCGACTTCGACTATCTGAAGCGTTCATTCAGACCCCACGTTGGGCGCCATATTTTGGCCATGGTTTGTACAAACTGAAGTCCTTATTTTCTTTGCACACATAAATTCTAAGCAGCGGCCTATGCTTGCTGTAGCTCAGTTCGGGAGACATGGGCGCGGTTTTCGCCGCTCATTTCCCCCGTCCTTTACGTATCAACAAAAATTCATAGGCCTGGGGAAGACAACACAAATAAGGAAGATAAAAATGGGCAGTAAAAAAATAAGACGATAAGGATGGAATGGTTGGCGGATGGCTCGCTTCCCCTTGTGCTCGCATTGGGGTCCAGGTGTAATGGGACCCCCTCGGCTTCTGGTTTCGTATCACCGACAGATCCTTACCCATCAGGTGCTGCCATAGATCTGTCGTTGTAAGTAGCACAACCAAATCAGAATATGGTTCATTACATATTTTCGAAGCTGCACGATACCGCCGCATGTTGCGGAACAGACTGCTTTCGAGGCAGTCTATACCGCGAGACGCAGCGGTATCCTGCAGCCTGGAAAACAAGGCTGATAGTAGTCTATTATGCAAGATGCAGCGGAATTCCGCAGCTTGGAAAACGGGGCTTTAGTTTGAAATGTGTCTGCGTGACACAAAAAAAAAGACCCAACCATAACGAACAGCACAATCGCTTTCAGCAATCAGCTTTTTTGTCTCGTCATCGTATGCTGACAATTGGATTTCAATAGCCCCCCTTGGGATGAATCAAAAGTACAAACAGGGCATCTTTTCTGAGCCACACCATCAAAATCCATCGGCTTTTTTTAAACACCCCCAGCCCAGCAGTAAAACGTGTCATTCTCTCGAGCGAAAATAAAGGAAACTTCTATCCAATTTAAAATAAAAAAAAAATTCCAAATAAAACCTGTCGGTGTCGAAGTGATTTTCTGAATTGTAAAAAATCCGGATTGATGGAACCCGGACGACAACAGCAGGATCAAAACCATCATGAAAGAACGACATTCCTCCAAGGCGGAAAGCGGGGGGTTCGCTATTGATGATGATGGCTAATGGCTTGAGCATTCATTTCGGGAAATGACGCAGCGATAATGGAAGACATGATGTCCTTTTTTTTCATTCTTTCTTTGGGGGTGTTGGACGAGGAAGTTTCACTGGCTGTGCTTTGTATGAATCGGTCGGTCCTCTATCGTCCCCGGTGCGAAAACAAATTAGCATAAGCAATGGATGTGCGTTGGCCTCTTCGTCGTTGCCCACCGTGTCGTCCGCCGGGCCTCCTCCTCGCCGCGCCGTCCATCCTTCGTCGTCATGCAAAAGAAACTAATGACATCAAAGTGAAAGAAGCGGTCCATTGAATTTTCTTAAAAGATTTATCGGCTTTTTGTCCATGATAAACGCGAGGCACACAGGCAAGGGATGCTCATTCACTCTTTCGCTCGCTGTCTGTCTGTCTGTGTATATGTATGTCATCATAGCGACCCTTTTCTTTGCGAAATTCGTCTTCTTAGCCCGTGTCCTGTGTAGTCCTTTTTAATTGCGTTCATGTCCTTTATTTCCATTCGACAGAGAATTGCTAAAAACTGTAATCATCTATAACGGTTGCCTTCAAAAGTCCGCCCGACCGACTGCTCCTCTACACCACCACCTCCCGGCCCTCCGGGGACAGACCATTTCGAAGGACATGGTCTTTTATTCTATATAGTTCGCATTGGCCGCCCTGGTTCCTTGATTGTGTCCTCATCGTCGTCGTCGCGTTTCAGCGCAATACCACCCCCCCCCCCCCCCCCCCATTTGTATTTTTAGCGATTTATAAGGAGCACAACTTTGCATTGAGGCCGCGAGAATATTTCAAATTGGGAAAGAATATTTGTCGGACCATGGTCCATGGTCCGTGCAAAGTGGCGATGACGACGACGACGACGGAGGACGAAGGCGGGGTGAACGAAACGAAGACGTATCCAAATCACCTCGAGAAAATCGTGAAAAGACTTTGGCGTTTTTCTTTTTCTTTTAAGGGGGAGGGGGGTTGGAGGAATGGAATTTATTTTTGTTTTTTGCCCTGGCCTGCCAGAGGACGAAACGCAAGACATAGCATACACTGTACAAACTGTAAGTGCGGAAATTTTCAAGTAAAGGACGAAGACCATTGTTTCGGACGAAGGGAGAAGATATGACGATGACAGGCAAACAACTAGTTAGAAAGATAGGCGCGAAAAAGCATGGATTTTTTAAGTTTTTTTTTCTTTTCAAAGAGCATTTTCGATGAAAGGTTTTTAGGGTCGAAATCCTTAGAAAGTCGCACGCGAAGATAAAAAGATATGAAAGCAGGACAAAGCATAGTCGAGCTCTTAAGGTGGATTGTATGGATACTAAAATAAAAAGGAACAGGCGACCGATTGATTCTTACATTCAGCAGCCTTTGTTCCCGCGAGCTGTTCTGGTCTTAGTCGTCCACGAGCCGGTACACCTCCACCCGCCTCATAAAAACAAAGACTGACCGAAAATATATAAAGAACACAAAAAGAATCGCGCTGACTATCGTCAGCCCCTTGACAAGGCTATCGCGAGTGGGCCACAAATGCCTCCTTTATGGTGACGGGTGGCAAGGATATTCACTCTACTGCTACTGCCCCCAAATTTCTTTCCATCGTATTTCATTTCCATTTAAAATATATTTCGAAGCGTCAAGATGATAGGCACGGCAGAGCTCTTCGAACAAAAACTACGAAACAAAAAACTCCAACAAGTTACCATTGCAGCCCACTGACAGGACAATTGTATGTGAACAGCGAGGAGGGCGGATGGTGAAAATGAAAAGGGACCATTTTTGCTTTTTGCAGGACTTTCTTTTTAAATATTGTACGCGTGAGAAAGAGAGAAAGAACTCATGGTTCAAATTTCATCCTAGGAGTGGCATAAATCTAATGTATATTTGTAGTCCTATGGCCTGGCCAGGGATCAGGATGAGGACAGGAGCGCCGGAATGGAGGGACGGATGGGAGCGAGGGCGGCGGAAAATAAGTGCGTAAGGGTGCCAAAAGATATGGCCAGAAGAAAAGAACTCTCGTTTTAGATGGTAATAGCGCGATTGAGAATTTTTAATTGGGCGCGATGGCGGACATGGTGGGTTGTGTGTGTGTGTGCGGGGGATGAAAGGACTAAAGGACAAGATTGGATTTTTTTTTCCTCTATCCATAGACTTTGTTGATGAGTTTTCATTGCGCTGATTGCGTAAGATATGCCACCGGGAAATTGGTATTAGCATTGAATAAAGACGACCGCGTGAAATAATCAGAAGGAAGGAGGCAATCTAAAAAGTGGCTCGCGCGGTGGCCCTATGACAACATGAGAGGATAATTGGATTTTCGGATAGTCTTTTATTAAATTTTAAATAAAAAAAAATGGTCCAAATTAGACATGCAAACTGTGTGTTCAAAATTGTCGGTCCAAATCGAAGTCCGCAATAGCAGACACGAAAAATGCATTTAAGGCATAGCCCCGTGACAAATTTGAGCCAAGAAATCGATCAAAAATGGAGGAAGAAAAGGCGAGAAAAATTCCTATAAAAATCGTGGACAGGACGAGAGTCATTGGCGGGTCTACAGGCCAACACCGCACCTTGGAGCCATACATTTTCCCTCGAAAGCCCGCCGTAATTATGCGGCGTCCGCATCTACTGATTCTTCCAACTGAGCTCTAGGTTATCCTCTGAGCCGTGCTCCGCTAATAACGAATGACACAGAAATAGCGATGATGTTTCATTGGAGTCCCTTACGTCCAGAGGATTGGCATCATCACCCCGATACAGAAATTATTGATTTTTGCTAAGTTTTGTTTCTGATTCAATTCATGCCGCAGAAGGTGTAGCTTTCCTAAGCAAAGAATTCAAAATGCCAACAACCGTAGTCTAGGTCTAGTGCATTCGCATTATGATGACCCCCAGTCATAAGAGAGCCAACATTGCCAAGAATGCCCTTTTATCCTCACCAAAGGACTCAAAATACCATTAGTTCTGACCAAAGGACTCCAAATATTCAACAGCACTCCAGTGCATTGGTCTCATGACCCCGACCCCGATTTGAGGTGCATGCTGGCACATTCTCCGAAACCAGTTTATGCCAACGAAACGCCAACTGGGTCACATGGAACAGTTGACGCGCTATGCCCCACAAGGGGTTAGGGCAATTAAGTATATCTACCAGGTTTGGGTCCTATTCCATTTCATAATCAAGAGAGTCCTTTTATCCTGGCGCACACCTGCATCAGGAGTTAGATATCATGTCAAAGTTTTTTTTTGTCAGGCTTTTGCTTTCGGCGTATAGTATCAGCAAAAACGCACGAGACGTCACCTTTGGAAAAATTCCATTCCGTCTGAGTTCTCGGATTTCCTGCGAGCCTTGCTCCACAGATAATGAGAATATTGTTTTTTTTAATGAGGCCTCTATTCTTAGCATAGTATCAGCACCATTGCATGGACTGATTCCCGGTCACGTTGGGCGCCCATTTGACATTCCATTGAGAATGGATTGCGGAGAAGGCTCTTTTCAATTTCGTCTCGGCTGCAACAAATTCTGAATAACATACTCCAACTGGATAGTGCAAAAATCTGTCCTACATATTTCGCTAGTCCTGAATTCGAAGCGTTTGGATTAGAAAAAAAAAATTTTACGAATGACTGGAAGAGTAGATAGTCGAGTTGGAGTGGGTGAAATGGATGGACAACAATCAAAACTGTGACTAGCTCTCAAAGACGATCTCCCCCCTCCATCCACCCGCGGATAGAAAAGAAGAAGTTCCTTCTTTGAATAATTTTTCGTCATTATCCTGGCGTTGAAGTTGCTGTAGTTGTATTTGTTGTCCCTACACGCGATGTGATGATGCCAGGCAATCAGAACAATAGCGCGATTGCTGCAAAAGCAACAACAACTTCAACCATCGCCAACAAACGGCAACGTCAAGAATAAAATTTCGACAGGCGAAAACAAGTTGGGGGGACTGTTTCAAAGAAAAGCAAAAAAGGGGGTGGAAAAAAGCCGAATAAATTAAGAAGCACCGCGAGTACTGAAAAAAAGGGTTTCTATATCGGCGCGTCTTGGCCGCCCCGCGCGTAAATTCAAAAATAAGAAAATGGAAAAAAAAAAACAGAAATACCCGAAATTTTCTCTGTACATAAAGGATATACACAGTACAGGATGGCGGCGGCGGTGGGGTGGCGGCCGGTCTCGGACAAGATGAAGAAGAAGAAGAAGCACACCGAACAGAACATAACAAACAGCCATAGAGAGCGCGCCATATAGCAATAAAGGGCGTCCTTGGCTTCGGAAAAATTGGAAAACACCGCCGCATCGCACGCGGAAAAAAAGGACGAACAACGACGCAATGATGATGATGCCAAGCCGCCGTCGCCGATGGACAAACGGACTTTTTGTGGAAAAACGCGGCCGCGGTGAGGGCGAAAATGTTCTTTTCTTTTTCTCTTGGCCAAGTTTTAATGATAGGAGCTGGCGAAATATCGCGCGCGGGAGGGAGTGCGCGGCGGTTGAGTTGATTGTTAAAGGAATAATGATTGAGAAACGGAAATGGGGGGACGAGGACTATGGGCAAAAAGATGCCGGGCCGATGCTCTGAATTAGAAAAATCCTCGCGAATGATGATGGCGTGGAGGTGTGTATTGACGACATGGCGCGGTGGTGGCGTGTGGTGGCCCCAACGATGAAATAGAAAAGATTATACTTCAACATCATCATCAACAACAACATTTTGGAAATAGGAAGGACGATGACTGACTATACATACACACACACACACACTTTTTGCTATGCCACTTTTGCTTCGTTGCCACGAATTTATAAAATAATTAATCTGATGAAAATTTAGATAGAGAGAGAGTGTGGGAGATGAGAATTGATAAAAGACGGTGATGCAAAAGGATCACGGGGTACTAAAAGTTTACTTAAATTTACTCAAATTTCAAGTTTGGTCAAAAATAAAAAAAAAAATAAAAGTCGAGCCACACAACAGGGATACAATGTGGCGAAATAGAGTGTTTTTGGCTTCGGACTAATGAAAATGACGACGTGGTCCTTAATAAATTTACCGGCCTAAGTGTCATCATACACTGTTGAACTCGAACTCAAACCCGAGCACGAACCTGGTAAAAATGTCCTCCGAATAGCTAAAGATACACACACACACACACTTCACATAAACGTGAAGAAACCGGTCCACTTCTACCATGCTCGAGATCGAGTTCGAGTTCGACAGTGTATGGTGACACTTAGTGTTTCCTCACACAGGTCGTCTCGTTATCGGCTCGTCTGCGATTCGAGTCCCATTTCCCAAGCAAATCGATTCGCTTACGTGTCGACCAATGGACGACCGTGTAAGCATCATGCATTTGCTTGGGAATTTGAGTTAAAATCGGAGACGAGTCGATTACAAGTCGATGACGAGACAACCCGTGTGAGCAAACACTAAGGGTCATATTCTGAACGACCCTCTATCTTCATAAAATGTTAAAGATAGTGGTCGGAAATGTAGTTGTTGAAACAACAGAACAAACCGTAGTGAGGCACCAACTCTCAAACCATATCAACTACACTCACTTATTTGTCCACATCCTAACGTCGAATTTAAACAGCAGCTCAATATTCACCGCCCACAGTTCGCGACCCTATTCGATTTTTATCTAATCCTATATCAATGGAAATTGACAATAGAAAACAGACGAAAAAAAAAATGGTCGAAAACGACCCGAAAATATTTTGCGCCCAATGTGAGGTTGTAGTGTGATTTTCAACTAAATTTGTTTTTTCCATGACTTTAGTCTTGTGGATCGGAATATGAAGTATACGGCCTTCGCAAGAAAATTAAAAAAAAAATATGTTGATCCAGTGTAGAGGATTCAATTTTGGAACATGTCGTCCCCATACACTCCTTCTCCCCCCTCACTCCAACACATAAAAAGAACCGTTTCGTGGATTGTAATGAGACAGGGGTGGAAACCCTTGTCCCCGATATGGGGTCTCCTTTTACAACGGAGGACCTCACTTTATCAATTTCAGCGCCAAACTTCTCTTAGCTTAGCAAAAGTCGTGTCTAATGGCTCGCCACGCACTATCGCGCGCACCTCGCCTCCAAGGAGCGCTGCCTTAATTCAAACGAAACATTTTGGGGGATAAAGCGAACCCTAGACTGGACTAAGACTTCGCCATCGGGTGAAGAGGTCCTTGTGTCTGGTAGGGGATCTCTGTTTTTGCAATGGGGAATCTCTCTTTATCAATTTCAGCGCCAAACCTCTCTTAAATTCGTAAAAATTGCTGTCTAATGGCTCACCGCGCGCTATCACGAGCACCTCGGCTCACCCATTTACGCAGCG
This sequence comes from Chloromyia formosa, assembly GCA_964017055.1. Classification (NCBI taxonomy): domain Eukaryota; kingdom Metazoa; phylum Arthropoda; class Insecta; order Diptera; family Stratiomyidae; genus Chloromyia; species Chloromyia formosa. Next base: position 2,885,309 of record OZ024819.1, read on the forward strand.
CTCCAATTAGTGCTGCCTTGATTCCTTTTGGGGCTAAAACGAACCCTAGACTGGACTGAGACTTCCACGTCAGATGAGAGACTTGGTGATGGACCTCCGCTTATAATGGGGAGTCTTCCTTTATCAATTTCAGCGCTAGAGCTCACTTCAATTCGCATAGATCGCTGTCGAATGGCTCACCTCGCCTCAACATTTGAAGCAGTGCTGCCTTGACCCAGGGACAGCCTTTCGTGGATTGAAACGTACCCTAAATTGGACGGAGACATTGGAGAGACCCTTGTCCCGGACGGCGGGCCTCCCTTTATAAATTTCAACGCCAAAGTTCTGTCTCAACATTTTAAAGAACCACATAAATTCTTTTGTAGGCTAAAACGAACTCTAGATTGGACCGAGACCTCGTCTTGTGCCTGGTGGGGCACAAGGGTTTCTCCCCTGAAGACGAGGACCTCTTTTTACATTTTTTTACTCAGGAGAATCCTTTGAAGTGTTGATTGGAACCCTACACAAAACGAGACAGGAAAGAAACCCTTGCCCCTTGTGGAAAACCTCTCTTACAATGGAGAGGGACCTCCCTTTATGCATTTCCGCGCCAAAGGTCTATTATATTAACCAACGCTCGAAGGAACGCCAGAACCCCAGAATGAGTCCACGTCATCACGGAAGAGAGACCCTTATTCCTGGTGGGGGTGGGGCCGCCCTCCCTCTTATTCCTGGTGGGGGTGGGACCTTCCCTTCATCAATTCCACCTCCAGAACACCCCTTTCTTGTGCGGGAATTTCGAGTGTTATCCATTTTATGCCAAAACAGAAAAACCTAGACGTGTTAAGGTGGTGACTGCGAGGACGACCGAAATCTTGTTGGGAGAGATCAGTAGGTGTGGACAGCAGCTACGGGGCTTCCGAAATTGGAGGACGTGGTCACGTGATATAATTGGAGACAATGATCCAGGCGGCCAAGGCCCGCCGTCGGGCTGTCGCGCCACGATGATGATGGTGATGATGTTAAGGTGGAAGGGGAGCATTAAAACATTTTGGAGGTTTCTCGGTGCTATGTTACAGGAGCAGTGTCCCTCGTATCGATGCATTTCCTACTGTTGCTGCTAAACGGGGCCTTAGCAACCCGTCGTCCCCTCCCTTAAAAAACAAATCACTTCTCGGGAGCCTATCGTGGGGCCGAAAATATATTCGGTCACCGAATAAATTCTATTCCTGATGGGACACACACTCGATTATAGAGCGCGCGAGTCATTTCGCTACACACAGATCGGGCGTACAAGAGAAAGATGCATTTATATTAATTGGGTGTAGATAGACGATGCGACCAAGTCTCGGTCAAGCTCTCTAGCCACAGCTAGAGCTCTAGCGAGCGCATGCTAGTGGGATGGCATTCCATGCTATGGTGGCAAATCTCACGAGTGTGGGCAAAAGCTGGAAACAGAAAAAAGAAACTATTGTACTATAAAACGTAAACTTCGAGGTATAAAAATGAAACTCGGAGAGTTACACATGCACACATCAGTCCGACGGGTTTAGGGTACATATAAAATGTCGTAGCACTGTAAACTTCAGAAAGACTGAAAGCTTTTAGCAAAGACTTTTTCAAATTAACTAAATTTTTTCGTGCAAGTTTGGAAGCTTATTACAGTGCGATGCGTAAATGTTGTGTGATGCATGTATGTCATTTTGTCTTAGTTGAAAATAGAAGGTGACAATAGATGAACCGTTCATATTTATTGAGAATAAAGTGGAGTGGGTCATTGCGAGTCACAAGCAGGAATTTCATTGCCAGCATAAGCATTCGAAGCGGCATCATAAGTCACACATAATAATTCAGCTAGAAGCCAATTCACCCTGTCGCTTGGTTTCGTCCACACCATGGATTTCACTCATCAAGAGCTGCCTTAATCCATGGGGGATCCCTGACGTATTCCAATTTCGGTCGGAATACGAACCTGCCTTGGAGTCTAGTACGCACTGGGATTCTTTGAATGGACTCTTTTGCATCTGGCCAGGCTCGACTCGACTTTTGCCGTAAATTTTGTGTGTATTTTCTGCATTTTCCAATGAATCGAAGCAGACGAGACGCAAAAGAATCTATTGAAGAGTCCCAGTGCGTACCAGGCGTTACACTAGCAATGACCCACTCCACTTTATTCTCAACATCTCGGATATGCACTTATGCGTGAATAAACACAGAGGAGAGTTCCCATTGATGTTCCCCATTTACCGAGTGTACTGGAATACGGGGAAAAAAGACGCATTCCATATCTGCCTGTTTCTAAGGTCATCATCGAAACAGGCAGATTCAAGGCACTGCGCGCAGAAAACTATAAAAAAAAATATTGTGCCAGGAATCGTTTCAACAATTTGTATCTTAACTGTTCGTTATTTTAGTTATCTGAAAGCGCGCAAAGTAGGGTTTGTATCTTCAATATACTGCAGAGAAGCTTTTGTGTCCATGCTTGCCAAAGTGGATGTGAATATTCAATAAAAATCTGAATCTTGCATAAGATACATCAATAGAAAAATTTTTTGTACAGATTATTGCTATGAATGACGGATAGTGCGGGTCATGGTGCAGAAAAAAAAACAAGCAGGACTCTTGCGTAAGATGCATGCGATGGTCTTGTAACGGACGGGTCGGTGGGCATCCGGAAATTTCCGTGGGGACGAAGTCTAAGGTTTAAGGTAGCATAATGACCGTGAAGGTCGGGCCGTGCCGTGCCGTTTGGCGAAGTAAAAGGCGCCTCAGCGAGCTAAGCAGCTGCCTATGCTTGCTGTAGCTCAGTTCGGGAGACGTGGGCGGGGGTTTCGCCGCTCGTTGCCCCTGTCCTTTGCGTATTCATAAAAATGCATAGGCATGAGCAAGACAACACAAACAGATGAGGTAAAAATAGGGAATAAAAAAATGAGGCGATAAGGATGGAATGGTTGGCGGACGGTTAACCTGCCTTCGCGCTCGCATCGGGGCCCAGCTGCAATGGGACCCTCGGCTTCTGGTTTCGTACCAACGACAGATAATTACTCATCAGGTGCTGCCTGACCGGTAACGCAGTGTGTTGAGGCACCAGTCTCATGTTTAACTACCGGCGTTTCGGGTTCGAATCCCGTCCACGTCGACGTTCGTGGCCATAGATGTGCAGGAGGTACATGGTGGCAACTGCATTCCCCGTAACCAGTTTATGCGGACGAAACGTCAACTGGGCCACATGGAACAGTTGACGCGCTACTCCCCACAACGGGTTAGGGCAATTGAGAGAGAGAGAGGGAGAGAGGTGCTGCCATCGATCTGCCGGTGGAAGCAGCACAATCATCACAGTCTCCTTGGCAGCACTTCAGCAGCAGAATTGTGAAGTTTTTACCGGTATTCAAAGCAAGCGCTGGTACGCGATATAAACATGCGATAAATACGGATTTAAAGATACATATTCGTATTTGATGGCATCATGGAAATTGGGACATACATATGTTAGTTGTCCCTATTTCCATGGTACCATATCTTGGATATCTTTGAATCTTTTCACCGAGGCAACTATATTCATGGTGTGTATTGTGTGAATGTGTACTTTTCTCATTATTATATTTGAACAATATTATTGTCGCAATTGTGCACTTTGCGTGAATATTAATTTCGGACAAATTATGTACATACATTACGAGAATTATGAGGCTCTTGAAGTCGAAAAACAAAATTTCAAGCTCATCGAAATGGATCCAACAATGGTCGTCTGGTCAGCCAACCACCACCACACATAGTAGTGGCGTGTATGGGTAACCTTCAGAATTAGCCGGAATTCCCAGGCTCTATACACAGACCAATTACAATAGTCTGACAAATATGCTTGGATAAATTATATGGAAATGACGTGTGTACGTTATAGCCGCGAGAATTCGCATGAATTGAATGCGCGCCATGTTCAAATAGTCGTGACGATGGATGAAAATGTTGACCTTGTTGCATGTGAGAGGTGCGTACTTGTATATTTTGTATTTGAATGGGCCTTTTTTTTCGCTTCTCGCCTCCTTTTCGTTTGCAATTAGCCGAAGACGACTTATTAGTTGTGCACATAATATACGCAAATTTAAGCATACTCGTATTAGTCTTATGGTCAGCGCGCGGAAAATAATGGAGAGAATAATTTTCAAAAATGTACGGAGATGGAGCTTGCCCCGTGTAGTGACGGGTTAAGAATATGCACCCCTAGGTGAGTCCTACCTTGATCGTACGAGGCAACTAATAGGACCAATCACGTACAGGCAACAACAACACCTCTAGATGAACCTGCGGCGTTGTTTAACATCTTTAGGACCTCCCACAGGTCAGTGTGTGTGAGTGGGTTGCCGGGCCTGGAGACCACCGGCGGATGTAAAAGGAAAGTCAATAGAAATTTATTTTCCACAGACTAGTGCCATCCAACCCCACCTTTCTCCAGATAGGTGTAAAAGAATGGATGTAAGGCCTTATGGTAGAACGCGCAAGAAGCACTACTACCCCAGTGGGCACTACTTCTGGTGTGCAGTCGAGTGATCCCAGGGCGAACATTGTTTGTGCCAAAGCTCGACGGTTTTCGGCGGCGAGCACTATGAGGCAGTCCAATTACACTGTAGAGAAGCTGAGGGTTGCAAGTTGGAGTGTCGAATCCATGACGGGAAAGAGCGAAGCGTGTTAATCTTGGCGATGATACGATCCAAGACCGAGCTGCCTGCAGAAGGAAGCTGAGATTATACCGCCAGAATGGGTGAAGTGCCAACACCACAGGCAGAGCAACGCGAAGCCGCAGAGTGGTATGAAAGGGCAAGGAAGAAGAAGAACAGAGATGGAGCTGGCATGACATGAGATCAATTTTGAGCAATTTGAGATTTTCACAAAAAAAAAAACAATTTTCCCCCCAAAAAAAAATAAAAATCTCTCAAAACTCTAGAAAAAATTATTTTATATGAAATTGAAGGGGGGAGAGCGTACACCAACGAGTCAAACTTCACCCACAACAAATGGCGACCAACGTGGGACTCAGTATTTTTTTTAAATATAATTTCCTGGAATAATTTTGGAAGGGAGGGGGGAGCGTACAATAACGAGTCAAACTTCACTCACAACAAATACTTCATTGCCCTAACCCCTTGTGGGGCATAGCGCGTCAACTGTTCCATGTGGCCCAGTTGACGTTTCGTTGGCATAAATTGGTTTCAGAGAATGCAGTTGCCAGCATGCACCTCCTGCACATCCATGGCCACGAACATCGTCGTGGACGGGATTCGAACCCGAAACGCCGGTAGTCAAACATGAGACTGATGCCTCAACACACTGCGCTACCGGTCGCCCCATGTACTCACTCACAACAAATGGCGCACAACGTATGGGACTCAGCAGGGAGCTGTTGTTTCGCCCTGAAATGCTTTTGCGGGCATAAATGCAACTGCAGCACTCCCGGTAGCGGTTGCGTTGTTCCGAAACAACACTTTTGAAGCCTCAAATGCAACGGTTGCGTTGCCCCGAAAAGCATTTCAGGGCAATGCAACAGCTCCCTGAAATGCTATAGGCTCATTTGAGCGTCTGCAAACCGTGAAAATTATATTTAAGGTAACGCCCAAAGGAGTGTAGAGGTTCGCGAGCACCTCGCCGGTTGGTGAGCCTTCAAGTTCGCATCGTGCGCCGGTTGAAAAAATATGCTAAGAGCCCCACGTTGGGCGTCACTGATATAATCCATGTCCATGTCCCCAAAAATGTTCGCTGTGAGGTATTCTCCTCCCAATCAATTTTTCATCTATTCTCCTCCCAATCAATTTTTGATCTTAAAGTCTCCCCCAAAAAAAAAAACACTTTATATCAGATTGGAGGCATTTTTCTCAATTGAAAATCTCAAATTGGGGGAGGCGAGTTGATTCGCATGAATAATGACCCACAAAAAAAAGAAAAGAATTTCACATTCTGGACGTGTTGCAGTGACATTTCTTCGTAACTTCGTTTGTCCCCCAAAAACCGCTAAATTATTGTTCTTTTATTTTTTACTAGTTTTTTTAACTCCATAGGTAAATGGATGCAGTTATGGTTGACTTTCACGTCATACGACCGAGTAAAGCAGAGCAGCAGCATGAACCAGAGCAAGGGAAAGTATAAAACAAAAAAATGAAGATGCATACGTAATTCTGGTTAAAAAAAATCCCCAAGAAATGTGAGTGAAATGTGCATCTACCATATTGTATCCATATACGAATATACTGAATGTATCTGTGTATCTTTTTTCATATTTTTTCATGTAGCTTTTCTTTTCTGCATCCGCACTACCCTTCACTATTTTTTTTTTTGTTTTTGTGCGCCTCAAACTACACAGCTCAGCTGATGTTATATATATATCATTTATTTTTTTAATTTTTGTTAGATTTCTACTTGGCGCACCATAGTCATATGTGAGTATGTGTATCTATGGTGTTAAATTTCTTGGATGTTATAATATAATGACCGTGGTACTTACGCTCAACGTCTGCGTCCGTCACGTCGTCGCGTCATCATCATCATGGTTGTCTATTACAGATAGAAGACAACAAAAAATTAGAATAAATTGTTCAATTTTTCTTTTTCTATTCAAATAAATTTTTTTCAAACTCACCTCTTCACTTCAAACCAAGACAAGTAACTGTTTCAACTAACTGCGCCGCGCCGGGAAAAAACGAAGAAAAAAACTGTTAAATAAACGAAAAATAAGGAAAAATTAATTTTCGTTTGTCTTTTGAATTTTCCGAAACATTGCTATAAAAAGAAAAAGAGACAAAAATCTAAAAGTAAGTTCTCAGGTGACTTTTTACCACATCACATTCATTTAGCCTTCCCCGTCCAAATTTCAACAGATACATCTTGTTCAAGTCCTTTTTTTTACCATTATTTAATTTTTTGTTGGCGTTGCTCTCTCAAGAGTTTCGCAACATTTTTCGCGCGACAGAAACTTCAATGCTATAGGAAGACTTTCATTTTCATTATACAAGTAATGTATGTTGAAGAGAGTGGGTATTGAATGTATTTACCAATTTCCCAACATCCTTTGTGAATTGTTTAAGTTTTAAGTAGTCAACAAGAAAAACAAAAGATGCAAGACCTATTTCGTTAATTGCAGGACAACAAAAAAAAAACGTAACGCAGTCGTATAAATTCAGAATCGGTTCGATTTCATTATCTAGATAAAATCGCACTGACCCCACATTGGGCGTCGAAAATATTTTCGGGCTTTTGGACCATTTTTTTTTTTTTGCATTTTTTTGTATATTTTGCAATCGTAAGTTTTCACATCTTCGTAGGAAAACAAAATTCTTATGGTCTGAAAATATTTCGGTTTTTGTGTCTGTTGATTTTTACTGACGTAGGATACGAAAATATCTTAGGGTAATCTTAAGGTAGCTTTAAGGTAGGGTCTGTAAAGATTCTATTTTGTGTCTTGTGACTAACGGTAACACGCGTCTATTCAAGTACCCACTTCGGTTTCATTGACTAGGCCAAATCATGCACTCGCCCCACTATTTTCGGGGTTTTTCGACTGTAAATTTCTGCTATAAATTATCACTGACGTGGAAAGGCCTTAAGATATCTTTAAATTAGCTTATACTAGTTCACCCCAGGCCCGTCGAGAAGGGGGAAGGGGGGGGGGCGGCGGAAGGGGTGAAACGCACCGGACACGTGATTTTAAAGAAACCCGGAAGTTCCAAGCATGTGAAGAAAAAAAAATCGGTTATTTTTGTGAGAAGAAAAAAATACGAATTAAACATTTCTCAAGAATAAAAGAAGAAGAATTCTTCGGACATATACAAAAGGCGATAGTTTCTAGAGGGGCGCGAATCATTGAGAATAATATCGATACTACAACAAGTTTTTATACAACAATTGTCCATTTCCTACTGTCCGTTTTGAATTTTTATTCGCCCCGGTGCAAGGCTCGGTCCCTTTTCGGTCCACGCTCTGGTCCGATTTGAGACATAGTAACACCACTGATCTGAGTCGGTGTAGATTTGAAGGCTAGGTCTCGGCGTGTCGTCGAGTGGACTGGCACATAGACATAGTTAAAATATGAAAACTGCTCAGCCTATAATGTACATAAAAGAAAAAAAAAAACATTTTGCTGGTGGCAGAATTTAAGCCCGCCACCGCTACCGCAGCTGTTTTCTTTAGAAGATAATTGAGCAAATTTAAAACGATCTCTGCGAAAAATGTTAAAATGTCCTGATGAGTTTATCAATTACTTTCATTAAATATTTCATCAGCTACATGCTGATAAGTTTAGTGATACTCTTGTAGCACGTCGTAAGTGGTCATGTATTTTATGTATAATGTTTTCATCGAGGGCGAGTAATTCAACAAAGGTGCATGAGCGTAAGTCTAAAAATATCTTCGCATAATTGTGCTCACGCAGCTTCTCCTCCACGAAAAAAGTCGTAGACTGATGAGCGATTGTTGTGGTTAGCAGATACTCAGATATAATGATAACCATTGCTTGAGGGAGTGCATGCTGGCAACTGCATTCTCCAAAACTAGTTAACAGGATCGTTTGACGCGCTATGCTCCACACGCAGGGCCGTCGAGATGGGGGGGGGGCGGAGGGGGCGAAACGCCCCGGGCCCGTGTTTTTCTCGGGGGCCCGAAAAATGGAAAAAAAAACGTATCTACGCACTGACCTTTTTTTTTGCTCCTTTCCCTTTCATCCCACTCTGACGCACTGAGCTACCGGTCGCCATATATGGGCCCCTACCACAAAATGGAAAAGCGTACGCTTTGACCCTTTTTTTTGTTCATTAAGCTACCGGTCGCCATATAGGGGCCCCAACAAAAGTTGAGTACCGGGCCCGGATTTTCTCTCGACGCCCCTGCCCACACGGGGTTAGGGCAATTGAGTACAGCCATCGCTTTCACAAAATACAATCACACGCTGAATTAACCAATAAACTAAAACCAATGAGGGCAGTCAAATCGTACAGACTACAAAACATCCTGTAATAAATCAAATGAATCTACTGCACATTCTGTATATGAGACATTCTGTATATGGGCCAGCGGTTGTTTAGCCCCAGGGCTGAATTTTCTCTTGACGGCCCTGGTTCACCCTATCCCTTTGAGTGTCATAGCGCATCATCCACCTGTACCTTTTATTTGTAAATAGCGTCACCTATTTTTCCACAAATGAAGAAGACAGTAAAATAACGATCGAACTGAAGAGGTACAGACATGCTTATGGCCAACCATTTTTTTTAAGGGCTATGTCAAAATGTCAGCAACGATTTCCTATTAGTTGAACAGGGCGTTAAAATAATTATGGCCAACAGCGATTATTACGCTCCGCACCACAGGGGGGAAGACAACACAAACATCCATGGCCACGAACGCCGTGGACTTCAACACGTCCGTTACGCTTGCACCCCCACCACTAAGTATCGATATCAGGCCTGGTGCATAATTGGGTGCTAATTAGTTGCTCTATTCCCGAATCTATTGCTCCTGCCGATTCGCCAGAATTGACGATTTTAAGTGGGGGTGCTAGCGTAACGTTACGCTAGCACCCCCACGTTTTTATCCAACATCTATCGCACCCAAATTTGATGTAAAATGAAAGCCAAAATTAATTGCTAATTTGTTACTCTATTCCGGAATTTATTGCTCTTGCCGAATTGCCAGAATAATATTTTTTGTATGGTGGTGCTAGCCTAACGTTACGCTAGCACCCCGACTTTTTAATACGGCATTTATCGTCTCTAAATTTAATGCAAAATGAAAGCCATAATTAATTGCTAATTTGTTGCTCTATTCCCGAATTTATTGCTCCTGCCGATTCGCCAGGACTCCAGCTTATATGTATATGGGAAAGACACCACACCCCTGTACTATCCCCACTGGCACAAATTAAACAAAAACTTGATGCACAATAAAAGCAATAGATATTTGCTAATTTGTTGCTCCATTCCGGAATTTATTGCTTAGCGAACCCCATAGTAACTAGTCAAATTAAGTATTAAATTAATAAACCAAAAAATGACCTAAAATTGACTCCTTTCCACCCACCTTGGCATTTGATTTCACACTTTCAGTCTATAATTTTATTTAATCGTCTTCTAGTAGCTTCTATATATAAAACATCTTTTATCTACATGAAATGTTTTTTTTATTATTATTCCAACAAACACGACATATACCTAATTTGCATAAATAAGTGAGTGAGCAGTGTGTCTGTATACCTATACACGGCTCACCGGATAGCCTTTAAAATGCCTCCAAAAATGCATGACAATAATGGTGTGATGATACTCTGATAATGATGATGTGGCCCAATCATATAGTCACGATTTTTTGGGGCAGTCCTGTTCTATTCAACCTTGTCGCATTTAATAAACGAGTATTCTTTACAAAGCAAGTTTCCCGTTCACATCCATTTCTCTTTGTTGGAAACAAGATAAAAAAAAATCATCTTTATCCGATAAAACAAAAAAAAAACCTATTTCTACATGCAGAAAAAAAATGTACGAGTAATTCACCTAAAAATTTCCACTCGAGGAAAGGAAAAAAAATTGAAAAAGAAATGAAATTTGTGTATGAGTGTGTGTAATACGAATCTAGTATCTTGATTATCCGATATCGATATTCAAATATGCTGCTGTATTTATTTCGAAAAAATGAAACAATCAGGTATTGAATAAAAAAAAAATTAAAACGAGTTAGGCAACACACGAGATCACTATACCGGCCGTAGTGATTCATCTCTTTTTTCAATCTTTCTTTCGTTCGTTTTTTTTCTTCTTCTTTAATCTATGCCAACTTAGAAACAAATCAATCTCGAATAGCAAAAAAATCATCCATCGATTAGCTAAGTTCATAGTACGGCAAATGAAGTAAACGTACTATGTAAGTAGATCTGATTGGATTTGAATACTTTTTTTTAATAATGTAATAAATGGGCACAAAAAAAAGTCGATGTTAATTAGAAATGAAATAATTTATGCGACAATCGGATTTTTTCTTTTTTTCAGAATAAAACAAAAAAAAATCAATAAGAGGATTTCGACTCGACGTAGTACTTCATCCTTACAGGGGTTCAATATGCAATGCGAGTCCTGGCCCCAAGATCGATTTATTAGAAGATCAAATTGGGCGCACATGTCTGTTTTTTTTTTTGCCCACAAAACCAGTTCAATGTATCTCCCAGAAACCCGAAAAAAAATCTTTTTTTTGCTGTATATTATAGCCCAGTCGACAAGTTATATTAGCCTTGCAAAAATTGCGAATTTAATGAAACTTGGGGATGTTGTTGGTGGGTGTCCAGAGGTGTTACATCCAATTTATCGAACAAAATTTCCTTGTGCTAACTTGGTGGCGGCCAAAAAACCGCAAAATTTTGTGCACTTTTTTCAGTTTTTGCTCGATAATCTTTTTACCTTGCATCCTATGGCAAAAAGGAGTGGAGATACTTTGTAGAGCATAAAATTTGCTGTAATTTGAACATGTCAAACTTATTTTTTCACTAATTACATACAGAGATATATCGCTTTGAAAAACTTCCAAAATTTAGATAATGAGTGCGTTCAGAAGGTGGCAAAAGAGCAGAAACCGCTCGCGAGCAGTTCCGGAGCTGCTCGGTTTGGAGTCTGCACCTGCTGAACGCTACTTCACCAACTGACAAATCGACCAGCTGAAAGCTGACGATGACAATTTTAGACGTCAAGTGCCGAAATGTGGAAAATACATGAATCCCACGCTGTCCATTACAAAAATCACGAACAACGAAGAAACAATTTCAAAAGCACCCGAAAACCAAAGAACTAGAGGCCGAAAACGGCGAAAACACAACAACCAATTTGATAACTGTCAAAACTCGAAACTCGCAACATGAGCGTGAGGTTGAAAAAGAAGAAGAAGAACCTGAGCACTGAGCACTGATCAGTGAGCAGAAATATTTCTTGCTCGGTGAAATTTGATCATGCTCACCCGAGCAGAAGTTGCTCAGTCACTTCTGAACGCACACAATGTCAAAAAATACAAAAAATAAATTGGTTTTATACATATTTTTCACTTTACATTATATTTAGTGGAGTTATAATAACTAATCCGTTTTGGCTACGTTTAAATATCTCACACATCCCCCTTTTCCGAACCCCTAAAACTCATTGCGACAACAACAACTTTGACTTGTTTTTCTATTTGAATACGATCTTCAAATCCTACTTGCAAATATCTACTGCAAATACTGACCCTTCTACCCTCTTTATCTACTTCTCGTTATCTCTAACGGGATACCTTGAAACCTTCAGTGGTGGCTTAAGTAGGAAGCAGTGTAATATGTGTGAAGTGTGAAGAGTTGTCAACACAGCAATATCAAAGGCGGCTGAATTTGAAAGTGTTATGATAAGAGGAGAGGATGTTGATATTCTTGTGTTGTTGACTGCACTTGCTTCATCCCACAGCAACATATACTTTCAGAAGACTGGACGAAATAATGCACCCAGCATATTGAATTCATCAGCTTCCTGCAAATTCGACCCAAGGGATATCCTATTCCTTCATGCAGTTAGCGGATGTGACACCACTTCAACACCCTTCGGGCAATGAAAGAAGTAACTTTGCAGCCTGTATGAGAGGAATACTTCTTTATCTGCCACAGTGGCTATATTCAAACAACCTGATGCCAGCGCCTCCGAGATTTCTGCGGCAGGCGAAAAGTTCACGGTGGCAATGTATGGTGGAAACATGGTAACAGATTCTCTGGACGACCTCCGTTGCCAACTTTTTATCAAATCTGTCGCCGCACCAAGGTTTCAACTTGCCAGAGAGACGCAGCAATCTACCATTCTTTCCGCACCTACCTCCAAGTTCAAACGTGGCTGGGCAACAATAAGACACCATCGGCCTGGGGGTGGTCGCAATCTAGACTAGGGGTGGTTCCTATTACAACCATTCAAAATGCGGCCCCAGACTCCATCCTGCATCACTGCAGGCTGCAGCTGCAAAAAAAGCTGGTCTACGGTGTTCCACACTTTGCAAAAACTGCTCAGGGCGCGCATGCGAAAATTCGCCAGAGACCAACCTGCAGGAGGAAGAAGCCGAGGACGCGATTTTGGAAAGGGAAGAAGAGGACGAATAAAATCCCAAAACGGATAAAGAATCGAGGGGAATTGTATTTTTTGACTGCAGTCACATTTGGCTGTAGGTAAAAAACCTTTATTATTTTAGTTCGATTTAGTAGAGTGGGAAAGGGAAAAAGACCCCCCCCCCCTTTAAGTGAAACCACATGCAGATAAGTACTTCAACTCCATCAAATACATAATGTAAGATTTAAAAAAAAACATACAAAATCTGCGTTTTTGCAGTTTTTTTAATAATTTCTGAATTTTGAGCACTTTTCAAAGCGCTGTATCATTGTGTGTAGTGAGCAAAGAAAATAGTTTGATCAGTCCAAATTATAGCCAATTTAACGCTCTACAAAGTATCTTCACAACTTTTTGTCATAGGATGCAAGGTAAAAAGATTATCGAGCAAAAACTGAAAAAAGTGCCAAAATTTTGCGATTTTTTGGCCGCCACCAAGTTAGCACAAGGAAATTTTGTTCGATAAATTGGATGTAACACCTGTGGACACCCACCAACAACATCCCCAAGTTTCATTAAATTCGCAATTTTTGCAAGATGTTCCCCGTTTTTCCTACTTGTCGACTGAACTATTAACAGGATCTCTATATTAAAAAAAAGGTTAAGTCATCTTAGATTTGTCTACAGATCTGATTACGTTTATGGAAATTTCGCAAGGTCTTGATCCGCCGCATATTGCCAAAAAAAGAAAAAAATTCTAGAACTTACTATCTTTGATCAATCAAGAGCAAGGCGGATAGCAACACTGCAGGCAACCGAGCGCAACAAATGCGCGTTGCGTGTATTTTTTTTTTTTGAGGATTTGAATAATGAATGCGTATACCGAAATCTATCTCCAAAATCTTAATGCATGTACGTAGGTACGTGTAATTTTGCGCGACGTGATAGTGTGCACAAAATGTCGGTTTTAACTTCCTGTTTCCGGTTTTCGAGCAAAAAAAAAGGTTGCAAAACAAAACGGTTGGCAAAAAATGTCATTTTTTTCGCACCTTCAACAATAGAAAAGAAAAACAAACAAACAATTTGCTTCATTTTTTAATGAAAGTGAATTCGCAACTACGTAGTTGACAATCTGTACATGCAATTTCAAGGCAAAAAAAATAGCCACCATTTCAAAGAAATGTGAACATTTAAAGAAAGACAAAACGCTCTCAAACGGCAAGAGCTCTAGTTGTGTCAATATGTTGGCTCATATTTTGCAGACAAGTGTTGCGTCAATGTTGGTCAATTCTTTTTTAACAACAACCAACAACGGTGGAATTGTCTATTACCATTTTCTTCAGATTTTTTTCTTAGAAGAACAAAAAAAAACCCACAAAATCCATCTTTATTCCATATTTTAGATGAACAGGTGACTGAACGACCACTTGTAACATACACACAAGTACTCGTATGTATTCTCTCGATTGACGTGTGTCAATAAAGCCCGTTGGTGGGCAATTGTTTGCCATTCAATTACATATTGCTAAATACAATCTCGCTAGTGTGCTAAGTATTTCGTCTTCAGAAAAATGAGTATTTATACATGTACCAGTACTCGGTGATTTTTTTTCTACGTACATATGCTAATTAATTCAAATATTGCGGAAAGTTGCGCCCCAGAACTCTTACCACTGCGTATGCTTGTCTATAACTTATCACTTATTGTTCAATTCTAAAAGGATTTTCATGACTAATACTGCTGATGATTCTTGAAAGTTTTTGGATAATATACAGAGGGAAGTAAATCGAAATAGTCCGGATGGCGAAACGGTTAGCACGTTCGCTTTCTACGCACTGGGCTCAATTCCTACTGAATGCGGTAGTTTTCGATAAAAGAGAGGATTTACGTGTAGGACTATGAGCCCACTCTGTTAAATGAGTATCCATTTATGGAGTAAATTGCTCGGTTCAGCGTGTTGCTGATCACACACCTCTGCACAAGACATACCGTCACGATCTAGAAAATGAGATAATGCTAACTCATCTCGAGGACATGGTTCAAATTGGACTGTTGCGCCAGTTATTTATTTAAGAAAAGCGAAAGGTGGCTCAAGCAAAGGCGATTGCAGCCGAGAAGTTCTATCAGGAACTAGAAGATCTGACTGACGGATAGGAGATAGTCATTGCACAAGAGAAACCTAAAGACAATACCAGGATTTCTAAGATCGCAGCCCAAAGGAGAAGTACCGCTCGAGAGATTCTGGCGCCAAAGTACGTTGAAGACTCACAAGGAGTGCTACTGGTTGAAGACGCAGCAATCTGTAGCAGAACGCGTGAGTACTTTGACGAACTTTTGAACGAAGAATTTCCGCGAGAAGCTTTTCAAGCTGTAGAGCAAAACACCACACTGATATTGCTGATCTTTCAGTGGAGGAGGTGATGAAAGCAATGATGCAGATGAAACGCGAAAAGGCAGTCGGACCGGACAAAATATCCTTGGAATTTTGGTTTCTAAATTCTGGCAAGTGAACAACTTTTATTTCTGAGACTCAAGCGTGACAATCAAGGAAAGCTTATGGATTGGTTTCATGAACATCCCCCTTTCCCACAAACGTCAGACCTCACATTAATAAGTAAACTGGTGTTTTCGGAGATAAAAGGATAGACTGCCTCTGGGCTAAGGAGGTGGGCGTGCAAGGAATAAACCGCATAGTTGGAGACGATTTTCTGGCAGTTAAATTCAAAAGATTTTATCGAGTGAAGCCTCTTGCATTGGCCACTTTTATGTCGTGGAACTATGTTTCAGTTTTAACTTATCCCAGTAAACTCACCACGATGTAAACATATCGGATTAGTTGATTGGACTAGCTCTTAGCTCCACTTACAATGCGGTGCTGAACCAAAAAAAAATGGATTAGGTTTGTGTTTCCGTTGTTGACGGTTGTTTTTGTCGATGTTCATGTATTGTTGTAGTCGGGGGTATAAAAGCGCTTTCCACAAGAAGGTACTGGGGTTTTACATTTCTAAAATTTTCGTGAAACCCAATTGATAAGCCAACATCTGACATTTGCCATATTTGGTACCGGTCGGTATAAACACTCCACGAATTAGAACTAAATCTATTAATACTCCTTTTAGTTCCATGCAGCCATTAATGAGCAGTGCTATCCAAATCCACGAAAAGACTGTAGTTGTAAGTCCTGACACGCTATTCCATCGAATCGCTATTGCAAAACAGTCTGATATTGAGTTGACAGAGTTCATGATATACGAACTGTCTCCCTACCCTCAATCTGTGAAACTTACTTGTGAGAAGATCAACCAAGAAGCAATCTGTAGACGTTCACTGAATTGATGGTGCCCACAGTTGCCTAACACACTTTCTTGACCAACTCTTCTAACAAAAGGAGCCTGATCCCAATGCTCATGGAGAAATACACACAAGTGCGAGCAAGCCAGGGAAGACGCAGATACACTCATAATCACGACAGCTCTATCCTTGTCCCCAACAATTGAATCCGTCACAGTGGTGGGAAAGGATGTTGATCTTTTGGTCATTCTGATTGGTCTTGGTACGCAAAGCATACAAAACGTTTTATTCCTCAAACCATCAAAAGGGAATGTGCCGCAAGCCCTGTACGCTCCTCATCTCGCAATTGAGAAAATAAAATCTCAAAACTTACTATTTTCACATGAGCCTCCACCAGTGCGCTTTTAAACCAGGGGAAGAAGAAATTTCTTAACGTCCTCCGGAGAAATTCACATTTGCCAGCCGTCATGAAAGTTTTTCAAAATCGCCAGGAAGCTCGTTCAAATATAGCTACGGCAGGAGAGGCCTTGCTGAAGGCGCTGTACGGCCAAAAAGGCACCACGTCATTGAATCTGCTGAGAAACAAAAGCTATGTGACGTCCTCCTTCAAGGCGCGATTCAACATCGGCTCACTTCCATCAACTGAGGATTGCAGCTCAGCAGTATTCAACGAGGGTATATCACCAACTGCAGAAGTGGCTTTACTTTGACAAAAGGCCCGAAGAATGGGGGTGGAAAATCACCAATAGTGGACTCTTGCCTGAAACTATCATGACGAATGCCGCACCAGATGCCCTACTATAGCATTTCTTGTAGATGCAAGAAAGCATGTGTATGACACAGTGGCTGCAAAAAGGCAGGTCTACATTGCTCCCGACAACGACGACCTCGAAGAGATGTTGGAAGAGTCAGTCGATGAATCCCATCCACCGGAACCCAGACCACCATTCTCACAAACCGGTTCTTCCAAAAAACTAAGGCTGTGAACCTGTAGTGTATTTTTTATCCAACTTTTTGTAATATACCTACTCGTACATGTAAATACAACCTTTCATATTCAAATTGTTGAAGAATTACCAGCACCTACTAAAAAAAAGAACGTAAATATTTTATAAGGGAACACTCGTTCGAAAACATGATTTTAGTTATTTTGAATTTCTGAATTTACTTTTGATCAAATTAAAAAGATTAGGTACTTTTTGAACGTAGAATTTCATGCTCTACAACTCTCACTTGCAGCATTTCTACGTATTAGTAGCCGTTTTCAAGTTACATACGTTCAAATGTTACCATAACAGGGTTTTTCGCTATGGTGAGATAAATCGACGTTTTTCGACTGTCGATTGCGGCTACATCATTGGACTAAATTTGACAATTGGTAGCTAATTCGACGCGCTCTTCAATTTATCAGAAGACTTTTTCCAGCTAAGATACACGGTTTTCAAGTTATAATCGAAAAACCAAAAAAAGTACCGAAATTTCGAGGTTTTTTTTTTCAGATTTTGACCATGTTCCGCAAAAAAATTTTGGTAGGAAGCTCCGGATTCGTGTTCAGCACCCCAAAAAAGATAAAAAATTAAAGAAAAAAATTCTCCACCAGAATTTGTTTCCCCAAATCACGCAATGGCTGGACTATAGATGTATCATATACTGAAGAAGGGCAAACAACTGGTTTCCGAAATGCGCACTTACCAATAAATAAAATGAAAGACAGTATCTTTCGTCAAAAAAACAATTTAATCTTTTCCATTTGGTTTATTTACAGGCGACAAATCATTAATGTGCTTTGAATGACAAAGTGCATGATGCATATTACGCCCCCTCCCTCCTAAATGGCGGCGGTTATACATCCAACTATAGCAGTATATATCCTACTATAGACCAAAATACGCAAGTGAAAATATTCCTTGAAATTGAAATTTATTCACATGGTCACTGTCGGTTATTATTCTTTTCAATTGTTTTCTTTCTTCTGATGATTTATAAACCAAGTCTCTCTTTCAATGATCTTTTCGATTGTTTCGATTGTTTCTCCATTGCATTTATTTTTGTTTTCTATAATATGTATACACACGTTTGACCTCTCTTCTTATCTGAAATTCGGGAAGTTGAAAACACACGAAAACAAACCATATTGTAATCTAGTTATACCCACCAAAAATAAAAAAATAAGAAACTCGATTTACAACAAAAAAAAATCGAAAATACTAGAATAGAGCGTTCTCTTATTACGGCGGTATTTTCCGTAATTTTTGCATGTAACCTCGCTTTAATGAGCCGGCCATTTGGTATATAGTACATGCATGTATTTTAGATACGTAAAACTATTCTATGGAATAAGATAATCTCGACATGAAAAGAAATTAATTTATAATTACATATACCGGGTTTTTCAAGTGCAAGCTTTTAAATCTCTTGAAGTCTTTTCCTTTGGCTTTTGTTTTCCTATATTTTATTTTGTGTTATTCATATTACTTTTTTATTCGTTTAGCTGTTTAATTGTTTCTTTTTTAGTTTTTTTGTCGGTAGAGTTTGCAATTATCCGCAATCGTGTGGATTTCTGGGAAGAATTTTCGAGATTTAATATTCAATAAAAATTGTAGAAAAAAAATATCGTTCTCGCGAGGGAATGGGGGGGGGGGGGGGTGGTGGTGGTGCAATCTATTTATTATACATGATAAAAAAAAAATGAAATGAAAGGAGAAGAAATGGAGAGCTACAATCACTTTTTTGTTTAAAAAAAAAAGTTATCAATGTCGGAGGGGTGCAGTTTATTTATTATACATAATAAAAATTAAAGAAGAAGAAATGGAGAGTTACACTCACTTTCTTGTTAACAAAAAATTTAAAACAAATTCAATCGATGAAAACTAAAAGTCAAGTCACACAATGAGTCACGACATTTCGCTGTGTGATCGATCCACTTCAAAGCACCATCACAAAAGTCCAAACGCCCGGAGAGGTCACGTTTTGCATACAAATATCCATCAAAAAAAAGTAGAAGAAGAGCAATATCGATATAAACCAATATACGATATATGTATCTTTTATTATTTGTATCGATCAACAATCACACCCAATCTAAATATCCTGATCGTAGCATGATAATTTCATATTCAACATTTGTAATTCATATATGGCACACTGTATATCCGTGCGGGCGCAACTTGTGTGTACGTGTTTATCTGACGATCTTTTTACATAGATACGAGTATATTGATGATCTTTTACATTTATATTGACGATCTTTTACATATTAACTAATTTTAAGTATATATCTCTCTCTACCTAAAAAAAAAAGTGCTGTGCTGATTGATGAAACTACACTGATGCATTTATACGAGTGTATTATTAAAATAAAAATTAAAATAAAAACACACATTCATGGAAAGACCTTAAAGAAAAACGAACGAAAAAAAAAAATATCTTTTTACCATTTTTTTGGTCATTGCTTTCAAATCGCGTTATCGCTTTGAATTTAAGTTGATTTAACTCTTTCTTTTAAGGCGAGCTAATGAGGTTCGTTGTCTTTTTTTTTTACTCTGCCACGCCGCACGCACCAGATTTCAGGTTCAACCTTTTCACTTTTTATCGTGATGGTGATGATGGCTTCATTGGTGATGTGGTGATGATTGGTGTGGAACCTGATTGAATTCGAAATTCATAAAAGAAAAATGGATTTTTTTGACTAGTATCTTTTTTTGTATGCATCTTTTTTCCTCGTTACATGATAAATGAAAAAAAAAACGAAAAAATTAGTTGAACTTTGGATGAACACGTCAATTGATCTAAAAAAACACACACACAGAAAAAGCAAAATTTAATGATTTGCGAAATACTGTCTAGAGACAGTGGTGAAGATTTTTTTTTTTAATTGTAATATTTTATCACTTAAAATGTTTATCCTTGGGTGGAGCTTATCCTAACCGCATGTCTCACACTGGGCTGTGTTCCACGCATCTGGACGGAAGTTCTAGTCGTTTTCATCCCGAAAGCTCGGCGTAGCTCCCACGCGCGCGCGCGTTAATGACCGTCGTCCTATCAGCGTTTCTTAAATCTTGCCGAAATTATTGGAGCGGCTGATCGATGTCCATCTTCGAAACACCATTCCGCCTCAGTTTCTATCTTTATCGCAACATGCCTACTGGAAAGGAAGATCTGGGGACACTGCTACACGCAAGGCGGCATACTATCCCCTCATCTTTGGATCCTGGCGGTAAATGGACTGCTTCTGAGATTGGAAGAGCTTGGATTCATTGTGACGGCCTACGCAGACGATGTTGCTATTGCTGTTTCCGGAAGATTCCCGGGAGTCTTTAGTGAGTTGATGCAGGATGCTCTATGCATTCTCATGGCATCAACCCTGACAAGACCGAACTTGTGCTCTTCACCCGAAGACACAAGCTATCTCCTGTTGAGTCTCTCTATCATTGGATGGTAAGAAACTGACCTTCAGTGATAGAGCTTAGTTCCTGGGTCTTGTCTTTGACAGGAAGTTGACGTGGAAGCCCAACATCCTTGAGCGGGTGAATAAAGCCACTACTGCGCTCTACTCGAGTAGGCGATTGGGAAGAACTGGGGTCTGCAACTGAAAGTAGTGTACTGGCTATATACAGCGGTTGTGCGGCCAATTCTAGATTCTAGTGCACGGCATTTGTGTGTGGTGAACGGCACTAAGGGTGGCGTCCTATTGTCACCTGTTAAGTAAAGTGCAAAGGCTAGCAGCGATTGCCACGACGGGGGGCCTTTAGAACAACTCCGTCAGCCAGCTTGGAAACGCTGCTAAACTTGCTCCCGCTTGACATATTTGGCGAACAACTGGCGGGGAACAGGCCAATGGCGTGCGTCGGGTACTGATCACTCGGCTATTGTGGGCAACCTGGATCTCCCTCTGGCGACAGATTACACGTCCCCAAAACACGTTTTTGGTAGAAATTACACCAGCCGGATTCCGTCGAGAAGCCAATGGGCTGACAATGTATCCTTTACCCCCAACTCCTTGGTCATCTGCACGGATGGCTCTATGACCGACGACGGTGTTGGGATTGGTATATACTCGGAGAGACTGGAAATCAACTTATCCTAACGTCTTCTCGACTTTTGAAGTGTCCTGCAGGCTGAGGTTTCGGCCATCTCGAAAGCTGTGACCTGGTTAAGGAGTCATGTCGTGACTGCAAGAGAGACATTACTATCTATACGGACAGTCAGGCTGCGATTCGCTCGCTTGAATCTGTTCTCACTCCATAGAAAACTATTCAGAAGTGCCGCTCGGCCCTCATAGAGATGGGTTACTTCTTGAACATTAACCTCTGCTGAGTACCGAGTCACAGTGGCTTTGCGGGCAATTGCAGAGCGGACGACCTTGTTCATGAGGGGACAACTGGGTGTCGTCGATGGAGACAGCATTGACATTAGAATGTCAATTGCACAATGCAAAGTGGCAATTAAGTCCGCTGCAGTGGATAGGGCTAATACTAGATGGCTCAACAGCAGTAGGTACTTGCCAAACGACGAGAATGATTTCGCAGAAATTCGATTCTAGCATATTGGCAGGGTGGTGGGGACTATCATAGGGCACTGCCTCATCCGCACGCTCGTATGGAGGCCCTGCCTTCCTCATGCTGACTACTGCAGGAGTTGTGAGGATGTAGATGAGGATGAGAGTGTTTTGCACATTCTGCTGTCCGGCACTGGCCATCAGAAGGAAAAGATTCCTGGGCTCCTGATTTTACTGTGACTTGGAGGACCTCAAGGATATGAGTATGATATAGCTCAATCGCTACATTGCCAGTACAGGCTGGTTCGGGACATAGGTTCTTTTAGCGAGGTGAAATGTTATTGGTGGTATCACAATGGATCCAAGAGAGGTCTAAGTGCGCTGTGTTGTATCATGGCAGCCACTTAACTTAACCCTAACCTAACCAAATATCAACTGTCAAGCAGATACTGTCAGGTCAAACGGATACTAACATAAAAGTGAGGGACACCGAGAACTGTACCAACTGAAGAAAGTGAGGTCTTTGCGTTCCCGGTTTTGCGTTTATTTATTTTTTTTTAATATGATGTTTCAGGCAAATTATAAAAAAAAAAATAAGAAAAGAATATTCAAAAACGCAAAACCGAAATCGAAAAAAAAACCAAACTGACGTTTGTCTACAGACATGGCTCAATCTCGCTCCCCTGAAACAATAAATCTATAGGTATACATGCAGCTTTCAATTTAATTTCGAATATTCTAGAGAAAAAAAATAGAGAAAAAAAATAGATAAATCCAGATCCACACTGAATCCATTAAGCGTGCAGATCCGAATTTCCATTTCAATAAATCCGTCTTCTCCCATTACGGAACTCCAAATAGCAACCACAAGACGTACGTACATTGATGCGCGTCTCCTATCACCTATATAGGTGTACTCGTAAAAAAAAAATCAGGTCCAAAAACTCCGGAAACTTTCCAGTTTTTTCTTTAATTGTGTTTTAATGGCTATCAATAGATTGCATAATATCCATAATTATCATATTATCTATTAGCTCACACGAAAATTCAGTTTCTATGCCCCATATCAGTTTTATTTCGAGACTTTTAATATATTTATCTTAAGAATATCAAAATCTCGATAAAAAAGAAAAGAAATACGAGAATATGGAAATTAAAACACACACGCACGCAATAACGGCGATACACGCAGTGCATGGATTAGATAATCAGATTTTGTTTTGAGAATTTTTATATCTAGTTAGCGTTAAGTATGGATTTACTGTCTTGAATCTTTTGTTCGGAGTTTGAATCTATTATTCGGGCACGATATTTGAAAAATTTATATTGATTTAGAGATTAAGGTCCGGAGGTGGTTTTTTTTTTTCGTTTGTGATATCTTCTTTTTTTTGGTTCCATGATATTATCTCCTTATCTTTAAATCATTGTTTCAATACCTTTTTGGAACGAGATGACTCAGAGAGATTGTGGACGGGTTTGTCAGGTGTCAGGTGGATTTTTTTTGTCTATAATGAGTTTGATTGCGAGCTTATGAATACGAGGTATACGGACAGGCTTAGTCCTTCAACAGCCCCCCCCCCCCCCCCCACACCTTCGAAGGGGATTGAGAGTAGTCATGAGTCTTTTCTTTTAACGAGGTGATGTGGGAATCTTCAAAAGATACTGCTGTGCTTGAGCATGCCGGATTTTTACCGACTAAACCCAAAAACACCTCCTCCGTTGTTCCCCCTACGGGGCTACCTTTCGGCATTATTTTGCAGGGATGACTCTGGCTGATCAGCCATTACGGTTTGTCTTCTTCTATTTGGAGCTCTTTGTGGATGGTGCATACCGTCCGGCTCACTGCGTCCCAATCTTGTTGTGATCGCAGCATTAAATCCACCAGATTCTGTGGGTCTATGACACTCGCCAGATCCCTCTTTAGTTGTTCACAGTTCCCAGCAAATCTGGGACAGTCGAACAGCACGTGTTGGGCATCCTCCGCAACTCCCTTGGACCTGGGGCACTCTGACGATTCGTCCAGCTTGAACCGGTATCCGCCATGACCCGTAAGAGATTGGGTCAGGTAGTGGTTCACCTCACCTTGCTTCCGGTTCACCCACTTCCCGATATTCGGGATGACGGTATGCATCCAACTACCGGTTGAAGCCTGCTCCCACCGCTCCTGCCACTCTCTCAGAGATTCGTTCCTTTCAATGACTTTCCAATCCTCTAACGCTTCTGTTGTTTCCAGGCGTCGACCACGGTACAGTCTGCTAGACAACCACGAAAGTGTGAGAATTCTGTTAGTATAAGCCGTGAAGGCTACTTGAAAACTCGACCGTGGAGGTCTAGATGGTGTGAAGCACTTATGTTAACGCATTAGAGGGGGTGTAGAGAGAGTGACACCATCTAGACCTCCACGGTCGAGTTTTCAAGTAAAATCACGCCTTCACAGCCTATACTAACAGAATTCTCACACTTTCGTGGTCGTCTTGCACATGGATAGCTGCAAAGATGCAAGACTTGATGAGTACTTCTATCCATACGAAACCACTAAGCTTGGAAAAATTAAAACAGAGGTAATTTGAGAAAAAAAAATATTTGGTCCCGTAGCGGGGCTTGAATCGCAGACGACCGTGTTTCGAGTAGCAAAAAATGCCCGGTGCGTTACCGAGCTAAGCTAAAGACGCATACGCAAGTTGGTGTGCCGAGTGAAACCAAGTGTCACAAAAAGTTCCAATTTTCAGCAGAATAGAGGTTATCACCCAAGATAACAGAAGCCTCCTGCTTGGTCTTGAACCGCCTACATATAAGATGCAGCTTCTGCGCACAAAGTCTTCTTGCATGCTCCCCAATGAAAAAATGACCAGTGATAACCCCTACAACATTACTAACACATCTCCTGTCCAGCATAAGCAATCCTGAAGAGCGGCCAGGGTTTAGTACTGACCAAATCTGCCTGGCCGCATGACAAGTTAAGCCATCACGCCATCAAATGTTAGCCGTCGCATTTTCCCTTAGGGCCAATTTGCAGGTGGGTCGCATGAATTTCGTTTTCCAGGCTGCTTGTTTTGTTTGGGCAGCCCAGTACCAATTTTCGCATTTTCCGTGGTCTTGGAAAAGTCCGTTTCGACAAGCAAATTCCGAATGCGTCAATGAACTTATTGGGTGACCCCATCCGGGTCTGGCGCTTTACCACCCTCAAATCTGGCTTAGAGAAGTTCATTCTCCGCTATGCAAGGTATTTACTCGTCGGTCAATGTTGGACTCTGTCCCATGGGCTCCAGTTCGTGCTCCACCCCGGGCTGGCAACCCCGTTTTCATGGGAAATAGTGGTCCAATCTGGCTGGCTAAAACTAAAGGGCATTGGGGGGTCGCTGACTCCGAATCTGGAGTCAAAACAGAGAAAAAAAAATCGAGGTCACCCATTCCAGATTGGCAGCCCCGTTTTCATGGGAAATACTAATCCGGTCTGGCTGACTCGAACTAAATGGCATCACTTCGAATCGGGGGTAAGAAAATGAAGGAAAAACCTGAATTTTTAAGAACTACGACTTTTATTAAATATGTTATTAGCCAAGTTTCAGACTCTTTGCATGACTCTTTTTGAACGACTCATTGGAAAGAGTCAGAGATTATGTGCTGGCACAGTGAAAAGAGTCATTATGCCCATCACTACTAGCTACTGCTGATTTTGCCTCTGCCTTATTGGTGATTTACTTGCCGGCAAATTATCCTAAAAAGGACAGATTCAAATAAAAAAAAAAAACAACGGCAAATTGACATCTAATCTATTGACACGCGAGGACTTGGAGAAAGTAGGTCATAGATGCACTCAAGTGCACACAACAACAAAAAATCATCATAAATATCGTAGTTCATGCGCCTTTTGCTCGAAATGCTTCCCGGCGTGTTGAAGTGCTTAGAGGTAGAGGTCTTCGAGAGTATAACGCGCGACGAAGGCTGGCTGCACAATTCAGCACAGTCAGCTGTGCGAATTACAAAAAGGGTTATATAATAAATAATTTGCGAAATCTATTTTTCTTTTTTTTTTTCTCTGACTTCTTTTTCCTATTGCATATAATTGGTTCGATTCTACATTTTTACATACTACTGGAAAGCAATTAGAAACTATACCGCGCACCATATCGTTGGGCTCATGACTCACTTGTATGAGATAATCTCATAAAGCCTCTCGCTCTCAATATCTCTGGTTAAGTGAAGACTCCCCCCGGCCACGCTCACGACGAAAATCGATCACCTTGCTTACTTCACCTCGCCCAATTTAGTTTAGTATCTTTATGAAGAAATCTATCTATCTATGTACATATGGATAATGGTAATAAATAATACTCTCGGTATATTGTATAGCCGTACCTTCCATAGAAAATCAGAAAGGAGATGAAGATATTGGGGGGGTTTTCAGTGCAAAATCCACATCTTCATCGTCACACCGGTGGTGAAGATAGCGGACAAGTGAACAGGGGAAGATGGGGGCGACCAAGTGATCTTGTGCATGCATCCTATACATATGTATTTTACATTTATGTGTAAATGATGGTGAGTGAGGCCGGCCCCGCGGCGGTTATGAATAGGACGAACACAGAAAAAAAAAACAGAAGAAGTAGTAGTAACTAAAAAAAAAAATATTGGGGAGAATTAAAACAAAAGAAACAAAAATAAAGAAACAAAACAAATCAAGAGGCAACGCAAC
The DNA here is from genome assembly GCA_964017055.1 of Chloromyia formosa. Taxonomy (NCBI): domain Eukaryota; kingdom Metazoa; phylum Arthropoda; class Insecta; order Diptera; family Stratiomyidae; genus Chloromyia; species Chloromyia formosa. The sequence continues at coordinate 2,911,843 of OZ024819.1, forward strand.
ACCGACAAAAAAAAAGAAACAATAAAAACAACAACAATTCGGTGTTAAAAAAAAATATATATATATGCATATATATCCAAGAGACGAAAAGAAGAACACCGAAACGCGGTAGAGCATAATACCATCATAGCGTATAGTTACGCCAGCCAACAAAACCCATAACAACGACAACAACAACAAAAATAAATAAATAAATCACACAACACATCACCACGTCTACCATCATCATCATCATCGTCAGTAACCAAGCAACAAGAACAACATCGCACCATAACCAATTTGAAAAGTAACTACTATTAAGCGCGCGCGAACAAACAAACAAACGAAAAAACAACACACCAACAAAAATTGAAATAAAAATTAAAACGAAACCAACCAGATACAGATACACTCTGTGCGGCCCATGCAACATATGTATTGTATGACAAACATACGATATATACACTCAAATATTGCCAAAGATACATTTATCTATATATATATATGTATATATATGGCAAAAGATACAGAAAGCGGTAGCGGCGGCGGCGGTAACAAGCTCTTATAAGCGAATGCGGTTCTTTTCACTAATATAAATACCGGTGTCAGTTAAAATTCCAATTCATTTCAGTACACATTTTCACCTGGTTTACACACACTTCTCTTCCACCTCTCTTTTGTTGTTTTTTTTTCGTTGGGATAATACACAACTCAACTCTTTTGTGATCCTAAACGGTGGGTGTAAAAGGTCCCTTTAAAGGATTCCACTCTCTTCTTTTTTAAAACGCGGACAAAATTGGCATTGCGGTCTTTATCGTTAAAAAAAACAATAACAACAACAACGGCACGACAAAAACGAAATGTTTCGTCAAGTTTCGATCTCTCTAAAGTGAAGCACATTTCATTTCCGTTAAAAGCGAAATTTAACCATTGCGCGATCTTTGCCACTGAAAAATACGACGACGAAAAAAAAATATTTCGTCAAGTTTCGATCGGGAAAGTGTGTTGTTTTAATTTTTGCTATTTGTTCGAGAAAGTTCTTTCAATTTTTCATTGGCAATTTGAACCGTCTCGTCTTCGTCGATTTGTTTCGTTGTTTTGTTTTCGTTTTTTTTTTTTGGATAAAAGTGACTTTCGTTAATTTTTTTTTGTCGTTTCGTTCTTTTCGCCTTTTTTAAGTATTTTTTTGAAGAAAATGAAAGTGACTTTCGTTAAAAAATCCGTTTCTTTTCGTCCAAAAATTTTGTTTCGTTCAATTTTGTTTCGTTCATTTTACATTTACTGGATCGATTTTTGCTAATTTATCTCTATTTCCCGTTCTCATTTTTTTTCCTTTTCATGTTATATGTATATGGATATATATATAAAATTTGTGCAACATCCGTTCGAAATTCAACAATATTGTTCTAAACATTGGAATTCATCATTGTGTCGTCATCTTTGCCCGCCGTCTTTTGCCGACAATTATATTTCATCCGTGGGCCACACACAAGCAGGTTTTGCAGAATCGAAAAAAAAGCAAGTGGTGATCTCTGTGATTGACGCGCGGAAACAAGTTTATTGTGATATTTTATAAATTTTAATTAACAACAACAACAAAAACAAAAACGAAAATGAAATCATTCGTCGCTATTGCATGTGTTGCACTTTTCGTTGCCGCCGTCTACTCGGCCGATGAGGAGAAGAAAGAAGGAGATATCAAAATCTACAAACGTCTCATTCCAGCTGACGTTCTTAGAGGTAAGTGATTGGCTTTTATTATATCGTTTTTTATTGATGTTTAGATATAAGACACACATAAACCCAAAACGAAGCTTATAGTCTGGAAGCGAATATTTTTTTTTACCAAAACTGTAAGAGGACTCAAAGTCAGTAGGCGGATTCACGTTCAGTGTCGTAAATGTCGTAAACGTCGTATTCGTCGAAAACTTCTATCATCTCTATAGTATGATAAAATGACAGAAGTTTACAACTTTACGACGTTTGCGACATGAGCATGAATCCCCCGAATATCTTCAATCAATTGCGGCACGGTTGGTTGACAAGGCCTCATTTCAAGTACAACAAACAATTTCCTTCCGGTTTCCTCTCATACACTTGGCACAATGTCAGACTATATATAATATCTTTTGGGCTCTATAGTTTGTAACCTCATCTGCATATCATAGAGCTTCCTCGTTATTATTGTATTTGTTCACACCGCGCTGTGCGCACCTCGCCGCGCCGGACAGACAAAAAAAGACAATAATTAACACCGCGCAGCAGTCACATAACAGTCAAACATATCGGCTGAGGGTCATTTGTAATACGATTGTTTTATTTTCCATTGAATCTGCAGTCGCGCCGTGTGATCATTTTAATTACCTAATTACTGGACAATGAAGGTTTCACGTGCAGTGCTGTGAAGCCTTCATTGTCACAAGCAAACAAAATGTAGCCCCCCCCCCCCCCTCCTCCTTCTTTGTCCATTTCGCTAGCCACAAATTTTTCATATGTCCGGGATCAATCGGAAACTCATCAGAGAACCCATCTAAGTTCTGGGATTTAGCCCAGAACCTATTATATTCAATGAGATTCCAGATTGAAACCTCACCTCCTTATTGACTGAAATATCCGCGACAATTGCCACGGGAGTTTTAATAAAAATCAAGAACCGATAATGAAAATAGATTGGGCTGTGAACCTAAGAACCTTCACTCACAAGCACTGAGATCGAAAGGTCTCTTGTACTGTGAACCTAAGAACCTTCACTCACAAGTACTGAGACCGAAAGGCCTCTTGTACTGTGAACCTAAGAAGAAGAACCTTCACTCACAAGCACCGAGACCGAAAGGTCTCTTGTACTGTGAACCTAAGAACCTTCACTCACAAGCACACAGACCGAAAGGTCTCTTGTACTATGCTCCCAAAATTAAAGACAGACAAAAAAAAAAGAAATCCAATCGAATCATTGCCACTTCGATAATATCGGGGGATGTGAAAACCAGAGTTCGTTATACGTGACGATAAATGGCGAAACAACCTCGTATCTCTCTCTATCGCAAAAACCATTTTCCAGATGCTTCTGTGAACAGCACAATTTGGTACAAATTAAATTGCAGAAAGAAAATAAACAGCCAAGAATCGCACACCCGAGAAAATCGCGTCCTAAAGTCTGGTATGATTTTTTCCACCATGCCAACCACCAGAGCAACCATTGGCGGCGCAAGGGGAGAGGGTCGGTCTGCCCGTTCGACCAACTCTTGCCTTCAAAATCCAGAACAGCAAAAAAAAAAAAACAAATCTCACAGATTTTGCTCACCGATACCATGATCGGGTGGTGTGCATTAAGTGGGCCAATTTAGGTCTCGGTATTTTCCATTGCGCGTTGCACTGCAACCACTGCAAGATGCCCCGCGTTTTCGTTGCGTTACGATTTCACGCTGATCCTGATGTTGAGAGACTGTTTGTGTGGTTAGCAAAACTTTTTGTTAACTTCCATTCAGTGAAATCCGTACACACAAGGAAATATGACCAAAAATATAAGAAAAAAGATACAACGACCTACAACACGATTACATACGTGCAGCAGCTCAAAAGCAGCGAACGCGCGTGCCTTATAATGAGCCACAGGTATAGGTGCATGAATCGTACCTTGTGTGGTATACCGCACATAATTTCAACCATTAAAAGTCCCCCCCCCCCCCTCCCCCCTGAGAGCACAAGAAGTGATCGTTGCAGCAGCGCAGTTGTCATTGGACACACTCAATACCAGATTTGTACCCAACAAGGTATGGTGTGGAGTCGAGTGAAAGTGAAAATCATGGAAAGATCGAGACCAAAATACTATTATATATCCACCGATGATTTGAACCACTCTTCTGTGTCGATATTATGTGATCTCTTGCATGTGTATATTGATATTCCAGACGTCGCCGTATTGCATTCAAATAGCGGGGATCTCTTACGATATAGCTGAATAGATCCATGTTAATTTCATAAATTTTGCATTTCGATAGCGCATGAAAAAAAAATCAAAATTATATAAACAAACCATAACTTGACCGAAGACTGGCATAGATATATGAATAATTCAAATAGACATGGTTGCTATTTTTTTGGACTATGCCAAAATATCTTCAAAAATGTCAAGGTATATAGTACGCTTCATTTTTTGCTTTCATTTTTTTCGGTTTTTTGCATTTAGGTCACTCTGATAAACACACCCCTCGCGGTGAAGCAGCTTATAATTACCTTTTTTTTAAATGGAACTATCACAGACTATATCTAACGACCTCAATCTACAACTGACGCCCACGCACTCTTTATAGTCCGGTGCATTCAAATCCTACGTCAAAAAAAAAGCGCCCGAATCTTATGATTTATACGAGACAATTCAGGTTGATACTGCCTTAAGCGGAAATCCTCTTAAAGCAATTTCCGCCATAGGCAGTACTGAAGCTCACCGTCAAATGGATTTTTGCCTTTTATGCTAATATAGTCCGCAAGGTCAGCATTAAAAGACGCCAAAATAGCAAAATTGCTCTACGATTGGTAATCCATACGGGTATGATCCAAATCTGAACCTTGTTGCCCCTGGCGGTCTGATAAAACTCCTTCCTTCTTCGTCCTGACTATTTCGAGCTTTATTTTTAAGCTGAGATGACCGTGAGATAAACAGAAGAAAAAAAACAGATTAAAAATAATCCAAGACCGGTCTACGAGTATCGAAACAACTTGACACTGGTCGTACAGGAAATCATAATTATCTAATTCTCGGTATTACCTAAATTATATATACAATATATTAATAACAGATTATCAGTGCAACTTGTCAAAGGGGCGGATAAAGAGGGAGACCGAGGGCAATCGCCAAACCAGTTGGACCGACCGAATGTGTTTGTTTCTGAATGCATCTCGTAGCCTACTTCTTCGACTCGTTACCTTAGAAGGAGAGACCCTCTCTCTGTATTTATTTTCTTGTCAGTAAATCCACGTAACACACCCACTATCAATTGTGGTTATTACGAAATTTGCATAATTTGTATTAAGACACCCGTTTCCTTGACAAAACAAGAAGTAATTGCATATGCAACCAAGCGCACGTTCAACATTCGCTTTCGATAATAATTCAATGTCATAATATGCAAATGATGAACGGGTGGGACGCGACGCGACAAACTGATCCGTGTCCGCATGAAGGCATGAAACCTATTCTGCCAACCTTGGAAAATTGAAGACAATAAGGTGATTCATTAATTCGTCGGTAGCGCGTTGCAATTAATTTAGAGATCGAGCCAAGGTCTTTGGCACAAATGGAAGAGATTATGTGTGTAGATAGAGGGAGAAAGAGAGAGAGAGAGAGACATACCTCTCTTCCGGATCATGTGACTTAAGGTCACACCAGGTTATACTTCAAAAGACCTTTTCCATAGTCCTCCGCGTGGGCGCCCCCTGATAACGACATAGTGTGTCAAACTGCTGACGGCCAAGTCATAGCGATAAGACAGTTTGGAAAAAGGGAGACAGCTGTAGCCTGAATGGCTGACCAACACCTAAGCGTCTCAGGTTTCATCATCATCATCATCGTGGCGCGACAGCCCGACGTCGGGCCCTGGCCGCCTGGTCTCAGGTTTAGTAGGATGGAATGATTTGTATAGTTGAACCTGCAACATAGTTGTGTGAGCTCTAAGCACGTTTATTAAACCATCTGATGCAAAGCTATCTTCCGAGGCCATCCCCTGAATGTTAAAGTCAAGCGATGTGCTGACAACTCGTTCTTGTAAAAACCACTCCACGTCAAGAAACCTGGCCAGGCGGCCAGGGCCCAACATCGGGCTGTCGCGCCACGATGATGATGAGGTTATACTTCAGACAATCTAAACACAGAAATTATGCTGTCCGGTCACAGGACCTCACAGTTCATATGGGGACGAAGAGAGCAGGGAACTCCTAAATTGGGCCTCGCTTCCCCCTACAACCATTACATTTCAAACCGATCGTTATCGTTCTCGAGTACACGATGCAGTTGCCAGTGGGCGGGGGGGGGGGGGGGGGAGGGACCTTAAATCTCAATCGACAGTGCATTTTCAAAACCTCAACTTCTTGGGCATCGTTAAAGTGCATTGTAGCGCAAAAATGCCATCATAGAGCCCAAACATACAAACAACACAATCTTGATCTGACCTCAATTCATCCAACCATAAGAGAGTGTTGCTGCGCAAAATTAACCAACCATAAATGTAGAAATACCGACACCCGACCTACCTGTACCTATGAACGAACGGTAGGTTCAGGTATAGGTCTCCATGCAATTTTGATGATTGGTACGTTCAATCCGATCCGCTCCGCTCCGGCACCACCGCCGCACTGGCTGGGTCGTATCACGAATCACTGTATTGTAGCGTTCAGAAGGTTCGCTGCAATTGCATAAATAGATGCATTCTGCTGCAACCGATGCATATACATGCATGTTTGGATTTCCGCTACAATTTTCAAGTATCTTGTGCAATAGAGCAATGGATGAATTTCAATGGAAAGTCAGTGTTTCTCTCTCGCTACAACTGGGCAAAGAAACAATTAAATGACTTTTTCCCTACACAACTCTACGCGGACCTCTCTCTCTCTCTCTCTCCCCCGTCTATCTCCAATTCTGAAATTATTCAATCTTTGGCATTCAAATGCACTTGGGATTTATGTCAACGCCATGGTCTCTTGACCTTAGTCCCTTTATTATTTATTATTAAATAAAGGCAGGCTAAGGTACCCAGCTGGTAGGCACTGCGACCATAAGATCTATTGTGCCATAGCCTTAACTAATCCAAAAGACCCTGACCCAACCTGATAAAGGCCAGTAGGTCCGGAGCTGTCGATGGAATCTCAAAAAATCATGAACCTGGCGCGAGCAACCGCGGGGCATTCACAGAGAAGGTGTTTGGTGGACTCAATATCCTCCAGGCAAAGTCGGCATTCCGTCTCAGTGGACAGGCCCACTTTATTTAAGTGATATCTCACGCAGTGGTGTCCCGTGAGGAAACCAACTACCAGTCTCAGGTCAGCTCTGCCCAGTCGGCTAGCTTCTGCGAGACCGGAGGGGGTGATAAGATCCTTGGACTGTCGTAATCCTGGGAGATTACTCCAGTGCCGCAGCCTTTCGCCTGCAGACCAATCCCTCACCAGCGCCCTGGCTGTGGCCCAGCTTAGACCGCAGTAGGGATCAGGTCCGAAAAGTTCATCCGCAGCTTCGTTGCCATGAATGCCCCGATGCCCAGGTACCCAACAAAGAGTGACCTCAATCCCTTAGGGTGTCACTTAGTCAAATCTCGTGCATATTTCGCACACACGTCTCGCATGTTCAATATGTATCCGCAGAACAACACGAATGTGGAACAACCTACCTACCATCTTTTGTTTTCCCCTGCAGTTATGATCTGTAAAAGTTTAAACGAAACGTACACCGGTACCTCATTCAAATTCAATCCATCCCCCAGCCCCGCTACCCTAATTTCCTTGTCGCCAAGACTGTGCTCTCGCATGAAAGGGTATCCCCTAAGCTTTAGCATAAACATAAAAACTCGTATACGAGTATATATGTATATACAATCCGAACTATAATAATTTTTCCATAATTTTCTTTACAGATTTCCCCGGAATGTGCTTCGCCTCAACCCGTTGTGCTACAGTTGAGCCAGGCAAGACATGGGAATTGACACCATTCTGTGGACGTTCAACCTGTGTTGTATCAGAAGATCAACCACCAAAGTAAGTATCTACATATATCCGCTGAGAGATTAGCAACATACATCCGTTCTATCCGAATTTCTGTACCAGAGTGCGGTGTTGAGCGAAATTATAAAATAAAAAATAAATAACTGGTGCAACAGTCCAAATTTGAACCAAGGCCTCGAGATGAGTTAGCATCATCTCATTCACTGGATCGTGACGGTGTCTTTTGTGCAGAGGTGTGTGATCAGCAACACGCCTAAACGAATTTTATTTACCCCCAATGGGTACTCATTTAACAGCTGAGTGGGCTCATAGTCCGACACGTAAATCCCTCTTTTCTTATCGAAGAATAATTCATTTAGTAGGAATCGAGCTGGGGCTCAGTGCATAGAACGTGCTAACCGTTGCGCCATCCGGACTACAAGCGAACTCATAGTGCAAGATTATCTTATCCACTCATGACTGTGGGGCGACCGGTAGCGCAGTGTGTTGAGGCATCAGTCTCATGTTTGCTTACCGGCGTTTCGGGTTCGAATCCCGCCCACGACGACGTTTGTGGCCATGGATGTGCATGCTGGCAACTGCATTCTGCGAAACCAGTTTATGCCAACGAAACGTCAACTGGAAAACATGGAACAGTTGACGCGCTATGCCCCACAAGGGGTTAGTGCAACTGAGTATCCACTCTTGCTAAAATATTCCCAAATTTTCACTCACTCTCTCTCTCTCTCTCTCTCTCTCTCTTTTCGTGCGCCCTCTATTTATTTTTCCTATTTTCTTTTTTTCTTCCCTAGACTCTTGGAATTGGTCGAAGATTGCGGTCCACTCCCATTGGCCAACGACAAGTGCAAATTGGACACGGATAAGACCAACAAAACCGCTCCATTCCCATACTGTTGTCCAGTCTTCACATGCGAAGCCGGTGCCAAATTGGAATATCCAGAAGTCAAACAAGAAGGTGAAGAGAAGAAGAACTAAAAAAAAAACAAAAAGGTTCGCGATGTGACGCCACCCTCCCCTCAAAACCCAAACCCTCTCAATTCGCAGTATATTAAAGTTTAAATTAAAAGAGAAAAATATATAAAAACTATAAAAGAATAAAAAAATCTTAAAAATTTTAAAAATTTAATATATATATATATATATATGTATGTATACAAGAACAACAAGAACAACATAATTATGTCATATAACACCAGCACAGACCGAATATCGACACACATCACACACTAAATATCGTCGATATATGTATGCACAATATATTCTTTGTTTTGAACTTGAAGAGAGATAGTTTTGAAAAAATCAAAAAAAAAATATCTATATATATATATATATGTATATAAAATTAAGACAAGAAGATATTTGTATGTATGTATGTGTTTATGTAAGATATTGTGCGTGTGTGCGCGCGCGCGCGACGCGACGCGTTCAAACAGTAGAGGAGAAAGTGTATAAACGTACGAAATGAAAGAAAAAAAGCACAAAAAAAAAATTATAAAAAAGAAACAACAAAAAAAAATTAGCAAAAACACTGAAAAAAAGAAACACAACAACACTAGAACATCAACAACTTTTGTGCAAAAAAAAAACAACAACAACATTCACTTAAATGCACAACAACGAAAAGAACAATTCAAAATAAAAGCAAAAAAACACAACATCAAAAAGAAATTTATAGATAATATATATATGTATTTGTGAAATTAAGGAGAAAACAGTTTTCCGAAATTATTAGATATGTATATTATTTTTTTTTAGTTTTTTTTGTACGTATTAACATCTTTAATGATCCGTTAAATACACAATATTTTTTTTTATTTTGTTTGTACATGTTTTATGTTTTTATTTAATAGAAAGAAAATGAATGCAAACCGGCCCGGAGTCCGAAGCGTATATACCCTAGACTTGTACAGACCTAGTGGTGATACCAAAAGTACCAATTGGTAACGACCATATGCATTAAAAGTGAGTTTCCTATACGGCCAGTTTATAGGGGAGGTTGGCAATCATTCAGTAGGATCTTGACCATTATCAAAATCAATTAACTAACCCATTCTACAAATATTTGTCGAATTTTTCAAGTCGCTAGCTTCATTCTATCGAAAGTTATTGCTTATTTGAAGTCTCACTTGTAGAGGAGGTAGGGGTTCCTTGGGTCGGATCTTGCTCATTATTGCCACCAACAAATAAGATCACGCTTCAAAGATTTAAACAAAATTTCAAGCCTCTAGCTTCACTCTATCGGAAGTTATCGTTTATTTGAAGTTTCACTTGTTGGGGAGGTAGGGGTTCCTTGGGTCGGATCTTGCTCATCATTGCTACCAACAAATAAAATCATGCTACAAACATTTATACAAAATTTCAAGTCTTTAGCTTCACTCCATCGAAAGTTATCGCTTATTTGAAGTTTCATTTGTAGGGGAGGTAGGGGTTCCTTAGGTTTGATCTAACCCATCTTAAATACCAACTAACCCGATCTCACTTCAAACATTTGACCAAAACTTCAAGTCGCTGGCTTGATTCTGTCAAAAGTAATCGCTTATTGAAGTTGCATTTGTAGGGGAGGTAGGGGTTGCTTGGGTCGGATCTTACCCATTTTCAATACCAACCAAGTAGATCCTACTAACAACATTTTGTCAAATTTTCAACTCGCTAGTGTAATTTTATCGAAAGTTATCGTAATTAAAAGAATATTTAATTTTTTGAAATTTGTAGGGGAGGTAGGCGTTCCCTTGATCTGATTATGCCCAACTTACTGGAACTTAAGCATCTTCTTTCTTCAGGGTTACATGCCAAAAATCAGGTGTCTACGTCAATTGGTTCAAGAGTTATAGACAAAAAAAACCCGAAAAGTAGGGTAGTACGGGGCTCTTTGTAAGAAAATTACCGTTAGTTTTCAGCTGATCGATTTTATTTTTTTAGGGAAGTAGAAGATTATCCTCACGAGCAATCTGCCAAAGCTAGAGCTTTTTATGTTTATTTAATCGAGAGTTATAGATACATTTAATTATTTTACATATATAGGGGAGGTAGGCGTTCTCTTGGCCTGATCATGCCCATTTTCAATACCAACCAAGTAGATCATACTTCCAACATTTGACCAAAATTTCAAGGCTCTAGCTTCATTCTATCGAAAGTTATCGTGCGAACGGACAGACAGACAGACAGACTTGACTTAATCGAATCAGGAGGTGATCCTGATCATTTATATATATACATTGCTATACCTCTGGAGCCTCCTTTAAGGTGTTACATATTTCCGTCGTGACAAAAACAATATACCCTATACTAGAAGTCTAGGGTATAAACATTTGAAGCAGTATCTGTCCAAAGAATTTGTTCTTTGTGAAGGGGTGCCGGTCTTGAACCCAACCGCCCCCTCTTCCCCTCCATTCTGTACTTGAGTTTCTCGAATGGATCTGAAAGCTTACCCTTATGTAAGACTTGACATTGGGCTCCGCTATAGGACTCCTTGATGATGGATATCTGGTATACCTCTCATATGTAAAGCCTTCCAGATGTACTCCCGGTGAACGTTGTCAAACGCTTTCTCGAAATCGATGAACATGCGATGTAATGGGAATCTCCAATCTGCAGATTGTTCAACAATAATTCGGAGGGTGTTGATGTGGTCGCTACATGAAAAGCCCTCGCGAAAACCAGCCTGTTTATCGTTCAGTGTGTAACCAACTGTATGCTTGATTCGGATTAAGACTATTTTTTCCATCAGTTTGGAGAATGCGGGCAGGAGGCAAATTCCACGCCAATTATTATTACAATCCTTCAGAAGGATTGATATTTACTCAATTTTCATCTAATGGGACAGTTGTGGTAGGTTTTTGCGTTGATTTTCATTCAAGAGGTGAAGAGTTCAAATTTAATCCCGGCACACATTAAAAAAAAACATAGTGCCGGCAACATATTGTCGCGTGTACGGGATGGGTATCTTTTATGACCCACACTGTACTAATCTCGAATGATCGGTGACAAGTACAAATTGAATAGACACTAGACGATTCTCGAGCCATCTGTAGTCTAGACAAACAGAACCATTGATAATGAATTGGATTCTCGAATCTTCGTTGAGTAGTGAAACCCGAGACTCGAACATCTCGAAAAATCTAGTCTTCGCTAATTGACGAAAGCATGGATCTCCACCTATAAAAGGCAGATGTCACCGAATGAAGGAGCAGTCGTGAAGTAGTAGTCAGACTCGACACTCAGTGGCGGTTGGATCGCTACAAAGCGGATCGTTATACAGTATCCGTCCGGGAAGTAGTGCCGTCGTTGTTGTATTGCTAGTTTTAACGTTTGTTGTTATTACGCGTGAGAACATAATGGTTTTAGCCTTTTTAGGAGAATTCTCTCTATTAAATTAGGGAGAATTTTCACAAAACTCAGGAAATTTCCGCTTTAGGACCGACGAATCCCCCCGGATGGGTTCTAGGTTCTTACCAACTAAAGCGGGAATAGACTACCTAACGCGAAAATGCCGGAAATTAAGGAATTAAAAAAATTCTCCCTAATTTAATAGAGAGAATTCTCCTAAAAAGGCTAAAACCATTATGTTCCTACGCGTGTATATAGTTAGTTTGTTTTGTAAATAAAGTGTGTGTGTATTTCAATCGAAGTGTTTCATTATTCAGCACAAGAATATCTAACGAACCTGCTTTGGTTTCGTGGTTTCGCTCAACAGAGGAAACATTACAATATTCACTCGACCACTGAAAGCTACATACCTTGGCAGTGATGTAGGCTAATGTGCGTTGGTTAAAAAAAAAAATATCGAGCGGAAATCCGATTATTGTCTACGATTGTTTTGGTACTTGTATGCGCTAAGTGACGTCGAACTGATAACCGCTAGAGGCGTACAAATCGTTTAAATGATTTTTGCACATGTTTCTGTTCGCGGCACATTTCAAGTCGAACGTTTTGGTTCGCGTCTTGACTAACAGTGGATTTTAATTTGAATCATAGAGAATCTATAGAGGAGCAATCCGCATACACTCAACACTAAACTATTTGAAGCAATTCCAGTCGTAAAAAGTAAACAGAGAGACACACGCCCTTCACTGCGCAACACCCGCGCAGTCTATATAAAAGCACAGGAAGCACATGAAATGTCATCCCCTCTCCTACTTCTCCTATTGAAATAATAACATTCCAGTCTGTCTCTCTGCCGCGGTACACCCGCCCGGTCCATATAGAAGCACAAGAGATGTCAAATTTCCATCCCACTTCCTACTTCCTCACTTGTGCCGAATTACTTCGTTTCTCTCGCTCTTTTTCATTTCCTCTGATTCTCTCTCTTCAAAGGATTTCTCACTCACCTTACTCGGACTTCGCGACCGGAACGGTTTAAGGGGTTGCAACCGCCAGTATATCACCCTACAGAGGTAAACCCGTTCATGTTTGTACGATACTGAGAGTTGTGATCCCTTAAGCGCGGAGCGAGCGGAGCACACACAAGAATTGATTGATTCACAAGATTTTCTTGTGTGTGCATTTGCTTGCAAGATTTGTGCACGGTATCGTAGCAAAAATATGCTCCGATAGCTCCGCGCTTGAGCCATCGCATCCGTCAGTAACGCAAAAATATGAGTGCTCACTTCGCTCGTTCTGCGTGCTACGGCGGCAACCCAGTTTGGAATTTATTTGTTAGACAGAAAGTCCGCTAGATGCCTGCCAGGACACATGATGTAGAGTGTGTAGAGTAGGTAGAGTCTTCTTAATGTTGCGAAACAGAAATGTTCCAAACCCACTATTAGCCAAGACGCAAAACTAACGTCGATTAGGAATGTACCCTGTTCGGCCAAGTGATCGGAATATGAACAAGATGACGAGGGGAAAAGGAAAAGAAGAAAAAGAAGATGAAAAGGAGAAAAAGTAGTAAAAGAAGAGAAAAAGAGGAAACAGAAAAGAAAAAGTAAAGATAAAGATAAAGAAAAAAAAGTAATAGTTATCAAGGCCGCGACACGGGTCACTGGCCAGTGGAAGAGAACGCGGCCAGACTAGGCACCGCGTAGCGCGCGGTGAGCCCTAGGAAAATAGAATTAAATGATCCTCATTAATTTGTAACCATTTTCCTAGGGCTTAGTAGTCCGGATGGCGCAACGGTTAGCACGTTCGCCTTCAACGCACTGGGCCTCGGTTCGATTCCGGGGATTTACGTATCGGACTATGAGCCCACTCAGCTGTTAACTGAGTACCCATTATAGGGTAAATAACTCGGTTGAGCGTGTTGCTGATCACATACCTCTGCACAAAAACCGTCACGATCTAGAAAATGAGATGATGCTAACTCATCTCGAGGCCGTGGTTCAAATTGGACTGTTGTGCCAGTTATTTATTTTCCTAGGGCTTACCGCGAGCACCTCGCCATTCGCATATTTCAGCAGCGCTCCAAGGAACGCTGCCTTGTCCTTGTTCGACCACTGGGAGCCGTAACGGTTCTTTCATCGACCCAAGCTCAGTGGCATCTTTTCCTCGAGGCTTTTGTCTAGAGGAAGTCCTACATTCCCCCAATGATCGTTAAGGATCCCCCCCCCCCCAGGATCGTTAAGGAGCGCTGGAAAAATATTTTAAAGGCGAGGTGCGCGCATAGCGCGCGGTGAACCCTAGGAAAATGGTTAGTCCTACATCCCTCCAAGGATCGTTAAGGAGCGCTGCAAAAATTATTTTGTGAGCCCTAGAAAAATAGTGAGAATTAAATGATCCTCATTAATTTGTAGCCATTTTCCTAGGGGTCACCGCGCGAACCTCGCCACTCGCATATTTCAGCAGCGCTCCAAGGAACGCTGCCTTGTCCTTGTTCAACCACTGGGAGCCGTAACGCTCCTTTCATGAGCTCAGTGGGATCTTTTCCTCCAGGCTTTTGTCTAGAGGAAGCCCTACATCCCCCCCAAGAATCGTTAAGGAGCGCTGGAAAAATATATTTTAAAGGCGAGGTGCGAGCCCTGGAAAAATAGTTAGAATTAAATGATTCTCATTCATTTGTAACCATTTTTCATTTTGTCGAGTACTGTCATGCCGAAGCTTCAAGGATAGAAAGAAGAAGATATGAATCTTCTACGTCAAGTATCTGAAAGATGATTAAAATAAACGGAACATTATGGATTTGGCATTAATTGGAGAATTCTTTCTATTTCATAAGAGAGAATTTTCACAAAACTCAAGAAATTTCCGCTTTAGGATCTACACATTTCCCTGCGTAAGCTCCTACCGCCTAAAGCGGAAATGACGCAATTAAGAATTCTCTCTAAATGCAATAGAGAGAATTCTCCCATTAAGGCCAAATCCATAATGTTCCAAAATAAACACACATATTTCAATTAAGTTTGCAATTTATACATATTTATTTTAATATATCTAAATACTTCTTTTGTAATTCTGTTTTTTTTTTCATTCTCTCTCTTTCTCTCTCTCTTCTTGCTTTCTTACTTTTGCTTTTTTTTCTCTCTATATATTGTACAAAAATAGAATAGGTATATAACATAAAATCTCTTGCATTGTTGTGTGTTATCTCTATCCACACTGTTTCTATTATAATTCATCCACTTTCCCGATTGTTTTCTTTTTTTCTAGTTTATCCATTTCTTTTTTCATGTTTTGTCAAAATTAACAAAATAATATTTCAAGTTCAGGACGAATGTAAGTGTGTGTGTTTTTATCTGTATTCAAATATCTATTTACGACACGTCCTGTCTATAATACAAGCTAACATTTATATATTACACAAAATCAGTGAGGGTGTATGTTGACGAAAATGTCCAACAACAACAACAACCTCAACCGAAATAAAAATACGGAACACAGTTTAAAAAAAAAATGGAACATTCCTGTTTCGGAAAAATTAGGAGAATTCTCTCCATTTGATTAGAGAGAACTTTCACAAAACCCAAAAATTTTCCGCTTTAGGACTTACAAATCGCCCCGCGTGGGTTCTAGGTTCCTACAACCTAGAGCGGAAACAGACTACCTCCAGCGGAAATGCCGCAATGAAGGAATTCTCTCTAAATTCAATAGAGAGAATTCTCCTAATATTCGCGAAACAGGAATGCTCCAAAAAAAAAAAAGTTGGGACATTCCTGTTTCGCGATTATTAGGAGAATTCTCTCTGCTGCATTTAGAGAGAATTTTTGAAAATTTCTTAATTATGGCATTTCTTGCTTTCGGTAGACCACTTCCGCTTTAGGTGGTAAGAACCTAGAACCAACGCGGGGGGGGGGGGGAGGATTTGTAGGTCCTACAATTTCTAGAGTTTTGTGAAAATTCTCTCTAATCGAATAGAGAGGATTCTCCTAATTTTTGCGAAACAGGAATGTTCCAAACAATTAAATGTACAACTTCCAATATCATTAATTCTCTCATTTTTTTAATTCATTATTATTTTTTGGATTTTCCTATTTTGGCTTAGATCTCTCTCTCTCTCTCTTTCTCTCGCCCATCGTCATCGTGTGGAGATCTCATTTTATTCCCTTGTTTTTTTTCGTGTTTCTCTGTATAAGCTAAGGTCAATTAAGGTCAATTTAAAAATGCAAAAAAAAAGAACTAAACTATTCCAAAATGCATATAATTCAGTTTGCAGATTTTTTTATTTATTTCATTGATTTTCGGATTTTTCGTTTCGTTTTTTTTTTTTTGTTCTATTTTTGTTTTGTGCTATCCACTGGTCTCCGTTTTCTTCTTCTTTCTTCTAATCGTCCGGATTAAAGAACAATGCACTAATAGCAAACAATATAAATACGACACCACCAACTAAAGTAACAGTACGAACAGATATACGTTGGGCAATCATACGACCGCCGATCACAGCTAGACCTGTACAAATTGAATGTCCCAGCACGCCACCAACTATGACACCGTAAACATCCTGTAATTGCAGGAAAACAGATAAAAGAAGAAGGAAAAGAAAAAAATTCAATCAATCAATCAAATTTTGATATACGATAAGAAAAACAATTCCAAGATGATAAGATCTTGTCTGGTGTGTGTGTGTGTAAGTACCCCCTCTTCTCTTTTTATCTTTTCTTTTTTAATTATTTGTTATAAAAACGCTTTGAACCGAGGAATGGAATGCTACCTGCCCCACTACCCTCCCTTCACGACAGCCCGTTCGGTTCCCCTGTGCCACAGATGAGTCTTCTTCAATGCTTACTTGTACCGAGTGTTTTTATGGCAATACAATCTTTTTACCAAGAATTTTCGAATTTTTATGATTTTTTTAAAAACTTTCGGTTCCCGTGTGCCATCCTGTATTAAAAGAAAAACCACCACACACACAATCCAAACATCATCTGGAGAAAAAACAAACTCTCTCAAATGAAGAGCGCTTAAAGCTAATTTAAGCAAAATAAAAAACTACAACTACAACAATCTAAACTCAGTATTCACCTCACGGGCTGACAATATAATCGTTGTGAGTTGCGACCGATCGCCCCATTCGGCCAAGAATGTCATCGTGAATGCTTGCATTAAAATACGCGATGTCAAATAGGCAGCACCACGTGGTTTTGTACGTCGTATGACACCACTTTCAGGATCCTGAATAGATGTTGCAGACGCTTCCTTCTCCAACTGTTGAGACGAGACAATTGTTTGTTGACATTAAAATCAAACAAAAACCAAAAGAAAAAAAAAACACCAAAAACTAGGTTGAATGACTACTGTATATGATAATGGGGCAAAAAGATAGACATGACAAATTGTTTTGTAGTCAGTGATGTAATCGATCGATTGAAAAATGGAAAATCTTATCACCCCCCGCGCACACACACACACACAGCTAGTGCTAGCCATGATGGCTGAGCCTTAAGCTAAAAGCTTATTATTCAGCGATGATCGCTGAGCTTTAAGCTTAAAATTTAATGTTCAGCTATACACGCTGAGCTTAAAGCTTATTGTTCAGCGACAATCGCCGAGCTTTCAGCTTTAAGTTTACTGTTCAGCGGGTGTCACGTATGGATGGCATGCCTATGTCGGCGTTTCGCTTTTTTCGCCTCCGAATTATCATATTGCATCACTGAAAACAAATCGAACACGTGTACATGTGTACACGTATGTTGTTTTGCGCGCTTAAATCTATTTATAGCTAGAAGCTAACAAAGTGACAGAAAGCAGAAAGAAAAATACGAGGAAATTAGAGACAGCATAAAAATGAAAGCTTTAATAATGGGCGTGTGTGTGCTATGTGTGTGTGTGTGCTATTGTGAAAACAGAAAAATTTGAAGAAAAAAAAGAAGAAAATTTGAAAAATCTATGAAACATCCCTATTTTTTATCGTGTATTCGACACTCACTCTGGAGAATCCGCCGAAAAACCTACTTTTATATAGGAATAGGTGCGGTATGGGGAATTTGGAGAGAGAATTTTTCTCCGCACACTCAATGTTGTGTGCAAAATATGATAAATGATCCACATCCAGTACCGCAGTACCCTTACCGTGCTGAGCGCACGTGTTTGCCCTGTTTCAAGTGCGGGGACGCGTCAACGTCATCAAAATACCCGGCCAGCTCCCCATCAAAACAAAGCTTCAACACAAATGATGAAATATGCATTAAAGAGATTGGGGGTGGGGAGGCGCAAAAAAAAAAAAATACAGACGGCTAAGGCCCGACGTCGGGCTGTAGCGTCACAATGACGATGATGATGATTAAAGAGGTTATAGACAATGAAATGTGACAGTAGATGGATATAAATGAAGCGTGGTGAGGGAGGGGAAACGAAAACATATGTGGTGGTAATCATTGAGCAACTAACACGTATTTCTACGGTGTAGTATCACAGAAAGAGAAAACAAAAACAAACAACAACAACAACGCATAAGAAAAAAATCGAAAGTTTCGACAGAAGGCAATGCACAAGAAACAAGAGATAAATATATATGCGTGTGTGGGTGTGTGTGTGTGTGTACATAGAAATATGGCTTAAACTTTTTCTTTTTGTTTTTCAATTCTAACCGATTTTTTACTTCCGAATTGTTTCAATTCCATCATCTTGCCGTTGCCATTCATTTCCGTTTTATTGAGTTTCGTAATGGACGTCAATGATTGCGTTGATCCGCTCGTCAAAATGGCGGCCGTCGAGCCAACAACGACGCCACCGCCATCTTGAATGGAATTTGTTGTCATCACAATCGGATAATGACCATTTTGTGTTGTAATATTCGAGTTATTATTATCAGTGGATAGTGACGAACGATGTCCAGCACCGCTCGTGACAATGGCATTGCCAACATCCGCACCAGCTGAAATAATATATATATATATACATATATATATGTATAGCGACCATAGATTGTCAATCAGTACAAATGTGTATGTATGTGACGTTTGGCCGTTATATAAACAAATAGGAGCCAACACGCGCTCTACGAACACACGCACACTGAGAGAGAGAGAGATAGATTGATAGTTATTACAATTTTTAATACTGCCTGGCAACATTGCTCTTGTCTGTTCATCATCCTCATCACTATTGTACTGTTCTTTGATACGACGCAGCGATGTTGATGAGCCACGAATGGCCGCATTGCGATCATTGCCTGATGTCGTCCGTGCACTACTGGCGCCATCTTTTAAGCTTTTCATTAGCTATTTTTAGGGTTGGTTTTGCATTTTCCGTTTTTGTTTAATAGGCGCGCGCACGCGTTGTGTGTGCAGTTTTTGTTTTTTTTTTTTTTTTGCCAATTATTGCAATCGATTGATTGGATCGTTTTTGTTTTTCACGCACGTCACGCGAAATAAGAAGACACATTATACACACACAAGACAGGCAGAGAGTATGCACATGTCGAAAAGTGGGGAGAGAAAAAATATAAACGAAAGAAAAAAAAAAGAGAAAAGAAAAAAAAACTTATAAATAAAAATATATATATATGTTTGATACATATTAACAATAGAATATTATTAAATATTTCACTATTTATATATCTAATTGAGGAGAAGTTTATAGTCTTCTGGATTCAATTAGGTACATTTTCTCGGAGCAGCATGCGTCTGGGACCAAAAACAGGCAGACGACGGCCCTTCATTGGCTGCCGTTCCTGCGATCGAATCAGGTTTTGACATTTCTCGAATTCTCCTCCATATGCTTTCCGCTTCGGTAAAATTTGTACGGACGACTGTCATGAAAATGTTCCCCTCCGGATAAGAATACTTCTCAGATCCAAAAGTCCGCACAAATTTTACCGAAGGGGAAAGCAGCATATGGAGGAGATTTCGAGAAACTGTCAAAACCTGATTCGTTCGCAGGAACGCACAGCCAGTGGGTGGGTGAGTGGGTGCGTTTTGTCGAGCCTCTGGTTAAGTTTCATGAATCTGACTTTTCTCGATTTCTCCTCCCTATGCTGTTCCCCTTCGGTAAAATATGTACGGTGAGCTGTCAATTTTTGTATCAGAAAAGTACATATTCAGATCCGGAGGGGAACATTTTCAGATCCAAAAATTGACAGTTGTCTAGACAAATTTTAACGGAGGAGAAATCGAGAAATGTCAAATCCTGATCCGCTCGTAGGAACGCAACCATCGCCAGAGTCTTCCCGAAAAAATGTACCTCCAATAAAAAGAAAAAAAAAATAGAGAAAACGTAACGACTCCTTAGAAAATGTAACACACTGTATTTTACGGCTAAGATGTTCAATATGTATTTGTATGCGTGTGTATGTGTGTGTATGTGCGTACGTGTGTATGTGTGTGTGGATGTCGTGCATTACTCACGTATATATGATGAGAAAATAGAAGTTACTACTATTAGTCACACTACTACGGTACGAGCGATAATTAAACGAGTATTACAATCAAATCATCTCAAAATGGGTCGATAAAAAATTAAAGAGAGAAATAAATTAAGGACGAGACGTCGATGATAACACCGGCTAACATATATCCATTGCGTACATCATCCATACGCGCGCGTGAAGCCTTATTTGAAAGGAAACCGCAGAATTAGACTGAGCGCACGTTGATCGCGTTCGCGCGTTTTATGTCAAACGGATTGAATCTTTGCTAGAATGACACGTCAGTTGAGCAAATACTCGCGCACCATCGTATCAAACAATTGGGTTGATTGCTGTCCTTTACAACAGATAATTAGGTAAGAAGTGGTTGTTGAAGAGAACTCTACATCGAAGTTCGAGGCAGCAACCTTGATCTGAGGAGCATCCTCAAGTGGCCGAGGGAGGAAGCTGCACGCGCTATCAACTGGGAAACGCCAACTCATACGGCTTGCTGGCTAGAGATGGTAGGCTGATCCTTCCACTCCACCAATGACAACTACCTCCCTGGGCAATCACTGCACTGTGTTGGTGCTGGTAGAGTGTTAGATTCTTGTCTTTTCAGGGCCGGTAGACGGTAAAGAAGGCCCAAAAACGGTATGACATGAACGAAACAAAGGACAATTCGCGGGTAGGGATATCCACCCAAGTGTCGGTAGGAGTCGTGGCCGGCGACTACCGGCGAGGGCTCGGGAGGTGTAAGCGCCTCCTTAGTCGCCAGCAGCCACCCAACAATAGTCGAGTCAGCGGGCAAGTCAGGCGGCTCAGATGTTTATACTACTGGTCTGGAAAAACAACGCGCCAGACACATCTTCACACTGGATACCGAGCTTGACAGTGATCACTCGAAAATCGAGAAGAAGACGCAACATTGAGCCAAGCAGAAGAGGACCGCCTGTTAAGCACCGAATCATCTGGTGAGGGTTCTGAATGGCAGGCGACGAGAAGGTGCAGATCTTCGAAGGAGGGTACTGAACGGCATTCGACCGAAAGGCCCAACCCTGAGGAGAAGGACACTGAACGGCGCTCGGCCAAAAGGTTCAAACCGTCGAATGAGGAGCGCAGGCCCCTTAGACACTACAAGGCTGCACTAAGAATTAACGAAAGACTTGGCAACAGACAACTTTGGACCCCGAAAGAGGCGGAGGACTTGTCATGGGCCAAGGAAACCATCGAAGAAAGCAGGAGACGGGAGCAGCAGACCTTGCGAGTAGTGACCCGCAGTTCCACAACCAGGTCGAGCAAAGAGAAATACAGAAGCTGACGGTAAAAAGGAGCGCTCAGAAGAGGATCAATCGTATCGTATAATTTTTGATTGAGAAATAATCTAGCCCCCCCCCCCCTCTAGTCCTCGCATTCTGACGACCAACTCCCGCCTCAATTTTGGCACCCATTTTTGACATGAATTTTAGCGATGAAACTATTAGGCCGGCCGCACATTGCGTCGTAGGCAGGGCAGCTCGCGCATCGCCCACATGGCATTGTTGTTGTAACAATTGTCAAAATCAGATTTTACAACAACAATGTCAAGTGCGCGCTGCGCGGGCTGCTCTGCCTACGTCGCAATGTGCGGCCGACCTTAAGATTTTTTTTCTTGTGATTGGTCGTTTTTTTTTCTGAAATTTGAATCTTTATTCAATAAATCGAAAAAAAAACACAAAAATAAGAAAAGTAATCGTCCCCGCCGCCCGCCAGGTTGTAGGTTAATGCTATGGGTCAAACTTTTTTTTATTTTTTTTTTAGTGAGGCACAAGATGGCCAAGACCCTACGTCGACCAATAGCGTCACCATAGTGATACTTAGGCATAATTAATTTTTTTTTTCAAAGAGACAGAAGAAGGGTGTATGTGTTGCAGGGAATTTTGAAAAGGGGATCTGCGTTAGTAAAAAATATTGTAGAAAAATAAAATTTCAATACGTCTTTCTATAAAACAAAATGTTTTTTTTTGTAACACTAGAGTTCAGCATAAATTGACACCTCATTCCACCATGAAATTTTTTTTTTTGTGTTAACTGATTTTCCAAAAAGGCCTTTTAGCAACCCTTAAACAAATATCCACCACAATAGGCATAGGATTTATAGCGCAAAGGGGAGAAAAGTTAGCAATAAAAAAAACCTGAACCCCTTTTCATTTTGTTTGCAGACTGTTTGGATAGAAACAGAGCAAGTTTTAGTCGAGAAAAAAAGGAAGAAGAAAGAAAAATCCAATAGAGAACCAAAATTGTTAAGTAATCTGAGTGATCGGTGTGTTTTCGGTTGTCTTAACGGTATATAGTCAAAAGATACATATTTTTTCTACGTATATCCTTACTCCTAGACGAATCGTGTCATCAGAAAAAAAAAGATAAGAAAGAAATTATTATTTTCACTAACCTCATCTTCTCGCTTCCGCAGATCGGATTGTACTTCTTCCAGCTCCTCTTGGGCATCGGATGGTTTCATATAGTAGCCCTCCTTCAACATTTTCAGGCCAAATACGGCAAATAGAAATGTCGATATATAATATGTATAGACACGTGGTATGATTTGTGCAGCCATACCAAATACCGCCGAGAGTATTGTCATTAATGCTAAGGCCGCAATGGCACCCGTAAATACCGTTATGCGTGGATGACGCATCGCCATAATGGCGGCTATAAAAAATGTCTTATCACCTAATTCGCTGACCAATATGACCGATAATGATGCAACGAATGCATGTATGAAACCTAAATCTCCTAGTGGCAAGGAACTTTTCTCTTTATCATCGGATTTGGGTGCATGGCCGCCATCATCATTGCCCACGCCGTTCTTGTTGCCATCAATTGGGGCGACAATATGATCGTTGACGGCCGCACTATCATCATCCGAAATGTGATGATTGTTGTTGTTGTTGTCATTGTGTAGTAGTTTCATATTATCGTCATTTAGTTTCTGCAAAGAGACCGGAAGCGAAAAAAATTAAAATTAATTATTTTATTATAAAATATCAATAGAAAAAAAAAGAAAAAGAAAGAAAAAAGAAAAGAATTATGCTGAGGATCGAACCCGGGGCCCATTTGGATAATAGTCTAGAGCTGCACCTGAAACTGTCACTGACAAAGAACACGTTTGAATGACTGCATTCTTGCGAGCGAATTAGGATTTTACATTTCTCGAATTCTCCTCCATTTGCTTTCCCCTCCAGTAAAACTTATACAGACAACTGTCATTTATCGGATCCGAAAATGTTCCCCTCCGAATCGGAAAAGTATTCAGATCCGAAAATTGACAGTTGTCTGTACAAATTTTACCGGAGGGGAAAGCATATGGGGGAGAATTCGAGAAATGTCAAATTCTGATTCGTTCGCAGGAGCGCAGCCAACTGATATTTTCATCCAACTTTGTAATTTATTTTCAACACATGTTGGGTGTAGGGTAGACAACTTGACAATTCGGAATTTAACCTGGATGCTACCCTTTTGGGTGTTTTGCGCAACCAGGGCAGGGACCCTACACGATTAGGCAAAAAAATGCACCTATTATTATTATTCTTTTTAATTTGAATTTGAACCGACAATACCACACAAACGTGAATATCTCCGAAACTAGAGCAGCCAGAGGGTCCAAACGTGCACTTTTTCAAATGGATCTAACTCGAAACCTGCGGCAGCTAGAGAGTTGAATTTTGTTTTAAAATGCAGCTTGTACCTTCCCCCAAAATAGAAAATTCAATTCCACCCAAAAAAAAAAACTGCAAAAAGCTTAAAATTTTCAAACGTGAATATCTCCGAAACTAGAACAGCCAGAGGGTCCAAACTGGCACTTTTTCAAATGGCTCTAACTCGAAAACTACGGCAGACATGACATGAGCTCCTCACTGTGGCAACACAGCAGCGCTACTTTATTCTGAGCCAGTCGGAAAAAATTGTCTCATTTTCAAATATGTCCCCCAAGGACCGCATTAACGACAAAACAGCGCATCTTGGAAAAAAAATATGCGAAAGGCGAGATGCGCGGTGAGCCACTGAACAAAAAAAAAACAGAAGAAGTCTCTGAACTCAAGGGGAAACTTGACATCGTCAAGGACCTTCAAGGACAGAGAAGCGTTCCTTGGAAAATATCAGAAAGGCGGTGTGTGCGCGAAGCGCGTGGCGGGCAAATGAAAAGAAATTAAAAGAGATCTCTCAACACCAGGAAAACTTTAGTTACCGGAAAAAAAATCAAAAGAAGCCTCCGAACCCCAGTAAAAATTCATTCGTCCCCAAGGATCGTGGGGCGACCGGTAGCGCAGTGTGTTGAGGCATCAGTCTCATATTTGACTACCGGCGTTACGGGTTCGAATCCGGTCCACGACGACATTCGTGGCCATGGATGTGCAGGAGGTGCATGCTGGCAACTGCATTCTCCGAAACCAGTTTATGCCGAGAAACGTCAACTGAGCGACATGGAACAGTTGACGCGCTATGCCCCTCAAAGGGTTAGGGCAATTGAGAGAGAGAAGGATCGTCAAGGGCAAGGCAGTGCTCCTTGGAGCGCTGTAGAAGTGTTCAAAAAGCGAAGTGCACACAAAGAGCGTGGCGGGCCAATGGAAAGAAATTAAAAGAGATCTCTCAACACCAGATAAAACTTGAGCCATGGGGAAAAAAATCAGAAGAAGTCTCCATGTGTCAGGAAAAATTCATTCGTCCCCAAGGATCGTCAAGGACAAAGCAGTGCTTCTTGGAGAGCTGCAGAAGTGTTCAAAAGGCAGAGTGGACGCGGTGAGCCAATGGAAGGAATATATAGAAGCAATCTCTCAACACCATATCAGAAGAAGTCTCCGAATCCCAGGAAAATGCCTTCGTCCTCAAGGACCATACAATGGAAATGTGCTGAAATATCTGAAGAGTAAGGTGCACGCAAACCGCGCGGTGAGCCAGTCAAAAAAATAAATTAGAAAAACGTATCTGAACCTCAGGAAAAATTTCTTCATCCCTAATGACCTTCAGGGTTCTACGCACCGAAGCGACCCGTTCATCAACAACGGCCACGAGCTGCCAAAACCCTTCAACGCCAGAATGCGTTCCTACTACAACAACGACAACCTTTCAGGGAGAGGGCAGCACTTCTTGCGAGCATTTTCACTCGTTTGTTGTACGAGTAACATACAATTCACATTTTGGCTCCTTCGTGATAATCACTCATTATCGTATTGAACGAACCAACAAACACAAAAGTCAATTTCACTCTGTGTCCTTTCCTATTTCCAATTTTTTATTTATACCGCGAGGGCTGCGAGCGTATAAATTAAATCGAAAAGCGGAAACTGACACGCACAAAACAAGAAAAAAAAAATAGAAAACAGAAAGATATGTTTTGTCAACGAAAATAAACGCCCAAAATGAATCGATATTGTAGCCATGGAATATCGACGATATGTCGATGGAATTATCCCACGAAATATGGGACCAAAAAGCACGTATCAAGTCTGCTACAGACAATGCCCCACTGCCATGGTTCGAACTACAAGGTAATTTTGGGTCGCTGATTCCGAATCTGAAGTCAAAAAAGAGAAAAAAAGTTTAGGGTTGCCCACCTTAGAATGGCCACTGTTTTCGTGGGGAAATACTCGTCCGATCGGGCTGGTTCGAACTACAAGGTTATTTTGGGTCGCTAATTCCGAATCTGAAGTCAAAAAAGAGAAAAAAAATTTTGGGGTTGCCCCAGAATGGCTACCCTGTTCTCTAGTACATCCCCCTCTTTCAGTCGCGTTGAAGTCGCGTTGCATCAGTGGACGAAGGCCCTAACTGTGCCCTGTGTGGTACTGCCTCATGGTCATTGTGAAATTTGGTAGAAAACTGATAAAACTGAACGATAAACTGAGTAATCTGCGCAGATCGTTGCAAAACAGGGTCCGAATGCACAGATCTCAGATCTGCGTAACAATCTGTCAAAACTGTGCAGTTTACACGCATTATCGTTCAGACATGATGTCACACGTGATAAACTGAAGGTGTGTAGTCCCTCGTATAGCACAATAGAAATTTCCGTCTCAGTGTGCTTGTGAGCCTCTTTCGCTCATAGTCCTTGGCCTGCTTCGCGAATAATAGGAGAATTCTGTCCATGGCATTTAGAGAGAATTTTTAAAAATCCTTGAGAGAGCTTACATGTGCATTTCCGCGGAACATTCCTGTCTTGCAAAAATTAGGAGAATTCTCTCTATTCGATAACAGAGAATTTTCGCAAAATTCAAGAAATTTCCGCTTTAGCATCTACAAATCCCTCTGTGTGTGGGTTCTAGGTTTTTATCACCTAAAGCGGAAATCATCATCATCGTGGCGCGACAGCCCGACGTCGGGCCTTGGCCGCCTGGATCGTTGTCCTCCAATTATCTCGGTGACGTGACCGCGTCCTCCAATTTTGGAAGCCCAGTAGCTGCGAGGCGTTCGCACCTACTGAGCTCTCCCAACGAGATCTCGGTCGTCTAGGCAGTCTAAAAGCGGAAATAGACTGCCTAAAGCGGAAATGTCGCAATTAAGCAATTTTAAAAATTCTCTCTAAATGCAATAGAGAGAATTCTCCTAATATTCGCGAAACAGGAATGTTCCATTTTCGCACCACACACGCCACATTTGCAGTTCCTAGAGCGGAAATTCCTTGAGTGTGGTGAAAATTCTCTTTAAATGCGATAGAAAGAATTCTTCTTATATTCGTGAAACAGAAATGTTGCTTAATTTAGTTAATTTAGTTTTTCGAATTTCAAAATTAAATAGCTACTCGTACTCACCGCCATGGCTGTTGATAGTTCGTCATAATTCGGCTTGGGCTCTTTATCACCGCAACAGAATTGTATCGATGAGATGAACACAATTACGACCATTAATAAAATTACATGCTTTTTGCTGCCGGACATCTGTAGCCAGCGCCATTTGGTCGAGAAGAGAAGTGACGACATTGTGTTTTTGTTGTATTTGTTGTTGTTGTTGTTGCGACGACAGCACGACGACAACGATCACGATCGATTCTATTAATGAATTATTATTAAACACACTTTTCAAATTTTTTATTTGTTCTTTGATGCGACAATTTTTGTTTGTTTTGTTATTCGCGTCCACTTTGTGATATATTGACGCGAACGCGCGCGCACACCAATTGAGGTAATTGAAAAGACGTTTTTAATTGTTTCTTTTTTTATTATTATTATTTATTCATTATCATGTCCGAGTGCCAAAGGGTGGGGGCGTACTGTGATCGGGTCGAGTCCAAATGATTTTCAGTTGATCACCTTGTTAGACCATTGAATTTTGATCTGAAAAGGAAGAGACAGAGAAAAGAAAAATACGATAATTTTGTAGATATTTGTGGTTGGTCAGATCTATGTATAAAAGCTAAAAGTTTTCAAATTTAAAATCCCTACAGAAAAAAAAAATGAGAGCAAACGACAGGAAGAGATACACTTGGAAATCTGGCGGATCGTCGGATGTCATGGGCCTCGAAAGAATGGAAGATCTTATCTCGCAATAATTGGTGTGGATAATTTCTGCACAATCACACTTGTATTATCGTCCCCGCCCCCTTTCCCTTCTTCTCCTCACTCTCCGACAGGACAGACACATATAATCAAGTGCACCCGATAACCGTCGGGCGGTGTTAGATACATCTAAACGAGATATGAGAGTGTATCTGGGTAGAAATTTCATATTAATCTGACGGAATTCCGGAGAAGAGAAACAAACAGAAGAAAAGGAACTTATCTTATCTGCACGGAGACTATCAATGATACTATATCTTTCCAAGCACAATTCCATCTTTTCTTTGTTTTTGTGGTGATTACGACAATTTCCACAAATAAGGCCGGTTAATCATCCTCACTATTGCAATAGTCACGATATTCTAAGCAGAAAAAAATCGAGTCAGAGAATTTATTGTGTGTAGACAATGTGACGACAGGAATTGAATCTGCGACCTCTCGCTTCCTCTGCTGACACACGCTCTACTTCCCATGTCCCTATCACATTTTCGGGAGAGTCCAATTGTCATTGGCAAACGTTTCTGCATGACTCACGATTAAAACCAGACGAATTCTCTTAAAAAAAAATTAAGAAAGAATCTACAACGTGCATTAGCTCTGATTCAGTATTCCAAGTCTATACGCATTGCAGCAACGTCACATAATGATGTGATAGCAATTATGATAACGTATACGATGCGTCGTACAATAAACACAGAGAGCATAGTACATCGATTTTATTTTCGCACTCGCACCCTCATATCATTTTTCATTATAAAGGCCGGTACTCAGATCGCGTGAAATTAAAATTCCTGTAAACGAATCAGGTTTTGACATTTCTCGAATTCTCCTCCATATACTTTCCCCTCCGGTAAAATTTGTACGGACAACTGTCATGAAAATGTTCCCCTCCGGATTAGAATACTTCTCAGATCCGGAGGGGAACATTTTTATCGCTATTGGGGCGACCGGTAGCGCAGTGTGTTGAGCCATCAGTCTCATGTTTGACAACCGGCGTTTCGGGTTCGAATCCCGTCCACGACGACGTTCGTGGCCATGGATGTGCATGCTGACAACTGCATTTTGTAATGAACCATATGGTAGTGCTGCTTCCACCGGCAGATCTATGGCAGCACCTGATGAGTAAGGATCTGTCGGTGGTACGAAACCAGAGGCCGAGGGTCCCATTACGCCTGGACCCTGATGCGAACGCAAGGAAATCTGCGCCGTCCGCTAACCAATCCATCCTTATCGCCTCATTTTTTATCATTCCCCATTTTTACCTCCCCTGTTTGTGTTGTTTTCCCCAGGCCCATGAATTTTTGTTAATACGTAAAGGACAGGGGCAACGAGCGGCGAAAACCCCGCCCACGTCTCCCGAACTGAGCTACAGCAAGCATAGGCCGCTGCTTAGCTCGTTGAGGAGCCTTTTTCTTCGCCAGATGGCACAGCCCGACCTTCACGGCCAACTATGTTACTTTAGGCTCCGTCCCCACGGGCATCTTCGGATGCCCATCAAATCGTCCGTTACAATTTTCCGAAACCAGTTTATGCCGATGAAACGTCCACTGGGCGACATGGAACAATTGACGCGCTATGCCCCACAAGGGGTTAGGGTAATTGAGAGAGAGATATATCGCTCAACTAGAAATAACACCGGGAAAACACAACACACACAACTTGAATGACACCGACAGAGACAGCTGAGCTGTCAGTGAAAAATTTTCTCGCACATTTTGTACGAGAAAAAAATTGCATCCTCGTGAAATCCACAACTTGGCATTTCACTGTCAAGGTAGTACACAGATCGCATGAAATGAGATTTAGCTTTCACACAATTTCACGTCTGTTTTCATCGGCGAGAAATTTTGCGATTTGGTATGGAGCGTCACTTTTCATTCCACGCGATCTGAGTACCGACCTTAACAGAAAAAAAAGTCATAAATGGATTAAGTTTGAGCAGATGTTCACGTTTTTTGTTAGTGTATCGATTTCGCAACTAAAGCGTGTCAATATAGAATGGGACAACAACTAATCGGGCGTCATACCAAAGACAACACACAAAAAAAAATGGTTTACCTTTTAATGTTGGTCATTGACGTCACACACAGAGTGACTAGACCCGGATAAAAAAATTCAAAGCTTCATAAAAAATAGTTTCACATAAAAATATTAACCTTATCCGAATTAAGACCCCTGGATATCCAAATTAAGTACTGTAGTATCTTTAGATAAAATTCGATTCAAGAACAAAATAAGATACTATCAGGACAGGCTTTGCGTCATCGAATTTTAAAGCTCCACATACACACACACACACACACTTGCGTCTAAAATCCAAATTTTCTCCGGGCGAATCCACATTGGATTTGTCCCGCGTCCAATCCAAAATTTCTCCGGTCGATGTATGGATTTGAGAGGGAAATTTTTTATTCGCCCGGGGAAAATTTAGATTTTGGACGCAAGTGTGTGTGTGTCGGGCTTAAGATGAATATGTTTTTGGGCTGGGGGAAAATTGATAATACGAACTTCCCGCAACTCAAATGACACATGACATCACGCGTATCGTGCAATCATGCTAGATGGATTGTGTTCGTGTACTGGCTAAGGTCACAGGTCCATTTTAAGCTCTAATGCCCGACACACACACACTTGCGTCTAAAATCCAAATTTTCTCCGGGCGAATCCAAAATTTCCCTGTCAAATCCATACATCGACCGGGGAAATTTTGAATTGGACGCGGGAAAAATTGAATTTTGGACGCATGTGTGGATGGACACACACACTTGCGTCCAAAATCCAGTTTGTCTCGCATCTAATCCAAAATTCGTAGTGTCTTGAGAGCTCCAGAGAATCCACCGCAGTCCAAGTTCAAAGTCCAATTCAGCTTGCCCCCAAAATCCACCCCACTGCCGCGATGTTTGTGTACGAAATCCGAACTTAACGGAGTCATATTTTGTTTATGTTTTGTGTTGTCAGTTGCTATTTAACGCAACGAAGAAGACGTTTTTACGTGTTGGCGGCCGCCCAGGTGCTTATGCAAGACTTTTGCGATGCAATTGACGGTGCGTGAAATTAAATCGGACAAGTGAAAATTGAGTTCGTCATCGACTTGACTTTTAAAATGCCGTCTGGCTCGCGATGGATTGGATTGCAGTGTGTGTGTCCCCGAAATTTGCACGGGGGACACCTGGAGTGCGTACATTTTCTCTCGCGTCTAAATGGACGCTAGTGTGTGGCGAAGTTAATGGTGGACTCACACATGCGTCCAAAATTCAATTTTTCCTTTTGAGATTCACAGATGGCCACGGGAAGGACAGGGGGGAAAGAGATCTTGCTTGGATCATGGAGAATAGTAGGGGGATTCACGCTCAGTGTTGTAAATGTCGTATTCGTCGGATGACTTGGGGGACTTGGATCAAAGAGGATAATAGTGTGTTATTAATAATATTTGTAGGAGAGATACAGGTAGGCGTACCTTTGGTACCAGACTGAAGGCAGAATGCAGCAACAGCGGCAGCAGCAACAACAAAAGGAAGATCTGCTTTCGCCGCTGTCGCTGCGTCTAATGTAGGAGGCTTAAGGGAAACGCATGCTTTCTTAAATGTGCCATACACACACCGATCGATCGGCCGATCCGTCGCCCGATATCGATATCGGCCGATGAATCGCTTAACGTTGACGATTTTTTTGCCAGTTCCGTACAATTTTTGATCAGCTGACATTTTGTGGGGATCCATCGGCCGATCGATCGGGCGACGAATCGCATAATGTATGGCGGCTATAACTTGACATTTGGTCGTCGATGCCACTGATGCTGCTTTCTGCATTCAATCTGGTTAGGGCCTAAGGCCGGCAGCACATTGTGTCGTAGGCAAGGCA
The DNA here is from genome assembly GCA_964017055.1 of Chloromyia formosa. Classification (NCBI taxonomy): domain Eukaryota; kingdom Metazoa; phylum Arthropoda; class Insecta; order Diptera; family Stratiomyidae; genus Chloromyia; species Chloromyia formosa. The sequence goes on from OZ024819.1 coordinate 2,943,631, forward strand.
GCCCGCGAAGCGCGCACATGACATTGTTGTTGTAAAATCCAATTTTGACAATTGTTACAACAACAATACCATGTGCGCGCTGCGCGGGCTGCCCTGTCTACGAGGCAATGTGCGGCCGGCCTAATGCTGGACATTCACGGATGATCCAAATCCAAATTTTCACTGGTCGAAGCCAAAATTGCCCTGGCAAATTCATCGTGCGACCGGGGAATTTTCAGCTTCGACCAGGGGAAAATTTGGCTCCTGGACATCCATGAATGTTCACCATAAAACCTCGGACGGTCCAAAAGCCAAAATTTCCCTGTCAAATTCATACAACGACCGGGGAAATTTTCGGCTTCGATCAGGGAAAGTTTGGATTTCGACAGTCCCGTGAATGTCCGTCCACCTTAAAGACAGCGCGCCGTCAATTCGCTGTAAACGGACGGAAAGGAGAGGGGGAAGGAAGATCTTGCTTGGACCATCAAGGAAAGTGTGTGTCCTGGATAATGTCACCGCGGTCAATTTTTAACACCGAACATCTCGATGAAGACAGTGCACAAATTTGCCAATAAAGTACTTTAAGATTCTGGATCGTCTCGGGAAGGGGGTTGGATCAAAGAGGATAATAGTGTGTGTGTGTGTGTTTTAAACTCCATTATCCCGGTAAAGACCGCACACGCGAATTCCCTGGAAGATGGAGTGTATGTGCGTATCCTATGGATAAAACCACCACAGCCACAGCTGTGTGGAGTTCACACTAGCACCGGCATGACCGTATGCAACCGCGCGAGTCTTGTGCAGCGCTCTTTTGGATGCAGAATACACTTAACACTCTGAGAGGAAACATTTTTCATATTTATTAATTTTTCTTTTGGTTTTTTTCCCAAATCGCCACTCGTTTCGAGCGTGCAAGCTATTTTTAACAAGACGTCAAAATAAAAAATAAAATAAAAATGAAATACGTTCAAGCACTCACCGCGCGATGACGGACAGTGTATAGCGACGACACGTCAAGGCCAAACACAAGAAGCAGACGATAATGAGGTAGTCCTCACAACTTTACGCCCGGGCCACTTCAGGACACAACATGACACATTCCCCCAAAAAGAAAGAAAAAATTCAAAGTCACGAATTGGTTGCCCCCGGCGTGGAAGGTCCCTTACCAGTGCCAATTTCACGCGCCCTTGACAACAGAACGACGAGAGCAAACACTCACTCACATAGGGCACACCACACCACGAATCGATGGGCAATCAATTAATATATTGAGAGGGTTTTCTATTTTTCTTTATTCGCGTATGCAAACGACACGCGTTTGGTTCTTTGCAACATCGACTGACACACGAGAAACGACCTTGGGGTGGAGTGTGGTGGCAGTGGGACTTTTTCTTGGGGGGCTTTTAACGTGCGTGCGTATAAGACGTGCTGCGTGCTAGCCGGGGTGGAGGATGAAGAGAGGAGGACCGTGGGGCTGACAAATCAGACACTAGGCGCCAATGACAGACTGTTTATTTTATTTTATGTTTTTTTCATTTATCTTCACAAACAATGGATCAATGAAATCATAGAAAAAATTTAGAAAATTCATGAATTACCCTCATTCATATGCAGCTCACACAAAACACACTTGCGGGGGTAAAAAAAACTGAAACGTCCATACACTGTGTACTGAGGCACTATGCGCGCAAGAGAAGTCACACACACGTGAATCTAACATAAAACGTGATTTTAACAGACACCCCACACACTGCACTGTTGCGCGACACAGATAAAACGCACGTCCTGGAAATTCCTTATTTTATCAGATACAATTTAGTGAACAAAAAGAAACCAACTCAGATCAAAAGTACGAGCACACATCACATTCCCACGATAAAATGACGTTTCTATCAAGTGCGACACGTCAGAATGACGTTTCTGACAAATTTATAGCATTCTTGCAGTCCGGTTAACTGGTTGCAATATCCGTTAACTGCTAGAATTTAACGGAATAATTTTCCATGCGCTTTGAACTTATTGGGAGGTTGTGAGGAGGGGTTGACAACGATGGTGCGGACTTGTCAATACGCAAACAAATTTAAAATCGAATTTCTGAAATTTTCCCGTGCAATCGCGTAAATTAATAAAAAACGATAACTCAACACATTTACTGCGCATTAAAAGTTGAAACACAACTACAGGCGCGACCACACCACACACCGCGGCGTTCGGGACTTCGACTAACTGAAAACTGTCTGCCGATTTGGTGGTGAAAATTCTTCACACCGCTCGAACCACCACCTGGTGCTAAAAGTAGCACTAGTTAGTATCGACACATTTTTCTATTACTATTATTTTAATTAAAATTAGGTCCAGTTGATGCTGGCGCAGATTAAACTTGATCCAGAAATATGTGTCTACAATTTTCATGTATCTGACAGTGTTTTAGATCAAGTAATTTAGCCGCTAGTGTGAATTAAAATAATTATAACTCCAGGCGGGATTCACGCTCAGTGTCGTAAATGTCGTAAACGTCGTATTCGTCGAAAACTTCCGTCATCTCCATAGTAAAATGACAGAAATTTATACAACTTTACGACAAATACGACGTGAGCATGAATCCCCTGCTATCTGGAACTATCGAGGACAAGTTCGAGTTGTCTTTGTATAAATGTGTGCGTGTGTGCAATTGATCTAATCTGCGTTGCATAAAAAAAACGACAAAAGATTTTATCTGTATAAAATCTCATTTGATGGTCGCGCGTTATCTCAATTTTTTGTTTATAAAAATCTTCCGCACTCATAAATAAAATAAAAATAAATAAGTGGCACAACCGTCCAATTTGAACCATGGCCTCGAGATGAGTTAGGCCCAAACCAGATTGAACGCAGCAGCAGCGGCAGCAGCGGCGGTGACAGCAACAACAACAAAAGGAAGATCTGCTTTCGCCGCTGTCGCTGCCGCTGCGTCCAATCTAGGTGGCTTAAGGGAAACGCCATGCTTTCTAACTTGACATTTGGTCGCCGCTGCTGCTGCTGCTTTTCTGCTGCTTTCTGCGTTCAATCTGGTTCGGGCCTTAGCATCACCTCATTTTCTAGATCGTGACGATCTTGTGCAGAGGTGTGTGATCAGCAACACGTTGAACCGAGTTATTTACCCCATAAATGGGTACTCATTTAACAGCTGAGTGGGCTCATAGACACGTAAATCCCCTTTTTTTTATCGAAAACTACCGCATTCAGTAGGAATTGAACCGGAGCTCAGTGCCTAGAAGGCCAACGTGGTAACCGTTGCGCCAACCAGACTACACTCACACTCATAACTCAAGTCAAAAAACGCATCATAACTCACAAATTGCACTCACTTCCCTGCCTATAACGAACGGGCGATTTGAGAATGACTAATGACTTAGAAAGTAAAAAAAAAGACATTAAGATATAAAAGAAAGTAGAAAAGATGAACAAACAAGCTCAATTGTAGCGTTACTATCGGCGCGTAATGATGCAACCCACTCAACAGGTGGGTTTAGATAGAGCTTCGGTTTTTTTTATTTCTTATTTCTATAAATAGGATAAAGCGCTATTAGATACAGAAACGACCGCCGGCGCACGTTGCATTAAGGCTCTAAAAAGGAGAGTACGCTCGTGGCAATATTGTTGACATCGAATGGAGACTTCGCCTGCATTGACTACAGCAGCTAGCACTAATGGTCGCGGTCCTGAAAGCCTGACCGGTTAAGGAAATGACAGTAAGCAACAGAGATAGCAAAGCATTGTGTATCCGTAAGTGAAAGAGAGATGCATTTAACTGATACATTCACACATTTGACGCACACGAGAGAGCAGAATGACAACCAACCAATTTTCGTTAAGCCTGTTTCTTAATAATTGCACCAGAGCGAAAGAGACAGAGAGTGTGGTAGATGTATTTGTTTATAAATCATGGGCTGGGGAAACGAACCAACAAATTTTTCCGGTAAATTTTTCCTCTAAAGATTCTGACAGATAAGTGACCCTCTCTCTTCAACTTACGGATATACAATACTTCACATCTCTGTTACTCACTGTCAAATTGTCTGATCCTGTAAGTTTCGCAGAACGCAGCCAATGTTGACAGCTGGGAACTGTCATGTGTACATGCCTGTCACTCTCCATTCGTTGTCAACAAAATGGCGTCGAGTGTACCTTCCTATTTAGTGCTCTAGTTGCATGAAAAGGATTCCCACCCGTCCCACTCAACATGAATGCGCGGGGGCTATCTGTGCCGAATTAAGTGGTGCGTTGTTGTATCATTTTTAACAGATCCTCCGTACCAGGGAATCTCGGTATCATCCTTGACGGCATGGCCACCTTCTCGGTTCCATGCGTCAACCACATTTGTATGACAGGATGACAAGCAGGAACAAAGTCATCAAAGCTTTAGCTGGCAGAAGACCCTACAAATCCATCGGAAGATCTGTGGTCCCCTACGCAGCTCCCATCTTGCTCAAATCATTTAAACGACACTCAGCTGGAAAAATATAGAGACCTGTCAGCTGCTCTTAGAACTATCATAGGCTGCCTCCGCCTCCTCATGTTGTCGCAGGATCATCTTCGTCATGAGACCAAAATGATGTCCTTTAAAAGCAGTGTATCTGGTTGGCTGTTAGCCGGGTGTGACCATTCTTTACTCCACAGTCAATATGAGGGACCACGAAAAGGAAGTTCAAGGTTTCAAAAGAGTTCCGTTTGATAACGCCAGCTATCAAGCCGGCCATCACGACGCTGCCTATTGAGGAAGTGCTTTCTTCGATTGCTGAATTAAAACCAAATAAGGTACTGAATGCGCAACCCCCTGCCATAATCATCATCGTGGCGCGACAGCCCGACGTCGGGCCTTTCCCGCCTGGATCGTTGCCCTCCAATTATCTCGGTCACGTGACCGCGTCCTCCAATTTTGGAATACTGTGCTCTCCCAACGAGCTCTCGGTCGCCTCGTCGTCCATTCATCACTCATGCCCTGCCCATTGAAGTCGTTGTAGTTTGACGATTTTCCACCAACTGCCAAAAGCTTCAGACGAATCAGAACGACGTTGGCTCAACTCTGTTCTGGCTGGTGCTCGTGTCTGAACTCATATTCATCCAAAATTTCTGCCCAGCATGTGGCCTCACTCCACACGCTGTTGAGCATATCCTTAAGTGTCCAGCAGCCTCCACGCGTTTAACTCCAATTGTACTGTATAGGGGGGAACCCCATCGAAGCAGCTTCTTTCCTCCACCTGAATTTCGAGGATAATCGCATATGGAGTTTCCGATTGTTGATTTGCGACGCATACAGCTATCGGAACTCGAAGCGCCGCGCCGCTACAACAACCACAAATGAGTTGCTTTTAATCGTGAGCCTGATCGCTCCACGGATCGCTGCCTTGTCCTTGATCGGTTTCTTTGAAGATTTCACGCTCTCTTCATCAATTCAGGCGCTTCGTGGACGGTTTGATCGAAGTCTCGGCACCGAAGATATTACTGAACCCTAGCAGGAGCCTTAGATGCCCTCATCAAGGAAAAGGCAGCGCTCCTTGGAGCGCTGCGAAAACATGTGAAGAGCGCGGTGAAATTCAAACCTTTGTCATGGGCTCACTGCGCGCGCTACGCGCGCACCTCGCCCTTCTCATATTTTCCACGGAGCGCTGCCTTATTCTTAATCAGCTCCTTTGAAGATTTCACGCTCTCTTCATCAATTCAGAGGCTTCGTGGATTGTTTGATCGACATCTCGGCGCCGAAGATGTCGCTGAATCCTAGCAGGAGTATTAGCTCCCCTCATGACCCCATCAAGAAAAAGGAGCGATCGTTGGAGCTCCACGGAGCGCTGCCTTTCGCTCTGTTAATCAATTCAGAGGGTTCGTGGACTGTTTGGTCGAAATCTCGGTGCCGAAAATGTCGCTGAACTCTAGCAAGAGCCTTAGATCCCCTCATGACTTTATCGACGAACAGGCAGCGAAAATGTGTAAAGAGCGAGGTGCGCGCGTAGCGCGCGGTGAGCCACAGGAAAAAAAAACTTACAACAGCCAACAGGAATAAAACAGTTGATCGAAGTTTCGGCGCCGAACATGTAGCTGAACCCTAGCAGGAGCCTTAGATCCCCTGATGACCTCGTCAAGGAAAAGGCAGCGCTATCTGGATTTCCCTGAACCCTAGCAAGAGCCTTAGATCCCCTCATGACCCCATCAAAGAAAACACGTGAAGAGCGAGGTGCGCGCGTAGCGCGCGGTGAGCCACAGGAAAAAAAAATTCCAACAGCCGACAGGAATAAAAACCACACAAGGATCATCGTATCTGTTAATATTCAAACCTTTCAAAATAAAGAATACATAGAGAATTGACGCATACCGAAAACCAAGGATCACTTCGTCCAGGAAATTCCAAGCTATGTATTAGATAGTCCTCGCGACCACACGCTATCGTTATATGTTGTCGTCTCGGGGCGGGGAAGACGGGCCGCCGGCGAGCTTTCATAAAACACACTGAACGCAAACTTTGACCATACTACACTCGCTCTCGGACTGAGATTTATTACGCACTATTCGCTAATAATGGCAACAACAAAATCAAAATAACAATAACAACAATGACCCACCACATGCACCTGAACTGCTTTTTTATCTGTTTTATCTTATTTATTTAAATTAGGGAAAAAGAGAGTATTAAGAGAAAAAAAACAACGACCGTCAAACAGAGCTGCACAAACCGCACACGATCCGTTCGCAATGAAGTGCAAAATAAATGTGATCAGTGATCCCCCCACGAAACAAAAAAATCGGTTGGTATATGGTATATCACAGACCACGCGCAATCCTTTCCTAGTTCGCGAGTGTCGCAAAACTTGCAAAATTGCACGCTGCTTCTACATATGTTTGCGCCCCTCAATATAATGCGTCTTTGAGTCATTTCATTTTTCGTTTTTTTTTATCTAACATCTAACAATCGCACGTTTTGATAGATAGATTGACTGGCGCATTTTTAAATTTACTCGCGGCTCACCACAGAGACCACAGACCAGACACGGCGAGGGGGTGCTACTGTAGAAGGAGACAAGGGGATGATACTACACTTTTTCAATTTTTTCGTTGGCTACGTACATTTTTCTTGTTATTATCGATTATCATTTGTCCGGCACGTATCCTTGATAAGACAAAGTCTGTGTGCACGCTGATAACTGTCTCATGAATTGGGCGCAGCTACGTGTATGGAACAGCTCAAAAAGATAGATGTATGTCTATAGATTTTATCAGATACGCGAGATACGTTCAAAACAATTCGGACATTGGAGGAACTGTCCTGCGCTGTCCGTCTTATCAATTAAGATAATGGAAATATACAATTGCCACCTGTTGTTGTTGTTGTGTGTACCCTAGTCTTCCTGGTTAGATACCAAGAAATGGTTTTTGTGTTAACTATTTTTCTCGTGCCTTTAATCTTATAATGGACACGACGAAATAACTAAAATCCCGTCAAGTCGCTTGTTGCCATATCCAAAAATAAAATACCTAGTTCCAGTATCATCAGATTCTTATCAAAATTCACTAAACGCAAAACGCAAAAAAAAAACAATAATTTTCTAAAGCTGTGCAGCCCTCAATCGAATATTCCGTTAATCTCTCAACAATTTTTGCGTCACAGTTAAAAAGATATGAGTCAATTTGATGATTTTTACACCCAAGTTTCTTTTTTTCATTCTTAACGTACGCATTTCAGTGTTGATTTGATTGACATTATAATGTATTTATGGTTAGTGGATTTGTTATCGCATAAATCTAAAAATAAAGAGAGTACTTCTGGTTGTAGTGTGATTATATCACTTGGACTAAAAGCCTCATTTGAAAATCAATTAATTAAGAATCACCCCAAAGGGCTGATTAATTGTACGACCTAAAAAACGGAAGCGACTATACCTATAGTCACTCATAGACGATTACTTTCCCAGTGAGCTTCATCGATGACGCGTATTTGATGAAATACTTGATGAAAATCATCAACACATCCATTAGGCCGTCATCAGCATGGGCACGTGTATGTCTATACAAATATCTTTACATAATTTTACAATACTTCTCCGCTACTCCTCCGCGGAAAAAAAGAGGCCGACTGATGAGCGATTTTGTTAGCAGGGTTATTTTCAAAGTTATGTCCTTATCGTAACCGAAACCCATTTCTTTCTAACGAAAAGGATATCAAGTTTATGAGGATAGTCTCTCATAAATTTCTACCCCCGCAGCGGGCGGTGAGTCCATGGAAATAGCTTAAAAATTAATGAGGATAGTCTTGCAAATAGTTTTGCACTCTGTGAGTTGGCTCACCGCACCTCGCCTTTCACATATTACAGCAGCGCTGCCTTGTCCTTGATCATCCACTGGGAGATGTAAGCCCCTCATTTTTGTTTCAGATGCATCTTTTACTGCTTGAACGAAGTCTAGGCGATAATGAGGTGTCTGGATCCTATGGCAAGCCCAACAGCCCCTCAGAGGTCGTCAAGGACATGGCAGCGTTACTTGACGGTCGAGGGGTCACTTTGCCATGAAACTTTCGGGGGTTTTCGCAGGTTTTCGTCCGGAATGGTATTTTTAGATTTTGGGGCAGGGTTCAGGCTGTATTTTAAGCCAAAACTCAACTCTCTAGCTGCCGTGGTTTTGGAGATAGAGCCTTTTGAAAAAGTGCAAGTTTGACCCCTCTAGCTGCTAAAATAACGAAGTTACAGGCACTTTTATATTTGGCAGTCGAGGGGTCACTTTGCCATGAAACTTTCGGGGGTTTTCGCAGGTTTTCGTCCGGAATGGTATTTTTAGTTTTTAGGGCAGGGTTCAGGCTGCATTTTAAGCCAAAACTCAACTCTCTAGCTGCCGTGGTTTTGGAGATAGGGCCTTTTGAAAAAGTGCAAGTTTGACCCCTCTAGCTGCTAAAATAACGAAGTTACAGGCACTTTTATATTTGGCAGTCGAGGGGTCACTTTGCCATGAAACTTTCGGGGGTTTTCGCAGGTTATTTTTAGTTTTTGGGGCAGGGTTCAGGCTGCATTTTAAGCCAAAACTCAACTCTCTAGCTGTCGTGGTTTTGGAGATAGAGCCTTTTGAAAAAGTACAAGTTTGACCCCTCTAGCTGCTAAAATAACGAAGTTACAGGCACTTTTATATTTGGCAGTCGAGGGGTCACTTTGCCATGAAACTTTCGGGGGTTTTTCGCAGGTTTTCGTCCGGAATGGTATTTTTTAGTTCTTGGGGCATGGACCATATTTGGCTTAAGGCCCCCACCTTCTTCCGAAGGTTTTCTTACCGGGCGTGGAAAGCTATGCGGGCCTTCTGTACCGGTTCTTCAATTATTAACTTTCGGCTGAGCTCCGTTTCTAAAAGGACACCTAAGCACTTTGCGCTGTGCGATAACTGGAGTGTGGCTGTCCGTTTAGTTTAGGTGGGGTAAAATGTGGGGTTAGGGCAAATGAGTATGTTTATGTTATGTTTTACACGATCTCTGCTTGCGTCCATTGCATGCCCTCTTTCTTTTCTCAATTCGACCCGTCTCGCAGGACATTACGAAAATAAAATGGGAAAAACATGAGACACCAATCCAAAACACATGTTTTTCCTTCATAGTCGTCCGCTAGTGTCTCTCCCGAAGCTCGGACGTATTTGAATTGTTTTCCACCCAGAAGAAAATTTTCCTCGCTAACGTGTGATGATGGATGGAGCGCACGCTATTATGCGGATGATTTTTCCGACCCGGTCTCGGGATGTGGGGGGAGGGCGGAGGCATCTGGGGGCAGTTGTCTGCCAGATTTTCTTCTTCTCCAGCACACAAGGCCCAATCTCCAGAGAATCGCGCACATGTGTGTATGTGCGGAAATCTGTGGAGCAGCCGCGCAAACGATTTCCACTTGAGCCCCACGAACGGAGCGTGACATTATACGGAAAAACGTAAAATTCTAGAAACACACACACACTGTGGAGGCGCACGAAGGCCACGGAGGGGGCCAGCCCGCACCGAGCTCCACCGCAGAGCCCATCGCCCGATATTGTGTGTAGTCCGGATGGTTCGTTATAGGTCTCCTGCGTGATTTTTTCATGTTTTGCGCGGATTCGTTTCGATTGTTGCCATTTTTCTGCTACCGTTTTTCGCGCAAATTATTGTATCCTAGTTTTTTTTCAATCGGGAGCCTACGGAGGTGCGGTGCGGTGCGGCCACTCACGATTTTTCCTTTTTTTTCAGTGCGTCCTCACACTCACGCGTTGTTTAAATATGAGATCGGCACTATGCCTAAGGGCGTTTCGTCCTTTTAAAGGAATCCGTTAAAAAGTGCGCGGTTTTTAGTTTCGGGTATTTTTTTTTCCTGCAGTCACAATCGGCGGAATTTCATCCCAGTTTTGCAGCAATCTATCCGGGGTATTCGCATGTTTTCACAGCTTGAATGTGCGTGTTGCCGTCAAGGATCAAGGATCCGAGTGCGCGGGTGATGTGTGTGCATATGCAAACGATTGTGCGTAGATAAATTCGAAAAGGATGCTGAATGATCCTTGGAATCGGGAAAACATGGTGGATCCAATGTGCCCCACAGGGAGAAAAATGCGCGGGTGCGAATGCACGCGAGTGTATCATTAAGTGCGGGGGTGTGTGTGTGTGGTTGAGCATAGAGGGCGCCGTCCTCCGTGACTCCCGGGGCGGGTGCTCTTCAAAAATAAAAGTGAAATTTTAAGGTTATCCATTTGGTGATCTCTCTGGACTACAGTTATATAGTTTTGGAGAGAAATTGCGTCGCATAAGTGTGTTGGTGCGTGAAGTTTATTCGTATCCCTGTCTCTGGCGCTCTCTCTTTCTCTCTGTTTTTCGCGTATATCTCAACGGTAAGTGTGTTCTCCGGGGAATGGGTGGGTGAGAAATGATTGGGTCGCTGACAAAAAGGAGCTTTGATGAAAGAGGTTTCAATATTTTAGACTATAGGGCCAATACGGGGAAGAACTGAGCAGGTCTTATGCCTGCTACAGACAATGGCCCATCGCGATGGCCGCCATCACACACCAAATGTCAATTTAAATATCGTCTGTCCACACAACGGGCTTCGATGGGCCATCAGGAAATTGCGCAATGTTGGCCATTGAAATTGAAAGCTGACAGGGTCGGTGATCATATCATCATAGTGGCGCGACCGGCCGACGTCGGGCCTTGGCCGCCTGGAGGGGGGGTCGGTGATAGTAGCATTGCGATAATTGTGTAGTAATCTGCCAAAGTGGCGTACGCGATGGCCCTTCGCGTGAAGGAAAATGGTTCTCGAAACCATTGGTGGCCATCTCATGGCCCATGACGGTTACGTGCCATTGGTCACTGAACGCCATCCGCTCGTCCACACAATGGAGATGGCTTCAAATAGCCGCGGGTATGGGCCATTGTCTGTAGCAGCCTTTAGGTTTACCTAATTTCGTTCTGAAACCACCACTCTATCACTGAGGTTTTGCGAAAGGATTAGTGAACCTTTCATGGAATTTCTTGTTGTGGATCACCGATTGCCAGGCGTATGACGCTCCCCCCGCGCGATCAGTTCAGAGGCATATGACTAAGACCAAATCTCTGGACTTAAGATATCTTAAAAGCCCTTGGGGATGCGAAACTTTCTCTCTCTCTTTCTTAGGGGTGCCGAAACTTTTTCGACACCTAAACCTTAATGAAGCAGCAAATCAAACGTCTCTCAACCCCCTCTGGGCGATCGAAGACAAGCGGCAGCCAGAATGGCAAAGGACCTTCTCTTCCGGGAGGTCAAATGATGAGACGAAGGTGAGATGGGTCCCTCTTGAATAAATATTTCAAGCAAATCAATATTGCTACTAAACCGTCCCCCAATTATTTGTCTTAGGGATCTCTTGCCGCCCGATAATTTAATTGCCCTTTCCTCCTTTCCACTGACCGGATACCACACTGTGTGTGTGCAAATAATAACGTGTTAGAAAGGGCCTTCAAATGCAAAAAGAAAGGAAAATTAAAAATCAATAAATTATCGAGAAATAAAAGACAATGAAATGAAGAGGACACAGGGACGACGATAAGTGTCCTCGTTACACACTCAATCGCTTGCTTGTCGCTGCAATTCTATATATGGAGCACTAAAGAGGGCGGCCGGTAGCGCAGGCATCTCGACGAATACGCGATAATAGAATGATGTGTGAATGACGATGAGCCACGGTAAGGGTGGCATGTCGGAGCAGGCATTCAAATCTTACTTGAAACAAAAAAAAATGAAGAACCTCTCGTGGTCTATATAATTATAAAATAGAGAGGAAGATTATTAGAAAGTGAATCGAAGCATCCGCACATCTCCATCGAAAGTCCTGGAAGAGTGTTCTGTGTCCTTCGTGCGTTCAGTAGCCCAGTAATCTGGATATTCTATATTTAATAGACATACTCTTGTCGAGAGACACACATAAGAGAGAGAGTATGTTAATTACCGTGGCCCATGCGGTTATACTATATAAGGGGGGGATGTGACATCCTTTTTCAACTGCCCCAAATACGAAATTCTGAATACATTCTCCATTGCCTCTCAAGCTCTTAAAGAAAACTGACCGGGGGTTACGAATCTTGATTCTCTCAATCTGAACGCGGCAGGTTCAAAGGAATATAAGAACAGAACTCCTCAAACTGTCCCGTACAGTACCGTTCAAACTGTCCCTTGCCTCTTTCAGTGTGCTTCTCAAACTTTCTCCGTGAAAAGTTCACCGTGTGCTCATCAAACTTTCCACCACGTCGCTTTACAGCGTTTTGCAAACTGTACTCTGGAAGTTGTCAAACTCTCGCCATTGCTCTCATTCATGGTACGACTTATGTATGTGACAAAAATTTGTTTAATTCAAAAATTACAAAAAATAAATCCGCTAATAAGAAACCAACGCACAAACGCACGTTTATGAGAACCACAATGAACAGATGTTTTACGTACTGTTCGAAATTGTGTGTTTTTCCAAGTCAAACAATGGAAAATATGAGAAAAAAAAATTGAAAAATAACAGACCAACAAAAAATCGGAAGAGAATTCCAGAAAATCTGAATCTCGCGTAATTCAGGGCGTGAATTTTAGTCCACCAGTGCGGCGTGTCCCTCTAAATATAAAATAGTAGCGCTGGTAAATTGAAGGTTGATTTTAAAAGAACGCAAAAAGGAAAAAAATTAAGCAAACAATAGGCGCGTTTTTTAACAGCCATGCAGAGCAGAGCAAGTTAGGACCACACAATTACACTGACAATGTGATCCGAGCTGCTCTGGATAGAAGGTTAATGCAAAAATGCTACTCTGTTAAGTAGTCTGCGTTTTGAAATGCAGGCGGTGCAGGCGTCGAATTTTTAGGGCAGTTTACAGTTTGGGAAGCACATAAAATTTATTTGTCGCCAGTAAAATGTTCATTTTGTGTAATTATATGGAAGAGTAAACATACGAAATAATTTTGCTGCCTAAATGAAATTTGTCCGATTGAATATGTACTACTACTAAATTGCCTTAATCCCTTGTGGGGCATAGCGCGTCTACTACACCTACGCACCATCGCGTTCGGTTTTCGGCTATATTACGTATCTCACCCCAAAACTCATCGTCAACTGATCTGCGCCACTAGATTCTAGGACGACCCCTTCGTCGGTCTCTTTGGAAAAAGCAGTTCCATCGCATAGCGCGTCCAGCAATGCAATTATCGCCCTACGCAACGTGTGACCAATCCACTGCCACTTTCGCCTGGAAATCAATCTGACCTGTACGCCGACTAAGTTCTTCATCTGAAATTGTTTCGGGCCAGAAAATTCTTAAGATTCGACGAAGACAGGAATTGACGAAAGACTGCAAGTTTCTTGTAACTGTTACGGTTACTTTCCTCCCATAAAGCAGCACAGACAAAACTATCAGGGAGCGGAACAGACCCAGTTTGGTCTTAACACTGAGATAACTGCTTTGGCAGATTTTGGACAACATGCCGTATGCGCATTTGGCCTGGTTGATGCGACGTGCGATATCCTTCTCAGTGCCACCATCAACGAACGACGGGAAGAGACGGTGGAAGTTCCAGAACTCTACAAACCTATCACCGTTGTCGTTGTGGTCGCCTGGACCGTGTCTCCCCATCACGTGCCTCAGGCCATCGTTGTCGGCACCAACCTTAGCATTCAAATCTCCCATTACCATTACAATGTCGCCCTTAAGGTCGCCATAAACGGCAAGGATTTTGGTCGTGAGCATGCATCGAACCACGTCAAACTCAGTAGAAAAAGATCTCCTCATTTCCACTGTTCTATGATATTTTATGGTTCGATGGAAGTTCGGTCGTGGTTCTGCTCGATCATGTGTGGCCCTTAGGTGTTTTACTCTGGACGCCGTTAAGTTGTTCGTAGAAGGAGTCCTTCGCCTCGACGCTGTCTGTTTCAGTTGGAGCGTAGCACTGTATTATTGTTAATGGTCCGAAACCTGGCGGTCATAATTCTATCTGAGACCGGTTCACAGTTTATGAGCCAACTACCTGCAGCTCTTGTTAAAAGGAGCGCCCTACCCCCCGATTCAAGGACACTACCATAGAAACTTTTCCGGAATACAACATCACAGTGTGCTACGTGCTGGAGAAATGTACTCTCCACCTTTCCACCATCTAATTTCGCCAAGTCCTGGGATGTTCAGTTTGTACCGCTGAAATTCGCTCCCAAGTTGTAGAAATCGTGCGTTCTGGGGACCTTCTATGATCCATTGTCCAGGAGAGTGCGCACATTCCAGAAACCAATCTTAGTCATTGTACGATAGTCAAAAGTCGTAACCGTTAAGTCAGTCCTTATCCGAGGCCTACTAGATGGCGGTTTCGTTAGCATATTAGAATTTCGGATGTGCAAGTTGCTAGCACACACACATTCTATCCCTTTAGTCCCCTTTTACGACAAGCCGGGAACGCTGTGGCTTATCCTAACCCCACGCCACAGGGGCAAATTTATTTAAGTTTCCTATTTGAATTTGAGTTGACGTTTGAATGCTAAACTAAACCAAGACACAATCCCAGCAAAGACATGCCCCGTTTTCGTCTTTGCTACTCTAATCTGCTCTATAACGTTTTTTTTGCCGCTTATCCTGCTCTACTCTATACAAAAAAATGCAGCTAATGTATCGTTGTTTTTATCGTTAGAAATTTTAGATGTAGTCGTCGCTCCCTTAATGTAATATTCGTTTAAAATTTTCTTATCCCCCCCCCCCCTTTCTTTTTTTTTGCTCTATTTTTCTGTTTTTCTGTTTTCCAGCGAATCATGATGACATCATTGCACACCACCATCATCCAGAAATTTTACGCTGGATATGCGTCGCGATCGAGCCAAGAAGCTGCCCATCAGCGCACAACAGTCGTCCGGACATTCACCGCACCGCGTCGAGTGAAAAGAACGAATCAATGAATTAAATGTATTTTGAAAATAAATGATTTTACACGACTGTGCGTGAGTGTATGTGTGTTTATGTGTGTGCGTGATAATAAATCCGGAGAGAGAAGAGGCAGAGGTCATTGACAAAAACAAAACAAACAAAAATAAATGCATAAAAGGAAATAAATAAAAACAGAAACGCAAATTTAAATATAATAATAGCGGAAAAAATTAACAATAAACATAAAAACGCACACTAAACAAAAAACATGTTTATTTCTTGTAAGACAAGTGCTTACAGAAAAATTACAACAACAATTGGGGCCGCTACAGTGCAACTTGTAGCCCCACCGACACCACCATCAAGAGCGAAAATTTATTTTTATATTTGGAAATCATATCAACTCGTCCTCGTCCGCATTGCAAGACGTTTGCCGGAGAAATAAGAAGAGACAAAACCCCAACGTCTGTCTGCAGGAAAACTTGGAAAACGTATATCGTGAAAAACCAAAACACAGTAATCATGTTGCGAGAGCGTCGAAGACATGCTAATTATAAACCGAATCGAAAGTAAGAGAGGGAGAACTCTAAACTGGCTATGGGGGTGCGGGCGGTACGGTGTCACAGAAGCTCCAGACCACCCATACCTCCCCTACCCATGAAAAATTCACATAGACCAAAAAAAAAAGAAATTTCCTCCTGATCAGCAGCGTACTAATTTTTTGTTTATTTATGGATGTTGTCTGCTCGCTCCGAGATTAGGTACATATGCAAAGACCCCAGCATTTTCCACACTAGTGGATTCGATCTCTGGCGATGATCCCTTGTCAAGGGATGCGAATGAGTGGGTGTGCTGCCGCTCTCAGCAGTTGGTGCCCTTGGGCCCATTGTCGCGCGTTTTAAAGATATGTCGAATTTGGGACACTGAAATTACGTCCAAAAGTATGTCCCGCGGAGACCTACCGTGCACATGGATGGGGCCGCGCGAATTGAGAAGCTCTTCCGGCGGCGCTTCTTTGCGGAATTTGCGTGGTAGCCAGTGAATGTTGCCGCATTTTTTTCAATTTTTTTTTTATTTTTGGTTCCCTGTAGTTTTGTATTTATTTTGTGGGATCGCCGAAATCCGCGCGCTGGGCCCGGCCGCAATCCAGCGAGATACGTGTTGATTTTGTTGCGAACGGGGGCGGGCAACACGCAGCACGTTGTTGTCTGTATTATTGTCGTCTCTCTGCGTTGTTTTTGAAGGGTGCTTTTCCGTTTTTTTTTTATTGCGCGCGCGCTCACATTTATCAGTTCAACGCGCAATCACGCACAATATGTTCAAGAAAGGCCCGGATCGGGGCTTCAAAGAAAATCGTGCTAAACCCTTTGATAATCGTCAAGGATCGGGTAGCAAGCGGTCGGGCAATCAGCGAAGATACGGCGGAAGTCGAGAGTAAGAGTGGTTCTTTATCCTGCGCCCCTCTTTTCTGTTTTTTTTTTTATTATTTTATTAGGCGGTCCAGCGAGTCCCTCCACACTGCCGTTTTATCCTATTTGAGTATCGGTGTCTTCTTTTCTTTTTCTTTAATTACAGATTAGATCGAAAATCATCGCGTGGTATGATCTATGAAAATGAGGAGCTAAGATTGCGCACTATCAACATCAATGCTGAAGTCGAGAGAGGTGAGTATATAGTCGACGACGGGCTGGACTTTGTTTTGAAAAGGAGCCACTCTGGACACTAGCTGCCGTCCGGCGGCTCAGTGTCCCAGCGCGCCAGCATATGCGCAATAGATGTATCGGCGGCGATTGCGCAAGTGAGTCTCACAGATATATACGTGAGCCGCTTGCGCAATCGCGCGGCCGCGGGTATGTGTGTGTGTATATATTTTATGTGTGAGGGGGGAATGGGGCTACGTTTGAAATATGCGCGCACGCACGCCCTGAAAACAGCAAGGACGAGAAATGTGTACACACTATCCTGGAACAATGAACTTGGAACTCTTCTTTTTATGCAGGTCAGTCGGACATACGAAAATTGCGACGTGAAAATGAGCAGTTGAAGCGCGAAATATGGTCGTTGCGCGATGAATACGATCGGGTCAACAAGAAGCAGGTGTGCGCCAACAAGAATTGCAGCAGTTGTGAGAATATTTCCAATAGCGATAGTCAGAGCGAGGTACACAATATTATTGTTGCGGTTGATTTTTTTTAAAGTCATTTGATGGCCCCCCCTGTATGTAGGATTCAGACTATTGTGAAGTGTGTCGTGATCATGAGCCACCGTTCGACGGATGTCATCGGCATGGTGTCGTGCACGAGGATCTGGAGCATGAGGAGAAGGTGGGACTGCTGCCAGTGGCAGCCGGAGGAGTTGGAGGAGCAGCACATTCCATTCAGGCGACCTATGGATCGACATGTAGCACGAGCAAAGAGGCAGCCGAAAATTACGAGAATGCACAAAAGACCTTGACCCAGACGACGACGGGCGTCATGACGCCTACGCCATCTTTGACGCAATTGTCGATGACGACGTTTGCATCATCGACGCCACCACCGCCGCCGCCGCCGCCGTCGATCGTATCAGTTTCGGGCCCGATTGCATCAACATCGGTTGCCGGATTGAGATCGTCCTCTCCACTATTCGGCCTTTCCACCGCAGCACCCTTAGCCTCGGCCACGACAACGGCGGCGTCGGGTGGGACGCGTCACAATTGTAAAGTGCCCGCATCAGTTGATAGTGTTAGTAGTAAATTACGTGAAAATTTGCATGTCAATTTCGGTCAATTGTCCGTACTGTCCGAAGAGACGTTGACCAATAGTGATGGAGCATCATCGGTGCATGAGAATGGCGATTCGGATGCAACCATGATGATGATGATGATGATGCAATCGATGCCACTGGACGACAATACGCCGGTCTCGCCGCTTCATGAAATTCAGTCCATACAACCGCCACTGTCGCACTTTGAAAATATTCCATACGGTAAGATTGCGTCGAGCTCTCTCTCAGCTCCCTCCCTCTATCGCTTTTTCTCTCGCTCATTGCAGAGCCCAGAAGTCCCTCTAGTCCGAACCGAACAACATCCGATCCGATGACAACCATGGCTGACGAATGTCGCGTAAATCCCAATGAGTCGTGTCGTGATTTTTCAACAACACAACAGCTGATGAGTCGATCAGTGGACGCACCAACTGGTTGTGCGGATCAACAGCCAGGAGGAGGAGGAGATAGTAGAAGTACGACGGCCGAAACAACAACGCCACAATTTCGAAGTCCCAAACATTTTTTCTCGCCCATCAATCCGCGTCTTAAGGCCCCACAACAACCGTCAACTCCGCCCATTCTAGCGACAGCACTGTATCCAAATCCGCCGGATTTGTTTGTAGCCAACGCTCTAGCCAGTCCGTGTCATCGTCCTGTGATATCAATGGAGAGTGTACCAGCTCCGTCGCTGCCGCTCACGCAACAGCAACCATTTATAGCGTCAGTGCCAGTGCCGCCACCGCCGCTACCCGTTATACCGGTGCCTTATAATTCGGATTCGTCCTTTTATGTAAGTGAAGCTTAGCAAATTCTATTTTTAAACATTTTTTTTGTCAGTATCCTTGTCCTTACTTTATCTCTCTGCGTCTGCAGATTCTCACTCTTTTACCGTTAAGTAGCGAGAAAGAAATTAACCTCTTTCGACCCGCCCCCGGTCAAGTGACTCAAAATTCACGAAAATAATTAACGTTTTCAGTTTCCAGGAAGGTAATCTGGAAGATCTCCTATTCGAGATCGAAACGCTTCAAATTCAACTGGAAAAACATAAATCGCTGTCACAAGAAAAACTCCCCACGCAAAGTGTCGAGCCATTCGCGGCAAATCCGTTGACGCGACCGAAACCATATCGTTCTGAGATGAATTTGGTCGTATCATGTAACGGTTGCAAGTCCAGTATTACGCCCATAACAAAACAAACGTCCGCCTCACTAATGAGCGGTTTCGATTATAAATCGGATACGGCCGTCTATCCGACGCATCATATCGCCACTGCCGCCGCTGCCGCCCATCACTCGACCAATTCATCGTCATTTGTAATGGACACACCACCGCCAAATATACCGCAACCGATGATTCTGTTTCCGCAAAACCTAACCTATTTGACACGTGAAACGGGCGAACATGGCGGCGGCGGTGGATCAGTTCCTGTTCTAACGGAAATTGGTTTTGGCGCACTACTCGACGACTATCATCAATTTCATCGCACGCATCAGGCGCCGATGCAGCAACAGCGATTGGGCGCCTCGCCACCAATTTCTGTGCATACAACGGATCTTTTGATGCGACAAAATAATGCCGCCAAAATGGCATCATCGTCGGCGGGTATTTTGGATGACGGAGACGCGGCGACGACGACGGAGAATTTATCGACTGTGATTGCCACGACGAGTGGCGGAGGAGGAGGAGATTTGGACATTGATGCGGAAGTGCGAGCGTCAAAAGAGGCTATTAATGAATTGGCCAACATAACGGGTAGTAGCGGAGCGACGCCGATGACGGTAACCGGTAAACGACTGGAAATGAAAAAAAGTCCGGCCAAAGTTCGGCGAAAATGGTTTTCGGCACAACAGCAGCGCGAAGAGGGCGAAGATAGTGGCCGGAAAGCGGCCAGTAGTACGTGTGAGAGCGAATGGACGGCCGAGACGTCGGCAACGACGACGACGACAACAGCTGTTGGAGCGGATAATTTACAAAATGACGTAAGTGCGACCCGACAAATGTTTTTTTTTTTTTATTTATTCATAAATTCTCCCTTCCGCACAGAGTTCATCCAGTTCGGATACGACAAAACGAAAAAATCCACGACGCATCTCCATATCATTTAGCGACACGAAGAAAACGAGCAGCGTCACAAGCGCCGACGAAAAGTCCGAACGCTATTGCGATCGTAAGACCGAAGAAAATACACTTAGCAATAAGGTGACCACGTCACAGATGGGCACAAGTTTGGCCAACGATTTGCATACGGCGCACAGCAAGCAGAATAGTCAGAATAGTTCATCGAGCCGCTCCGCATGTTGTGATCTGGTGACGCAAAGTACACCCAATTCACCACAATTTGGCGCGCGACGCACAAGCAGTTCGGCATCACATCACTCGCATCACCACCACCATCATCATCATCAGCATAGCGGCAGTGGAAGTGGAAGCGGAGGTACAACAACAACTACGACCGGCGGTGGTGCGGGCGGTTCAGCCGGCACCGGTGCAGCAGCCGCCACCGCCGCCATCTCCTCCCATCATCATTGTTCGCGCAAGTTGAGTGACGCCGATTCGACGCGATATGCACGCAAAAGTTCGCGACGCTATAGCGAAGGTACGGTCGATACGTTGCCCGCGCATCACAGTTCATTCGGTTCGGCATACGCCGCTAGTAATTATGGCGGCAGCACGATCGTGGGCGGTCGCCACCATCATGGCACAACAACCGCAACAACAACAACGATGAACTTTCAGGACGGCGGAGGAGGCGGGGCATCGGTACCGGCGACAGCCGCCGAACGTAATAGCAATAGTTTTGCCTCATCGCGAGAATCGTCGACGAGTCAGAGTACGCATCATTCGCAACGTCGGAAAATATCGGTTAGTTCGCATAATGGCGGGAAAATTCCCTGGTGTGGCTGTTGGGGCAATGGATGTCTTTAGGAGTGTGTATGGGAGTGGGGATTGGGACTTCCCATCTGCCTGCCTTGCTAGATGATCGATCCGGGCACCGTATGGACGGCTGAGATCGCTATAGAGAGATAAAAAGCTAATAGTTCGTTCGACATTTTAATTACTTTTATTTATTGATCCTATTTATTTAAAATGTTAACTATTGCCGAAGACATTCAAATTAATGTGTATGTACATGTATATTCTAATTTAAACTGGAAAAACTTGGATATTAAATATACATTATGGAAATAATAAATGAGTATTTAATTATATAGAGGCTGTGCGACTTATTCGAACGCCCCACACCACAGTACGCCGGATATGAAGTAACTACGGATCGTTTCTCAATTCCTAGTGACAATGGCTTAGCTTAAGCTATCCACTACCGCCTAAAAATAATCAGCATTAAGCCAATTCTTCCTTTCTGTCTTCTGATTTTGTCCACCAACGGATTATACTCATCAGGAGCTGCCTCAATTCAATGTCTGGTTAAAGTTTAACGTAACGATACCCGTTTTTTTTTCAGCATCTGATAACATGCTTCTTCTTCTTCCTCCTGTGATCCAGATAAGGCTTTGTTCCTGATGTCACCGCTGTATTACAGAAGTCCACAGGTGGGGCTCCTATCCAGGATCGATGGCTAATCCCTAAGGATTGCATTGCCAATCTGATAACATGCGCATAAGACACGAGTTAACGTTTGCCCACCCTGTAGCAAATGTCATGTCGACGTTGGAACCATTCTTCTTCTTACTCGTGTCGGTTGGTTCCAATACCAACCATCTGACTCACGCTATTGGGCTGTCTTGCCACCATCTTATTCCACAGAATGACAGCAACATGATGACAGTAGAAAATGGCAACAATATATAGACTACGAGAGTGGATCAATGTGCGTTGATTTGTGTCATTTAATTCCTTTTGCCGTTACCAATAACCGTACTTACAGAAACGGATAAGTTATAAACGAAAAAATTGCTCGTGTTTGTGTCTGTTAACGGAAACTAATCCCTGCTGACAAGAAATAACTGCCGCCTTTGTATGTCGCGTGAAGTAACAGCCGAACAACGAAGGGTAAGTGCTCGTGGAGTGGAAGGACAATCCGCGCCCATTTGAGTTTAACTTTTGTAATTTTTTTTATTATATTGTAATTGTCTCCTCTCTATGTACTCGAGTATAGGTGAATCCCTTCACTAGCGACCCCTATTCTGAGCAAAGATCAAATGGCGCCCCCGGCACCACCGATGCAGACGAAAATTCCGCTGCAAACATGTCCGGCTCATATATGGAAATCGCCCAACAAATCAATACGAGTCCAGTGAACAATGCGAGTCATTCAGCGACTGGTTTTTTAGATAGTGCAGGCGGCGGTGAACCAAGTGCCGGTGGTGGTGCGGTGGACATGGACGCGGGCACGGAAAGGATACAGAAAAGAAATAGTCAACAACAACAGGAGTCGCATCATAGACGTCCCGACTCTCTGGTCACGGATAAAAGTAAGAGAATTTTTCACATGTTACTGTAGTCAATTTTCTTATTATTTGATTTTATTGTAGTGTTCGTGGCAGGTCCTTTTGCTTTTTAAGGACTCGTATGCACCTACTAATCAACTTTTCCTATTTGTTGACTTTGTGCTGCGATATTGACTGTGTGTGGTACTATTGCGATTATTATAGACTTCACAAGGTTCGAAATAGTCCACTCAGCGTTTCGTAGTCTTGCGTCCCAAAAGGACGCCTTAGGAAATTAAGGAATACTCTGAAGAAAAATTCAGAAATAAATTATTCATCATCATTATCATTTGCGACTTTTCTTTTTACTTTTATTGTTTAAATTAAATTAAATCTGTCCCGTGAAAAAGGACAAAAAGCTTTGGTTAATTTTCACAAATATTGCATGCGCCTAACTGTGGCTCTTTCTCCGCCTCTCTCTTTCTCTTTCTTGCAATACATACGCTGCCTGTTGTGGTTGCCTCTTCATACACACATTAACCATCCATCATCATCATCACATGTCAGCATTCCCATACAATTTGGATGGCGTGGTTAGTAAAGATGGCGATATGACACATTTTGTGACGGAAAATCTTGAATATAAAATTAAACTATCCAGTCCGGTGACAAGAAAAGGTAATTTACTCAGTCATACTCACAGACAGAGGTGTGCTTGATGTACGGAGAAAAAACCCGCGCATTACCCCTCCTTTCCCCTTTTGATTATTTCTAGGTTTCATGTGCCTTACACCCACCATACACGCAGCGATCGATCGACCGATCCGTCGCCCGATATCGATATCGGCCGATGAATTGCCCTGTCTATGCGCCTATCGTTTACGATTTTTTTGACAGTTCCATATAATTTTGATTAGCTGGTATTGTGTGGCGATCCATTGGGCGACTGATCGCTTCGTGTATGTGGGGTGTTAACTCCAATCATTCCCATCGCCTCCCTTCTCCTTTGATTTTTCTTTTTTAGGGTTTCATGTACCCTTAACTCAATCATTTCCTCCCTTCCTTTTCCTTTGATTTCCTTAAATCGTATGTGCCCTGAGTCGGTAAGGAGAAAAGGGAGAAAAAATCCCATTATCCCTCCCTTCCGCTTTGATCTTCTTCTTTTTTTTTTAGGCTTCAGCCCCTCAAAATTCATTTCAACAAAATTTTAATTGTTCACGTACTTTCTTTTTTTTTAGATATTGGCAACTTCTATCTTCGTCACAACAGTACGCCATCATCATCGCACAGTGGACTTGGTGGCGGTTCGCGTTCCCTATTGGTTGATGCAGCATCTCAACACCCCCACCACCAGCCGACGCAGCAACGGCAGCAATATCAAATTGACATGAACGTTCTCAACGATATTGAAATTGAAGCTCAATATTTGGCTGCATCGTTGGATAATTTGACGGAGAATCTTTGCAATTTGTTGCATTCGGTAAGAGACTCATGCCTCAGAACGCTTACAGGATCCTACTACTACTACTTTGCCTTAACCCCTAGTGGGGCATAGCGCGTCAACTACTCTTGCGCGCCATCGTACCTACTCTGTTCTGGGCAATGGGGCAGAACTGTCCAAAAGACTTACCCAGCGTCCTACACTCCTTTGCCAAAGATGGACGCCATGTGGTCGGCCTTGGTTGGAAATGAGGTTCCATTTCATGGCATGTAAAGCAATGCATTTATCACTCTTCCGCAATGTGTGACCTATTCACTGCCATTTTCACATGCGTAGGTATCAATTCCTCGATTCGCATCTGCCCCGTACGCCGACTTAGCTCTTGTAATGAACAATATTCTGATCTGGTTGTGCTGCTTCCACCGGCAGATCGATGGCAGCACCTGATGAGTGATGATCTATCGGTGGTACGGAACCAGAGGCCGAGGGCCCCATTGCACCCGGACCCCGAAGCGAGCGCAAAGCCATCTTATTCGTCCGCCAACCATTCCATTTTTTTATCATTCCCCATTTTTGTCTCCCACATTTGTATTGTCTTCCCTGGGCCTATTTGTCTTAATACGTTAAGGACAGGGGCAATGAACGGCGAAAAGCCCGCCTACGTCTCCCGAACTGAGCAACGGCAAGCATAGGCCGCTGCTTAGCTCGTTGAGGGGCCAATTTCTTTGCCAGATGGCATTGCCCGACCTTCACGGTCACCATGCAACCTTAGGCTCCGTCCCCACGGGCATCTTCGGATGCCCACCAAACCGTCCATCACACTCTTCATTTGATATTGTTTCGGGCCAGAAAATTCTTAGAATTCGACGAAGACATGGGTTGACGAAAACTTGCAGCTTTCTGGTAACTCTTATGGAAACTTTCCGTGTTCCATGTACTGCTCCCATACAAAAGCACAGACAGCACCAGGGAGCGAAACAGGCCTAGCTTGTTCTCGATGCTGAGATATCTGTTTTGCCAGATTTTTGCCTGGTTGATACGAGAAGCGATGTCCTGATGGACGAAGTTGTTCACAACAAGTTGACGATCACAGGCCATTTTGTCGGGACAATCTGGCCAATGAACGTCGTAGCGCTTTCCCCCCTTTTTCTTCATTAGAGAAGACGCGTCGTGGCTTGATGATCCCCTCTTTTTGTTCACCATCCAGTGAACATATCGCACCATTCCAGTCTCATGCAAGAGGCAAGAGAGGCTCTCATGCAGATCCCCACTCTAAGTCGACGATGCACCAGTGTCGGCCATTTTTTTCCCCATCGACCAATACACGTGGAAACGTAGCACTCCTCTACACCGACCAAGTTTATCACGATAAGTGTTGCCATATTGTCAATAGAATAGAATTGGAATATGTAGTTACAAATTTATGAAGATCGTCTCTGATTTAATTCGCATTAAAGGCTGGTACTAACCTCTTCGTGCGAAAATGTTGCACGTATCTCTCCCACGAAAAAGTGCCAGTGTAGACTTGCACACAGCACATATCCGCGGAGCTCTACACTACACGTGAATTTCCCGTTTTCACTCAAAAGAGAGCGATCACCACTGTAATGACCGGTTTCCACACGAAATGAGATACAAAGTAATTATTTTCGCGTGGAAATTGTCCACAACTGTGTGGAGACTTTTGTCTGTGTGTGGGATTTTCGTGCGACAGAGTCGCGAGAAGAGCGAAAAATTTCGTGCCAATCGGGTTCTTGATTTAGTTTTTGTATGTGGTTTCGCACGAAAAACGGAGGTTAGTGCCTTCCTTAACCAATAACCGCAAAGAAACAAGCCTCGTTCCCGCACTCTACTGCGGTAGTGGTGATAGTTTTATTGTATCTTATAATTTTTGCTTTAATTTTCAGATATCATCCATTACCGCCGACAACGTGGAGATTCATAAAAATGCTGTGAACAAACTAACGGACAGTATGGATGCTAACATTAAGAGCATGTACACAATTATGGCGAAAACCGAAGAAATTTCCAAATCAATGAAACCAACCGAACAGCTGGCAACACGAATGTAAGCATATGCACACTACACACACACATTTTATTCAGAAAATATATTAAAATGAGGCGCGTCTCTAGACCCTCCCCCCCCCCCCCCCCCCCTTCCGCATTCACAACCAAATTGCATCTGCGGATGCAGAGATTTCGGCAATGCCATTTTCTTTCAAGTAGGAACGTAAACAAAGTTGTGTCAAGACCCCCCCCCCCCCCTCACCAAATATATTTAGACCTTACTTACCCAAAAAGTGTCTGCACATTTCCGCACTCACACAAAAAAACACAGCATACCTCCTCCCTCCAAATATTTATTCCTACACACACGAATTCACAAAAACCCATGCATGTCAGCCTGTCTAAATTCGACCGCTGGCAGCACTATTTTAGGTACGCATCTCCTTCCTTTAGACCCGTCATAGACTGTGCGATCCATCGTCAGATCGATCTGACGACGGATCGCACAGTCTATGACGGGTGTTAGTCAAAATCGCGTCTGGTCCCCCACCACACATATTAAGAACTCACCACACACACACACTAGAAACATCTGCACAAGTCAAAGTCGCGACCACAACGCGACGCCATTTTGTTTTAAGAATTGAAATTAGGCCCCCGGAAATTGATCTTTTTGAGACCTCTAAAATGGACACGGTGTCCATACGAGTCGAAACGAACTATAACTTCTTGGAAGTAGGAGACTCATCTTTTTCGCGGGAGGATTCGTATTGTATACACAGTGGGGAGAACTATGATGTGAACCAGTCGCCGCTATTGCAAATGCACAACCACAGTCGCTGGATAGCCCGATTTGTATCGAGTCTCGAATGAACTTCATTCGCGATGGCTCTCGCACTCTATCTTTCGGGGGGCGGAAACTATGTGCTCTCTCTCAAATTGCATCTGCGCATGTCCAAATGTTAGCCGAACTGACTACTTGCTACTTTTTCTGGGACCCTAGTGATTCAGATAGTACAACGCGCGCTATTTTATTGACTGAATGAATGGGAATTGGTGGAAATTGAAGGTCATTGGAAGACCTTGGACGTCCTTGACTAAATAATGGGTAAAAATGGAATTTCATTCATTGGGGGACCTTACGCTCAGTTCACACCTGGTGCGTTTTCAAAACGAAACAGTGTGGACACTGTTGCATGTGTGACAGAGATCTCAAATGTTGTTCACCCGTGAGTGAGTGTGAGGGAGAGAGAGAGAGAGAGAGAGAGGGAGAGAGGGAGAGTCGCTCAACAGTGTCGACATATTTTTGTTTGGAAAACGCACACATTGTCCGGCTAAACCCGGACCGGCGATTTTTTTTTTGGAGGAGTTATGTTGTTCTTGTTCCTCAACTCCTCTGAAAAAAATCGACGGTCCGGTTTTACCCGGACGATGTGACGGGCGTAATCAGATGGGAGAAAGTGGAGTAGTGGAAGGAAGAGGTCCCTGATCCGATTGAGATTTCTCATAAATTCTGAGAGACCTAAAAATGCGACGGTGCATGAAAACAGCCGAGCAGACCTCGTGCTACGTGTTTCCGGGGGGTCTGGGGAGAAAGACGACCCGAAACAGCGTATTTTGACTGCTTGAAAACACAAGTAGTATCTGCACATGACTGCATTTGAAATTTCACCGCTTGGCAACGCCATTTTATTTTATGCATTTGAAATTCGAATTCCAGCCATTTTAAGAATTTTTCAATTTTTGCAGAAGGGGGGCATTTGATCTTCTCCAGACCTCTGACGCAACTGTAAGATCCTGCGTTGAATATTTTTCTGTTTCTCGGGGTTTGGGAGATTTTTTTCTCGCGTAGTACAAGGCCGCCATTTTGTTTTATGGTACCACATTGTGGACCAATCAGACCTCAAATCGCCGCCATTGCCAATGCACAACCACAGTCACTGGATAACCCGATTTGCCTCGAATGAACTTGTTCCGCGATGGCTCTCGCGCTCTATCTTCCCGGGGGCGGGAACTATGTACTCTCTCGTAAATTGCATCTGTGCATGCCCAAATGTTAGTCGAACTGACTTGTTACTTTTTCTGGGACCCTAGTCATTCAGATAGTACAACGCGCGCTATTTTATCGAATGAATGAAATGGATGAATGGGAATTGGCGGAAAACGAAGGTTATTGAAAGTCCTTGAACGTCCTTGACCTAAATAATGGGTGAAATTGGAATTTCATTCATTTATGATCTCAGATTGCGTCTATGCGTATGCATGTCCGGAGTGCACAATTTGTGTAATGAGATGTTGTGAATGTGTGCGTTCAGAAGGAACTGAGCAACTTCCGCTCAGCGAACATGTTCAGAACGAGCGGGTTCAGAAGTGACTGAGCAACTTCTGCTCGGGTGATCATGATCAAATTTCACCGAGCAAGAAATATTTCTGCTCACTGATCAGTGCTCAGGTTCTTCTTTTTCAACCTCACGCTCATGTTGCGAGTTTCCGAGTTTTGACAGTTATCAAATTGGTTGTTGTGTTTTCGCCGTTTTCGGCTTCTAGTTCTTTGGTTTTCGGGTGCTTTTGAATTTGTTTTCTCGTTGTTCGTGATTTTTGTAATGGACAGCGTGGGATTCATGTATTTTCCACTTTTCGGCACTTGACGTCTAAAATTGTCATCGTCAGCTTTCAGCTGGTCGATTTGTCAGCTGGTGAAGTAGCGTTCAGCAGGTGCAGACTCCAAACCGAGCAGTTCCGGAGCTGCTCGCGAGCAGTTCCGGAGCTACTCGCGAGCGGTTTCTGCTCTTTTGCCACCTTCTGAACGCACTCATTAAGGTCGCCACCCATTGACGAGCACAACCACGACCAAACTTCCATCGAACCATCAAATATCAGAGAACGGTGGAAATAGGGGGAATTTTTTTTCCACACGAATGGGTGGCGACCTTTAGACATCACATGTAATAATTTTTGGGCCAGTCTCTCACGCCCGTTTCACATTGTCCGGCTAAACCCGGACCGGCGATTTTTTTTAGAGGAGGTTGTCCTTGTTCAACTCCTCTAAAAAAAAATCGCCAGTCCGGTTTTAGCCGGACAATGTGAAACGGGCGCAGATTACAAATTCGGATGATTAATTAATGCGACGGCGGACTTTTATAAATTCGCTCTACCGCTCCAATTTAACGAACATCTCCAAGCGACTTCTTTATCAGTGACAGTGACAAGTGCAACTCTCTAGATTATTATCCCGATGGGTCCCGGGTTCGATCCCCAGGATAATTATTATCCTTTTCTCCTATTTCTTTGTTCATATTGATATTTTTAGTAATCCTATTGAAAATGCTCGTATATAGAAATTATTTTTAATTTTTGTCTTTCGCTTTCCTCTACTTTCAGACGCGAAATTAAACGTTTGGTCGACATGCTGGAGAGTAATGTGTAAAACGCGACAACAACAAAACAACAGCCTATGCCGTAAATAGTTTTAAGTTAAAATTCCTGAAATAAAAAACAACAAAATTCTCTAAATTATAAATAAAAGCAAAGCGAACCCTATATAAAAAAAAAAATATTCTGTGATATAAATTCAAAATATGTCCGCGAGTTCCGAGGACATAAATAAACAATTAAAATAAAACGCTTTAACAAAAGGAGGAAAAATAGAAATTGTGTTTTAATATACTCATCCTAGAGAGAGGATCATCATATACTGTAGGCTGACGTCCGTTACGTTGGCACCCCAATCACTAAGTATCGACATCAGGCATAGTGTATACTATTAATTAGGTGCTATTAGGTGTACAACTTTGCTTCCGCCGTTTTCCAACAGACGGCTGCATCGGTGAGGGCTGGTCAAAATACGTAGTTCAAAAGTGTGTAATGGACGGTTTGGTGGACATCCAAAGATGCCCGTGGGGACGGAGCCTAAGGTAGCATATGACCGTGAAGGTCGGGCAATGCCATCTGGCAAAGAAAAAGGCCCCTCAACGAGCTAAGCAACGGCCTATGCTTGCTGTAGCTCAGTTCGGGAGATGTGGGCGGGTTTTACACCGCTCGTTTCCCCTGTCCTTTACGTATTAACAAAAATGCATAGGCCTGGGGAAGATAACACAAACAGGGGAGGTGAAAATGGGGAATAAAAAAAATAGTCGATAAGGATGGAATGGTTGCCGGACGGTTCAGACGCCCACGTGGTCGCACCTGGGTCCGGGTGTAATGGGACCCTCGACCTCTGGTTTCGTACCACCAACATATCACTACTCATCAGGTGCTGCTTCGATCTGCCGGTGGGAGCAGCACTACCAGACCGTAATATGGTTCATTACAGGTGGTTCATTAAAAGTGTCACAAAGTAAGTTTGGACGTGTGTGAACGTATCGACATCCCCGCATTAGTAAAAGTTGTTCGCATTTTTAATAAGATTCACGATTCAAAATGTCTGTTTTCGAGCCAAGTTCTCGTCATTTGCGGGAAGTTTTGATCTGCTGGTTCCATTTGAAAAAAAAAACTGCAGCTGAGGCTCATCGAATGCTCTCAGATACTTACGGTGAGGTTGCTCCGAGTGACAGAACATGTCGTGAGTGGTTTCAACATTTTAAAAGTGGCGATTTCAATGTCGAGGACAAGCAATGGTGGTGGGAGAGAAAACATTTTTCAAAGACGACGAATTGGAAGCACTGCGCTCGATGAAGATTCGTGCCAAACGCGAGAAGAATTGGCTGAATCACTGGGCGTGACTCAGCAAGCCATCTCGAAACGCCTCAAGGCCATGGCCATGATTCAGAAACAAGGAAATTGGGTTCCGTACGAGTTAAAACCGAGAGATATTGAGCGGCGATTATTTGCATGCGAACAACTGCTTGAAAGGCAACATCGGAAGGGATTTCTACATCGCATCGTAACCGGCGACGAAAAATAAGTCCGTTACGATAATCCCAAGCGCAGAAAGTCATGGGGAATGCCCGGACATGCTTCAACGTCGACGGCAACACCCAATATTCACGGCGCCAAGGCTATGCTTTGCATTTGGTGGGACCAGCTCGGTGTGTGATATATGTACTACGAGCTACTGAAACCGAATGAAACGATCACAGGAGATCGGTACCGCACGCAATGATGCGATTAAAAAGGAAAAACGATCACAGTACAAAGAGAGACACGACAAAGTCATCCTCCAGCATGACAATGCTCGGCCACACGTCGCAAAAGTGGTCAAGACTTACTTGGAAACCCTGAAATGGGAAATTTCGCCCCACTCGCCGTACTCCCCATACATTGCTCCTTCCGACTACCATCTGTTTCGTTCTATGGCGCACGGCCTGGCTGATCAGAATTTTCGTTCATACGAGGAAGTAGAAAAATGGATCCAATCATGGATTGCGTCGAAAGACGCCTCCTTTTTCCCGAGATGGAATCCGAAAATTGCCGGAGAGATGGGCGGAAGTTGTCGCTAGCGATGGACAGTACTTTTAATAATACATCTGTAAGTACTTTTTGACAATTAAGCTTTTAATTCCAGGAAAAAAAAAACGGCGGAAGCAAAGTTGTACACCCAATATTAATTGCTTTCATTAGGCCTCAAGTTTTTGTTAGATTTCGTGCCAGTAATACAGGTTGGTACAAATCTGATGTCCTTCCCATATATAAGCTGGGAGTCCTGACGAATCGGCTGGAGCAATAAATCCGGGAATAGAGCAACTAATTAGCACCTAATTACACACTATGCCTGATGCCGATACTTAGCGGTGGAGGTGCCAGCGTAACGGATGTTGTAGGCAGATGTGTTGACACAAGTCGTCCAGGGAAAAGTTAAGGGAGATTTTTCCGAAGCTGAAAAGACGCCACGATTTTTTGCCAATATTTTTTCGCAAACAGCACGGGGCACAAGGGGGAAATTAGACAGAGAGAGCAGGAGACTGCCATCTCACTTTCCAGATATATGTGTTGCCATCAAGAAAAACTCGAAGCCGTTGTACTAAAAACTGCAATTTATTCCTTAGTTAATTTACATATTTCAATATTTTTTTCTGTTTTTTTTTTTCTGTTTTATTTATTTATTTTATTTTTTCACTTTTTAATTCTCATTTTCGTTAAAAGAAAAAAAAATTAAAACAAGATATATTGAACATATATATGATTTTTTCTGTTATAGTTTTTTTTTCAAATGTTTTAAATGTTTCTGCTTCCTCTTGTTTTAGTTTCTTCTTTTTACTTTCTTTTTTTTTTTTATCTTCCTTAGTAATAGAAAACAATATATATATATTATATATATTTATTTAAAATACAATGAAAATAAATCAGTTTTTTTTTAATGCTTAAGAGCTCCTTCATATCAATAAGATTTTTCCGTGTTTCTTTTTTTCTTGTTTCTCCTGTTTTGTTTTTTCAAAATTTCTGCTGTGTATTGTTTCGCGTATAAATGAAAATAGAGGGATTCACACGCTCCCTGTTGTAAATGTCTTATTCGTCGTAAACTTCATCTCCATAGTAAAATGACGAGAAGGTTCCAACTTTACGACAAATACATTTACGATGTGAGCATGAATCCAACCTAATCTTTTTCCTCAATTCGCACCCAAAGGTCCCGAAACGTGTTTTGTTGTTGCCTGTGTGTGAATCATAATAAATGGGTTTTTTCGGTTGGTTTTTTTTAATAAACTTATTTATTTCAATTATATCCATTTTTTTTTTCAAATATTTTCGTATCAACTGCGTGTACAAATTTCATAAATTTAACAAATCTAAAAGAGACAAAATGCAGACAAAAGAAACAAAATAAACACACCCACCGGAACCATAAATATAGTGACGGTGAGTTGCTTGTTGTTTTTTTTTCTCTCCTAGTTGCTCTCCAAGACGCTTGGATGTGTTTTGTGTTAGTTCATATCAAATATATATCAAACAAAGGAAAAAAGTTGCGCCATGAGAAAAGGAAGGTGGAAAACGAAAGCCACGCACACATACAATGATGGGTAGGGATGACACAAGAAATCAGAGCAAAATCTGTGAAAGAGTGCGACGAAAATATTATATGAAAATAATGACGAGGGGTAGCTGTTGTTGTCGTTTTTTTTTTCATTTTACGTATTGCGATTGATCGCGAAAGACTAGAAATATGTATATCCCTCTCTATCTCCATGCGGCGTGCCTAGGGCAGCATCGTCATCATCATCATCATGTATCCAGCCGAGCCGTATGGCATTCAGAATAAATACTCGCGCACGTGAATTTCTCTTTCTGCTGGTCTATTTTCAAGGGAAAGGGGGGAGGACAAAGGGAAAGGAGGGCGGGGAGGACAAAGGGAAAGGAGGGGAGGGGGGGAGGGTGCCTCCGCCGCCTGTCTACGTGTGCGTGTGTGCCCACCTCTTTCCACCATCCCTTTCCGCCGGGCAACCTTTTTTCTCTTACTTCCTTGTACTAATTAAAAATTATATAAAAAAATCAAATCTTAAAATTATAAAAATAAAAATCGATAATTATAATAAAAACAGTAAAGTACATAAAAAAGAAAAATGACACTAAGACTTGTAGAAAATTCAAATCTTTTAAACCGCACACGCACACACACACACACACACACCAAAACAGAAATTAAATTTCCTAAAATATGTTAATTTGAGTGTTTTTTAAACTACTTTCCTTTTTTTAATTTTATTTCTCGTCTTTGTATTAGACCGTTTTTTTTTTTTTATTTAAATTTTTCCTTCCTTAGGCCCTTTCCTCACTTGCCGGTACGATAGCGGCGGTGCGGGATCGGCATGCTCGGTACACTCGGTACGAAAATCTTGCCGAGCGCCTTTATTTCAATGAGTGTTTTCTGATTGGCTCGGTCCTACCGCATATCCGCGAATACCGAGCCAATCTGGACCCACACACGGTAAGCTTTCGGTACCGCGTATACCGAGCATGCTGATCCCGCACCGCTACCGTACCGACAAGTGAGTAAACGGCCTAAGGGAAGGAAAAAAAGGAAAGAAAAAAAAATAAAGGACGAAAATCGGAAAAACAAACCTATTGGCAACCCGATATCTTGTTTTCTTGTTATTAGTATCATTCACCACTTCAATGTAATTGTATTATTTGTAATATTATTATTTTAAAGTCACGCGCTGTGTGTGTATGCAATATTCAGCTTACTATTATTTTTGTTATTTTATTTCATTTTTTTTTCCTTATTTTTATTATTTTTTTTTACTTTTTTTTCCTCTTAAATATTTTCTTCTGTTCTTGTTTAAAAAGGGGGTGGAGGGGGAGGGTTTATATAACTATTATATTTTATAATAATATATATAACCGAGCGAGCACAATCGACACACACACGACTCCCTGTCTTGAATAGGGAGGGATTCGTGGGGGCCGTCATCTGAAAATGTCGATTGTCTCGTCTCTTAAGTAATTTTTTTTTTACGACTGTCGCTCGCGCAAATGCTCGCGCGAATACTCGCCCGCACGCAATCACACGTGTGTAAGAGTTCATTGATTTCTTGTTTTTATTGTATTCGCGTTTTTAGTTTTTATTATTTTTAAATGATGATTCCCAAGACAAATTAAAAAAGACAATTTAATGGATTTGTTAAGAATGTGTTGTTGTTGGCGAAAATCGAAGAGGGAGGGGTGTGTGATGGATAATCTCACGGAGCGATTTGTCTGTTGGTAATTCATCGACTCGTTTTCGCAATTCACATTTGATTTAGAGAGTTTGCTATTTGCGGACTTTTATTTTTTACCTTGCACTTGATTTCAAATCCCCCCTTCAACCCTTTCTCATTCTCTACTGTATATGCATGTATGTGTGTGTGTGTGTGTGTGTGTATTCAATATTTTAAATATATAATTTTGTCTCTTTTTATATATTTTTTATTACTTTCTTATCAAATTTCATGATGGAGAATATTTCATAGACTGCACGTTTTTTTTTTCTTGTTTTCCTATTTTTCTTATTTTCGCCCGTTGATTTCACAGACACACACACGCGCACACAGTTTTTAGTGTGTGGGTGTGTGCGTGTGTGTGCAAATATTAATATGATCGTCTTCTTCTCCTCTTCCTCCTCTCGCACACGTCCTTCTCTTTTTCTTCTTCTTCTTGTTGATTAGAACAGCAGCAGCTGAAGCAGTATTTTGCGATTTGTTGATTTAACCCAACGACGGGAAATCGTGCTCATCGTCCACTTTGGGTGCTGCATTTTGCGCGCCACGATGATGTCTATCATCCTGCTGGGAAAAAATGATGAGAGTGACACAGGCAAAAAAAAAAAATTAGAAAAATAATTGACATCCTCCAAGGAGCGCTGTAATGTCCTTTTGAATTTTCAAATAAATTTGAACGCGCGCGCACCTCGCCTCCCACACATTTCATCAGTGCTCCACGGAGGGCTGTCATATCCTTGAAAACTCTCGTAGGAGATGTACAGCTCAAGGGTATAGAAGCCCCCCCCCCCTTCTGCGCTTGAACCGAGATATTTTTAGTTTTCAGGGCTCGGGGAAGGGGTGGGGTTGAGGTAATCACTTTTCACTCGGATTTTTTGTCACTTATCGCTCGCTACACTATAAAACTATCAAATTTGGAAAAAAAGGAAATCTTTTTGTTTTTAATTTTTAATCTTATTTTTTTTTTTTTTTGTATTTTTTTCCCCTTTTTCCCATTTTTTCCCCATTTTTTCCATTTTTTCCCATTTTTTTCCCATTTTTTCTCATTTTTTCCATTTTTTTTTATTTTTTGTTAACTTTTTTTTTATTTTATTTTTCTTAAATTTTTTTTTTTATATTTTCTTATTTTTTTTTTAATCTTTTAATTTTTTTTAATCTTAATTTTTTTTTATATTTTTTTTATTTTTTTTTAATCTTTTAATTTTTTTTTCATTTTTTTAGATTTTTAATTTTTTTTTTATATTTTTTAATTTTTATTGAAAAAAATTTAACTTCAAAAAAACTTAAAAAAAAGTTTTTCGCAACTTCTAAACTTTTAGAGTGACGTTAGCGAAAAGTGACAAAAATCTGAAGCCCGGATCCTGAAAACTAAAAGATTGCCCTTAAACCTCGATCTAAAAGCCAGGAGGAGGGAAGATCAGCTAGAGGCAAAACAGCAACGGAAGCAGATTTAAAACGCCCTCTAGCCCGAAAATCATCGTGATCCGACCAAAGCCACGGCACAAGTTATGAGGTCAAAGTTTTATGAAGCCTTTTCAATGCTTCACACAAAGTCCTTGGATAGAGGGGGTGGGGGGGTTGGTTTACAGCATTCCGCAGAGAAAAATTCAACAAAATGTTCGCGTGACTCACCATTTTCATTTGATCAGTATTGCGTGGACGCGGTTCACGTCGTCCGCGATCGCCACGATCACCGCCGCGATCACCACGATCACCGCCGCGATCACCACGATCACCGCCGCGATCACCACGATCACCGCCGCGATCGCCACGATCACCGCCGCGATCACCACGATCACCGCCGCGATCGCCACGGTCACCGCCGCGATCACCACGATCTCCGCGATCCCCGCCGCGATCACCACGATCCCCGCGATCGCCACGATCACCACCACGATCGCCGCCCGGGCCACCTGGTCCGGCCGGATTGCCGCGGGCACGTCCTCGTCCGCGACCGCCCATTCCGCCTACTCTTCGTCCATCGTTAAAGTGAAATTCAATATCTACGATGCGCTGTAGACGGCCAACACGTTGCGGATACATCGACGGATCATATTCGAGTTCTTCTTCGCTCTCATCATCCTAGAGAAAAAAAAGCCAAAATAAGTGGGCGGGACCAAGTCACACACACGCCTCCCCAGCACACATGTGGCGGGAAGACACGCCCCCTTCTCACCTTCTTCTTATTGTTCAGTGCAATCATCTTTTTCCATTGTGAAACGTCCTCTCCCTCACCCGCCTTGCGAATGTTGAATTGTGGTTTTGCGCGCACAGCACGCTGGGCCTTCCATTCGTCCAGTGTCAATTCTTTGGTTTCCTCCTCAATGGCAGCAGTCTGTTCCGTTGGCTGTTCGCCGGCTGAGTCGTCCTTGTCGGTGACCACTGTGCACAAATCCACACACGCACACAAAACACGAGGAGAGAAAAATTCCCGGGGGGAAAAATGGGGCGGAGTTAACGCAACTGTTTGTATAGAACCTGAGCGCGATTTCAGGCCAACCCACGGCACACTTACCCTCTTCGCTGGTTTTGTTCAAGTCCTCCAAGTCCTGTTTGTGTGAGCCCCAGTTGTGAGCGCCGGCGCCGTCCCGCTTGTCGACAGCCTTCACGCCTGTCTTGTCCGAGCCGGATTGTCGATCGAATTCCCGTTTGCCGCCAAAGTTGCGTCGTTGCTGACCGCCGCCACCGCCACCACCACGATCGCCACCGCTACCCAAACCGCCACCACCACCGCCGCCACCACCACCCCCGCGTTGTCTCTGTGGCCGTTCGTTCGTATTCTGATGATAGTCGCCGGAAATGTTGCCGTTCTGCTGGGTCTGTTGATATTGGCGATCGTCGTTGCGATTTCGACGATTGTTGCGCTGCTCGCGAGTCTCCGTCGATTTAAAGTTGACGCTGCGTTCAGTGTTTTTGCCTGCAAAACAGGGGGGCGCGAGAATGTCACACACAAGATCAGCTAGTGGGAGGCTCCCGCGGCACACAACAATCCGTCCCGCGGCACACAACAATTCGTTCCGCGCACGATTCTCATTGGTGGAGCTTGTGCGCAAAACGGAGTGTGTATGTGTGCATGTGCGCGCGCCTTCGCCCACAAAATGCTTACCTTCACGTGGCGGTCGATCCTGGTTATTTCGGTACTGGTCTTTGGCGCTACCGGCACTGCCACCGGGCGCTCCAAAGCCCCCGCCGCCACCCGCACTATTCGCCGTGCCCTTGTGTTGCTTCTGTCCGCCAACTGGGGCACCGCCAGACGACGTTTTCTTGTCCACATTCTTGTTCATTGCGGCGGACTTGTTCTCCTTTTCAGCCATGCCACCCCCTGCAAAAACCAGAGAACACGACACCATATGATATTAGCACACACCTTCAATGGGCACACACACGCGGATTATTCGCGTCGACCATGCAACCACCAATCGCTTTCGGGGGGCTCCGCTAACTCAATTAACGGGGCACCATGTCCTGCTCTCGCGACCAATCATTATTTTTCGCTTTCTCGCCGCATGTGATTCTCGGCGGCGAGGACTTTTCGGTCAATTGGAACGGTGCGGACGACGGACGGCCCACCTGCGCCATTCCAATTGGTCCCCCGAGCGCGAATCCTCTCGGAACACCCCGTGTGTGGGTCGAAAATTTCACGGCCCCGGGGCCTGGCTGGTTGCATGGTGTTGCGGTTTTTCCGTCACCGCCGTTAACTTTTTTTCGTACACGCGAGGCAGCGGCCGCAAATCACTTACCGGCTGGGGCCGAGCCCTGGCTCTTAGGCTGCTGCTGGCCGAGCGACGATTGCTGCTGCTGCGGCGTTTGCTGCTGCTGCTTTTGCTGTTTATTCTTCTTTCGAACAAGCTTCTCCAGCGGATCACTGGCATCATCGTCCATGCAAAGAAGCCCGTAACGGTTCGCGGACGACGTATCCATTTTGTATTTTTCGCACAATTCAATTGCAGCACGCGCGATTGCCTGCGATTTTCACGGATTTTTAACAAAACCTAAAACTTCGGCGACGACGAAGAAGACGAGAGATCGAAAGGTCTACCCCCGTGTGCGTGTTCCAACCGTTCCGACCGTTCTCTGTTCTGTATTTTGACTGTGGTGTGCCCGTGTGTAGCCCCGCGTCACTGTGTGCGTCCAAGTCACTGTCATTCGGCGTCTGCGCAGTACCCGTTGCGCGAGCCACAAGCATGGCCGCCGCTTATGAGCTGTAGATTGTACACACGCTCAGCTGAGTGGCAGCGGCCCGCATCATCGCCGCACGAGCGAGCGAGGCCAACTCGTGTGCGAATAAGGCGGTGTGTAGAGTAGTAGGGGTCGTCGCTCGTGGCGTCTCGCTCGCTCGCCTTGATGGTGTAAAGCATGTGCGACAGTTTCCCATCAAATGGCAAAAACAAAAATCGCGTCAAGCACAGAAGGGGTGGTGGTGCGGTGCGGTGCGGCGCGACGGATTATTGCACAGAAATGCCGCACACGGGGCCCATGGAGCGAGCACCACAGCCGCTAGGTGGCGGGTAGTGTGTTGCCAGATGCATCGCACATGCGATCGACGTCGTGGTGGGGAGGACAGCTGATGGAAAGGAACACGCGACACGGGCAGAGCACGGTGATGCCATAGTGGGGCAGAAATTTGACACAAACTTTTGAAAATTACTAAAAAAAAATTGCACACAAACATACGAATAAACGCTTAAAAGTCGCCACACATGAACGAGCACAACCACGACCGAACTTCCATCGAACCATCAAATATAGAACGGTGGAAATGAGTGGATTTTCTTTTCTATGAAGTTTGACGTGGTTCGATGCCTGCTCGCGACCAAAATGCTTCCCGCGTATGTGGATCTTTACTCCAAACCAAACCAGCTGACTCTCAGCACCCAAAAGCTTGATCCTTCATCCGTTTTTCGTGCGAAATCTCATGCAAAAACTGTCAAAAATCTGGTTTGCACGAAAATTTTCGCTTTTCTCGGTGCTCAGTTCTTCGCACGAAAATCCCGCACCCAGACAAAAGTTTCCCCACAGTTGTGAGCAATTTCCACGCGAAAACAATTACTTTGCATTTTATTTCGTGTGGAAACCGCGGTCATTGCAGTGGTGATGGCCCTCTTTTTAATGGGACGGGGGGAATTCAAGAGTCGTGCAGAGCGCCGTGGATATGTGCTGTGCGAAAATTTCCACTATCAATTTTTCGTGGGAGAGATAAGTGTGCAACATTTTCGCACAAAAAAAAAGGTTAGTACCCGGTACCAGCCTTGATCCCGAAAATTTTCCAATTCAATGTGTGCGTTCAGAAGGAACTGAGCAACTTCCGCTCAGCGAACATGTTCAGAACGAGCGGGTTCAGAAGTGACTGAGCAACTTCTGCTCGGGTGAGCATGATCAAATTTCACCGAGCAAGAAATATTTCTGCTCACTGATCAGTGCTCAGGTTCTTCTTCTTCTTTTCAACCTCACGCTCATGTTGCGAGTTTTGACTTTTGACAGTTGTCAAATTGGGTTTGTTGTGTTTAGGTTGTGTTTTCTTGTGTGTTTTCTTCTTCATCATGGACAGAGTGGGATTCATGTATTTTCCACTTTTCGGCACTTGACGTCTAAAATTGTCATCGTCAGCTTTCAGCTGGTCGATTTGTCAGCTGGTGAAGTAGCGTTCAGCAGGTGCAGAGTCCAAACCGCGATCAGTTGCAGAGCTACTCGCGAGCGGTTTCTGCTCTTTTGCCACCTTCTGAACGCACTCAATGTGAATTAACGGATGCGTGTGTCAGCTGACAAACGTAGCATGTGGTGTGGAACGTATGTGGAACGCCAGCTGTCAAAAAGAGTCCTGACACGCGTGCAAGCGAGACAACGCGATTGTCGCAAAGCGAGATGCCTACAATTCCGGCAATTGACGAGCTGGCACTTTGACTTGCCAACACAAACTCTTTTTTTTTTTGCTAGGCTGCTCCTCTCGCGCACTTGAATTCAACGTTGACGACGACAGATACAGCGACTCTTGATCGAAGACCGCTGCTAACCACCAAAACTGAACTCTCCTGATGGAATTGTGACTGCAAGTGCGAGATTTTCACGTTGTTTTGTGCATTTTGTGTTGTCCTTAGGACGAGCCATTACGAATTTCGCAGAGCCCGCTACTTTCCTGCTTGAACTCTTCTTCACATCGTGGTAGTCGCCGCCACCGCCGCCGTGTGACAATTTCAACGTCATCGTTGCTGTCGCCGGGCTAACGCTACACATTAACGGTAATACCGCGAGCCGTTTGGAACGTACTATATCAGTGAATTCTCGATACATCCAGGTGTCAGGTAAGGACCTTCGAGCAGCACACGTTTGCGGGAAGCGTGTGTGCGAATCCAACAAGTTGCAACTAACGTGTGCGTACTCTTCATTTTTGTTTCTTTTTTCGGTGTCCAGTTGGCAGCTAGTCCCGCTCGTCCCTCCGTTCCGCAACAAATTGTAAATACTCATCCTCCACCACGATGGACTCATTGAGTGATATTTTATCGTCCGGGCAATTGAGCCTGTCGATGATTATTCCCGTGGCCGTGGTCCTGGCCAGTGCCATTCTAGTCTTCATACTCGGCTTCCGCAAGCCCAAGGAGCCACAGTTCCGTAAGATTGCCGCCTCCGTGGAGGCCAGCTCAAAGACGAAGGCGAAACGAAAAGAGAAGACCCAAAGTGCGACCAAGACCAGCTCCTCCGCTAATGGTAACGTAAAAGCACAGCAGCAGACGAGCGAAAGCAAAAAAACCGCCGCTAAGAAGGAGACGACCGCCAAGCAACAGTCTCCGGCTCAGCCAGTCAAGCGAAAGGAACCAGCTGCCGCTCCAAAGAAGCAGCAGCAGCAAAAGGACAGCGGCAAACAAAAGACCACCGCCACGAAGAAGACACAATCGGCCGCGACCAAGCAGGAGAAGGTTCGCAAACCAGCCGATTTCGATGATGGCGGCTGGACCACAGTACCGTCGCGCAACGAAAAGAAAAAGAACAAGGAGG
This sequence comes from Chloromyia formosa, assembly GCA_964017055.1. Lineage (NCBI taxonomy): Eukaryota > Metazoa > Arthropoda > Insecta > Diptera > Stratiomyidae > Chloromyia > Chloromyia formosa. The sequence goes on from OZ024819.1 coordinate 2,985,190, forward strand.
ATGTGCTCCTGTCGCAGGCTCTCGACGTCGCGCTGACCCAATCGAAGAAGACCACCAATGGCGCCACCACCACCGGTGATAAGCCCACGAAGAATGCGAAACAGCTCAAGGATCAGGTGAACAAGTCCAAAAAGGAGGCCGAGATCAGCAAGAAGAACAAAAAAAATGCCGCCGTCGCCGCCAGCGCTCCGGAGGCGGTCACCATCGACAACAATACCGCCGACAGCGTGCAAGTTAGCAATAAAGTTGTGTACAAAATTGAGGATTTAGTGAACGAGCTCAAGCTCAAGCAGGAGAGCAGCAAACAGCAGACTATTGAGAGTGTTGCGGCGGCCATCGAAAAGGCGGACGATAGTAAACCTATTCCGGCCGCCGCCGCCGCCGCTGGAGTCGTGTTCAATGAAATGGAAGGTAGGTGATGATATCGACGTTAAGGGGGGAGTGGCAAGGATCCTCAGCTTGTACAAAAAAAAAAAACAAAATAGAACAAGGAGGGCTCGCCTTTTGTTGGTGATGGTGGTAGATCTAAGGAATAAAAGGACATAAAGGATTCGTATCGATGGTATTGTAAGATGATTGCGATTTCCGAGCTACAGACTGCGATACAATCCTTTGCTTCGCCGCACCTCAAAGGGAGCTCCTCTTTCCCCACCAACGATCTTCAAACGAATCACGTCTCCAACATCATTGGTTTCATTTCTATAGTTTGTCGTTTTCTTTTTCTTATTTCTGATTATGTGTTTTTATGTTTCCGGTTTTTTTTTCTTCCGTTTACTTTGTTTTTTATATATAGATACCTGGACTGAGGCCAAGGCTCCGAAGAAGGGAAAGAAGAAAGCCCGTAAAGAATAAGACGCGTGTTTATTAGATTTATATAAACACACATACACACACAAACAAAAAGAAAAACTACAACAACAAAAAACTATCTAGTTAATCTATATATTTTACCTAATATATCTTCTTTAATTTTGTATGTTACTGTTTTCTTAGTTTTTAGTTTTCTTTGTTGTAATGCCAAGACACTGGATTCATTTATACAAACTGAAATCCCGCGAATTTGAAATGACACACACACTGAATTAGCTCGTACAAGCCGAAGTTGCACGAAATTGTTCTTTTTTTTTTGGTTGTTTTATATTTTAATTTGAAATAGTTAAATTTTTCATATTTGTTTTTTAAATAAATAATCGAAATATTTAATGTTTACTGTCAAGGTGCGCGCCATCTTTGTTTTTATTTCCGTTGGCTGCGTTCCTGTGAACGAATCAGCTTTTGACATTTCTCGACTTCTCCATATGCTTTCCCCTCCGGCGAAATTTGTGCGGACAACTGTCATGAAAATGTTCCCCTCCGGATCAGAATACTCTTCAAATCCGAGAGTTGACAGTTGCCAGCGCAAATTTTACCGGAGGGGAAAGTACATGGAGGAGAAGAATTCGAAAAATGTCAAAAGCTGATTCGTTCGCAGGAACGCAGCCATGTTTGTTGAGGCCGAATACATTGTCTTCCACAAAAGTAAAGTAAAATGAGACAAAAAAAACTTCAAACCAATTTTCTACGATATAAAACCGAGAACTTGGTTAAATACGTTCAAATGTGGGGGGAGTGTGCGAGAATATATTGGATCCAACGACGGACGACAAACACACACATGCACTCACACGTCCTTTATCCACTTATCACACTTTGACTGCACTCACGAGAGAGAATAGAGATACACGGAACAAACAATCACTAAATATAAAACCACTTAATTAAAAGAGAACAGAACACCACAACAACAACAAAAAAACAACAACGATCAACATGTAGATAAAATAATAAAAAACAAAACTGAATTGTGAAAATCAATGTAAACTATAGCGTTAAGCAAGGCAAAACCTATAGTAAATAAAATACAAAATAAAAGAAAGAAAGAAACACGCGTACGTGTGTCGCAAAAAGAAGAAAAAAAAAATATAAAAAAACAATATACAAAACAAGAAAACATGTCGGTGCTCTTCGATTATTTTTATATATATACATAAATCTAGAAAATTAAAATAATACAAAATAAGTGAAATAAAAAAAAACGGAAAAAGTATGTAAAAAATAGAAAATATTATTTTCTAAAAAAAATATGAAAGAGAATTTGAAGTAATCGCGCGTTATGTATACACACACAAATCGTATTTGACTAAAGGTCGCCAGACATGATCCATGATCGCACACAACCACGACCGAGCTTGCATCGAACCATCAATTTCATAGAACGTGCGGAAAAAAAACAAATCCCCTCATTTCTACCCTCCTGTGAAATAGATGGTTCGATGGAAGTTCGGTCGTGGTTGTGCTCGTTCATGTGTGGCGATCTTAAGAGAACAATAACTTGCTATATCCTCCTACAAATTTGTCTGCATTTCATTTTTCGTATAAAATTCCAAAAAACTTCAAAAAAGGAGCGCAAAAAATATATTCTAAACAAAGAGTCCAGTAAAGGAAACGAAATCCACAAGTCCATATTGTTGTTGTGGTAGCGATGCTTCAAATACTGCAGTTCTTCTTGCATCGAGGGGGTTTGGCAGCTCTTGGCCGTTGAAAAACGGATCGTTCCCCGGTACGAAGAACCGGCTGCCGAAGGCACGCACAAGTCCATGGGAAATTCCTTTCTTTTACTGGACTCTCAAAATAAAAACAAAAAAACACAAATGAAGGAAAGAAACGAAAAACAAATAATCATAAATCAACACGTCACACACGTGAATACACATTTTATATCTTAAGGTCGCCACCCATGAACGAGCACAACCACACGACCAAACTTCCATCGAACCATCAATTTCATAGAACGTGTGGAAAGAAAATTCCCCCTATTTCCACCGTTCTATGATATTTGATGGTTCGATGGAAGTTTGGTCGTGTGGTTGTGCTCGTTCATGGGTGGCGACCTTTAAGCTCGCCACACAAACGATCACACGAACCAAATGGTTTGCGATCACAGCACCGAACCTCACGCCACCACTTTCATAGGAACACGTAGGGAATGGGGAGAGAATATTATTTTCATCCGCACGCGCGTTCTTATGAAAGCGACGTGGCTCGGTGGTGGTTCGTCGTGTATGGCTAGCTTTAGGATTATTATTTCCTTCCGGGATGACGCATAATCCAATCCGAATAATAATTACTTCAAAACTATATGAAATTGTGGAACATTCCTGTTTCGCCAAAAATTATGAGAATTCTCTCTATACTTTCACACAAAACTCGAGAAATTTCCGCTTTGGGACCTGCCCAATCACCCTGCATGGGTTCTAGGCTCTTATCGCCTAAAGTGGAAATGAACTACCTAAAGCGGAAATACCGCAATTAAGGAATTTTAAAAATTCTCCCTAAATGCAATAGAGAGAATTCTCCTAATATTCGCGAGACAGGAATGGTTCGAAATTATTTTCTGGTTTTCGTTTCTTTTTTTTTTTTAGTATGCAATAAATAATTATTAAATATGTTTTTTTTTTACGTTTTCTTTATGTTTGCGACCCAAGAGGATACCACACGACTGGCGCGCGCCCTACTCTAGCGGAATTATATACAAAGGAAGAAATTGTGTATATCAAGTAAAAGTGGGGCCACACGTTCTTGTGGTCGTTTTTGTCGTCAATTATTTGTTAGACACTTAGTTAATTTGAATTTTACATTTTATATACATAATATGTATAATATATATATGTATAAATATGAACGCATATAAAGAAAATGTGTGTATGTACAGATTTCAGAGAAATCGATTGAATTTAATTTACACACTACACACACACACACTGTTACGCAAGCAAAACGCGAGCTATAAAATGAATAGTGTAATAAAAATACACAAAAAAAAAAAACTCCGGAGGAGAAGAATAAAAACCCAGGCAGAGAATACATATGTGTAATATTGTAGTAGGAAGATGGAGATGAAAAACAAAAAACATAATTTTAAAGACAATAAATTTTTTGTAAGTAATATAATAAATAAATGAAGGTTTTCTAGTTAACAGGATGTCTTGTGGTTTCCCCCTCTTGGTTTTCTAAGATTCCAGCTGAGTTTTACGTTTATTTCTAGGCGAAATGGGAGTTTTCTCCTTTGCCTCACCGCGCGCTACGCGCGCACTTCGCCTTCCACATTATTCAGCAGCACTCCAAGGAGCAAATCGTCCCTATATAATACTAAGTTTTGTCCTTTTGTCCAGATTATTTAGCAGCGTTCCAAGGAGCAGAGTTTCCAGCTGAGTTTTACGTTTATTTCTAGGCGAAATGGGAGTTTTCTCCTTTGGCTCACCGCGCGCACCTCGCCTTCCACATTATTCAGCAGCACTCCAAGGAGCAAATCGTCCCTATATATACTAAGTTTTGTCCTTTGGCTCACCGCGCGCTACGCGCGCACTTCGCCTTCCAGATTATTTAGCAGCGTTCCAAGGAGCAGAGTTTCCAGCTGAGTTTTACGTTTATTTCTAGGCGAAATGGGAGTTTTTCCTTTCGCTCACCGCGCGCTATGCGCGCACTTCGCTTTCTAGAATATTTAGCAACGCTCCAGGGAGCGGGGAGTTTCCAGCTGAGTTTTACGTTTATTTCTAGGAGAAATGGGAGTTTCCATGTATTTTAGCAGCGCTCCAAGGAGCGCTGCATTGGTCTTAAATACCCCCCGTGGATCTGACATACATTTCCGTATTAGTTCAGAGGCCTCCTTTGCTGCTCAATTGATGGCTGGACGCTACACTACACGGTAGAGGGGGCTCCTCCCTCCCCGCAAAGACTTTCAAGGATATGGGAAGAGTTTCTTATCCTTTAGCTAACTTTAGCGGGTGCGTGCGCGCACTATTTTAGTAGCCTTTTCCAAGGATGTCCCTTCGTGGGTCTTATATTTAATATCTGATCATTAACTGGAGGCGAAAAAATCGTTGCACCGCGCAAATGGAGCTCCACCCTCCCGGCATAGACAAGGGGGGGGGGGATTTAAACAAATCGTCCCTATATTTGATAAGTTTTCTCCTTTGGCTCACCGCGCGCACCTCGCCTTTCTAGTATTTAGCAGCGCTCCGTGGAGCGCTGCATTGTCCTTGAAGACCCACACGTGGATCCGACATACATTCCCCTATTAGTTCAGAGGCCTCCTTTGCTGCTCAATTGATGATTGGACGCTAAAAAAATCGCTACACGGTAGACGGAGCTCCTCCCTCCCCGCAAGGACTATTACGGATATGGGAAGAGTTTCTTTAGCTAACCGTTTCCCGGAGCGCTGCTTAAATATCTGAAAGGCGAGGTGCACGCGTAGCGCGCGGTGAGCCCAAGGAAAAGGCTGGGGAACCACCTGGTTAAACTGAACGCAAAAAACAAGTCGTGGGGTGGGTGATAGAATTTGAAGAATTTAAGCAAAAGGGTCCCAAATTTGTGAAGACCGTTTTTCTATATTTTTTAAATATTCCAAGGAGCGCGCAGAGTGAGAAATGAGAAGGGTTTAAATTGTAATGTGAATGAATTGTCTTTTATTGCATTATCTAAGCCTCCTCCTCCTCCCCGCAAGTGTAATAAAGCATATTCTGATCTGGTCGTGCTGCTTCCATCGGCAGATCGAAGGCAGCACCCAATGAATAATGACCTGCCGTTGGTACGAAACCAGAGGCCGAGACTCCCATTACACCCGGGCTCCGATGCAAGCGCGCGAGGGCATGTGCACAGTCAGCCAACCATTCCATCCTTATCGCCCCATTTTTTTCTCCTCCCATGTTTGTGTATTGTCTCCCCAGGCCAATGAATTTTTATTAGTACGTAAAGGACAGGGGCAACGAGCGGCGAAAACCCCGCCCACGTCTCCCGAACTGAGCTACAGCAAGCATAGGCTGCTGCTTAGCTCATTGAGGGGTCTTTTTCTTCGCCAGATGGCACGGCTTTCGACTTTCACGGTCACTGTGCTAAGTTAGGCTCCGCCGCCACGTTCAGCATATACAGTCCAGACCACCCACGTTGAACGTGGCAGTCCCTTTGCCTTTGCCTACCTAATAAGAAGGTCCAAGATGAAGATCCAGCGTGAAATTAACAACGAAAACTTTCAATATCGTGCTGACCTTAATCCTTAAACTCTTCGTACATGTCCTCCCAATGTTGGGAATTGACCTGAAAGGGGCCTGACCTCCCTCTTCCTCCTTCATGAATTTTAAAGGATGTTGATATAAATTCTCGGTTACCTTCACAGATGGCACGGCCCGACCTTAGACTTCGCCGCCACTGGCATCTTCGGATGCCTACCAACACGTCCATTACAAAAGGGTCTCCAAGGATAAGGTAGGGCTCCTTGGAGGTGATCCAAAGGAAAAGGCTAGGGAACCACCTGGTTAAACTGAACACAAAAAAAAACAAGTCTTTGCATCGTAGAGAAGGGGGGGGGGGGGATGTCTTAAAACAGAAGAAAATACGGGAAAACCAAATAAACCGTGTGGACGTGACCTATTATCCGTTGTTTCTTCCCTTTCTATTCCGTGAACATGCCTTATCGCAATACATTTTCAACTCATTATTTTCAATTTCATTTTCTAGTGAATTTCAGCTGAAACTCAGCTCCGCAAACCTATTGGGGGGAAGGTCACACACAGAGATCAAGTGTTTGTTAGAATGCGGCAAGGCCCCGGTGATAAGAACTGTAAATTCTCCATTTTTTGTTTTCTTTTTTTAATTCGATTACATAATTTAAAAAAAAAAAACAAAAGCGTTGAATTTAGTTGGAAAGGAGGTCTTCTGGACGCGCGGCGACCTTTGCTGAGCTTCAGACTTTGGAAAAACGAAAGAAATAAAAAAACAGCAACGAGAGAAAACGGTTAAATCCAGAAAAAAAAAGTCGTTACGTCGTAGAGCGCAGTGGTTCTCCCATGCTGGACATTCACGTGGACGGTCCAAAGCCAAATTTTCCCTGGTCGAAGCCAAAATTTCCCTATCAAACTCTTACAAGGACCGGGGAAATTTTGGCTTCGATCAGGGAAAATTTGGCTTTCAACGGTCCGTGAATGTCCGGCACAAGGATAAAGCAGCGCTCCTAATGCTGGACATTCACGGACGGTCCAAAGTCAAATTTTCCCTGGTCGAAGCCAAAATTTCCCTGTCAAATTCATACATGGACCGGGCAAATTTTGGCTTCGATCAGGGAAAATTTGGCTTTGAACCATCCGTGAATGTCCAGCACAAGGATAAAGGAGCGCTTGTAATGGTGGACATTCACGGACGATCCAAAGTCAAATTTTCCCTGTCAAATTCATACAAGGACCGGGAAAATTTTGGCTTTGACCAGGGGAAATTTGGCTTTTCACGGTCCGTGAATGTCCGGCACAAGGATAAAGCAGCGCTTCTAGTGCTGGACATTCACACGCCAAATTTCCCTGGCCGAAGCCAAAATTTCCCCGATCCTTGTATGGATTTGACAGGGAAATTTTGACTTCGACCAGGGGAAAATTTGGCTTTTGACGGTCCGTGAATGTCCCGCATTAGGGCGCTGCTAAAAAATTGAAAGGAGTGAAAAGGAAAGGCTGGGGAACCATCTGTTTTAACTGCATGGAAGAAAAGTCATTGCATCGTAGAGAGAGAGAGAGAGAGAGAGGTCTTCAAGGATAAGAAAAAAAAGAGCAGAAACCTCCGTATTGCCCCGCTGGCACCAAATAAAGCTGACGCATCATATACGCTTCAATGCTCTACCTTACGATTCTTTCTTTATTTTTTTACCGCGACTTAATATTCAATCCGCGCGTTATATGTACACATCATATAATGGTAGCATAATATTACTGAGAATAAATGTGCGAATTGAATATTGAATCGCGGTTCGTGGGTACTTCACACTCGACCATAACAGTCGCGTGAATAAACAGACAAAAAAAAATACAACAACAAAAATAATAATAATAAAATGAAACCACAAAAAATTAACACAATATCCCGAACGCTGTAAAATTTTGTATGTATGTACATCGATCAACAAGTCCACAAAGCAAACGGCCCTGGTGTTTTGCCCATACCCACATTACAGTGAACACAAAGTCAGTTGAATCTCAGCTTCGATCGGCTATAAGCCATAAATAGACAGAAAAAGAAAAACGAAACAACAGAACAAAAATCCCCATTTCAAGTTTTGAATTTTTTCGTGTTCCAAGAAAGAGCACCGCTGCTCCCCTCCTCCCCCGTCTGAAGCTAAGCGCAGTTCGTGTCATTTTGCCACACATAATAATCCGCGAGTATCTTTACATCTGTTTGACTCTCTGAGGTCATAAGCTCATCATTGCCGAAATACGCCTCCGCGCCGCCGCGCATTTTGTTGAGGTTTTGTGCCTCGTCCAGTGTTGCACAGCGAAAGGGGAAGAAGAGGGGCCGGGGAAGGGGTGTTAAATCCAAAAAGAAAAACCCCCGATCTCATCTAAATCCAGCAAAAATGATAACTATACTCGTATACACATAAGTCGTATTAGATGCTGATAACGTGCGACACAACTCTGCCGTCCAGTAACAAAGTGTCCATTATGGCTGGACAGACCAGTGGCGGATTCCGAAAATCATACATATAAATATGTAGAGAGACGATAATAGATGTTAATGTTCAACAGATATTTCTACATAACAAATTTATTGACAAATCGATAGACACGTTACGAGGCACATATTCGACGAATTGAACGTGACTATCGTTGGTTATGAGCGCAAACATTGAAGAGGAGAACCCCCGAATAAACAATTCCGCGATACGATCGCAGGGTCACTTCCGGTAGTATCAACATCAATCGAGAAAGGTCGTTGGTAACAAGCAGCATCGCGGCGAGTGCAGAGCAGCACTTTGAAGTACAACACGCATACTCTAGTTACAAGAGCAACTGTTGAATAGCATATAGAGTCCAGACCACTCACGTTGAACGTGGCAGTCCCTTCGCCAATCCCTACCTAATAAGATAAGATAAAATAGTCAAGCTACTGCCCCAGCAGGAAGGCACTGCGACCATAAAAGATCTATTGTGCCGTAGCTCATTAACCCAAAAGACCGTCCACCTTTCTAATAAAGGGCAGTACGTCTTTAGCAGGAATCAACCTGAAGTCTGCAGTGCTGATAGTAGCCTGCCCGAGGAGTGACATCCTAAAACGCGCGATGGCGGGACACTGGCACGAGATGTGTTTGGTCGTTGCCACGTCCTCCAGACAGAGACGGCATTCAGTCTCGCTTCACAGACCCATCTTGTTCAGGTGGTGGCCAGATAAGTACCCCACTAGGAGTCTTAGGTGGGTTCTACTCATTTGAGTAGTACCCTTGTGATTGAAGGGCATTATCAGCTGCTTTCATTGACGTAGCCCTGGAAGGTTGACGCAATATAGTGCAAACCAATCTGTGATCCGCAGTTTGGCCGAGGCCAGGCCAAAGCCACAGTAAGGCTCAGGTCCATGAAAACGACTGGATGATCCTTCAAGTCCATCCGCAGCCTCGTTCCCCTGGTGGCCTGGCACCCAAAACGAAGACTCGGTTTTTGGTTGCCAACAGCTGAAGGAGTTCGTAACACTCCTTCACGAGTTGTGAAGAGAGCTTATATGAGGAGAGCGCTTCTATAGCTGCTTGGCTGTATGAGCAGATAGCAATGTGAGCGCCGTGAAGTCTAGTTTCCAAGATTACCCTGGCGCAGACCTCAATGGCGTGGATCTCAGATTGAAAAACGCTGGGCGAGACTCCCACTGCGATCGGAATCATGGTGTTGGTGGTCCAAAGACACCTGCACCAACACCCAGTTCTGATTTAGACCCATCGGTGAACCACTTAATACGTCTAGGGTCTGGATAGGGGGTGCTATTTTCCCATTCAGAGCGGTCAGGGATGAGGGCTGAAAATTTTCTGCCGAAGCAAATCTCCGTGATCATGTAGTCTGATCTCGAGCAGATCTGCAAGTCAGGAATTTGATTCGTCGCGTGACGCACGTCGGAGGTTAAACGAAGTCTAAGAGCATTTAGAGCTGCTGATTCTTGAATGAATATATGCAACGGAGTAAGTCCAATAATCGCCTCCAGGACTGGCGTATAGGATAAGTGCGTATAACTCCAGTGATGCCAAGGTGTTGAGGCTTATTGGAATTCAGTAATACAGAAGATTGCTGAGTTTTCGGCCACCACACAAGCGCTGCGTAGGTCACCATAGGCCGCACCAGCATAGTATATACGAGTCTAACCACTCAATTATCTTTGGGGTAAGCGTTGGACAAGGCACTGTTGCCTCTGTCCCCCCTTTCGTTGACGCTCCCTTCGGTGAGAGCTGCTGAGGTTCCTCGGGCTATTAGCAGCACGAGGACTAAACGGGTTACTGCCCCGTATCGACGGTGCACCTTGACGGACATTAGCCGCTACTTGGGTTCAAACCCATGCGGCTGACTCCTTCATCTACGACCGTCAGTCCGGATTTCTTCGAATACGATTCGTCGGGACCAGAATCCATGTCAGAATGTAAGGGCTGCGAGTCATTAGGACTACAGAAGTCCAAGGACGACACTGAGGTACTGTACGGACGCTTAACGTCCACTTCATTGACAGTTTCAACAACGTGCCTGGAGGCTCCGTCGAGTAGTGAGCTAGTAAGCAGCTCAGAGGGGAAACTGCGTTTGATGCTATTGGTTTATTTTGTTTTTTATTATCCATAGAATCCCACGAATATCCGACGACATAACTCGGTCTGCCGTCAGAAGTTTGGTTTAAAACTGGAGGTCGACTGGTGTCCAGAGTTCGCGTACTGGCGGCCAAGCACCCTCTTGACCATGCATCCCTCGACGTATGCTGTTCCACCTTAGATTTAGGGTATGTTTGTAAGGAAGATACCGCTCGCTGCCCGACCGAGTTTACTCAGCGCTGATGGCAAAGATAAGACTTTGCCAACAGCCTGCTTCCACCCGTCACCACGCGGAGGCAAAGGTCACACTTCCTAAGGCATGATGGTCCAAATGTTAGTCCCCCTGCCACACCTTCGGCTGACGGGACCTAATAAGAAGGTGCAAGATGAAGACCCAGCATGAAATTAACAACGAAACCTTTCCATCTCGTCCTGAACTCAATCCTTAAATTCTTCGTACATGTCCTCCCGATGTTGGGAACTGACCTGCCGACAGTTGAAAGGGGCCTGACCCTCCTCTTCCCCATTCAAGAATTTTGAAGGATGTTGAGATAGATTCTCGGTTACCTTCACGACGAAATCACGAACCCATGACCTCCCATTCGGTCGCAGGGACCTTTTGGCGCATCCTGAACCTATCAGACCCGACCTCCAATTCGATCCCAGGGACCTTTCGGCGCATCTGAGCCTATCAGACCCGACCTCCAATCTCTCAACCTAAAATTAGGATTCCAGTTATGAGTCGTATTTTTTTTTTTTATATAAATTTAAATTCCAAGTATCACCAGAGGAGACCTTCGCTCTATAGATCGTCAACATTGTGACAGTAAAAATAAAACAATTTCGAGAAATATCGCTCGCGTCTAATCTGCATAATACACAGCCACACACATGATACAGACGCGAGATAATCTGTTGACCGCGAGCGCGCCAGAGGTCCATCCCAAAACCATATTAGCACAATGCGGTCACACATCATCTACATACAACTCTTTCTCGCTAAAATACCAGTTTGACCGCGCGGAGCGAGAGGGGGCCGGTTGGTCAATCTCTGAAGAAGCTTGAGCTTATAAGATCCCTTTCTCAGCATATAGTATGAGTGAAGAGATAGTGTCTTGGACGTAATACTCATATACCTCAAATTCGTCTACTTAATTATTGGATTGGCAATTCGCCGTTCGTCAGTCAGACACAGCAAGCTGTTCTAACCGGACGTCTAGTAGTGTAGGTCTCCCCGCCGTGACCGCAGTCCTAGCGCATCCAGTTTGCGTAAACAAAAAAAAAAGTTTTCCAGTGGAAGAGTGTTAACATTAAATTAAAAACTAATAAAAAAAAATGAAACTTTTCGCCACATTCGCCGCACTGGCGGCTTTGTTGGCCCTATCGCATGCCGATAGTGCCGGAAGGGTTGTTTGCTACTATGATTCGTCCAGTTTTATACGTGAAGGTAAGCCACCCCCGTTTGTGTGTTTCCAGGTTTCGATTTTCACCCCCTCCCCTCATATTTGTGTGTGCGGCGAAAATCTATAGGGACCATACAAGCTTGTTGGGGAAATGTTCGTCCTTGATCTGAGGTATTTTTCTTCACAGTGTTTTTTTTTATTTCCATTGTTCTGACTATACCACTCTTGTGCCTTTCGCCTACCTGTCTGCCTGCTTCTCAGCCGGCGGTTGATTAAAAAACGGCAGCTGTCGTAACGACCTTTTTTTCGGCGAAATTTCGCCGCAAGGCGTTCGTTTTATCTGCTTTGGGATATTGGGAGATTATTTTGTGGCTCGACTGAGACAAGTGGAGTGACTCGATTGAGACTGCCTCCTCTCGAAGGGGAAGGTTCAGAGGTTCAGACTGTTTCGGAAATTTGACTTCCTTGCGGGCTCTCCTCTCTAATTTCTGTTTTTGAGAGGGTGCGCGCTAAGATGAAGACAGTGTGGTGCAGAAACACATTCCCTCCCCTTCTCGCCCGCAAGAGGAAGATTTCAGGCTGTCTCTAATCAACGCAGGTCACCTCCAAAGTTCTCACGTCGCACACACACCTAAGCAGCGTTAGCGAATTTTCTGTCGCGTATCGCGGATGTCGTCAATTAAATTTAGCTCAATTTAGTAAACGAGACGCGAGCGATGTAGTAAACACCATTTTCGTAAATTTATGCTAATTGGAAGCGGAGATATCTAATTATTGCGATATCGAATGAAATGATAGAGAACATAGACTTCATATTGATTAATTAAGTTCAATTAATTTTGTGGCATTGATCTCGTGGGATGTAGGGCGTAATCGAATGACTGAAGCGGGGAGTTTCCAGCTGAGTTTTACGTTTATTTCTAGGCGAAATGTGAGGTTTTCCCTTCGCTCACCGCGCGCTACGCGCGCACCTCGCCTTCTAAATTATTCAGCAACGCTCCAAGGAGCGGGGAGTTTCTCATCTCCTTTGGCTCACCTCGCCTTCAGGCAGCGCTGCATTGTCCTTACCCCCCGTGGATCTGACATACATTTCCCTATTAGTTCAGAGGCCTCCTTTGCTGCTCAATTGATGGCTGGACGCTACACTACACGGTAGAGGGAGCTCCTCCCTCCCCGCAAAGACTTTCAAGGATATGGGACGAGTTTCGTTCCCTTTAGCTAACCGCGCGGTTTCTAGGCGGCCAAGGCCCGACGTCGGGCTGTCGCGCCACGATGAAGATGATGATAACCGCGCGATACGCGCGGACCTCGCCTTCCAATATTTTAGCAGCCTTTTCCAAGGATGTCCCTTCGTGGGTCTTATATTCAATATTCGATCGATAACTGGAGGCGAAAAAATTGTTACACCGCGCAAATGAAGCTCCCCCCTCCCCGCATAGATTTTCACTGAAAAGGCGGCGGAGGATTTTCAACAAATCGTCCCTATATGCAATAAATCCGTTCCTTTCGCTCACCGCGCGCTACGCGCGCACCTCGCCTTTCAAGTAGTCAATAAGTCCTCTGTGTAGGCCGGCAACGTTTCAACCAGGCCTCCTGGAGGAGTAGTTGATGCAATCTGTGATCCCCACAAGGGATTTAGAAGTAAACCTATTGTTATTTGAATTTTTCTCAATTTTTCCGTTACAGGCTTGGGCAAGATGGTGGTGGGCGACATTGATCCAGTGCTTAGCATCTGCACGCATTTGGTCTACGGCTATGCCGGTCTCAACGCCGAGACCAATAAGCTCGTATCATTGCGCGACAGTCTGGATTTGGATCAGGGCAAAGGTCACTACCGGGTCATAACGAATTTGAAGAAGCGTCATCCGCAGCTCAAGATCATGCTCAGTATTGGTGGCAATGCGGATCTGGAGGTGCCCGAAAAATACATGACCATGCTGGAGACGAGTGGCGCACGTATCGCGTTCATCAATAGCGCTCATGCCATGCTCAAAACGTACGATTTTGACGGTTTGGATTTATCCTGGCAATTCCCGCCAAACAAGCCGAAAAAGATTCGGGGCGCCGTCAAGTCCGTGTTTCACAAGATCAAGAAGATCTTTGGCGGCGGCGAGTCGATCGTGGACGAGAAATCGGACGAACATCGTGAAGAGTTCACCGCGTTGGTGCGCGAGCTGAAGAACTCATTCCGTCACGAAGGATATTTGCTGTCGTTGACCGTTTTGCCCAACGTTAACTCGACAAGTGAGTCACGGAATGTACTTGAGCCTCCTCTGTCCATTGGGTTTTAACTCGCTCTCTTGTCTCGTTACAGTGTTCTACGACATTCCCGCCATCGTCAACTATCTGGACTTTATCAATTTGGCCGCCTACGATTTTCAGACGCCCGCCCGCAATCCCAAGGAGGCTGACTATCCGGCCCCCATCTATGAATTGAACGAACGCAATCCCATGAGCAATATTGACGCGCAGGTGAAGCTGTGGTTGGAGGGTCGTTGCCCGGCGTCCAAGTTGAACGTTGGCATACCGACATTCGGCCGGGTGTGGAAAATGACGGAGGACTCGGGCATTACGGGCGTTCCGCCGATAGCCGATACGGAAAATGAGGCACCGCCCGGCCCGCAAACCGGCATTGTCGGTCTTTACAGTTGGCCCGAGACATGCGCGAAATTGTTGAATACGAACAATGCCCATTTGAAGGGTGAGGATGCACCGCTACGTAAGGTGGGCGATCCAACTAAACGATTCGGCAGCTATGCGTATCGTGTGCCGAACGAGAATGGTGAGTTTGGGTTATGGGTGGGCTACGAGGATCCCGATACGGCGGGCAATAAGGCCGCCTATACACGTGCCAAGGGAATGGGCGGTGTGGCCATTTTTGATTTGTCGTACGATGATTTTCGGGGAACGTGCAGTGGCGATAAGTTCCCAATTGTACGAGCGGCCAAGTATAGGTTGTAGTGAGAGAGAGAGAGAGAGAGAGAGTGAGCACGAGAACATCCTGTTTTGTAAATGTAACGACCCCTTTAAAAAAAAAAATATTGTTACCATTTTATGTTTAGCAGCGCGAAGAAATAAATTTTAATAGAAAATGCGACTGCTGTGTATCAATTTTCCCCGCTCAGGGAAAGGTTCAGGCTGTATTCAATTGACAGGTCACCTCGAATATCTTCACACGCCTCCGCACCGTGTTTTTGGCATATTATCTGTCGCGAATCACGTTAGTGTGAACCTAATGTAACAAAGACCGCCATTTCCATTAGCCCTGGCTTCTGCAAACTGTCGGCCGTACATTTCCCCTCTTTAGGAAGCTATAATTAACGGTTGTCACCGTATGTCCCCTGTGTGCAACATGATCCTGCATACAAAATTGATCCCTAACAGAATTATCATTTTCAAAAAAGTAACCGCCATAAAATTTCGAAAGCAAGTACAATCACCCAATTTCCGCTTTATCCAAGACTCAAATCGGAAATATCCCCTCCGGATGTGTCAAAGATATTGTCAGTGAGTGCGTGGGTAAAGAACAGTTAATAGGGGGATTCATGAAAAGTTGCAACCTTCTGTCATTTTACTGCAGATATGACACTAGGAGGATTCATATGCTCACGTCGTATTTGTCGTAAAATTGCAAACTTCTGTCATTTTACTATGGAGATGATAGAAGTTTTCGACGAATACGGCGTTTACGACACTGAGCGTGAGCCCCCCTGGTATGACGAAGTATACGACATTTACGACAGGGAGCGTGAATCCCTTTCATTACCGCGCGCCATTTTGAATTTCAATAATTGAAATTCAAGATGGCGGTGTTTACTGGTCATTTTTGAACAGTTTGACAATCAGTGTACGGGGAATACCCTTTTATTGCGGAAATGGCTGTCAAACTATCACTCAATCGACTCTGCTTATGTTCGGGAGAGGCGAGGAGGGATCGCCCGAAGAAGACGACGATGCCGAAAACGACGTAGCTGCCATTCGGGTTCATCGCTTCATCTCCAAGCTATATACAAATATTCTGGCACTCGAGGTCGAGGTGTGGTGACGGCCAAACACGCGGACCGCGAGCGCGCGTTTAGCAATTCTCTTCCGTGTGTCTGTGTGTGTTGATCAATATTTTCTTTTTCTTCTGCGATTTCTGCGTCATCACTTTGGACGCGTTCTGGCAAAGCGCAATTTGAACGTGTGGTGTGTCGCGTGCTTCACGTTTTTTTTTTGCGGATGCAACTCTGAAAGGAAAAATTGAGAGTTTCTCAATTCTCCCCGGGCGTCATTTTTCAGTGGTAAGGAAAAATAATTTTTTCGAAAAGGGAAAATTTTCCGACATGTGCGTGTGTGTGATAATGCCCAGTTGCCGTTCTGCCGACATTTTGGATTTGTTGTTGGCCGGAGGGGTGGGGAGGGGGAAAACAGTGTACTCGCAAATTGGTCGATTTCTTTACTCGTATGTGTGTTCGTGAAAGTGCGATTTAGTCCGTGCGGATAGGCTGCGAACACGACCCTGCTTTGAGTGTGTGTGTCGTGGGTTTTCGGGCGCTTTCTGACGCACGATGTAGGAATGATCTAGTTGACAGCTGTCATTTTGACAGTGAAATGTTTGTAGGATGGACCTCAGAGGAACTTCTGGAGTGGCCCATAGGCTCAATTTATGGGACGAGAGAAGAGCGCGTTTAATTTTTCATGGGAGAGAGAAAGAACGGGACTATAAATGCCAACCACCAATAGGACGCGGATATTTGACAGCTATATATACAGCGGGGAGTCAGAAACGAAAACAAACATTTTAATATCGGTTTTCTGACAGAAAACTCACGTAACGCGCACATTACATCTAAATATTTAATGTTTTACCTATAAACAGACACCCCCGTCTTAGGGATACGCTGGTTATTTTTGCAGTCACCGACGAGGCATTTCAATTTACCAAAACTCACTACCGCACCAATTTGTCCTACCGGAAATTTCACTAGTGTCTTCTCTACATAATCGCGGCTCTTTACACACAAAAACCGGCTCCAAACTTTCGCGAATTCAACCGTATTTACTTTTTACCACTTTTTGCACAAAGCGTTTGACAGCCATATGCACAATACGTGAAAATGACAATCTCAAAACCGTTAACTTTACTCTCCCAGCTCTCGTCTTTTTCAAGAAGAAGATCGTCCCATTTTCAAGCTGTCAATTTGTATGGTTTGATAGACATATACCCACTCCTTTGTTAGTTATATATTCAAATGGATGGACCACCTGGTTGGGATTTTATTTTTTTTTTATTTTTTAACCAACCGAAGGAGTGGTTTTTGGAGATTTAATAAATAAATAAATAACTGGCGCAACAGTCCAATTTGAACCATGGCCTCGAGATGAGTTAGCATCATCTCATTTTCTAGATCGTGACGGTATATCTTGTGGAGAGATGTGTGATCAGCAACACGCTCAACTGAGTTATTTACCCCATTAATGGGTGCTCATTTAACAGCTGAGTGGGCTCATAGTCCGACACGTAAATCGCCTTTTTCATCGAAAACTACCACATTCAGTAGGAATCGGACCGGAGCTCAGTGTGTATGTAGGAGGCGAACGTGCTAACCGTTGCGCCATCTGGACTCGAGATTTCCTTATTAAAAAAAAAAAAACAATTGGAAAGTTGCCCTTCCCGTTGCACTCCTAGTACACCTGGTTCTTACAATTGATAGAGTGTGCAAAGTCCTTATCCTTCAGGAGGCCTGGGATGAGTTCTAGGCTATCGTGGCGTGCCACTTAGAAGGACATTTTGTTACAGGCTTACATCAGATCCTCCCCTAACTAATTGCCTGATTTTTCGTCTATTTCTAGGTTTATATTTTCGTATCCTGATCCAGATAGTAGGGACTCGAGAGAGAGAGAGAGCGAGGAGCTTTTAATCACGCCTTCCGGCCGTTTGCATATGAAACTGTCCCGTCCCTAATACAAAAAGTTGATGTCGGACCGCCCAATGGATATCCTGACGAAAAAGGACGTTCAACACGCTTCAACCAGTCCCCCAAAACTTTCGCCAGCTGGCATTCGACGTAGCATCGATGCGGTAGAAGGCGGAGCCGTGGATTCATCGGAGTTAACATGGAAAAAGATCAAATTGGACACGGAGGAGAATGATAACGATTCAATTGCGAGTGATAGCGATCGAGTGGACAACGACGAAGATGATGATGGTGGCGATAGCGATGACGAGGACGACGATGATTCGTCCTCCGATAACGATTCCGAATTTTCCAGTTTCACCGGCCTGTCGGAACTCTCCGGACAACAGTGGAAGCCGAAAATGAAGCCATCCGCCTGGATCCAAAAACAAATGCATTCGGGCGCCAATCCACGGGAACTTCTCTCACAAATTCTGTCCACGGGTGCTGTTATATCGCAGGATCTGTCCGATATGACGTTATGGCGTATTCTGGCGAATATGCTGTCCGAGCCGCCAAAACGACACAAATTGCGCAACATCAACACAATCGAGGATGTCGTACAACTGTTGCACACCTGCCAGAATATCATGGTCCTGACTGGTGCCGGTGTGTCCGTATCGTGTGGCATTCCCGACTTTCGATCGAGCGACGGCATTTACAGTCGTCTGGCCAAGGATTTTCCCGGTCTGCCCGATCCGCAGGCAATGTTCGATATCAACTACTTTCATCGCGATCCGCGACCATTTTTCAAATTCGCACGCGAAATATATCCCGGACAGTTCAAGCCGTCCACGTGTCATCGTTTCATCAAAATGCTCGAAACAAAGGGCAAACTATTGCGCAATTATACGCAAAATATTGACACGCTGGAAAAGGTGGCGGGTATCCGGAATGTGATTGAATGTCACGGATCGTTTGCCACGGCCAGCTGTACAAAATGCAAGCATAAAACAACCGCTGATACGATACGTGCGGATATTTTTGCGCAGCGTATTCCCATGTGTCCGAAATGTAAGGAGGAGGTGGTCGAGGGCTTGACCCACGCCGCGGGCAGTAGTCCAATGGATGGTGGCGGTGGTGAGTGGACAGAGTACAGTTGCCTTGTCGACAGGGGAATCATGAAGCCGGACATTGTGTTTTTCGGCGAAGGATTGCCCGAGACCTTTCACTCGTCCATCGCTCGCGACAAGGATAAATGCGATCTGCTGATTGTGATCGGTTCGTCGTTGAAAGTGCATCCCGTTGCGCTCATACCGCGCTCCATTTCGCCCGATGTTCCGCAGATTTTGATAAATCGCGAGCGTTTGGGCAATTTTGAATTTGACGTGGAGCTCTTGGGCGATTCCGATACAATTATTACGCAATTGTCCAATTTGTGAGTATACACTACAATGCGACGTTTTTATCATCCGCTTAATCCTTTTGTTTTTCTGGTTGCAGGTTGGGCGAAGAGTACACCCAACTCTCGGCAGATGCCGCTCTTCTGAATGAAACGCGACAGCTTAAGCCACGCATCAGCAGCACCACCGTATCCAACATGGGGCGAAAATCACCCGCATCGACATCGGTTGTGGATGGTGACAACGACGAGGAGGATATTCTCTCCGGCAACGAGGACACCACCACCACCGACTCACAATCATTGAAATCATCAATTGGCCATCTCGTATCGAGTAGCAGTAGCTTTTGTGATAGCGGTTTCGAGAGCACGTCATCGTCATCAAATATTGGCAATCTGACGACAACAACTGCGACAGCGCTCAACCCCAATAGCAATATGATAAGCAATATTAGTGATAGTTTATGTAACGGTCGAAAATATTATCACAAAAATCATCATTATCATCGCTCCTCCGCGTCCGCCGCACATTTGAAGCGACGAAAGGAACACAGCAGCAGCAGTGAATCCGAATCGCCGCCCGCTTTCAGCACCTCGCCTGATTCGCTGTTTAATCGATTGGGCGGTAGCGGTAGTTATGAGCCGCGTTCGTCTGAACCGATTCCCGATGTACTTAAAAATGAAAAAGCATCCATCGATCGAACAGCAAACATTCCCGCAAGCAAACAAATCGAAGAAGTGGTTGGCGACGACGAGGGTGAGGGTGGTGGTGGAGTTGGCTGCAGTTCACGAGGCGGCGAATGGCGAACTATTACAATGGATTGCGTGCGAGAAACGAGTATTGCCGACCAACTGTACAGCGGCACCTACTATAAACATTGCAAGAATGGAATTTACGTTTTTTCGGGCGCCCAAGTTCACCTCACGCCCGAACTGGAACTAAGCTCGTGCGATAGCGAAGACGACGACGACTACGAGGAGGACAATCAACACAAAATGGACGACGATAGCACAATCGAGGGTGCTTCTTCGGTAATCATCGACCCAGATCCGTGTACTATCACAGCAGTCGATCAGAGTTGAGAAATTGTGCAAGCACACGCCCCGCTGATTCGATTGGGAGGATTAGAAAGTGGCAATTTGTGTGGTAGCTCTGCCCCGTGCGGCATGTGCGGAAACACTGAGATTTAACAAAAAAAAAAAAAAATCTTCCAAACAAAAAATTTCAATTTTCTTTCTGCTTTGCGTTCGCGCGCTATGAGTGTTCTGGACATTCTTCACTCTCCCGGGTAGCTCGACCCTTTCGCGCGCAACTGGGAGTGTAGAGAAAAAATCAAAGCAAAAACCAAAATTTCCGTCCCTGGAGCTGCAGGCAACATGGAAGTACAATGTAATTTGTGTTTTTTGTTCGTATCTTTTTTTTGTTTGTTGTATATTATAAAACCATAAATTAATAAATACTAAAAAGAAAGAATTTAGGCATATAATTTGCACGCATGACGATGTAATCATTTAGGATATAAGCTCGTATCCAGTAACAGTACAATAGAAAAAAAAGGAGGGAGCAAGCAGAAAAAATGCTGAAATTCAACAGTAAAAACGTACCCTAAACTCGAGTAAAATGGGGGAGAAAAAATCGCATACACACACAGAATAAAATCATTCAAGAAAAGAGCCGGTTTTTTTTTGTATAAAAATATTTTTGTTCTACATCTCTCTTTTCTCCCCTCTTTCTCAATCCCCTCTCTATATAAATTTCTCCCCTCTATCTCCTGTACCTATATATTTCCATCCTTTCTCTATCTCATCCCTCTCCGATTTCCTGAGGAAGTTCCCGTTGTCCTCTCCCCTCTTCTTTTTGCTTTCCTCTCCACTATCTTTATCTTCTCTCCCCCTCTGACTTTCTGGAAAAGTCCTCGTTCTCATCCATCTCTTTCTACTCTTCCTACTTTCCACGCTTTCTACTCTCCTCTTCCCTTTTTTTCTCCCTCTTCCCTTTTTTTCTCCCTCTTCCCTTTTTTTCTCCCTCTTCCCTTTTTTTCTCCCTCTTCCCTTTTTTTCTCCCTCTTCCCTTTTTTTCTCCCTCTTCCCTTTTTTTCTCCCTCTTCCCTTTTTTTCTCCCTCTTCCCTTTTTTTCTCCCTCTTCCCTTTTTTTCTCCCTCTTCCCTTTTTTTCTCCCTCTTCCCTTTTTTTCTCCCTCTTCCCTTTTTTTCTCCCTCTTCCCTTTTTTTCTCCCTCTTCCCTTTTTTCTCCCTCTTCCCTTTTTTTTTCTCCCTCTTCCCTTTTTTTCTCCCTCTTCCCTTTTTTTCTCCCTCTTCCCTTTTTTTCTCCCTCTTCCCTTTTTTTCTCCCTCTTCCCTTTTTTTCTCCCTCTTCCCTTTTTTTCTCCCTCTTCCCTTTTTTCTCCCGTTTCTCTTTTTTTCCCTCTTCCCTTTTTTCTCCTTCCCTTATTTTCTCCCTCTTCCCTTCTTTTCTCCCTCTCTCCTTTTTTCTTCCTCTTCCCTTTTTTTCTCCCTCTTCCCTTTTTTTCTCCCTCTTCCCTTTTTTTCTCCCTCTTCCCTTTTTTTCTCCCTCTTCCCTTTTTTTCTCCCTCTTCCCTTTTTTCTCCCTCTTCCCTTTTTTTCTCCCTCTTCCCTTTTTTTCTCCCTCTTCCCTTTTTTTCTCCCTCTTCCCTTTTTTTCTCCCTCTTCCCTTTTTTCTCCCTCTTCTCTTTTTTTTCTCCCTCTTCTCTTTTTTCTCCCTCTTCTCTTTTTTCTCCCTCTTCTCTTTTTTCTCCCTCTTCCCTTTTTTCTCCCTCTTCTCTTTTTTCTCCCTCTTCCCTTTTTTCTCCCTCTTCCCTTCTTTTCTCCCTCTTCCCTTTTTCCTCCCTCTTCCCTTTCCCCTCTCCCCTTTTTTCCTCTCTTCCCTTTCCCATCTCCCCTTTTTTCCTCCCTCTTCTCTCTCCTCCTTTTCTCTTCCTCCTCTCTTTTTCTTCCTCTTCCCTTTCTTCTATTTTTCCCCCCTCTATCTCCTCGCCCTATATCTTTTCCCCCTCTCTCTTATCTCATCCCCCTCTGATTTCCTGGAAAAGTTCTCGTTATCCTCTCTCCTCTTCTTTCACTCCACTCTTCCTACTTTCCTCGCTTTCTACTCTCCTCTTCCCCCTCTTTCTTCGTCTTCCCTCTTTCTTCCTCTTTATTCTCCTTCCGTTTCCCTTTCTTCCTCCCCTCTGCCTTTCTCTCTGTTGCCCCTCTGTCTCCATCGTCCGCTCTCTGTTTCTCTCCCCCCCCCCCCATCTCTACCTCTCTCTAATATTTCATCCCTCTGATTTCCTGAAAAAGTCCTCGTTGTCTTCTCCCTTCCCTTTCTACTTACCTTTCTCTCTCCTTTCCTTCTTCCTACCTTTCTCTCTCCTTTCCTTCTTCCTCTTCCCTCTCCCTTTCTACTCTCCTCTCGAAACATTCCTGTTTCGCAAATATTAGCAGAATTCTCTCTTTTACATTTGGTGAGATTTTTAAAAATTCCTTAATTGCAGCATTTCCGCTTTAGGTAGTCCATCTCCGCTTTAGGTGGTAGGAACCTAGAAACCCCCCCCCCCCCCCCCCCCCCCCGTGTTTGTGGGTCTTATAGCGGAAATTACTTGAGTTTTGTGAGAATTCTCTCTAGTCGTATAGAGAGAATTCTCCTAATTTTTGGGAAAAATGAATGTTCCCTCCTCTCTTTCTTCCTCTTTTTTATCCTTCCGTCTCTTTCTTCCTTTTCCTTCCTCTTCTCTGCCTTTCTCTCCGTTGCCCACTCTGTCTCCATCGTCTGCCCTGTTTCTCTCCTTTCCCCACCTCCATCTCCTCTATGTCTACCTCCTCTCCCTTATCTCTACCTCCTCTCTCTCACCCCTCTGATTTCCTGAAAAATTCCTCGTTGTCCTCTTTCTTCCTCTCTCCTCTCTTTCTCCCTCTCTCCTCTCTTTCTCCCTCTTCCCACTCTTTCCCTCTTTCTTCCTCTTCCCACTCTTTCCCTCTTTCTTCCTCTTCCCACTCTTTCTTCCTCTCTCCTCTCTTTCTTCCTCTTCCCCCTCTTTCTTCCTCTTCCCACTCTTTCTCCATCTTCCCTACTGCCCCTCTGTTTCCATCGTCTGCTCTCTGTTTCCGTCCTCAGCCGTCTCTTTCCAACTTTTCTCTTCTCTACCCACAGCCTTCTCCCCCCTCTGCCCTTTACTTCTAACCATCCTTTCCTTCTATCCACACCTTCCTCTCCCCTCGCTATAACAATTATCGGAACCTACACACAGCGCCTATCTTCTGAAAAGTCTCCAAAAACGCCCCGAAAAAAGTAACAAATTACAACCACTGAACTCCCAAAGGGCGGGAGGGGGTCCCGATAGGGCATTAACCGATGACCGCATGACGTCCTAGAGAGAGAAAAAAAAAAAAATAAAAGGACCAAAACATTTTTTTTTCTCTAAAGTAAACGCTTTCTTTATTGTTTCCATGTTGTTTTTGTTTCACAATTTTTCTCTTATTAAAATAGTAACTAATGTACATTTTCTATCACTCACTGCTCTCTTTCTCTCTCTCGTTCTCTCGTCTCTTTTATATAATATAATAAATTTTTTTCGTGTTTTTTCTTTTGCATTATTGTTTTTCTTATTAACTTTTTTTTTATTGTTTATTGTATTTATCGGCAGAGAAGCTCCACCTCTTTTTAATTCGAGGGGAAGACCGGGGACACCAGGTTTTTTTTTTTTGTCGCTCTCTTTCATCCTCTCCCTCTCTTTTCCCAAGCGCCCCCCCCCCCCCCCTCCTCAACTCTTTCTATACGTATATATTTTGTGTCTGTGCTTAATCTATTGGGGAAAAGGGAGGGGGCGGCGTGTCACAACGTGCGATACACATGTCCCCCTCCTGGAAATAAAGCGGAGTCTATTTGAGCCATATACGATGTGTGAGAAAAAAAAGGACTCAAGGCGCGGAGAGAAAAAAACGCGCATACATACAGACAGAACGACGGACCTCTCTTAAGGAATACACAAAAAAAAAATGCATTTAATAATAAAATGTGATAAATGTTATATTTCAAAGGTTGTCAGTTGTTTAGGTTGGTTTCTTTATTCCCCCCCTCGCGCTCCTCTTCGGCAATACGCCCACATCCTCCTTGTTAGCTCGTCCTCGACCTCTCTCGTCCTTCTTGGTTGGTTGGTTGTTACAAAGAACGCGCGATGAGCTGATTTACCAGAAAAAAAAAACCCGAAATGAGACAACCGTAGATATAACAACAAAAAATGGGGTGAAAGGGACGCGGCGATGGGGTTGTGGGGACACGACGGTTGTACGCCACTGGATTTTTAGTACCTGTGACGAGAGAAATTTAGAGAAAAAACGGGAGAGATCAGTAAAGTTGTCAAAAGAGTACCACCAAATTTCCCCGCCACACGGCGGGACACGAAACATTCCTGTTTCGCGAATATTAGGAGAATTCCCTCTATTCAATTTAGAGAGAAGTTTTAAAATTCCTTCACTGCGGCACTTCCGCTAGAGGTAGTCGTCCATTTCCGCTTTAGGTAGTAGGAACCTAGAACCCACGCAGGGGGATTTCTAGGTCCTAAAGCGGAAATTTTTTTTTTGGGGTTTTCTGAAAGTTCTCTCTAATCAAATAGAGAGAATTCTCCTAATTTTCCCGAAACAGGAATGTTCCCGGGGACACTTACCTATAATAATTAGGTTTAAACGGTCCGGCCTTGTTCAGGCCCATATATTTAGCCTGTTCATCCGACAATTCGGTCAAATGTGCATCAAATGTGGGCAAATGAAGGCTCGCAACATATTCATCTGTAAAATTGAGAGAGAGAGACCAGACACCACACATGAGACACATTCCATTTCTGCTTGAACGCTCCAAACACCACTCACTCACCCATCTTTTTCGGCAACAAATACACGTCCGACTTGTAGCGTCCTTGCGGCGCGTTGAACAGTTCAATTAAAGCCAGTGCTTGGGTCGCGGACGTAACGGATACGACAAATGACGGTATACTTGAACACGATAAATTTACCAAACGTCCTTCGGCCAATAGGATAATGCGTTTACCGTCGGGAAAAACGATATGATCGACTTGCGATCGTACCTTTTCCCAGGTTAAATCGGGCGTACGAAGACTATTCTGCAGGGGGGTAGGGGGGGCGCAAGTATAGACGAAATAACCAAAAATTTTAATGAGCTAGAATTAATGCTGAAAAAACGTCGACTCTCGCTCTCCTCTCTCACACAGTCGACGTCGGTGGGGTCCGGATGGATGTCGGGAGCGGGACAAAATTGATAGTCTCTCTCTCTCTCGTATCAATGGCTGCGTTCCTGCCAACGAATCAGGTTTTGACATTTCTCGAATTCTCCTCCATATGCTTTCCCCCATCCGGCAAAAATTTGTACGGACAACTGTCATGAAAATATTCCCCTCCGAATCGGAATACTTCTCAGATCCGGAGGGGAACATTTTCATGACAGTTGTCCGGAGGGGTAAGTATATGGCGGAGAATTCAAGAAATGTCAAAAGCTGATTCGTTCGCAGGAACGCACCCAATGCTGCCCCGCGGCCGCGACCATCATCTCGAACCTCCCCTTACCTCACCCCGCAAAAGAGAGGGGCGGAGCCTGTAAGAAAGTGTGTGTGAAAACACCTACCACATCAATTTCCGTATTGGAATGACCCATATTACACACTATACAGCCATTCTTCATTTTGTCCATGTGATCGCGTACGACAACATTTTTATTACCGGTCGCTGTTACGACAATATCAACATTGCGAATCACCTCATTCAATTTGACCACCCGAAAGCCGTCCATGCTGTAAAAGAGACAGAGACAAACAGAGACACAACGTGTGTGTCAGTGTGTGTGTGAAAAAAAAGGATCATAACCTCGCCGATGGCCAGCAGCAAAGAGAGTTCGACTGACAACTCTCTGTCGCCGCGCCCCTGAACAACAATCGAACGACAGTTGAATAACAGTTGAACAACTATCGAACAATTGTCACCCAATAAATACCTACCTGGCCTGTAGGGCACAAATCGGATCAATTTCCGTTATATAGACAATACAGCCGAGTCCTTTCAATGCTTGCGCGCATCCCTTGCCGACTTCACCATAACCGCAAATAACCACTTGCTTGCCGCCAAACATCACGTCCGTGGAACGCTTCAAGCTACGCGCGGAGCGGAACGAGACGAGAGAAAAAAAAATTTGTGAAAAAAGTCCCGAGTCTGCCGCGACCTCTTCCTGCCTCTCATTTTATACCCACCTATCAATAATCGACTCCTTGCAACTGTACAAATTATCAAATTTCGTCTTAGTCACCGAATCGTTAACATTCATTGCCGGTACGGTCAATTTGCCGGATTTCGATAGCTGGTAGAGCCGATGTACGCCCGTCACGCTCTCCTCAACAATGCCCTTGACCATTTTAAACATGGCCGGATATTTTTTCAGCATTAAATGTGTTGCGTCGCCGCCATCATCCAAAATCATGTTGGGCTGCCAATTCTCCGCATTCACGCACTTGTCAATGCACCACCAGAAATCCTCTTCAGTTTCGCCGCGCCACGCAAAAATTGGATAGTCGGCTTCGGCTAGGGCGGCTGCCACTTCGTTCTGCGAAGGATTTAGGTTAGGTTAAGATTTTAAATTGCCGACACCTTCGTTTGAATACCGAAGAGAGGGAGAGCTAATCGTCCAAAACCATATCCTAATAAGGGCCAATTTACAGTGGCTGCGTTCCTGCGAACGAATCAGGTTTTGACATTTCTCCAATTCTTCTCCGTATGCTTTCCCCTACTACGGTAAAATTTGTACGGACAACTGTCATGAAAATGTTCCCCTCCGGATCAGAATACTTCTCAGATGTGAGAGGAACATTTTCATGACAGTTGTCCGTATAAATTTTACCGGAGGGGAAAGCATATGGAGGAGAATTCGAGAAATGTCGAAACCTGATTCGTCGCAGGAATGCAGCCATTGGCCGCATGAACCGGTTGAACTGCATGCTCTCGCGCCATGATCATCCATCCGGTTCATGCGGCCAATGTAAATGAAGCCTTACACACCCCCGGAGGCAATTAAAGCAACCACTGGTCTCCTTGTCATCGCTGTCTCTCTGTCCCGTTGCTAATATTGTACTCTTCATTTTCTCTCGCTCTACTTCCACAGTCTGAGGCTGATTACTCTGAATTCTCGTCCTTGTTCCGTACTGAGACTGACTTCTCTCAATTCTCTTTCTGGTTCCTGTTAACCCCTTCTGGGGCATAGGGCATTAACCACGCCTACTCTCCACCTCATCCTGTTCATCGCCGTCGCCTTCAGCTCACTCTACGACTTGCCTATTCAGGCACTCTCTCTCTCTCTTTCAATTCTTCCTTCCTCTATTTCCAGACTGAGACTGATTTTCTCTCCACTCTTGCTCGTTCTATTTCCAAACTGAGACCGATTTTTGTCATTCTCTCTCTCGCTCCACTTCCGTCTCCACTGAGACTAATATCTTCCATTCTCACTCTCTCTCTCTCGATCTGCTTCCAGGCTTTGTGTAGAGATGGTTTTGACATTCAAAGGACCTTCTCTTCCTCGCCGCTCTATAACACCAAACCCAATACTACCAACACTCACCTGCGTCGAATAAATATTACAAGCGGCCCATCGAATTGATGCTCCCAATTCGACAAGGGTCTCAACAAGTACGGCCGTCTGTGCATTGATATGTGTACAGCCAACAATGCGGGCATTTTTCAGGGGTTTGTCTTCGGACGCGCGTTTTCGGAGTGCCATGATGCCGGGCATCTCTGATCGAACAAAACGAAAAAAACGTATTAAATCCTATCGTCTCTAAAGGACATTTGGTGGAGACCAGATTAGAGACGAAGGGGGCGGCCAGAGCTTCAGAACCCTGCGAAGATCAAGTACTCTTCATTCATTCCATTTCGTCGGGACACTTGTTCAAGAAAGGCCATTCTCTCTCTTCTCCGGCGAAGGCTCATATTCTACCGGCACACACGCCCTCTACACGAGAGACCGCACAAAATATAGTGTGCGCGCGCGGCCTCTCGCTCTCTTTTTCTCTGACTTCCGCGTGTCCATGTTGTTACTCACCTTGTTCCGCAATCTCAATTTCACGTCGTCCAAACTGATGCTGCTTGATATTGCGCACGCAAAAATCAGAACTGCCCTTGGAATTTTTTTGGACTTTTTCGCGTGGCGAGACATCGTCATCTTCGGAGCTGCTGCCCGTGTACGAGGCTGCTGGTTAACCAACACAAACGAAGAAAAAAATCAACAACAACAACACCAAAAAACCAAAAACCGAAAAACGAAAAAACCAAACGCAAAACAATGGAAAATGAATGGCAAACGAAAAAAACGGAAAACCGTTGCAGCGGGGCAAAATGGTTTCAAGTGTTAGCTTGTTAGATGGACATGCATCCGGTAAGTAGTGGTTAGACTGGGGGAGAGGGGCAAGGGTAAAAACCGAAAAAACGAAACGCAAAACAATAGAAAATGAATGGCAAACGAAAAAACGGAAAACCGTTGCACCGAGGCAAAACGGTTTCAAGTGTTAGCTTGTTAGATGGACATGCATCCGGTAAGTAGTGATTAGACTGGAGGAGAGGGGCAAGGGGCAGGGGGGGGGGGATGATGTTTGATGATTGATGACAAGATGAGTCTCTCACCTGAACTGTATGAGTCTTGGGATGATGCTGACAACGATCGGCTACGATAGCGGCTGCTCTTCTTCAGGGCTCCCGATTGTTTCGCGTCCTGCTGCAGGGAGGATCCAGAGGGGAGAGAAAAAAACACGTTCAAAAAGAGACAAAACGGACAGAGTTAGTTTCAGAAGAAGACAAGACGTAGTCGAAGAAGGCGGAGAAGAAGAAGTAAAGCGGTCAGTAGACGGAAAAACAGGATTACGAAAAAAAAAAACAGGATCAAGCACATAAAACACTTAAAATTAAGGATAAAATTTACAACGACAACATCAATGGGGAAAGGCAATTTTGTACAAGTCCTAGGCCCGTTTTCTCAATGTCCTGTTAAACTGCCCGTTAGTTAACAGGGACTTATTTATCAAAGGCCTGTAATGAACCACATTATGGTCGTGTAGTGCTGCTTCCACCGGCAGATCTATAGCAGCACCTGATGAGTAGTGATCTGTTGGTGCTACGAAACCAGAGGGCCGAGGGTCCCATTACACCTGGACCCCAATGCGAGCATCCGCCAACCATTCCATCCCTATCGCCTCATTTTTTTTATTCCTCATTTTTACCTCCTCTGTTTGTGTTGTTCCCCCCCCCCCCCCCCCCAGGCCTATGAATTTTTCTTAATACGTAAAGGACAGGGGCAACGAGCGGCGAAAACCCCGCCCACATCTCCCGAACTGAGCCACAGCAAGCATGGGCCGCTGCTTAGCTCGTTGAGGGGCCTTTTTGCTTCGCCAGATGGCACGGCCCGACCTTCACAGTCATTATGCTACCTAAGGCTCCGTCCCCAAAGGGGCATCTCCGGATGCCCACCAGACCGTCCACTATAAACCCTCAAGGTGGACATTCACGGACGGTCCAAAGCCAAATTTTCCCCGGTCGAAGCCTAAATTTCCCCGATCGATGTATGGATTTGGCAGGGAAATTTTGGCTTTGACCAGGGAAAATCCGACTGTGGACCTTTAGGAGAAATGCAACGCTCCCTCTAACAATTCAGAGGCTTTCTCGGGTGTCTTGGGTGCCCTTGGAGGCTTAATTTATGGCGTAGCGACTTCTTTTGAGCCTGCAGCTCGATCATGCGATCAGCAGGCTCAGCGGAAATCTCTACTCCATAGCATGTCCTACGCTCACAAAGCCTAAGATCCTTATTGCGAGTATAGACCAGCAGTCAGCCTGATCATTGGTCCATCAAGAAGTGCTGCCTTGTCCCTTTTCTTTGACGCCTAGATCAAGCTACAGGCTCCGAAGAAGCCTTTGGGCCACAAATAACTGAAGGGAGAAATGTGCGCCAAGCGCGCGGTGAGTCAAAGGTGAAACGTCCTTACACTCTTAAGAACCGCGAAGACAAGGCGCAGCAGAAGTCTCTACGCCATAAATGGACGCCTCCAAGGACATGTCCTATGGTCACAGAAAGCCCAAGATCCTTATTGAGAGTATAGGCCAGTCAGCCTGATCCTTCGTCCTCCAAGAAGCGATGCCTTGTCCTGGAAAACCCTGGGGCAATATGACGCTCCATCCAACAATTTAGAAATTTTCTTTGGTGCCTGGATCAGGCAGCAGGCTCAAAAGAAGCCTCTGGACCACAAATAACTGAAGCGAGACAAAGGTGAAACATCCTTACACTCTTAAGAACCTCGAGGACAAGGCAGGGCCCTTTGGAGCGCTCCTGACATGCTTGAAAGGTGAGGTGCGCGCAAAGCTCGCGATGAGCCAAAGGTGAAACGTCCTCATACCCCTAGGGACCTTCAACGGTAAGGCAGCGCTTTCTCCAACAATTCAGAGGCTTTCATTGGTGCTTGATCGAGCTTCAGGCTCAAAAGAAGTCTCGGCGCCATGTCTAAAGTAACTGTGCACTGTGACGCTCTCTCCAACAATTCAGAAGTCTTCTTCTGTGCCTGATCGAGCTACAGGCTCAGAAGAAGTCTTTGCATCATTTAAGGAGTCTTACAGGCCTTGGAGGGCTTTGAAGGATAGGGCAGCGCTCCTTGCGCGCATTTCTGAAATATCGGAAAGGCGAGGTGCGCGCGAAAGGAGAAACGTAACGTCCTTGCACTTAAGGATCTTTAAAGAGAGGGCAGCGCGACGCTCTCTCCAACAATTCAGAATTTGGTGCCTGATCGAGCTACAGGCTCAGAAGAAGTCTTTGCATCATTTAAGGAAACGAGGCGCGCATTTCTGAAATATCTGAAAGGCAAAGTGCACGGAAAAACGCCCCCTTACACCCATAAGGACCTTCAAAGATAGGGCAGCGCGGTAGCGCCATAGGAGAAACATAGATGGAGCTGACAGGATCAACTTTAAAACTATTCAACTCGAATATTTTCCAAAGTCAACTGCACCACCTCTCAGCTCTGTTATTACTCATGAAAATTTCCCATCAATCATAGACGAGAAATGGGGGTGCCGCGCCACGACGTCAGCCTCGCGATACATGGGGCGTTCTGTGTAATTCTGCGACATAAAGATAAAATAGAAATTCGCGCAAGCTATGTACATAAATGTAGATAACGCGAAACAACCCACACAATTATGTACAATGGGATTACATAACATTTTTATCCATGGATCGGCGCCGGACCCGCGGCTGTAAATGTGGCCAAGGCCAAGGCGGATGGCTCGCGGGGCGGTCCAGTTGACAACGACCGCGACGACAGACAACAAGGTGATAATTCGAATAATTTCCACAGTGCGCCACCAGCTAAATAGGGAGGCACACAATTGCAAGATTTTCCAAGGCTCTGGATCTGGAATGAGAGCCCTTCTCCCTCGTCGTCCCCATTGTTCCACCACAAGATTTGAGAGCTGGTCCAGTTTAGTTTGTTTTAGCTATTTTCTAGATTAAAGTAGCCGCGGCGAGGTACACACTAAGCCCCCCAAGAGCAATTGCAAATGTCTCTGGAAAATCTCCACACAAGATAAAAGATGGAAAAATATCTAAACGTGGTCACATGTGCGCTAAGTGCACAAAGTATCTGTTTATGCGCGCGGGTCATGTGACCACCGACCACCGCCTACAACGGAGATCCGGGGGGAGGCCCGTGGGGACCAGGTGTGCTGTTTGCAATGAGGTGACGATTCACGTGATGTTTGTCCATCAAACTACACGAGAAACTCGATCTTGGCGTCGTGTACGTCTTGTGTATTAGAGACACCGGGCGGCGAGGTGAAAGCCATTATCTGAATGACACGACACTAATTACGTTCAGGTGGTTTTTGGTCACCTAAAATACCTGCCCGCGAGGGCAGTTAGAGCCTATTAGGTTCCGATTCAGCCACCTAAATACCTGACTGCGAGGGGGTCGTATAATTCTTAACATTCTTCCAAGGAGCGCTGCCTTGTCCTTGAAGACTCTTCAGGGGATGTAAGGCTTCCCCTAGGATTCACGCACATCAACAACACCTAAATTTCGATCTAGCCGGCCAAGATGCCTCTGAACTAAAGCAGGGAGCGCATTACACGTCCCAACGGGCGATCAAGGACAATAATAATATTTGTAAGGCGAGGTGCGCGCGAAGCGCGCGGTGAGCCCCAAAGAAGGGGCTGTGATATAATTTTAAACATTTTCGCTTGGCTCACCGCGGAGCGCTGCATTGTCCTTGAAGACTCTTCAGGGGATGTAAGGCTTCCGCTAGGATTCATGCACATCAACATGAAAGAAGAGCGAGGTGCGCGGTGAGCCAAGGGAAAATATTTAAAATTATATCACAACCCCTTCCTTGGGGCTCTCCGCGCGCTTCACGCGCATCTCTCTCTACGAGTATTATTGCAGCGCTCCAAGGAGCGCTGCCTTGTCCTTGATCGCCCACTGGGACGTGTAATGCGCTCCCTACTTTAGTTTATAGGCATCTTGGCTGGCTAGATCGAAATTTAGGTGTTGTTGATGTGCGTGAATCCTAGGGGAAGCCTTACATCCCCTGAAGAGTCTTCAAGGACAAGGCAGCGCTCCTTGGAGAGCTGCGTAAATGTAGGAAGGACGAGGTGCGCGCAAAGCGCGGTGAGCCATACGAAAATGTTTAAAATTATATCACAGCCCCTTCCTTTGGGGCTCTCCGCGCGCTTCACGCGCATCTCTCTCTACGAGTATTATTGCAGCGCTCCAAGGAGCGTTGCCTTGTCCTTGATCGCCCGCTGGGACGTGTAATGCGCTCAATACTTTAGTTCAGAGGCATCTTGGCTGGCTAGATCGAAATTTAGGTGTTGTTGATGTGCGTGAATCCTAGGGGAAGCCTTACATCCCCTGAAGAGTCTTCAAGGACAAGGCAGCGCTCCTTGGAGAGCTGCGTAAATGTAGGAAGGACGAGGTGCGCGCAAAGCGCGGTGAGCCATACGAAAATGTTTAAAATTATATCACAGCCCCTTCCTTTGGGGCTCTCCGCGCGCTTCACGCGCATCTCTCTCTACGAGTATTATTGCAGCGCTCCAAGGAGCGTTGCCTTGTCCTTGATCGCCCGCTGGGACGTGTAATGCGCTCAATACTTTAGTTCAGAGGCATCTTGGCTGGCTAGATCGAAATTTAGGTGTTGTTGATGTGCGTGAATCCTAGGGGAAGCCTTACATCCCCTGAAGAGTCTTCAAGGACAAGGCAGCGCTCCTTGGAGAGCTGCGTAAATGTAGGAAGGACGAGGTGCGCGCAAAGCGCGGTGAGCCATACGAAAATGTTTAAAATTATATCACAGCCCCTTCCTTTGGGGCTCTCCGCGCGCTTCACGCGCATCTCTCTCTACGAGTATTATTGCAGCGCTCCAAGGAGCGTTGCCTTGTCCTTGATCGCCCGCTGGGACGTGTAATGCGCTCCCTACTTTAGTTCAGAGGCATCTTGGCTGGCTAGATCGAAATTTAGGTGTTGTTGATGTGCGTGAATCCTAGGGGAAGCCTTACATCCCCTCAAGGAGCGCTGCGCAAATGTAGGAGGGAACATGTTTAAAATTATATCACAGCCCCTAGCCCCTTCCTTGGGGCTCCACGCGCATGTCGAGACGAGATATCTCCAATTATTTGCTCAAAGCTTGGAATTTAGGTCCCAAATGTCTTCATGTTTTGTAACCCCGCCTCTAAAACTTGGCATTGACCCTAAACGTGCAATTTCAGATCCTGAAATTGCCCAGACTAGCACTAGTGCCGCAAAGTTTAGTTTTGCATCGGAATTGAATCCTTCTCAGATCCTTGGACCCAAATCTTTTACGAAAAATATCAATAAAAAAGAAAAAGGAAACAAAAAAAGACAAGAATCATGCCGGGGATCGAACCCGGGACCTATTTGGATAATAATCTAGAGTGGCAGTGACAAGATTGTTATCCAAATGGGTCCCGGGTTCGATCCCCACCATAATTCTTATCTTTTTTTCCTTTTTCTTTTTTTTATATTAATATTTTTAGTAATCCTATTGAAAATAGATTATTTAATAATACGCATGTGCCTGTGAGAGCAAGAAAAATAGCTGTTTTAATGCCCATGGCAAAAAAAATACGCCAAATGGCTAGATTAAGCCGGGGATAGTGTAAACACCTAAACTCAGGACGTTTTAATCTGCACGCAGATGAAGTAATCTGGGTATAGGGCAAACGTAATATTAGCCAGCCATAGCCACTACTACCCTACGTGTATGATAACCCCCCCCCCCCCCTCACTTTAAGGAAGCCTGAAAAAAAAACATCTGCTGTGGCTGGCTTTAGAGCCCACACCCCCTTGTAATGAACCACCTGTAATGAATCATATTATGGTCTGCTCCCACCGGCAGATCGAAGCAGCACCTGATGAGTAGTGATCTGTTGGTGGTACGAAACCAGAGGCCGAGGGTCCCATTACACCCGGACCCAGGTGCGACCGCGTGGGCGTCTGATCCGTCCGCCAACCATTCCATCCTTATCGCCTCATTTTCTTTTTTATTCCCCATTTTTACCTCCCCTGTTTGTGTTGCCTTCGCCCAGGCCTATGCATTTTTGTTAATACGTAGAGGACAGGGACAACGAGCGGCGAAAATCCCGCCCACGTCTCCCGAACTGAGCTATAACAAGCATAGGTCGCTGCCTAGCTCGTTGAGGGGTCTTTTTCTTCGCCAGATGGCACGGACCAACCTTCACGGTCATATGTTACCTTAGGCTCCGTCCCCACGGGCATTTTTGGATGCCCGCCAAACCGTTCGTTACAACCCCCTCTGAAAGAAAAAAAAAAACGCTAAGCAGGCGCGGCAACATAATAAAAGCGTGCCACAAGCAAGCAAAGAAACAAGCCAAGACCACGTCAGGCAAAACACTAGACAGTTACACTAATTACTACAAAAGGGGGGGGGTCATGTGTGTGATTGAATGTGTATAGTGTGACAAATTTAAAGCCACGTTTACATTGAGACATTAAGAGTTACGCGCGCTTCCTTTTCCTCGTCTGTCGTAACTCTCTCTGTCTCTTTCTCACGGTCTGAATGTAAAGCCAGCTGAACAAGCAAATAAAAACAACAACAACATAGAGAGGGGGGGAAATAGCGCCATCTGGCCGACGACTGTACAAGACACTAAGGCTCAATTTACATTGCCGCATGAACCGGATGAGTCGCGCATAAGCAAACCACATTGGCGTGACCAACAACAAAGTAGATGGTTGTGGCGCGCGAGTACATGCGGCTTATCCGCGGCGTCATGTGGCCAATGTAAATTAAGCCTAATACCAAGTGTAAAGTGTTGGTGTGGTATCATGCAAAAAAAATACGCGCACAGGAGTAAGGTGTGTTAACATGAAAAAAAAAAATTGTAGTGTTCATGAAAGCGAGTGTGCGTGCGTGCATGAGGCGTGGTGGGGGAGGAGGGGGAGATCTTTAATTATTGTCCGCTTACCATTTTGGTGCGAGAGCCTATTAGATTGGTGCTGGATAAATCCACAGCCTAAAAAAAAAATGAAACGAGATAAAACGAAGAATCATTCGCAAAAATGATACAGAGACGAGACAAAAAAAAAAAGAAAAACCGCAAATGAAGGGCGGAAAACGTAAATCTAGAAAGTCTAGTAAAGCGCGCATTTTGCAGCAGGTCCCTATTCAGCGTTAATTTTGCCTTGTTCAATTCTGGTTTATTTTCCGGTAAATTTTCAAATTTTGTAGTGGCGTGCACGCGTTGCTTTTGCGCAAAGAAATATTCGAAAGCAATGCTCAATGCGAAAACGAAATAGTTCCCCCCCCCCGCCTGACGGCGATATAACTGTAACCCTCCAAAGAGCGTTCTGCTTTGCCATTAAAGATCCCCAGAGAGGCTGTGAGGCTCCCCCTTACCTTTTTCAATTCAGAGGCTTCGTTTGCGACTAGACCAACACGTCGAAGCGCCGAAGAAGCCTCTGAGTCTAGGCGAGGAGGACACCTTATAACCCTCAGAAGGCTCTCCTTAGAGGGTTGCTAAAATATATAAAAGGCAAGATGCGCGCGCTGAGCCAAAGGAAGCTCGGAGGCTTCCTTTGCTGCCAGACCGATGTCTAAGCGTCAACCATGTCCCTGAGGGCGCCCGGAGGCCTCTCAAAAGGCAAGATGCGCGCGCTGAACCACAGGAAAATGATTTCCGCACCTTCGTATCAGTTCGGAGGCTTCCTTTGCTGCCAGCCGGACGTCTAAGCGTCAATCAAGTCCCTGAGGGCGCCCGGAGGCCTCTCAAAAGGCAAGATGCGCGCGCTGAGCCACAGGAAAATGATTTCCGCACCTTCGTATCAGTTCGGAGGCTTCCTTTGCTGCCAGCCGGACGTCTAAGCGTCAATCAAGTCCCTGAGGACGCCCGGAGGCCTCTCAAAAGGCAAGATGCGCGCCCTGAGCCACAGGAAAATGATTTCCGCATCTTCGTATCAGTTCAGAGGCTCCCTTTGCTGCCAGCCGGACGTCTAAGCGTCAATCAAGTCCCCGAGGGCGCCCGGAGGCCTCTCAAAAGGCAAGATGCGCGCCCTGAGTCACAGGGAAATGATTTCCGCACCTTCGTATCAGTTCGGAGGCTTCGTTTGCTGCCAGACCGACGTCTAAGCGTCAATCAAGTCCCCGAGGGCGCCCGGAGGCCTCTCAAAAGGCAAGATGCGCGCCCTGAGTCACAGGGAAATGATTTCCGCACCTTCGTATCAGTTCGGAGGCTTCCTTTGCTGCCAGACCGACGTCTAAGCGTCAATCAAGTCCCTGAGGGCTCTCAAAGACATTACAGTGCTCCATTTGGAGCGCTGCCGAAAATTCTCAAGGGCAAGGTGCGCGCGCAAAGATCTTGCCGATGAATGGCTAGACTAAACAATCAGCAACGGATGCGAATCACAGCTGTGGCTATCATTCGCAGCAAATCAATTGAATAATCTCAAATCAGAGAGAGAGATAATCTCGAGACGTGCAATTGCGTTTCTCGTGTATCGCTGACGCACGCAATTTTTTCAAGTGTCCCATGCCAACGCGAGAGAGATCAAGTTGTTTCGATAAATTTGATCATTGTGGCACGGGCATGTGACGCAAACCCTACCTACAAAAACCGGACCCCAAAACAGATACCAAGGTATCTCTCGTCACGAGAATGGGGGAGTAGCGGGCGGGCGGACCTCGGGCCTATCGCTGGCTTTTTTACCTGTGACGGAGGCGGTGGCGCGGAGGGTGTCAGACATGCTTCTGATGGCTCAGAGCTTCGTTTCCATGTATTTGTATGTTCTGACCTCATTTTGATTGATTGATATTGAGCGGACTAATTTGTTGACTTATTTTTTCTGTTTTACTACCCTTCAAAGGTGCTAGGTAAGTGCCTTATCAGTCAATGATATCTTCGTAACGTGTGTGTGTCTCGAGTTCAGATTGTTGGCTGGAGGAATTTTAATTTCATTAATAATAAACAGAAAAAAACGTTTTCTTAGTTTTCGCTGGGCTGGAAGTCGTGTCAGTCTCTTGACACAACATTTTACGGTTTTTTTCTACATGAACGCACGAGATTATCTTTGGTTCCGAGCGATGTATAGCAAGGCTCAGGTTTAAGCCTGGTACTAACCTGTTTGTGCGAAAATGTTGCACTTATCTCTCCCACGGAAAAGTAACAGTGTTGACTTGCGGGGCGACTTCGATATCTGAGGCGCCAAATTTTAATGATGGCTTTCTATCAAATTTGGTGCGACCGGTAGCGCAGTGTGTTGAGGCATCAGTCTCATGTTTGACTACCGGCGTTTCGGGTTCGAATCCCATCCACGACAACGTTCGTGGCCATGGATGTGCAGGAGGTGCATGCTGGCAACTGCATTCTCCGAAACCAGTTTTTTGCCGTCCAAACGTCAACTGGGCCTCATGGAACAATTGAAGCGCTATGCCCCACAAGGGGTTAGGGTAATTGAGAGAGAGAGAGAGAGAGAGAGAAATGAACGAATCTGAAGTCCTTTTTCGCGAACTCATAGTTGCGAACCTACTATAACGCATCATCATTTATTTTTTTATATTTCTGGGCCACTCGCATTTAGATTTAGCCGCCGATAAAATTTGGCGCCTCAGATATCGAAGTCATGCCAGACTTGCACGCAGCAGCACATTACCGGCGGCGCTCTACACGACACGTGACCTTCCCTCCTACTCAAAAGGCCCGAGGGTTTTCAAGCGAAATAAAGTGCAAAGTAATTGTTTTCGCGTGAAAATTGCTTGTAATGATGTGGAGGGCTTTTTCTTCGAATGAAATATGTCGATACTGAGAGAGCGAAAATTTTCGAAATTTTTGACAGTTTTTGTATGAGATTTCGCACGAAAAACTGATCGACCGCACCCGGTAAAGCTGGGTACTAAGCTTTACCGGGTGCAGTAGTGAGAAATGAGTGACATGTTGCTCTGTGATACGATTATGGCAAGAAAAGGCAAGTTGACGGGTCGAAACACGCGTCAAAGATCACAAATAAAAGTTTTTGGGTCGAGAAACAATACACACACACCCCTAGAAAAGAGTCCTCACATAAGGGGGTTCAACCTCTTATGCATGAACTCGGACCTAAAAACAAAGCACTCTTCTGTCCTCCGGATAGGACCTCAAATTTGGCAACTCCAGGCCCTTGCAATCCGGAAAATATAAAGCCACACCGCTTTACTGTCAGATTTCAACTCAATTCACTGTCGCTTGCAGCTTTCAATGAGCTTTAAGCTCCCCGGTCGTTGCTGAGATGCTGCTGCCGCAGCGGAAAACGCGTACCTTAAGACTACACCCTCATCCAGTTTGAGTTCATCGAGAGTTTTTCTCTCCGAACCCCTAGAGACCATATCCTTGACCGTTTTTTTTAATGTGTCTTTTTCCCTTTTCTTAATTTATTTTTTTTTTTTAATAATAAATAGGAAAACATAAATAGAAACCATGCATCCTACCTTAGAGTCGGAGCCGGGATCGGTGATCGGACTATCCGAAACGGCTGTTGAATTGGCTCGTGTTCCCAGCATGATGGTGGTGGGGCGCTGCTTTCGCTGCTCAATTTTCTGCCGGCTATTATCCAAGATCCTGTCGAAGGATGATGATATAATGATGGTGGTTAGTTAGCACACAACGTAAATTTCACGATAACGAAAAAATCGCACATGATCGGGCGCGTACACGAGAGAGGGGGAGAAGGGAGGCGGGGGATTCGCGTGCACTTTTTGGGGTCGGTTTTTTCTTTTCTCGGAGCACTTATCCGCACAACACGACACACAGACAAAGGAGTAATAAATGAGTGATTTATGCAAAAGCGGAGAGAATCGCACAATGAATGGAGGGGGTAACGTTGTTTAGATTTTAAGGAGAGGGGGTTAAAAAAAGATATAGAGAGAGAAAGGGGAAGGAAGAGAAAAAGGAGAGAAAGAGAAAAGGGAGAGAAAGAGAAAAGGGAGAGAAAGAGAAAAGGGAGAGAAAGAGAAAAGGGAGAGAAAGAGAAAAGGGAGAGAAAGAGAAAAGGGAGAGAAAGAGAAAAGGGAGAGAAAGAGAAAAGGGAGAGAAAGAGAAAAGGGAGAGAAAGAGAAAAGGGAGAGAAAGAGAAAAGGGAGAGAAAGAGAAAAGGGAGAGAAAGAGAAAAGGGAGAGAAAGAGAAAAGGGAGAGAAAGAGAAAAGGGAGAGAAAGAGAAAGAGAAAAGGGAGAGAAAGAGAAAGAGAAAAGGGAGAAAAAGAGAAAGAGGGAGAGAGAAACAAAGAGACAGGGTGAGAGAAAAAAGAGACAGGGTGAGAGAAAAAAAGAGACAGGGGGAGAGAAAAAAAGAGACAGAGGGAGAGAAACAAAGAGACAAGAGGAGAGAAACAAAGAGACAGGAGGAGAGAAACAAAGAGACAGGAGGAGAGAAACAAAGAGACAGGAGGAGAGAAACAAAGAGACAGGAGGAGAGAAACAAAGAGACAGGAGGAGAGAAACAAAGAGACAGAGGGAGAGAAACAAAGAGACAGAGGGAGAGAAACAAAGAGACATTAGAGCGCATTACACGTCCCAGCGGGAGATCAAGGACAAGGCAGCACTCCTTGGAGCGCTGCAATAATACTGAGAGGAGAAAGAGAGAGAGAAAGAGAGAGAGAAAGGGAGAAAGGGAGAGAGAAAGGGAGAAAGGGAGAGAGAAAGGGAGAGAGAAAGGGAGAGAGAAAGGGAGAGAGAAAGGGAGAGAGAAAGGGAGAGAGAAAGGGAGAGAGAAAGGGAGAGAGAAAGGGAGAGAGAAAGGGAGAGAGAAAGGGAGAGAGAAAGGGAGAGAGAAAGGGAGAGAGAAAGGGAGAGAGAAAGGGAGAGAGAAAGGGAGAGAGAAAGGGAAAGAGAAAGGGAGAGAGAAAGGGAGAGAGAAAGGGAGAGAGAAAGGGAGAGAGAAAGGGAGAGAGAAAGGGAGAGAGAAAGGGAGAGAGAAAGGGAGAGAGAAAGGGAGAGAGAAAGGGAGAGAGAAAGGGAGAGAGAAAGGGAGAGAGAAAGGGAGAGAGAAAGGGAGAGAGAAAGGGAGAGAGAAAGGGAGAGAAAAAGGGAGAGAAAAAGGGAGAGAAAAAATGAGAGAAAAAGGGAGAGAAAAAGGGAGAGAAAAAGGGAGAGAAAAAGGGAGAGAAAAAGGGAGAGAAAAAGGGAGAGAAAAAGAGAATAAAGAGAGAAAAAAAGAGAGAAAAAGAGAAAAAAGAGAAAAAAGGGAGAAAAAGAGAAAAAAGGGAGAAAAAGAGAGAAAAAGAGAAAAAAGGGAGAAAAAGAGAAAAAAGAGAGAAAAGAGAAAAAAGAGAGAAAAAGAGAAAAAAGAGAAAAAAGAGAAAAAAGAAAGAAAAAGGGAGAGAAAAATAGAGAGTGAAAAAAATAGAGAGAAAAAATAGAGAGAAAAAAATAGAGAGAGAAAAGAATAGAGAGACAGAGAAAAAATAGAGAGACAGAGAGAAAATAGAGAGAGAGAGAGAAAAATAAAGAGACAAAGAAAAAAAATTAGAGAGAGACGAAAAGATAGAGAGAGAAAAAAATTGAGAGCTATGAAGAGATAGAAAAATGGAAATGAAATTACCCGAGAGAAACGAAGCAATTTTTCGGCAGCTTTGTTTTGCTCTGGTTCTTCTACTATATGGACCGGGCGGGTGTTCCGGCGAAATGAAATAGAATTAGGGAATGTGAGTTTGACTGGTTGGTTCGTGACTATATGGACCGGGCGGGCGTTCCGGGTAGAGGGTGCGTGTCTCTCTGTTTACTTTTCAGCAGGCGGAATGAGTTAAAATTGCTTCAGGGAATTTAGTGTATATAGATTGTGATTATTCTTCCTTATCTCTCTCTTCTCTGAGAGAGAGACAAAGAGAAAAGGATAGAGAGAGAAACAAAGAGAAAAGAATAGAGAGAGAGAAAAGGAAAAAGAGAAAAAAGGGAGAGAAGAGAATAGGAAAAATGTTGTAATCCTTTTCCTCTTCCTCCCCTCTTTCTCTACCTTGCTCTGCCCCCACTGTCGCTTAACTGTTTCACCCTCAGCTACGACATGAGTGCATTTTTCCCAATTCCAAGTCTCCCACAAGGACTGTTTGGAACTTTGCGCCACGGATTAAGGTCGCGATGCGACATGAAAAGGATCTCGAAAGACAATTTTTGTTGACAAACGAGCGATTGATTTGTCTCCGAAGGACACCACCGTCGTCGTCGCCGCCGCCCTCTTCACACCGGCTCAAGGAGCTGCTGCTCCTCTCGCCGCCGCCGTCGTGCCACTGATTAGGAAAAAAAACATTGGCGCGTGATGGTGAATGAATGCTTTCGCCTCCTTCGGAAGGCGACTATGACAACAGACTATGACATGACAGAGAAGGAGGCCGGGGGCTGGAGCATGGCTAATAACAACAACAAAAAAGGGGGAGGCAAGGCGCCTAGAGCCTGACTACTTTCAACACAAGGAGTCGCTCTCATCCCGCCAGGGACACTATCACAACAACAAGAAACTATAGAGAGGGGTCGACAGGGGGGGGGGGGGGGGGGGGGGGGGGGGGTACCAACATCTGACCATAGGGTAGCTCGTCGCAAAAAAAATCCAAACTGGAATGTGCGTACTGTCTGTCAGGACACTTACCGGTCGTCGTCGGCCGGACGGGGGGCGGGCGGAGTATGGTTAATTGAATCGTCCAGATGTTCGGCACTCGCGTTACACACCACTTTCACACGCACCGCGCGCGCACACCCGAATCACACGCAACACGCACACTTCACTTTGCGGACGCA
Organism: Chloromyia formosa; assembly: GCA_964017055.1. Lineage (NCBI taxonomy): Eukaryota > Metazoa > Arthropoda > Insecta > Diptera > Stratiomyidae > Chloromyia > Chloromyia formosa. The sequence goes on from OZ024819.1 coordinate 3,027,832, forward strand.
CGCACTTTCTTCTGCCTTCTGCCACAGAGTGCGATTAACAAAAAAAAATTTGTTCACACGCCGCACGCACACTTTTTCTCTCTGACGCGAGGAGCAGGCACCCACTCTGACTGACTGCACACGTTCAACTGCAATTCGCGCGATCACCTGTGCGCTCACCACTTGTGCCGCTCGCACGCCGCACTTGCCGATATTTAAATTGCACAAAACTCGGGGGGGTAAATCACAGAAAAACAGGCAAATATTCACACGGTGAGGAGCCGCCGCCGCCGAGAGCTCTGTCTGAGACACGGGCACGATACAAAGCAGACAACGAGAACGCGAATTAGACACAACACACGGCACGGGGCACGACGAGACGACGGTCGGTGGTGGTGGTGGGCCTCCAATGGCGGATTGGCTGTCACTTGAGACAGTGGGGTGGGACGCGGGACGGGGACTCACGAAGGCGACGCCGCACGACGACGCCGCAATTCACGAACTTGCGGGTGGCGAGTGTTTTGATTTTTCGCCTGATGCAGATACACTCCCCCGCACGCACTACCGGGTGCGTGAAGACAAACGGGAAAAATTAGAAAAGCGGCACTTTCTATCACTCGCGGGCTAGAGAACTTTTTCACGCGCGCGAAAAACGAGACGACCGCGTCGGTTGGGAAATTTTAATTTGACTGCTGAGGTGACAATTGGAAATGAAATGACAGTTTGCGTGGGCGCCGCGGCGGAATGGCCTGGAAATGGGGAGAACTTGTCGCGAGATGTCAAATGCGATGATTTCTTTTGTCGTTTTGAATGAAATTTTGCAGTATTTTTGCTTTTAAGTTGAGTTGAATGGCTGTCGCGATAATTCAAAGACGCGTCAACGTGCTGGAGTGCGGCACGGTGACTTGGATTCAGGGAACATTCCTCTACACACTCTACATCGTGTGTCCTGCTGTCTGGCGGATTTGTGTCGAACAAACAAATTCCAAACTGGGCTGCCGCCGTAGCACACAGAGCGAGCGAACTGATCATTCATATTTTTGCGTTACAGAGGGAGGTGACAACTACACGACGTTGCCAGATCAGTGAAAATGCGATGAATAAGCTTTTCGATTTTTTTCTAATTGGAGATCGAATCAACGTATTCCAATTGGCGCGATGCTCTTCATTGTCGGAACGCGCGGAAAGGGAACATTGCGCGAAATGACCGCATGCATAGAATCTTCAGAATTGGAAGATGGAAACGAGAGAATTTGTCCCCGCCGACACTGTAAAATCAACGAAAACGCTCCCCCTCCATTTTTTTCTATATTTCATATTATTTATATATATTTCATTTAATTTCATATATATATATATAGTTCATCTTATCATATCGACATTATTTATCCTTCTAAAAAAAAATTCACATAATTTGAATCCAGCCAAATCAAATAGCCTAAAAAACAATGATGAAAACAAAAGAACAGGCGAGAGATAGGGGAGACACTGAAAATTGGGGAAATTTGCGGCACAGCAGCAATTTTAAGGCGACGCCACGTCCGAATCGTCGTCCTCATAGTCCTGGATGCTCTCATGCTGCTGCTGCTCGTTCAACTCCACGCCTTTGGCGTATGGCGGCTGGGGCCGCTCGGCACTGGAGCCCTCGTGCTGCTGCTGGCGGCTACTATTGCAAATATCACGATCCGGCGATATGGTGCCGTTTTGCGGGTGCTGTTGTCGGGATGTTTGTTGTTCGCGCTGTCGTCGCTTGGCACGTTCAAAGAAATCGATGCGCGACAAACGTATTGCTCTTACAATCATTTCGCTTTCGGTCATTTGTGCAAGGCCTAGAACGTGGTTTGGGGGATGGAGGGCAATGAAAATGTGAAAAATTCGGCATTTACCAGAGAGAGCAACTTACCATCTTCAGCGTACGAGGACTCGAGCAATGACTGATAGAATGACGAGACGGGCTTCTCGGATTGCGTGGCCTGCTTGGAGGTGCCTGGTACGCCGCCATAGTCAAAAGACGACCATTCAGCTGTATTGATAACGGCTGGATCGCTTGCGCTCGCCACGGGAATCGCCGTTGAACTGGGCACCTTGATGAGCTTTGCACGTTTATGTGAACACGGGCTGGAGTCACACGAGCTGAAATAAGCGATCGGAAATAAGAAAACAGAGAAGAGACGCTCACGAGTTACACATACCACAGACTGTCCTCGTTTCCATCGCCGTGATGTCTTCGTTTGCCGCGTCGCTTGCCACTGCCACAGGCGCCCGCTGCCTTCGCGTATTTCCTCTTCTTTACGAGTCCCATTTGCGCAGTATCCGTTGTACTACTCGTGCTACTCATGTCCGTGTCGTCGCTATCGTAGCAATCGCCCGCTCCGCTAGTCAGTGTGTCCGCCACCGTGGGCATGATAATTGAATCCACTCCCGCAGGCATGCCAGCAGCCGTGACCATGCTATCCTTTCCATTGTCCACCACACCGCCGCTTCCACAGCCCGCCGAATGCTGTTGCTGCTGCTGCGGGGACTTGATAGAGGCGGACGTGATCGTTGACGACAGGATCGTGCTGTTCGTGGTCGACGAAGCGGTCGATGTGGATCGTGTCACGGTCGTTGTGGTCGTCTTGCCCGCCTGCGTATTATCACGGCACCATTGCAAATACGATTCGCGGGCTATTTGTTCCTCGATCGCTTCATTAGTCGCCTCCCAGTCCGTTGTCTTGAGCTTATCCTCGAACATGGTCTGCTCAATTTCCTGCTGTTCACTGAGACGTATCGCTTCGCGTGTTTGCGACTCGGGCTTGTAGCCGGCCAGGCCCAAACCCACGCCCACCGATGCATTGTATGGATCCAGAATTGCGTTGTAGTGTGAGCCACGCTGATATGACAATCGGAGCGGGTCGTAGCCGTTGTTGATTTGTTCGGAATTGAAAATGTTTGTGGGGGCTGTGCCGACGAGAGAGAGAGGGAGGGAAGAGTGTTTTAATCTTTCTTCAAGGGAAATTTGAGACGCATACTTGTCTGATAGCAGTAGAGCTCGACCGAACGATTGTAAATTTCCGACATGGCCTGGATCTCAATGTGGTTGCCGTGCGAGTCTTTGTTGCGTTTCCGTTTCACGTAGCTGGTTATGTCTTCGGTGACGAAATGGGCGAAATATTCGCGATTCTGATACTGAAAGTAGAAGAGCGAGAGGATTTACAGGATCAGCGGCCCGTGAGCCTTGACCGGGACGCTCAGGACACGCCATACTCACAATATAGTCCATCGTTTGCTGTCTGATCACCTCATGCATCTCCTGATCGCCGAAAATCTGCAACGAAATGGCCCGAAACAAACACGCACCATCCTCGGCAATGTCCTGAACGACGAGTCCCCGCTCGGCCATCGCCTTCATGAATTGCTCGTCGCGATGCTTCCACTCGTCCTCGGTCAGTGCCTGCTCCTTGGGCACGAGATGCTCATCGCCACTGTTGTAGCCCGAATACACGTCCCGGTGCTCCTCGAGGATGCTGAGTAAATCGGCCGGACTGGCAACGGGGCCGGTTGAGCCTGCGCCACCGGCGCTCGACTGGCCCACCGTCGTTCCGTGAACATGTTTCGGCGATTTGCTGCTCACCACGGACGACGACTGATGCGAATTGGCTGCGATGTGCTTCTCGCGTGTGTCGCGCTTATGATGATCCGCGCCGCGATGATCCCGTTTCGAGCGAATGCTGCCCGAGCTGCTGAACACACAAACACACACACACACGTAAATTAAATGTTGCGCGAAAAAGGCGGATCAACCAACAACGACCTACCTCTTGTGCGGGCTGCGTCTGTGGCGCAGGATCTCGTCAAAGACGTCATTACGACGTTGCGGGCTCCGCTGCAATGACAGTTGGGGGGCGAAAGTTGGGTGAAAACTCGCGTCTTTAGGGGGAAGAAGCCAGCCGTCCCCGCGCGGCCGCCTTACCTGACTCTCGGACGACGACTTTGTGGCGAGAATTACGCGATGATTGGCTCCTCGCGCTGTAGACGATTGCGGCTCCTGATCCTTCTTTTCGCTCGCCTTTTGACTTGTCACGGGCTTGATAGTCATTGTGAGGCGCTCCGCCACCCACCAACACCACCACAACGAGCAACAACAACAAAAGACGTAAACGCGAGGCCCTGCTCACGACAAGTTCATTTCACGCGTGGACCACACAGACTCGCCGTGCAAAAGTCCAGACACAGACAGACGGCGCAAATCGTGTGCAATCGAGAAAATGTCGCTCTTAAGTTGGGGAGGGAAATGCAAGAAGAAAATTTCTACACGCACACGGCGAATGACACGACTCGTCGTCGCTGATGGTGGTGCTGCGTTTTCCTCTTTTCCTACATATGTATTTTTTTTGTTTGTTCTGTCAAAATTTCGGGTCGTGTTAAGGCTCTAAAAAGGTGAGTACGCTCGGCGGCCATTTTGTGGGCATCGAATGGAGATTACAGCTGACTGCAGTGGAGATCTGTCATTCGCTAAAGACCTGGACCCGGTGTTTCTTGTTGTATGGCTGTATGCCGATGTGTACTCCACTTTTTAGAGCCTCACCGATACCGATTAGCCAAAAATGCCAAGTTGTGCAGTTCCAAACTGCAAAAGCAGATCAAACCAAGGTTTTCGTTTGTTCAGATTTCCGGCAGATGCTACGCGAAGAGGAGAATGGACAAGGAACACACGACGGACAAATTGGGAACCGAATGATTATTCACGTATTTGTGAGGTAAACGCTTTTACATTAGCACTTTCAGAAAGTGGAGTAAAGTGATTATTTTGTGCAGGTACATTTCGAGGAATGTCAATTTAAAAATGGTCAGAAAAATAAAGAGAACAAACTGGTTACAGATGCTGTGCCAACGTTATTTGATGTTCCGAATCTTCCACGAAGAATCACTCGTGCACCAAGAAAATCAATAATCAAGGTTTGTTAGTGGAAGAATGTTTTCATGGAATTACTTTTGTTAATTTTCCGTCATCGTCACTTGCCGCTTGTTAATGAGACTGTTTTTTATTTTTCAGAAAATCAAACAAGTTAGAGAAACAACCGCACAAGAATTACCCTCTATACAGAGAACAGCGTGCAAGATACCCGGCTTCGATGACAAATCCACTCCAAAAATAGCTCGAATTGACCATTCTTATTGCAAGTTACCTGATTATACATACAATGGAGATGAGCAGGTTTCGATTGATCCTACAAACTCTTTGGACGAAAACTGCATTTCGGGGATTACTGAAAATGAGGTATACAATGACATCGAATCCAATGGAAAATTTATTTTTAATTTATTGCTTATTCGACATATTTTTCAGGGCAATCAACAGAAGCACGAACATTCAGAAATTATGGCTGAAACAGCGTGCAAGAGACCCGGATTCGACGACAAATCCACTCCAAAAACAGCTCGAATTGACCATTCTTATTGCAAGTTACCTGATTATACTTACAATGGAGATCAACAGGTTTCGATTGATCCTACAAACTCTCCGGACGAAAACTACATTTCGGAGATTCCTGAAAATGAGGTATATAATGACATCGTATCCAATGGAAAATTTATTTTTAATTTATTGCTTATTCGACATATTTTTCAGGGCAATCAACAGAAGCACGAACATCCAGAAATTATCGCTAAAACAGTAAGAGAAGCACTGGTGAAAGAAAACGAAGATGTACGTCGAGAAATTGGCACTCTGAAAGAAGTACTCACCTACTCATTGGAAGAAGAAGTCGCTAAGTTGACTCGGGAATTGGAAACCATCAAAGCTGCTCTACGTACATTTCTTAATGAAGAGCAAATAAAAAAGATAGTTGACGGTAAAGTGAATCATTGGTCAAACGAATCAATCATCAGAGGTCTAAAGCTTAGACTAGGATTGTCAGTTCATGGATATGAATTTTTACGAGATAGCGGCTACCCTGCACCAGCGTACAGTACACTTAATCGTAGAATACAAAATATCAAATTGCAATTTGGAATTTTTGACAATGTTCTTGAGCTATTAAAGCACAAAATAAAATTGATGAGCAAAGAGGATAGATATTGTGTTTTGTCGTACGATGAAATGATCATATCTGACACGTTGGATTATGACAAAAATAGCGGAGTAATTGTTGGCCACGTCACATTAGGAGACGATTTAGTCGTAGGAGACAAAATTTTTTTGGTGGTAGTTCGAGGAATAAGGAACCCATGGAAACAAGCCATAGCATGTCACGTCACTCCAAAAAAAGGATTTAATTCGAAGCACTTAAAAAATTTCATTCTGAAATGCATAACAGCAGTTGAGGAAAGTGGGCTTTACGTTACCCTTTTGTCTTCGGATCTTGATGGCAGAAATCGATCTTTGTGGACTTCTCTCGGAATTCAAATTGAGAAAAATGGTGTCAGGAACAATAGTTTTGATTTCAGAGGGCACGCCGTTTATGTAACTCCAGATGTATGGCACATATTGAAAAATTTGAAATCGGCCATGTTGAGACAATCTATTTTGTTACCTGCTGCTTATGTGGAAGCAGAGCATCTTCCGACCAATCTCGTTAGCGGCGACTACGTAAAATTGCTGTGGGAGTATGAAATCAATAACGGTAAAGAGATAAGGAGGCTGTATCATTTACGCGCCTCGGACATTGACCCTTCACCATTCGAAAAAATGAATGTGGGGCCTGCGATACGTTTTTTTTCATTGCAAACTGCAAGCGCATTGGAGATTGCAGTTGAAGACCATATTTTGGATGAAGATGCTCTTTCGACAGCGCATTTCATTCGTAAGATATACGAGTGGTATTCGCTATTGACTTCTAAAGTCAGGAAAACTTCCATCACCTCACGAAACAGCGATAGGAACTACATTTTCCTCCACGGCATGATTGAGTTGTTTAACGATATTGTTTTCGAGAAGGGATGGAAACCTCTGAACTATGCCGGGGTTTTAGCTACTCTATCTTTCACCGACATCGCGGAAATCCTGCTTGCAAACAATTTCGATTTCATCCTGGGGAGCCGATTCACTCAAGATGCAACCGAAAATATTTTTTCTCAAATTCGCCGGAAAGCAGGGAAAATGCCATCAGCTTTGCAGTCCTTAACCGCACTCAGGCTGATTTCAATAGCTCAATTCGTTTCGGATGTCAAGCGCTCGAACTACTGCAGCGACTCAGATGAGTATTTGCTTGATTTCTGTTCAGCAAATAACAAGGAAAATCAATCAAGTAATACAACTGACAAATTGTGTTCATCCTCCGGAGTCAGGCAGCGTGAATCTGATTTAACGATAGAAAGGCTGCCTTTCGAAATCCTAGCCAGAAAAATCAGCCAGTATGATATAAAGACTCTGTTTCATATCGCGGGAAGTACGACCAATGCAGTACTGAAAAAGCCCCTCTGTGCGAACTGCGTCGCATTTTTGTCGACCCAAAATTTGCCAGACACGTCCTTTTTCAACGAGTCTAAAAAATTGAGCGAAAACTTGGATCGCGGTGGATTGAGGCAACCATGCAAGGAAACGTTCCAATTAATTCTAAACTGCGCTCACTTTTATAATGAGCACAAAGATTTAATTTTGCAATTTGGGACTTCGAAGATAATGAGTGAACTAGTAGCAAAACTTGATGGATTGATTCCTAAATGCAAATACGGGTGTGAATTAACCAAAAAGCTAGTCCACCATTTTACCATCATACGTTCCTACGGTGTGAAGAACTTTTCCGAAAACACAAAAAAACAAAAGGCTAATGTATTCGGGTCTGCATCCTTGAAACAAGGAAGAAAATAAGTTGTTTGATCTTGGTCAATAAAATGTGTGATATTTTAATTACAATATTCCTGAAGCATACATATTTATACTACAAAAAAGTAAAACTTATAAGTATTTGTTACAATTACAACATATGAGCTTAATGCTGACAGTTAAGCAAATGAAATAAACTACTTTGTTAAAAACGTTTGTCGATTATAAATTGTCGTGACTTTCAGCTTCTGGTGAATTTTTCGTTTACAAAAGTCATATGTTGAGCGCACGTTGATCACGTTCGCGTGTTTTATGTCAAACGGATTGAATCTTTGCTTGAATGACACTCCATCAGTTTAACAAATGCTCGAGCACCATCGTATTAAAAAAAATAGGTTGATTTATGTCCTTTACAATAGATAATTAGGCAAGAAATAAGCGACGAAACAAACGAGCGGACAGTATGAGACATATAGCCGCACACATTTCTTACCTAATTGCTCGTTTAAATACACAAGAGTTAACACACATTGGTGTAACGAAAACCACCGAATCTTTGTCAAACTGACGGAGTTTCATCCTAGCAAAGATCCGTTTTACATAAAACACGCGAACGCGAATATGCACTCGGCCTTATAATTACTTTACATTATATTTTTGCATGTACTCTGCAACTGCTGGATAGTTAGAGTATAATCTTGCAATAGAGCGCAGACGTTTCAACTGTTGTTTCAAAACCTCAGTTTCATGCAAAAGTGCAACAATCGAGTCCTCTGTGTGCGCATTTTTTTCCTGTTTCTCATTGTCCTGTAATAAACCATTGTTTAGATTTGTAAAAATTATCAATTGATATCAAAATACATATACATACGTTTGTTGCTTTTGATGTAGACGATTCTCCACTGCTAATACATGCCGTTGCATTTTTTCTTCTCACAGGCATTTGTACTCTGCTGTGAAGTAAAATAACATCATTAGGAAATAGCGTTTTACAAAATTCTACCTCGGACGGACGATACACCCGAATGATCATTCAACGAATTATTCATGGGAATGATGATGCTCCAATATTAGAATGATAATTCGCGAGGACGGACACAGAATCGAATTATAATTCGAATGGGAATGACCATCCGGGTGAATCGTCTGTCCGAGGTCGAAATTGTAAGTTGGAGTAAACTTCGCATTCTTTCAGCAACTAATTTCACATGATAAGGGAACACTAATTGCTTTACCGACAAAAATTGGTATCTATTGATACGCGATAAACACACTTGCAGTGATAACGACTAAATTTACCTTGATTTTCTCTTAAATAGAATGTGTTGACTTCGCCTGCATTGACTACAGCAGACAGCACTAATGTTGACAGCTGAGAACTGTCATGTGTACATGCATGCCACACTCCATTGGTTGCCCACAAAATGGCGTCGAGTGTACCTTCCTTTTTAGTGCTCTAGTCGTGTTGTTGCAGGCTGGCCAATCGTTTCTTCGCCGGAGCTGTCATTCAACATTGTGGAGAGCCGCTGTAAATTATTTGCAAGATTTTCCAGTTTCCTCGCTTTCCAGCTCCATGTTTATCTGATTTTTTTCACATATCATCCGACATTTTGCCATTTTTATGTATTTATTTCAGCTGGAAGGTGGAACACTCAAAACAACTTTCAATAAATACGCTGTAAATGGAATTCAATAAACGGTATATGGCACATTGACGGCTCGACAACCACCGCCGATAATGGCTGTCGTTCCGATTACTGACGACGACTACTGAACTTGTCGTGTTCTCAGTTTGACATTTCTCTTTACACCAATCGGACATCGAACGACATATTCGCTACGCGCTGTGTGACTCTGTGTGGGACACAGACTCTGATGGATTTCCACTCAACACTGAAATTTTTCGTGTGAAATAGACGACACGCACGGAGGATCTTGCCAGACGGACGGACTAGCCGATCAAGCAATTTTGCGTATATACACACGCACACACAAACAAACATAGTCCGCAGCCCCGCAGATTCATCAGCAAAAGGCGTCGCGATTTTCATGTAAGCGAGAATGAGGGTGAAAATTTATTGGAAATGCTATCTTGTCGCCCCTCACGCAACCCTTCGTGTCACGCCGTGTGTGTGTGTGCATTCGTGCCGTTGCTCTGGGGCCCCAAAGTGCGTGACCGAAGGGATCCTGCGACCCCCTAATGGGGGCCGGAAAATGTTGCGTGTGAACTGTGTGAAAGTTGTGTCGTTGCATTCTTTTGGTAATGAGGGGGTAGGGTCGCGCGAACGTTTGACGTTTCTCCGTGGTCTTGTTCGCGGTTCCCCGTTGTTCCCCGTCGTGGTGCGACGAAGTCGACATGAATTAGAACGCGCGCCGTGATAAACAAATCTTCGTGTCGCGGAGATGACGGATGGCCGTCGTCGTGTGGGTCTCCCCTCCCCCCACACGCACTTGTGCGAATTATTTGTTTTGTGCTGTGCGTCGTTTCGCCTGTCAATCCGTCTTGAGTGCGTTCAAATCCCACGCCAGCGTCACAGTGACAGCTGCTGCGCGACGGATTTTTTTGTTGTCATGAATGTGGCAGCACTGTCCGTCCAATGGTAGCAGCGTAGGCTCTCCTTTGCATAGGACGACCGACACACGCACGGAAACACGAGAAACGCCAGGCACGAAAAGAGCTCGCAGAATTGTAAGTGGCCCGGAATGCAAAATTGACGGGAATGGTGATCTGATTGGAAATGTGGAGGGCGGACTGGCTGCCTGTGCCAGTGGCGCTATTTCGCTGACTTTTTGTTGAGTGCATTGGGTCGACGCGCTGTGACGGCGGCGGCTGCGGACGCCCGCCGTCTTTGTGTTGTTTTTCGTCGTCGCCGTTGCGTCGCTGTCATGTCGGCCGCCGTGACGAGGGCGCCCGGACCCAGGGCACCCGCTTTGTTGTGTTTTGGGGAGCGTGAGGACAGGCCCACTGCTGACGTTTCCTCCTGGTCCTCTGTATTCGCGGGGTCGAATATCGATCGATCAAATGTGCGAATTTGACGACGTGTGTGTGTGACTGACTGGCTGGACTGTGTGTGTGGGTGTGTGATGATCCCCGCTTTTCGAAATTCGCCACTGCCATATACCGTTATAATCGTTATATCCGGGTTTCTACTTTTTCCGCAGGCCCGACTGAGACACTTTTCTTCTCCAGACGTACCAGCAGACAACATCACTCTCTCTCTCTCTCGCTCGGTCGCTGCATCGTCTCATCTCGTCTCCTCGGTCCGCAGCACCCTAGGAGGAGACAGCAGGATCACAACCAACCGATCACCACCCACTTCTGCTGAACTCCTCTACGTCAGACGATCGCTGGACGAACGAGGGGACGACGATTGGATCCGCAGCCCGCGCAGCGCAGGACACAACCACTCGACACTCCGGGGCGGGGGAGACGACAACGACGTCGTCCCGGCGGACCGGAAATTATCTGTGATATTTGACATTTTAGCCAGGAGGACATCCGGCGACGAACTGTGCGCGTTCGTGCCGCCTTGGAATTTGCACAACAACAACGACAGCGACCCCGAAGACGACGACGACGACAACAACGGCCGCCACCGCCTCCACGACCCCAGCCGAACGTCAACAGTGGCAGCTACGACGACCACGACCGCGCCGACGACGACGAAACGTCAACGATTGCGATCCTTCAGCCAACCGGCCGCGTGCCAATGAACTCGTCCGCATCCTCGTCGTCCGTTTGTGGGGCAGATGGCGGCGGCGGCAGCGGCAGCAGCGACGCGGACAATAATCCAAACAGCAGTGGCGGCGGTGGCGGCAACCAGGAAATTGACAAGAACGGCGCCGGCGGTGACGGCAACAGCGGCGGTCACTTTGCCAGCTTCATGTTGCGAAAGTCGTCCGGGCAACATCACGACTACCACTACACGTCGTCGACGTCCTCCAAACACCAGCCATCAGGTTAGTAGGTCAAACACGACCGTCTGGGTTGCTGCACGCATACACGGACACGACCACCCACTCAGAGACAAGACTTTTCCCCACTTTCCGTCTGTGCGTCATGATCTCACGTACGCATACAGACAGGCACGACCAACCACTCGGAGCAGACCTGTCTGGCCGGTGTCTGGCATGTTGAATGTACCGTTACCGGTTGGGCATCTAAACCGTTGCTAACGGGGTCCTCTCTCAGAACGTTCACTCGATTGACGTGAACTGGACGTTTGTCGAGTTTTTCCGCGCATTTTGTTTCGGTTTTTCCTTTTAATCGAGTTTTTCGCATTTTTTTTAAATTTTTAATTCAACGAAATTTGACGCGCACACTTTGCCCAACAATTTTCCGCCCCCCAAAAGTTGAGAAATTACCGTGCGCGCGATTCCCGCCAAGTCAGACACAGGCGCTTGGTCGTCATGGTGAAAATTTCCACATATTTTCCGCGTACAATCAACAATTTGCCGTTTGTAAAGCGTTGCCTCATGGAGCAGGGTATCCTGGACAGGACAAGTAGGCGGCGGCGGCACCCTCCCCGGGGGCTTCTCAGACAAATAATTTTTTCCGTTTCGTTGCAGACGAACACCTTTACAAAATGGCGCCCGAGGCCGTCGATCCGGCCATTCTGAGTCGCGGCTCGTTGTCAATGCGACGCTACACGCGTTCCGCCCTACTGCTGCTGCGGGACGAGGAATCGTCCAGGACGCGACCCGATTGCACCCAGGATCCGCGTCTTTTCAATTTGGGATTTTGGCGACAGGATGCGGGCGTCGTGGGAACGGGAGTCGCCGCGTCGGGACAGGGCGGCGTCAGCAACACCAGCAGCTACCACGGGCCCGGTTCAGGACTGATTGCGAAAATGGGCGGCGGTGGTGGTGGGGTGAACTCTGGCGGCGGCACCAACGGCGGGCGAATGATCTTTGGCGGCAGTGGCGGCGGAAGCGTCTCCTCCGCCAAGACGATGATTGATCATCGCAGCATTTCGTCCGCGCACCTTATGCCCGCTTTTATGAAACGACGTGCGGCGCCGGCGGCGGGCGCGACCACAACACCATCTGGCGGCGGCCCCGACAAGGAGATTGTGACAGTCACGACGACGCGCGGTCATCGCAAGGAGCAACAGCAGTCGCAGGACATTGTCCTTTCGCCGCAACGCAAATCCATCAACATGGGCTGTCAAATGCCGCCGGCGGCGGCGACGTCGGTCCATCAGTTCGGCGCGGGTGCGGGCAGCGTCGCCGTCGGACCGGATCGCGGCGATTTGCCCAATACGTTACGTGAGCGGCGAATTGGTAGTGGACGTTTGCCGCCGCGCGATGTCAACTGGGACTATCGGCCGGACAAGGATGGCGGCGGCGGCGGTGGGGGACAACAACAAGCGCCGGACAGGGACAACAATGCGGACAATTACAACCCGCCGGCGGGCGTCGGGGGCGGTAACAATCGACGAAGCGCAGACGGCCAGGGATACTCCTCCTATCGCACTGGAAATAGCAACAACAACAACAGAGACAACTCAAATTCGGACTATCGCGATCATCGCTACGATCGACGGTCGTTCGGACGTAACAATTCGGGCGCGGATTATCCCGAACGCGGCGGTGGCGGCGGAGAAAATAATTTGCGTCGTTTTATTTCGTCAATGTCCGGGGGCGGTGGTGGCAACAATGGACCGCATCACGGCTATTCGGGTAACGAGCGTCGTTCCAAGCATTACGACTCGCGTTCGGACGAACCGGAATGGCTCAATGCCGGGCCAATTTCCCAGCACGATACGATCGAGTTGCGCGGCTTTGATGATGCCGAGGATGGGCCGGCGGGGCATGACACCGCCACCACCACCACGAAATCGTCGTACAAAGGCGGGACAAAGTCGTCCGGCAAGGACGACGCGACCGCGACCGTCACTGCGGAGGATGACGATGCGCCACCCCCGGCTCGTAGTACGCCCACGAAAAATGCCAACCACGCCCAACACGATACCAACAACAACATGAATGCTAACAAGACGGGGGCGGAGAGTGGGGACACGGTGACGGATCGTAAACAGCAACAGGACGAGCGCGATTCGAAGCACATGAATTTGAATTTTGAGGACATTCTCCGGATGGAGTCGATTAATGACATTCTCGCCGTAAGTGGACAGAGGGCCGAGGCTAACAGCAGGGCGCAATTAAACACACTTTTTCTCTCTTTTCCACAGAGCGGCGACAACGACAGTCACAAGGGCGGCTCATCGAGATTCAGTCAGTGGTTCAAGCGCTCGAGCAGTCCCATCGGTCACCAGCATCAGCAGCAACCGGCGGCGACGACGACGAGCAACAGTCGACGATCGTCGATTCACGACGAACTGGACAACATGATGAACGGTAGGTGGTCAGCCGGGACACGCTTTATCCTTTTGACACTTCTCGGTCTTATTTGACAGTTGACGTTGGCAACCAGGCGGCCTTTATGCATCATCCGCAACACCCGGGCCAGCAACAGCCGCCGCATCACCACCATCACCCGACACCGGCTGGTGCCGCCGATCAATATTTTGTGCCAATTTCACCGACGACCGGCGGTCCGATCAACAGTCAGCAACGATCGCAACCGCCTCCGCCCAATCATGCACTACTCGAGTTTCTCGTAAAGAACAATTTCATCGGACAGAATGCTCAGCCGGCGCCGGCTGCCGGTCAATCGACGACTATGGGCAATCAGACGCCTGGTCCGAGTAAGTGTTGAGATCTCGTTAGTATTTCGTGGACATCTTACGACCCCTCCATTCCCTTTTTTCGTTACAGCGGGCGCTATTCCAAGTGTCGAGGAGCTTGAGGCGCGCATGCGTAAAAACGAGAATCAGGCGGATGCTCTCATTGCACCGTTTGGCGGCACGAAATTGTCCACAACGGTAGCGGCGGCAGCCGCGCGACATTTAAATCGTGGCGGTGGTGGCAGTGGTGCCACCTCGCCGCCTGCGCCCCAACCAAACGACATGGAAGTGTTCCGGAAACTCATTACGGACCTGCAACAGCAACAACAACAGCATCAGCAACAACAGCAGCACCAACACCAACAACAGCATCATCAACAAATGTTGCTCCAGCAGATGCTTTTGAATCGCTCGCAGCAACAACAGCAGCAGCAACAACAGCGCACGCTTCAGCAGCAGCTCCAGTTGCAACAGCAACAACAGCTGCAACAAAAGCTACTTCAAATCAGTCAGAGTGCCGTGCCGCAAGGCGGCGCGCCGGGCACCACCGCGCGCAATGATCTGATCAAATTACCCGAGGCGCAGAGCATCATTCAAGGTAGGTGGTTGTCGTGCCACGTCCCCCCCCCAATTGACGGTGATGGTCCAAACTGTGTTTTGTCTTGTTTCTCTCTCTTATTGCTGCCGATGTCTCTTCTCTGGCTCATTTGCTGTGCACAGGCATAGCACGCGGCGATATTACGCAAAATTCGTTGCTTCAGCAGCTTGCAAGCTCAACGATTTCGGTTCGCGATCGTGAAATTATCATTTCGGCGCTCAACTACTTGAATCAGCAACAGGCTCCGCCTCCACCCCAGCCACCACAACAACAGCAGCAGCAGCATTCCAACACGTCGCCCGTGCGACCAATGATCTCTCCCTCCTCGGCGATTGTTCATCAGCACTTGCAAATGCAGCAGCAGCAGCAACAGCAAAAACATTTGGGCAAAATTGGCAGCAGCAGCAGTCCATCGATTGGCGGCTGCGGCAGCGTGGGGGATGTTTCCACGGCCCCGCCCCCTCCTCCGCCGTCGCAATCCACGTCCAATGATTTGCTCCAATCGCATCTTTTGTTTCAGCAGCAGACGCAAAAGCAGTTGCGTCTTTCGCCACTACCCAATGGTGGGTGTTGAATTTTTCATCCGCCCCTCTTGTCCCCCTGATTGTTTCGTTTTTGCTTTTACGGTTTTTTTTCCCCGACTAATTTCTCTCCGGGGCCATTCATTTGCAGGACTTCCGCAGCGCATTCCATCACCGCGCGAATTGCAATTTCACACGCAAAGCATCATGCATAATGCGCTGATTAAAAAGAAGCTTGAGGAGCAGCAGGAGAACTATCGGCGTCGGCAAGAGATTGAGAAAATGCAACAGCAGCAGCAACAACAACACCAGCAGCACCACCATCACCACCAGCAGCAGCATAGCAATAATGGTGGCGAGCAGCAGGATCCGTCACTTCAGCATCAATTTGCCAATTCGCCGCCTCCGCCGCCCAATCAGCAGCAACAACAACAGCAGCAACCGCCCACCCATAACAAACAAGTAAATTCGCCTACACCGCTCGCTTTCACGCCTACTTCCGTTTTGCGCAAGATGACTGCCGAGAAGGAGAGTTTTCTGAGTAACAGCAGCAGTGTTGCTGGCGGGGGTGCGGGGAATGGTAGCGCTGGCAATTCAGACGCATCGAAAAATATGAATGCGGCCACGAATGCCATGCAATCGCTTTTACTTTCAAATGTTGCAGCGGCGGCAGCAGCCGCGGCTGTAGGTCATCACGGCCAGTCGCAGCCACGCATGATTTTGGGCAGTGGTAGCACGCTACAGCAACAGGCTCAACAACAGCAACAACAACACAGTCAATCGCAACAGCCGCAGCAGCAACAACAATCGAGGCAGGGCTCGTCTATCTCGCCCCAAACGGCCGCCCTGCATCAAGCGCTACGCAATAATCAGGCGAAATGGAATCAAATCAACAATTTACAACAGAAACCCATGGGTAAGGCGATGGGTGGTGCTTTTATTTTTTTTTTGTATATTGACAGTTTGTGCTATTCCTCAGGTCGTCCAATCGTCAAAGGTCGTCCCGTTAGCGTTCCCGATCAGCCCACGCCAATGCCATCGGTCATGATGTCGCCCGCCGCGCAACAGCAACAGATGCCATTCGGGCCGAAAGTTGAGTTTCATCAACAGCAGGCCGCCTCCCAACAGCAGGTAGGATTGACTCTTTTCTCACGTTGACTCGTCCCTAATCCCCTCCCGTTTTCTGTTTCTCTGTCTCAGTTGCAGCAACAGGCGCAACAGCAGCAACACATTCAGCTGCTACAGCACCGTCAGCGCATTCGCGCTCAACAATTCCAAAACATGCAGTATCGCCAACAGCACGGTCTACAAAAATCGGGAAGCGCTGGAAGCAACGGTGAGTAGAGAAAAAATGAATTAAAAAAAAATGGTCACTCAATTTTTCCCCATGTTTTTTCGCAGTGACTGACGCGACGACATCATCGTCCAATGCAAATTTGGGCGTTGTAGCCGGCATGATGCAAGCCGCCGCGGCCGCCAATAGTCCAACAACGGGCGTCGTCAATGCCACAAATGCAAATAACAATAATAGTGGCGGTGGCGCTAGCAACAATAGTGCTATCGGTATCAATTATCAACGTGATGGCGGTCTATCGCCGACTAGTAACCAATTGGCACGCTGGTTCTCGCCTGAATTGCTCGCGAAAGCATCGGCCGGCAAATTGCCGTCGTTGAATATGAGCCAGGCGTTGAGTTTGGAAGAGTTCGAGCGTAGTATTCAACATTCCTCCGCTGCAGTTCACAATTAAAGCGAAACATTTAAAAAAATTCAAAAAATCCAAAAATAAGAAATATGCATACTGAGAAATCTACTATAGACCCACATCTCCCATGGGAGAGAGACACACTCGTCAAAATAATTGCGCGAGAAGCAAACACGTGAGAGAAGCGCAATTCACCAACAGAAAGCAGCGAGAGAGAGAGAGAGCAACGCTCGGGTGAGTACATCGAGACGTTCATATTATGATCACGCAAAAACGTCCATTCTGTGCTCTTCCCCGAAGCGCTATCGCGTCGTCTGCCCCGGTTAATTTTTAATCTAGTTTTTACTCTTGTTATCATTATTTCCCGTACAATTTGCCCCGCCTCCTTTCCACACTGACTCTCTCTTTTCGTCTGTTCTGCTGCCGCCTATCTGTCCTGTTGTCCTCTTCTTCTGAGATGACCCCCTCCCCCCTCCAGCCAGTCCGTCAGTCCCATCTCTTGAACTTGAAAAACACCGCCCCCTTTTACCTCGCCCTGCCAATCCTCCTTTCATAGTTCATTCTAATCATGTGCGCCTATAAAATTATTGTACACACTCACACAACACTCTTCAATGAACATATTCTATATCTTATATAAATAATGTATAAATTTTTATTGAATCTTCTCTGCTGAAGTCAAGACAAAAAAAAAAAGATCTGAAACAATTTTTTTTTTGATGATGAGATGAAATCATAGCGAATAAATTTAAAAATAAGATGAAAGATAAACACATATACTATGCATAGAGAGAGCGAGAGAGAGAAAGAGATATGAAAGATACAAAAAATAGAAATCATGGTATATATATAAGCCCAACAACCACTTTATGAAAGAAAAAAATGAAAATTGATCTACTCGTTTAAATATTGATTATTTTTATTTAAAAACAATACAAAAAAAAACATTATAATAAGGAGAAAAGAAGAAAAAAAAGAGAAACCGAAGAAGCAACAAATGAAATGAAATAAAACGTTTAGAATTTATGAACAGCATTTGCAAGAGTTTTGAATTTATTCAGAAAAATCGCGGTAAAAGGAGGGGCGGGTGTTCCCCTGTTTCAGTTTTCTCTGTTGTTACCCATACTACGAATCTGCAGAACGGGATATGACCTGCTCCTATTGGCAGTCTTCATAATTCGTCCTGTCGCCAGTCCTCACAATTCGTCCTGTCGCCAGTCCTCACAATTCGTCCTGTCGCCAGTCCTCACAATTCGTCCTGTCGCCAGTCCTCACAATTCGTCCTGTCGCCAGTCCTCACAATTCGTCCTGTCGCCAGTCCTCACAATTCGTCCTGTCGCCAGTCCTCACAATTCGTCCTGTCGCCAGTCCTCACAATTCGTCCTGTCGCCAGTCCTCACAATTCGTCCTGTCGCCAGTCCTCACAATTCGTCCTGTCGCCAGTCCTCACAATTCGTCCTGTCGCCAGTCCTCACAATTCGTCCTGTCGCCAGTCCTCACAATTCGTCCTGTCGCCAGTCCTCACAATTCGTCCTGTCGCCAGTCCTCACAATTCGTCCTGTCGCCAGTCCTCACAATTCGTCCTGTCGCCAGTCCTCACAATTCGTCCTGTCGCCAGTCCTCACAATTCGTCCTGTCGCCAGTCCTCACAATTCGTCCTGTCGCCAGTTCTCACAATTCGTCCTGTCGCCAGTTCTCACAATTCGTCCTGTCGCCAGTTCTCACAATTCGTCCTGTCGCCAGTTCTCACAATTCGTCCTGTCGCCAGTTCTCACAATTCGTCCTGTCGCCAGTTCTCACAATTCGTCCTGTCGCCAGTTCTCACAATTCGTCCTGTCGCCAGTCCTCACAATTCGTCCTGTCGCCAGTCCTCACAATTCGTCCTGTCGCCAGTCCTCACAATTCGTCCTGTCGCCAGTCCTCACAATTCGTCCTGTCGCCAGTTCTCATGATTCGTCCTGTTGCCAGTTCTCATGATTCGTCCTGTCGCCAGTTCTCATGATTCGTCCTGTCGCCAGTTCTCATGATTCGTCCTGTCGCCAGTTCTCATGATTCGTCCTGTCGCCAGTTCTCATGATTCGTCCTGTCGCCAGTTCTCATGATTCGTCCTGTCGCCAGTTCTCATGATTCGTCCTGTCGCCAGTTCTCATGATTCGTCCTGTCGCCAGTTCTCATGATTCATCCTGTCGCCAGTTCTCATAATTCGTCCTGGCGCTAGTTCTCATAATTCGTCCTGTCGCCAGTCCTCACAATTCGTCCTGTTGCCAGTTCTCATGATTCGTCCTGTCGCCAGTTCTCATGATTCGTCCTGTCGCCAGTTCTCATGATTCGTCCTGTCGCCAGTTCTCATGATTCGTCCTGGCGCTAGTTCTCATGATTCGTCCTGGCGCTAGTTCTCATAATTCGTCCTGTCGCCAGTCCTCATAATCCGTCCTGGCGCCAGTTCTCACAATTCGTCCTAAATTTCGATCTAGCCAGCGAGGATGCCTCTGAACTGAAGTAGGGGGCGCATTACACGTCCCAGCGGGCGATCAAGGACAAGGCTCCTTGGAGCGCTGCAATAATACTTGTAGGGCGAGGTGCTCGTGAAGCACGCGGTGAGCCCCAAGGAAGGGGCTGTAATATAATTTGAAAAATTTTCGCATGGCTCACCGCGCGCTTCGCGCACACCTCGTCCTTCCTACATTTACGCAGCGCTCCAGGGATCGGATCTAAGGATTCCCCTAGGATTCAGACACATCCAGCGGAGAAAAAGGCCCCTCAACGAGCTAAGCAGCGGCCTATGCTTGCTGTAGCTCAGTTCGGGAGACGTGGGCGGGGTTTTCGCCGCTCGTTGCCCCTGTCCTTTACGTATTAATAAAAATTCATAGGCCTGGGGAAAACAACACAAACAGGGAAGGTAAAAATGGGGAATGATAAAAAATGAGGCTATAAGGATGGAATGGTTGTCGGATGACGCAGATTCCCTCGCGTTCACATCAGGGTCCAGGCGTAATGGGACTCTTGGCCTCTGGTTTCGTACCACCGACAGATCCTTACTCATCAGGTGCTGCCATAGATCTGCTGGTGGGAGCAGCACAATCAGACCAGAATATGGTTCATTGCAGAACTGAAGTAGGGAGGGAACGCATTGCACGTTCCAGCGGGCGAGGTGCGCGAAGCGCGCGGTGAGCCGTAAGATAACAGCAACGATCTATTGTAGATAAATTTCGATCTAGTCAGCCAAGATGGCTCTGACATGTCCCAGTTGGCGATCAAAGACAAGGCAGCGCTCCCTGGAGCGCTGCAATAATACTTGTAAGGCGAGGTGCGCGCGAAGCGCGCGGTGAGCCCTAAGGTAAGAGCAAAGAAAGGATCGTCTCCAATATAATTTTCTCTCTACTACTTTCACGTGGCGCTCCAAGAGCACTGCCTTGTCGTTGAAGACCCCCCCCCGGGGATTTAAGGCGCCTGGATCGACCCTCAAATTTTTTACTCGGAGTCCGAGTTCACCCTGACGACAGAGCGCGTCATTAAAACACGTTTTGTTTATTTTATATTATTTTTATTACAAATTTATTATAAATTCCTACTTTATTGATTTATCTTCGTCTTGTCTGTATTTGTGTGTGTGTGTGTGCGTGTGCGCTGAGCTCACACACACCCACACACAGACCTACATCTCATTCTCATTCATATTACTTAACTGACTCTTTTTTTTCTTGTCTTGTTCATTTACATTTACTTCACATATTATTTTTATATAATTTACAAAAATTAAAAAAGGCAAAATCATAGATAAGAAAATTAAAAACAAAAAGACAAAGGATCGCAAAGAATAAAATGAAATAAAAATATTTATAACAATATATAATCATAGAGAGGGGGAGGGGCGAACGCGGAGAAGGAGGATCGAAAGGAGGCCGCCGCGAGGTGGCCATTTAAGAAAAAGGACAACATTCAGATGAGTAGTTTGCGTGTGTGCGGTCAAGGACAGTGGGTAGCGCGCTACCAAAGGATGTACAAGGCAAGGTGCGCCTCGCAGCCCGCATTGAGCCCCCGGGATTAGGGTTCCTTGTGTAGTGTGTAGTAACTTTTACCCATGAATTTGAATCCGCCAATTTGAAATGGCATGTGGAGGCGGGTGTTGCCAAAGTGAGGGATCTTTAGGTATGTCGTAACGCACGTGTGAATAAGTCTGATGGGCATAGGTCCCGTGAGTCCTTTCAACAAGCACAAGGGCTTTAAGCTAATGCGTTTTTAGTCTAACGGTGGCGGCTCACACACGCACAATTAATCTGCTGTTGTCCATTTTGTATTTTATTTGTTTTTACAAAGTTTTTACGATTTTTTTTGCTCCTTTTCTGTTTTTTTTCCTGGTTTTATAAACGTACAAAAACAATTACTATATAATATTACAATATATAAAAAAAACTTAAGGACTACACTGAAAGCTTATGTAAACGTTATTATTCTTGGTAGAGCTGCGGGGACGCGGTGCTGGTGTAGTGTCGATTGAAGGCGCCGCGCGAATCTTTTTATCTTTTCTGCTGAAGGGAGTTTTCACGAGTAGCCGCAAAAAACGTGTCATGCGATACGCTCGATTGAGTAGAGGAACACTGGGAATTGTGGATGAACTTTAGGGACCTCCAAAAAGTTCGGTTCAGCAATTCTCCGACAAGGGCGGCTATTGCTTGATAGATGCGTACACTATAGGGGAAAAAGGGGAACTTGGAGATTTGGATTCATAAATCGCGCGCGCGTTGGCATTTCTGGGCGACAGCAACCGACAATCTTTCGCTGTTTTTTAATCACACAATTTCGAACAAATAACGAAAAACAAAAGCTCATGGAAAAAGGCACATTTGTTGTTGTTGTTGTTTTCTCCTATTCTCGTACGACGAAACGAAAGTACGCGTCCAGGAGATAAGGCTAAAGGCGCAAGTAGAGTAAAAGGAATCGACTGAATTGTACTGAAAAGTACCAAGTATCTATACATCTAATTTTTTTATATGCTCGAGGTGTTGTCTCTCTCTCTCTCTGTGTTTATCGACTCGCTGAACACGTACGTGTGAAATCATATATCACGTCACATCATCAGTTCAGTGTGCCGGGCTTTCGGATGGCCAAACGTCTTCGATTGGCCAATAGTCCTAGACCACGTGCCGGTTGTTCGGATGCCGCTTCGACAATTTGTGGTGCCGCGTCGGATGCGGCCTCGTCCTTTGGATCATTCTCGTCGCCCGCGACATTTTCATCATCGCCGGCACCCTCGCCAGCGGCGCTCTCATCATCACCGGCCGGAGTTTCTGAAAAAAGGAGGGGAAAAAAACACACACACAACAAAATGGGATTAAGGATCATATCTCGTCGATACATGAAAATTTACAATATTTACCTGTTGTGCTCGATGAGGCACCGATACGTCGACGACCGATCAAGGGATTTGGCTTGCGTACAATGACGGGGGCGGGAGCTTTAGCAGTCTTTTGGGTGACTTGAATCTTTGGTCGATTTTTCAAACGATTGAGTCCACTACCGGCGGCCGGTGTTGGTGCCGGCTCTTGGGCGGCCCCCTTATCGCCATCGGTCGATGAAGCCTCTCCATCGGTTGCTGGTGTCGCGGCGGCGACCGTCTCATCGTCAGTTTTTTCTTCGGCTGGAGCCGCGTCCTTGGCGGCCGCAGCTGGCTTCAATGGATTGACACGACCGCGTGGAAGCAATCGGTTAGCACCCGCGGCAGCGCCACCCGGACGTCCCAAATTGAAGCGTGACGGCCGGGGCAATGAGGCGGTCGCTTGTGTGGGCTTATCACCGCCGTCGGACGAACTGGAAGCGTCGCTTTCGCCCTCCGATGTTGAGGCTGGCGTGCTGGTGCTGGCAGCTGGACGTCCGCGTCCACGTAAACTCAATGCAGGTCGGGCCGGACGTGAACGGGCCGTTGTTGAGACTGGTTTCGAGTCGATCGTATTCTCGTCGGCCGACTTTTCCGTGGTTGAAGCGCCGCGAAGGTTGAAACGATTTCGAGCTGTAAAATGAAAAATAGGAGGTGTGTGTGTGAGAGAGAGAGAAAGAGAGTTAATTTTCCAACTAGACTTACTTCTTCCGCGAAGCGACGATGGTTTGGACTCCTCCTTCTGGACTTCCTCCTTGACTTCTTCCTTATGCTCCTTGCTTGGGCGTGGAGTGCGTCCGCTTCCGAATGATGGCCGTCCGCCGAAACGTCCTGCAATAAGATATATCACGTGTTAGATCCCCCCGCCCTCTCTATTCAGAAAGGCGTGCGCTTACCTTTCGTCTTTCCTCCGCTCTTGCCAGTTTCTGCGGGTGCTTCGGTGGTCGTGGTCGTGGTAGCGCTGCCGTTCTTCAAACGGAACCGATTGCGACTGCCACCGCCGACTCCGCCTCGACGACCCGGCGCCGGCGTGGTTGTGGTTGTTGTAGTCGTGGTTGTTGTTGGCTCGGGCGTAGTTGTTGTGGTCGTAGTTGTAGTCGGCTCCTCTTCAACGATTGTGGTCAATTCATCGGCACTGGTCGTGGGCACATCGGTTGTGGTCGCGTCAACACTATCGCCCGTTGTCGCGTCCATATTAAAGTTCTCGTTGGCAATAATCGCGTACAGATCCAGGGCGGCCTTCTCCATCAACGGCGTGGTATTCTCCACATCCGAATCGGCGGGATTTGTCGTTTGCGGCACACTGTCGGCATCGGCCGCATCCTCCACGGCACGCGCTTCACCCTCCTCGCCATCGGTCGACTTTTTGCTGAGCTCATTCTCGATATTGCGATTGCTCTTCACTTGCTTCTCGTCCGTGTTGAATGAATCGCTGTCGACCAGGTCCAGACTGGGACGTTTGACACCGGTCCGGCGTCCACCGGCGGCGGGCTTCTCATCGACCGCCTCCGGGGCGGGCGTAACATCGCCACCGCGACTGCGTGGCGGGAAACGGGTGTTTTGTGGCAAGCGACCCTCCTCAACATCAGCAGCCGCGGCATTCGCTCGACCACGTCCACGCGCGCCACCAATCTCATTATCCGGCGTCGATGTTGTGCTACGCTCAATATTGGTATAACGCGACTTGCCACGTGTTGAGCTCTCGCGGGCAGCCGATGACTGTTCGGAGGCGGCCACCTTTTGCTTCGTCTGACCACCCTGACCCTTCTCATTCTTCTCGTCCTCGTCGTAATAGTAGTACACATACTCGTATTCATAGTCCTGACCGTTGGGTCCCTTCTTGATTTGAATTCGTGACTTTTGATTCGTCTCGGAGCCGGCCTCCTCCAAATTGATCGATTGATCGACCAGACCCACATTCGCCACAATCACATCATCGTCCGCCATTTTTACGGGTTGCTCGCTAGTCGTGAGCGTGTTGATCGGTGCCACGGTAACCGACTCTTCGACCGCACGTTTCGATTCAATGCTCTTCATAACATCCTCGTTGATTAGAGCACTCAGCACCGGATTGAGTTCCGGTCGCTCCTTGGTCGAGAGTAAATTTTGTGGATTTTGTTGTTGCATTAGGTCGAGATCGGCTGAAGACGCGGCCGAAGACGCTGCCGCATCATCGTCATCGAGTAATTTGATGATGGGTCGTTCGTTGGTGATTTTATGGGCCGTTTGAAATTCACGATTTTCGGTGATTTTATGGGCCGTTTCAAAGGCGCCGGCCGGCTCTGAGCTGATGCTGCTCGAGACGGTTTTTACAACGCGAACATTGGCGGGCAGATCGTCGGCACCTATAAGTGTTATAAGTCCCAGAAGACAACTGAAATCGAATGTGCAAGCAAAATGAAAAATATCAGTAAAATTGCTAGGAGATGGGGCGGTCGTGAAGGGGAAAAACAAGGCCTTAAAGTGGGCTCCAGCGATAATGACAAAATGAAAGAGTCAAGCGAGTAACCGCCTCATTTCCATATTCCATGTTTTGATCCTGCTAGGGACTCGACGATCTTTACAAGTTGTAATGAACCATATTCTGGTTTGGTTGTCCTACTTCCACCGCGGCAGATCAATGGCAGCACCTGATGAGTGAGGATCTGTCGGTGGTACGGAACCAGAGGCCGATAGTCCCATTACGGCTGGACGCGAGGGAATATGCGCCGTCCGCCAACCATTCCATCCTTATCGCCACATTTTTTTATCACCCCCCCCCCCCATTTTTACCTCCCGTGTTTGTGTTGTCTTCCCCAGGCCCATGCATTTTTGTTAATACGTAAAGGACAGAGGCAACGAGCGGCGAAAACCCCGCCCACGTCTCCCGAACTGACCTACAGCAAGCATAGGCCGCGCTGCTTAGCTCGTTGAGGAGTCTTTTTCCTCGCCAGATGGCACAGCCCGACCTTCACGGTCAACTATGCTACCTTAGGAT
The DNA here is from genome assembly GCA_964017055.1 of Chloromyia formosa. Classification (NCBI taxonomy): domain Eukaryota; kingdom Metazoa; phylum Arthropoda; class Insecta; order Diptera; family Stratiomyidae; genus Chloromyia; species Chloromyia formosa. The sequence goes on from OZ024819.1 coordinate 3,053,420, forward strand.
CCGTCCCTACGAGCATGTCCGGATGCCCATCAAACCGTCCGTCAGAAAGTGGCTCACTAGTTCCGAGCGTATTGATAAGAACGAAAGTGACCTCCCCTCCCGCATCTGCTTGGAAGGGCTGAACGCTAAACCACTAACGATACGACAGATTCAAGCGAGTAACCTTCAAACGTGTGCTGATAAATTCTACTCGCGGCGGCTGCTGCCCTGTACAAAAAATAAAAAAAAAACATTCAACTAGAGCAAGAATCGCTTCTACCGGCACCTAGTGTCAGGTTCTCGGCCCGGAAAAAACCGTAATGTCCTCTCCGCCTCTCTCCCTCTCTCTCTTTCTAATGACCCCGAAAGAAAAACGAAAGATTTAAGCGAGTAACCTTCGCCTTTTCGCTGAAAATGGCGTGGCTATTTCAACGACACTTCCTGATCGATGACGGTAGAGTTGGATACAGGAAGTGCATGTTGGGGAAAATGTTACAGTTTCGCATAGTTGTCGCGTCCAGCAGCCCGTTGCCCCTCAAATGGCGCGGCACGGAACGCGCGCAACACACGTTGACCATGAGCCAAGAATGCACAGAGTGCGGTCGTCGCAAAACACGGACTATGTGCAATATATAATTCTCTTGTAAAGATTGCGTAGTTTTGTGGCATGCTGCCGTGTGATTAGAACACAAGAGAAGAGGAAGAGGCGGGGGGCGTCGGTGGGGCGGCAGGTTTTACTTGCCAACAAGTCTGCTGATCTGTGTGCCCGCGAACCTTTCACATTTATATTTTATATATCAAAGAGCGTCGTCGTCGTTGTCGATGTCGTCAGATAGCTAGATATATGGGTAATTATTTCGGCTTCATTGAATTGAGGTTATGTTCAGTGTGATTGCGAGTGCTTGGGGAGGACGCGGGCGGGAGGCGATTAAGGGCTGCTTTCAGTCTACTCGAAGAATGACGCCGGGGGAGCGACTGAATGAACCTGGAGGGCGTTCTGAAGAAAATAAAAATACAAAATCGTTCCAGTGGCATTAGAGGGAGGGGAGGGGGAGGTACCCTGGTAGTAGCTCCGCTAACCCTAGATATAGCTCATATACCCCCAAGAGTGCCATGACCATCCACAAGGAGCTTATCTACTCCAGGAGTGGCCCAGCTACCCGACAAATAGCTCAGCCACCTCCGGGAGCAGTGCATGGGGACTTTATTGCATCCCTCGCCCCTCCTCCACTAAAACATTGCTCGCACCCAATCGCGTAATCCGCTTGTTGCGTTATTGCAAGCAAACGGCAAAAGTGAGAGTGATCTATGGAGGCTCCGTAACCTGTCGCCCCGTCGCAAAACAATCCATCGAACGACACGATGAATAAGAAAAATGTTTATTTTCACTTTTGCCTCGCTCCTGCCCGCCCTTTCTTCCACCCCCCTTGTCACGCCGCAAAGAAAGACACGAACGAGGAAAAAGAGAGTGGAAAGAGCCATCCATCACTATGTATCGATCTCTGTGCGTGGTACATCTCTCCATCTGAAAATGCCAACATTTCAGAATGTGTGTCAAGGTGAGACTGTCTTACGCTGGCTATCTATGTATCTGAACCTCCTCAACACCGCTGGGGATCTTTGACGAGACCGGTTCTTTGATCTTTGCATTTTGTTGGCTGTGTCTTGTGCATGTGCCTTTCTAAAGAAAGAGATACAAACTATTCGCTAAAGATCGCGTCATTTGATCCATAGATCGATTGGGAATTGGCATGGGTTTAATTTCTGGAGTGAAAGAGTTGCACTTTTGTCGGCCACGCATTGCGGGGGGCGGGGACCTTCCAAGTCTAGAGAGGGTTCTCAAGCTGGAACCTTAGCTCCCTCCGAAAACCGGGTCTCAACCATTTTATGGCTCAAATTTAGTCTTTTGTAGGGAAATATCGGAAACCCCGAGGGCGAAATTTACATACGACCTTGCCATCATGCGCTCAAAAACACATTCCAATCATCGTGCGACCCAATTTCGGTCACATCTTACATAATCTGACCGAAAATCCGTCAGCCCATGTGGCCGACCGGTTCACGTCGCGCCGTTACGGTGTCGTTGCGCACTCAAAAACTTGAATCTCGATGATCTTTTACGTTGGATAATTTGAATTTTTAGCCTGTCCACAAGTGGAGAGAAAAAAAATAATAAAAAATAAATAAAAACTGAAAAATACCAAAAACCGTCGCGCGGCCGCCAACACCATAACGACGTGACAATTTGCATAAATGAAAAGGCCGCGCGCACACGAGAGTAGGTACAAAACGAAATATTTTATAATATTTGTGTGCTACGCGGTTGCATCACACACTGCTCAGGTATTCATAAAACTACCTGCTGTAGAGAGACCCCGGTTCGCGCCCCAGGCTGGCATTTAACAAGCTTCGATGCTTGACGACACACGATCAGGTTTCCCCGTGTGTACTGCGTGCGAGCAGTCATTTCACTTTATACAATATATGAGCTCTCTGGAGCGCTACTGATCTCTGCTGACAACCGACTTTTCATTTTGTGCCCCCAATCCCCCCAGCAATCTTATGCCGCCCCTTTTTTTCGATCCATTGGGATCATATTGTACAGGGTCTGGTGTAAATTCCGACAACGACCTTCATGCTCTTTCACCGCTCGCGTTCGCGGATTGCGCAACAGTCGAAAGTGGTGCGCTGGAATGCAAACAATTTTGTTTCCGGCTTGATGCGGTCTGAAATGTCGTCGTTGAGAGCGCGGAGCAGCGAGAACGATAAAATTCCCCCCGGCTCCAGGCTTATCCGTCAACAAAGAAAAAAGGGCCTGCTGAAGAACACCGGATCGGTCCCAGCGCCCGTCTTTCACGGTCATTATGCTACCTTAGGCTCCGTTCCCACGGGCATGTTGGGATGCCCACCAGACCGTCCGTTACAAAGGTTTCGATAAAAAAAAGATGCAGCCGTCCGGGCTTAGAAAGGTTCTACTGGTCCAAGCGACCCGTCTCTTCCTCCGTAAAAAAAGTTTCACGCTAAAAAAAAACCTATTCTGGTCAAAAGCAACTGCAACGCCGTGCTCGCGAGAAATAGGTCCCGTCCAAAAAGAAAATGCCAGACCAAAGAGGACGCGCGCATACACAAAACAGGATCCCGCGCCAAAAGAAGGTTTTGCCTGCATTCCAGTGAAGGTCCCGAGCAACGAAGGTCCAACTGTTTTCTTTCAAGTGCGCGGGACCCTCTTTGATCGGTTTCACCCAAGAAAGGCGAAAGTGGCAATGGATAGGTTAAACTCTCCGAAAAGGGCCGAACAACATTGCTCAACAGGCCTCGATTGGGATCCGCAGGGAAGCAAAGCAAATCACCGTGTTGGACGACCTAGTAACACCTGAAGAAGATCAGTTAAGAGAGAGGGTGCCTCAATAGGCAAGTCGTGGAGTGAGCTGAAAGTCATGGCGATGAGCAGAACGGGGTGGAAAGTAGGCGTGATTAATGCCCTATGCCCCACAAGGGGTTACCAGGAACTAGAGAGAGAGATTCGTCTGATCCGCACCCTTTTGCCCAAAGAATCTTCACATTTTCAAGTAATTAACGTTTCACTCAGTTGAGCTACAGGTCCGCCGTGTGCCCCGGACCCCCAGGTCCACATTATTCTCCTATTTTAGCCTTTCGCCCGCCTCCATCTCTTGGTCATGCTTGTTGTCGGAGGGCCATAAAATGCAATTGTTGCGCACGATGCATACGAAATGAATGTGTGTGCATCAGGGCAATCGCTCTATAGTCCGTTTGTCCGCGCGTGCATTATCTAAGTATCTATGTATCTATTTGTATGTACAAATTTTTATCTGTTTGTAAGGCGGACGCGCGAACAGATACTTTCGAAATGGGAAAGAAAAAAGGTTCGAATTATTGTTAAAAATTTTCTCTGTGCATTTTTTTTCGAGGGACCTCCCCACACACGTCCGCAGGCCGTCTGTGCACATATATCTTTGGCGTAAACAAGCTTAATTACGCGCGGGCAACATACGAATACTGAATACCAAATAATTGATCGGAAATAACCAAAACGACCGCACATCGGACACGATTACGTATTGAATTGCCGAAAAAAAGAAGAAGAAGAGGGAAAAAAAGAGCAGCAACAATAAAACATCGGAAAAAAAGCGAGATTCATATGTAAACATACCACATACGGTACTTTCTACACACGCTATGTGTATCTTCTTTGGCGGTTTGTATCTTTTTTATTTTGTCGTTATCCGGTTGCTTTCATCATCATCGTCATCATGAACAGTGCATAATCTCTCCTTTTCATTGACCGCGGTCCCTCGCCGGTCCCGCCATTCGACTCTAAACGTAAACTCGCATTCCAGCGCCTTGTCCAGTGTTAAATATCTCGTTGAATTGAAAATAAAAGTGATCAATTCAATGCTGGTTCGAGTTGCGGTGTTTTGCTGCCCATTTTTTTTTTGGCCGATTGATGGACCGTATACGAGCGTGTAGTACCTGTAACGGATCTAACACAGATGGGTCGCGCGCGCGTTGCATAAGGGTCGAAATTTTTGAGGCCATGCGCTACCTCGCCAGCACTTCACTTTTCCCCCCGGCCAACCAAGAAAGGGCTTACCGGCAAAACAAAAGACTTGTGCGAGTACCCCGGCTAGTCGCAGCCTCATCGTTTAATGTTCTGGGTGCTGGCGGGTGGCCAAAGCTCTCCCCCTTTTCACAGCTACAGCCCTACGAGTCCTTCCAATTTTTCGTCTCCGGCTAACCAAGAAAGCGCTGCGCTTAGCAAAAAAAAAAAAACGAAAGACTTGTGCGAGTAACCCGGCAATTTTTTTTTTGTCAAAACTTTTGACTGAGCAAGCGTCAGCCATTTAATGATCCGAATTCTAAAAATGCCAAAGTTCTCTGCTTTCCGCGCGCCACTAGCTCGCGAATCCTTCAATTGCAACCACGAAAAGATTGCGCTCTGCCAAACAAAAGACTTGTGCGAGTAACCCGCTAGTCAGCTGCTCATCGTTTAATGTTCTGGGTGCTGAGGGGTGGCCAAAGCTCTCCCCCTTTTCGCAGCTACAGTCGTACGAGTCCTTCCAATTTTTTCTTTGCGCTCAGGCAGAAAAAAAGTATCAAAAGACTTGTGCGAGTAACCCGCTAGTCAGCTGCTCATCGTTTAATGTTCTGGGTGCTGAAGGGTGACCAAAGCTTCCCCCTTTTCGGAAGCAGCCTTAGGAGTCCTTCCAATTTTTCGTCTCCGGCTAACCAAGAAAGCGCTGCGCTTAGCAAAAAAAACGAAAGACTTGTGCGAGTAACCCGGCAAATTTTTTTTGGCAAAACTTTTGACCGAGCAGGCCGCGAGTCAGCGTCAGCCGTTTAATGATCCGGAATGCTAAAGGTACCAAAGTTCTCTACTTTCCACGCGCCACTAGCTCGCGAACCCTTCAATTCCAACCACGAAACAAAAGACTTGTGCGAATAACCCGCGAAATTATTTTTCTATGACAATTGTGACGTAAAAATCTCAGATAGCAACTACGCGAGGATCGAGCCGAGCCCTTATAATGGAAGGGAGACAGGGGGTGATAATATGGTCATGCGAAGCTGTTCTGAATTCCGACGACGTGCCAGAAGCGATCTTGTCTGCCGCTCTGAAGGTCATGGAAGCGCCCCGCTCCTAACTTTGAAGCAGTTTTACGTCTCAACGCTCCCGATAATTTCGATAAGAATCCATATTCTAAGAATCCCTCTTCACAGGACGATTGATTTCAAAATTATGACTAGAGGTCAATAATTCGCGTGCCAGAGAAGGTCCGACCCATAAAGCGCCATAGATCAACCGGTCCGAAACCGAGCTGAATGATTTCTGATCGTCCCCCGCTCATCGAGGACTTTTTCTTAAAATGTCCACACGTGAGAATTATGACTATTTTTGTCGTTCCGCTCAGCGCGACTCATAAAGCGCTACAGACCGACGTTCAGAACTTCAAAAATCAAATCCGAAACCGATCAAAATCAATTCTTCGTTGATAGTCCTTAAAGGATCCCCGCCGAAACCAACGGTCCAGTCCTAGATGCGCGGTAAAAACTGAAAATATCTGTATAGCGGTACCTGTAAGCCTGTGCGTGTGTGTCTTTTGTTTCTCTTGGGGGATATTAAAACGAGCCAAGTCCTGCCAAAAGTCGGTATGCGATATATAAAACGGACACTCGGGGGGCCCCCTCGAAATAAGCACAACACGGGGGCAAAGGCAAAAATATTTTGGATAAAAAAATACGGACGACTACTCACATGTATCGCAGCTTCATCTTTTCGGGGAACTCTACTTTCACTTTTCGCGCACTGTTCCTGCTCGAATTATGGGGGCCTGGCCTCTGGATCAATACGGATCAACGGCGGGTCGGGGGCGCCTAAAGGTCACGCACCGAACACGCGTGCGCGCAACAGAAAAAAAATCAAAACAAACTCTTATCAAAATCACACTTTCCCGCAGTCAACTGTCGTTTTTCTTTCGCGCAGTCAATTTTTTGTTGTTGCTCGTACACCCAGGACTTGGCCGCGCCAATGCAAAAAGTCTGAGTGTAAAATATCTTTCCGTCGCGCAACTATTTAAAATCTCAATAATTAAATATCTCTCTTTTTGCACACAACACCGTTTCGATCGCGCCAAGAAATTGAACACGACTAATTGATGTGGATCGATGGATTGATGTCTTGAGGTATAGACGAGGTTTTCTTGTGCGAGCCCGCTGCTGCTGTTGCGCCAACTCTGGCGCTTTAGTTGTATGTTGCAGTTCTTCTTCGTCGTTGCCGCGTTGTCGTTGTCGTCCACGGCGTGCCAGAGGTGGTGGGTGGCTGTGTGACTCTTGATGGGCTGGGTGGAGTGGTGGAGGCGGCGGCGGTGGTGGCGCTCGATGGCCCTGGAGTCTTGTTACTGCTACCACTGTTGCTGCTGCAATTTGCAATTCCTGACGCGTCGTATGATGCACACACTATATGCGCCTAATCTTAAGGGTCGACGACGCGCGAACCATTTAGTTTTCAGCCACCGCAAAAAAAGAAAAACGGCCGGTTGGGAATTTTCAATTTTTTTTTCTTATTTTGCGATTCGACTGTGCTGCTGGCTCGACCTCAACTACTTATTGAACCGTCTTACAACCACCGTAGATGGTTTCAGTGTTACAGGCTGCGATGGTCCCGCACTATGTCACACGTCTGTCGCTCTGTCTAGAGTGTGGAGTGGTATGGACACGGATTTATGTCGGATGGGGGAAGAAGAAGGAGTGTTATTGGGGTAGGCACAATTGGGACCACGCCACCACTACGATCTTGGATCCTCTTTTTCCCTGTAACGGAAAACCAGGTAAAAACCGATCGGCACTGACGTCCCACTATGCAGATACAGTCATAGTCCATACAGTCCCGCGGCCACCCACTCTCCTTTTTTTCGCGCGCGCGCGCGCTCTGTGTGGGAGGAAGTCCTCGACTTTGGGGGCGCGCAGCCGGCTCTGAGACCTGCCACCTAAGATATATACAAGAAGCGCGCTCTGCTACCCGCGACATGTGATATTTTGTCGAGGAATTTCACATGCCATGTATATATGGCGGTAGGTCCCGCTATGGGCCATGGTATTATGACCTTTGCAAATAGCGCACAGACTTTTGCTTTAAAGATCACCGCCGCCGCGGAGCTGTCTCGTTTGATATTTGCAGCAATGTTGTGTGGTGTTGCCTCTTCTCAGGTGGTTGTTTCGTAATAAGCTGTTTTAATAAATAACTTTCACATCATCACACCAGCCGTAGAGTAGCATCATCATCAGTATCGTAACAAAGATTGCCCGTGCGCCGCCGCTCTCTCTTTATCTCTTTGGTATCTCCACGATCGGTCATGTCATGATCTGATCATCATCATCAAAAATCGCAGCACAACCGATTGACACTATCTATTGAAAATGTCTTGAGCCCACCGAAACGAAAAAAAGCGAACCACAAAAATAAAAAAAAAAACAGTTGAGCCCCTGAAAAGATTGAAAGATCTCTAGATATTTGCGTAGGGTGTGGACACCACGACACGACAAAACACCGCGTTACATCATGCATACCCTCGTGCCCCCTACTCTCCGCTAACCGCAGCAACTATGCGGGAGGCATATAATCTGCATTTTGGATGAATCGATAGATGATGGATGACCCTGTTACATAAACTAAACCTACTTTTGTAGTTTAGTCACACACACACACACCCAGTCACACCCGGGAGGGGGGGAAGAGAACAGGCACTCGTACTATACTGCATCGATTTTGGAATAATGATAAAAAATCAAGAAGATATCGACATGACATTTAAGTTGAAAAGGTCACTCAGGTTGCGAGCGCTCGAGGGTCGCGATCCTTGAGGATGTGCATCATTCTTCGCACAGAATATAGTTCACATCATAGTGCAAAAGATCCGAAACCACTCCCATCCCCCGAACTTCAGGATTGCTCGACGAAGGTCCACAAGGCAAAGGGACCTTTGTCGAATCCCGCGAACATCACTGTACACGGGAACAGAGCCTTAGATTTTCTGGATCGCTTGATGAAGGTCCACACGGCCAAGGGACGTTTGTCGAATTCCGCGCGAACACTATACTGTGCACTGAAAGTGAGCCTAGAAATTGCCGAAATTCCGCGAAAGCATGCAGCCATTAAGACTGCAACTGATACCCCCAATACTGTTAAAATCTTCGGGATCGTTCCAGCTTACCTCTCATTCCCGACGAAAGTCCGCATGTCCGAGACGTCTCTCGTCTCAATTTGTAACCCCTCTCCCCAATGCTGTTCAAATCTTCTCGGGATCGCTTCAACGAACCTCCCATTTCCGGCGAAGGTCCTCGAAGCCCGCCATATTGCCAAGGGACCTTAGGTTAGGTTAGGTAGGGTGGCAGCCTAGACGACTCCGCATAGACCGCTGAGGTTCATAGCGATATCACATATTTCAGGTACTCATCCCGTGTCGTTGCTAGCCTTTACCAAAGGATTGTCATTGAGCTGGAAGAAACCTGACTCATTGGCGAAGCTCAACTGAGTCCTGCGACTCCTTCAAAGTCGTTGAAGAAATAAGCTCCTAGGCACTTTAATCTCCTTCTAGGCGAGTGCAGGACATTCGCATAGAAGGTGTGTAGTGAACCACCTGTGATGAACCATATTATGGTCTGGTAGTGCTGCGGAGGTACCATAATGTTGGCCCAGGTAGGGTGGGTTGTGAGGCTAAGCTCCACTCCAGCTGGACCCGGAGCAGTGTTGTCAAGGTACATGAGCCAGTCGACGGTCATTGCCTTTACGTAGTTTTATTTCCTTTATTTGCTATTTTTCTTTAGGGTCGTGGGACCTTCGGTACCCGTGTGTGTGCTGCTTTTCCTTAGGCACGAGATATTTTTGAATGTTAATGGTAGGGGCAGCGAGGGCAAAAACCCCACCCACATCTCCCGTCACTGAGCTACAGCAAGCTCGTGCCGCCGCCTATCCCGCTGAGGAGTCTTCGCCAGATGGCGTGGCCGGACCTTCACGGTCAATTATGCTACTTTAGGCTCCGTCCCCACGGGCATCTTCCGATGCCCACCAAACCGTCCGTTACAAGGCCATAGTGGTTTTTCTGGTAATTGCAAGAGCTGATTAACTGGGCCGGGGCTGGAACTACCAATATGACCAGGGAAGGCTTTCGTAGTACTGGGATGCCTTTAGCAGCCTGCAAACTGGTCACTAAAGCGTTGGCATACGATAGGGCTAACACCATATGGTGCAATGGCAGTATGTGACATGCAACTAGGCAAATATGACCGAAAATGGACCCCGCCCGCTCTCGCAGGCTATTGCTGCCGAGCAAAAACCATTTGAGAAACGTGGTGGGGCTTATCACTGGGCACTACCTTATTGGGGAGCATTCTAGGAAACTTCGGCTCCCACAAAATGATTACTGTGGGAGCTGTGGGGACGAGGAGGAGGGAGAGAGTCCCTTTCACCTTATGTGTGTTTGTCCTGCCTTGGCGAGACGTAGGAAGGATATCCTTGGGTCTGTAACGGACGGTCTGGTGGACGGAGCCTTAGGTAGCATAATGACCGTGAAGGTCGGGCCGTGCCATCTGGCGAAGAAAAAGGCCCCTCAACGAGCTAAGCAGCGGCCTATGCTTGCTGTAGCTCAGTTCGGGAGATGTGGGCGGGGTTTTCGCCGCTCGGTGCCCCTGTCCTTTACGTAATAACATAAATTCATAAGCCTGGGGAAGACAAGACAAACAGGGGAGGTAAAAATGGGGAATAAAAAAAATAGTCGATAAGGATGGAATGGTTGGCAGACGGATCAGACGCCCACGCGGTCGCACCAGGGTCCGGGTGTAATGGCACCCTCGGCCTCTGGTTTCGTACCACCAATAGATCACTACTCATCATGTGCTGCTTCGATCTGCCGGTGGGAGCAGCACTACCAGACCATAATTACTCATTACAGGTGGTTCATTACAGGTCCTATACTCCTTTTGTGATTTGGATGAATTAAAGAATGTTAGGGTTGATCGGCTTCATCACTTCATTGTCAGCTCTGGCTGGTGTAATGACTGAGGTAGGCTCGGGTTGCTGTACTTAGGGGTATCACAATGGGCCCAGTGGGGTCTAAGTGTGCTTTGGTCATTGTTTGGTTGAAGCAGCCCAACCTAACCTAACCTTGCCAAGGGACCTTTACTTAAATCTATCTCTATCGAAGCGCACAATACTAAGAATCAACTTGCAAGCATATTTTTTTGTCCACCTCACCGGACCCTAGACTATGGGTAAAACTTGAAACAAGATACGCGAGTATGATCGCAAAACGATGACAAGGACATTTTTTGATATTTCCAATTTATCAATTTATGGAAATTTATTTTTATTGGATTTTTTTCACCTCGCTGTGTTTGTTATGTCTAAATTATTTTTTTGGAAGAGTGTGAAATGAAACATGATCGGTGGCGGCGAAAAAAGCTAAAAAAAAGAAGTAGCTTTTTTGACTTGCCTGCGGTGGCTGGGTGTCTTCACTCGCGTAACCGTTAGATTTATTATATGAAAGGTGACAAGGACGGAGACGGATTAAGAAAAAAACCAGAAAAGTCAGAAACTTAAAATATAAGTAGACGGAAGACCGCAACAAAGTTACAGAGGAAAAGAAGAAAAAATCCAGTTAAAATCAAATGAAAGATAGAGAAACACAAAGATATGCGCGCAATTTGATATTTTGACTTTATGCAGATTTGCGGGAAGAAAAGATGCAAACAAAAGAAAAAAACAGAAAAATCAGAAAATCGAAAAAATGATGTAATATCTTTTATCTTTGGTTCGTTTGTGTTTTGATATTTGAAAAGTTCATAAATCCTCTTTGGATTTTTATGATTTCTGATGATCTTTATGAATTTGTTGATCTCTTGTATCTTGTGTTTGTTCGGATTTCAGATGTTTTGTTTATCTTAATATTTTGTTCCGTTCGGATATTTGTTTGTAGGGTTTCTCGGTCGTCCAACACGGCGCGTCTTGCGTTGGCTCCTTGTGGGTTCCAATCGAGGGCCTGTCGAGCAATGTTGTGCGGCCCTTTACGGAGGGTGTGACCTATCCATTGCCACTTTCCTGGGATGCAGCAGAAATATACTCGTATAGCAGTAGAAGAATCTTCACAGAAGAGCGGAGTATGACTCATTTTTTTATTGTGACACTGACACTGCTGCTGCTACTGAGATAAAAACAAAAACAAAAAAAGGATTTGTACAGAAAGAGTCGTTCACGGAAAATTGCGCTTGAATTTCAGCAGCAGTTAGCCTAGTTCCGCAAAAAAAAACCTCCATGGTGGTCTAGACTAGAGAACTAGACCTAGGCACCATCGAGTTTTTTGCAGGAAAGGTTTCAACAAAGCTAAGGCTTCCGGACTGAAATCAAACTGGGCTCTAGACAGTGTCGTTAAAAAAAAAGAAAAAAAAAAGAAAATTTGTACTGAAAGAGTCATTCAAAAAGAGTCGTTCACGGAGAATTGCTGTTGAATTTCAGCAGCAGTTAACCTATCCGCAAAAAAACCTCCATGGTGGTCTAGACTAGAGAACTAGATCTAGGCACCACCGAGCTGTTTGCAGGAAAGGTTTCAACAAAGCTAAGGCTTCCGGACTGAAATCAAACTGGGCTCTAGACAGAGTCGTTCAAACAAAAAAAAAAGGATTTATACAGAAAGAGTCGTTCAAAAAGAGTCGTTCACGGAGAATTGCGCTTGAATTGCAGCAGCAGTTAACCTAGCTCCGCAAAAAAAAAAACCTCCATGGCCGTCTAGACTAGAGAACTAGACCTAGACACCACCGAGCTGTTTGCAGGAAAGGTTTCAACAAAGCTAAGGCTTTCAGACTGAAATCGGACTGGCCTTTAGACACAAGGGTATAAAAGAAGGAGCTTAGGAAGGCAAAATGGCGCTATTCTTGGAGGCTATTCTTGCGAACGTATTAGAGTAAAATTTTTTCGTCTATTTCTTCCACGTCTAGTTTTACTTTGAAAGATATGGCTCTTGGACTGATTCTGGCGCTACAGTTGCGACTCGATACTAACTTTCCGCGGACAGTTCAATCAATCAAAATTACTTTACATTTTGGGGGGGGGGGGGGGGGGGGGGTCGGAGGAGAGGTTGGTGAGGTAGGAAGAATAGGTTTTTCGATTGATCCGACTTTGTAGTGTCCTGTGTCACGAAAAAGTCACAAGTAATTCTCTGATTCAAGAAATTCTCTGATTCAAGAAATTTTCGGATTTAAGGAATTCTAATTTGGTTCCCTATTTTTTTTGCCTTTTTTCGGGGGGGGGGGGGGGACTATTCTCGTTGCTGTTCTCCGTTGCTTTCAATCCCTATTTTAAGCTGTCGCATACGACCGATTCGCCTGACTCCACAAAGTATATATAAAAAAAGTGCTCAAGGACTGCTCGAGGAATTGTTGCGCTGCCGTTTTTAATGCGTGCACTTCAATGTCACCGTATGAACGTGAGACTGAGGAAGTGTAGCGCGGTACAGTTCTCTTGCACAAATTACCATTATAGCGTCATTCGCAATTTTTAGAATTCGCGCATGAATCAATGGCGCCCGCATATGAAATTGAAAGTATTTTTTTTTTCTGCCCTGACGCTGCAGCGACACTTTGCGCTGGCTATCTTTAAGCAGCTGCTTGTGCTGCTGTCTGCCCGATGTGAGAGTGAAAGTGAAGGCCGACCAGAATGTGATGCTATAGTTAACTTAGTTAACGCTCGCTGTTATGTACTCGGCATGTTGGATAAGTGCTGCTGCAATGCGACATACGAGTACACACACGCTACACACCCCGCGGACTATGTAAAAAAAAAAAAAAACTCGATCAACTGTATAACGCAAATGTGTAATACAATTTGTATCTTTGTATCTTTCACATGCAAAACCAGTAGTTGCAGCAGTGGACTTTTTGTTACATTTTTTTTTTTGCTAGCGATTCAAACTCATGAACGACGGCTCTAAGGCGATCACCGCCACCGCGATCTAGTCAATCTGGTTCTGATCGCGCGATCCCACCAGCGATCTATACACTGTGCTTGAGTAATTGGTTGGGTGGTAAGTGCTGTTGTACTACAACTGTATTAGTTGTAGCCCCCCCGACCAATATTCAATTAGCACAAAGTGTCTCAACTCTCAAGACTTGACTATACTACTTGATTCGAGAGCCTAATGCGCGGCATGCATCCGGCTTAGTTAAACTTGATCTACGCAATCTTTTGTTGATCGAATGCCAAGGCCTTTTGGCCGAAATCACCGCGCAACGGCACGGCGCGGCGTGGCAGTGTGGCACCCACCTCTAAGGTAAGGTCGACACTGTATAGGATCAGATCAAGTTAGAGTTCAGAAAGTCGCCCCCTGGTAAAAGAGTATATATGTATACTCGCCCCAAAGCCATAGATGAAAATATCGTTTCCATATTTCTCGTATATGCCCTCGAGGCGGATCGGCTTCTTCTGACGTGTTCTGCACTCAGATAAATGTGGGCCACAATCGTGGATCGCTGTGTGTGGTACGACTGATACAAAAGATAGGTTTATGTACATTAGAGGCGTCAGACCTCCTCAAGGACTCAAGTTCAGCGCGAGCGGCTCAGATCAGAGAAAAAAAAATCAATTGGTTCTTAGCCATCGCGCGTCATGACCATCACAATGTGGTGGGGCGATTCAGAGGTTTAAACCGCGATCGTTGGCTTTTGATAGAGCGAATCTCGTCCAGCCATGGTAGACAATGATTTCGTGGAATTTCAAATTCATCATCATGGTACTTGTATCTTTCGATAGTACTCCGAATGATTGCATATGACTCAACCGGGACAGGCTGCGCTCGCGAGACCACGCATATTTTGGGTACTCTAAAGGAATTATAGTCATAGCTGAGGGTTCCCGCCGCGGGGAGAAATGGGCTGCGAGGGCTGCGAATAGATATCTCTCTCTCCTCATTATAAAACCGCAACCCACAACGCGCTGTAATCGGCCGGTCTTTCAGGAAACCATATATCTCAAGCACGAAACAAAGAAGCACACACGCCTTAAAGGTCACCACCTTTCTTGTTCACACAATTCAATTTAAAATTTAAACATGTCGTCGGGGGCTTTTTCTTTTCATATTTTTTTTTGGGTTATTTTTTTGGTCTTTTCTTTTTAAAGTTTTTAGTTTTGTGACGACGAGTTTACGACGAAATTATGCTCATGGCTTTGCACAACATTTGTCGAGGACAACGCGTCGGTCGCCCCCGCCCCCGCCTATTATGTGGTCTAGGTGCGACAAAATGAAACCAAAGTTTTGCGGTGTTTTTATTTTTTCTTTCTCAGTCAGTCATTTCCGCGAACATGACAAAAAATTGAAATTGTTTACAGATAATTGGATCCGCGGTGTGGTAGTCGTAGAAGCCAAACGCACGGCTTAGCTCTCTGGGTCCTAGGAAGAGAGTCGTTGGAGTTCTATGATATTATTGAAAAAAGCTCAAAGCTTTCGGCTGGAGCTTTGACAGACGTGAACATTGTCTGCAAAGCTTTCGTGCAATCTTCTTCTTCCTTGCCCTTTCATACCACTCTGCGACTTCGCGTTGCTCTGTCTGTGGTGTTGGCCCTTGGCCCATTCTGGCGATATAATCTCCTGCAGGCAGCTCGGTCTTGGATTGTATCATCGCCGAGAATAATGCGTTGTTGTTACTTTCGTTCAATGCAAGGACAAAATCTGAAAGTTTGAGATGTGGTCACCCTGTAGAAGCCAAACGCGCGGCTTAGCTCTGGCTCCTAGGAAAAGAGTCGTTGGAGTTCTATGATATTATTGCAAAAAGTTCAAAGCTTTCGGCTGGAGCTTTGACAAACGTGAACATTGTCTGCACAGCTTTCGTGCAATCTTCTTCTTCCTTGCCCTTTCATACTACTCTGCGATAATAATATCATTGGATCTGCGGAGTGGTAGTCGTAGAAGCCAAACGCGCGACTTAGCTCTCTGGGTCCTAGGAAGAGAGTCGTTGGAGTTCTATGATATTATTGAAAAAAGCTCAAAGCTTTCGGCTGGAGCTTTGACAGACGTGAAGATTGTCTGCAGAGCTTTCGTGCAATCTTCTTCTTCCTTGCCCTTTCATACCACACTGGGGCTTCGCGTTGCTCTGTCTGTGGTGTTGGCACTTTGCCCATTCTGGGGATATAATCTCAGCTTCCTTCTGCAGGCAGCTTGGCCATGGATCGTATCACCGCCGAGATTAATTCGTTCTTGTTGCTTTTGTTCAGTGCAAGGATAAAATCTGAAAGTTTGGAATGTGGTCACCCTGGAGCATTGGCAGTGTTGAATCTTGCTTGAAGAGAGCTTTAGCTTTCGGCTGCATGTTTTCGGATGCGAATCCTTGCCTGCAGAGAGCTTAGGCTTTCGTTCAATAACAACGACAAGCCTGTGGGAGGGAGGGAGGGCGTGGGAGGACAAGAACAAGGGGTATTTCCATACATTCTTCTCACCTCGACGTATGTCTTTGACGCAGTATGGTTCTATAGTATTCACTGCTGCACACCAACCCCAGTATCTTTCTGTCTGATTAATATCTTTCAATTAAAATTCAAACATAAGGCAACCGCAACTACCGTACGTTGTGGACAAGATTGTAGTTAACATGAAAAGCACGCGCGTCATCCATGTCCAGTCCAGTTGTGGAGTATTTCTTATTTTTTGGCTTTGTCAACCCAACATTCCTCTGCAAATTGCTACCTGCAACGGTGATGCGACGCGTATATTATTGTGTACGTCCAACAATATTTTTTCTTCAACGAATTTTTATGGGTACATTCACTTTCAATGCCACATCATTTGTAGCGCTGTGTAGTCTGTTGATGGATTTGCGGCGTGCCCTTATCCGCACTGCGAACCGCGCACCCGCCGCTATCGAATCGTGCCAAGAATATTTCTCTGTAGGATTGAATTAATTAATATTAATTCAGAACTCAGTACACACAGCAGCGTATGCAACTTTGCTAGTCAATAGTACACGCGACAATTATTGTATATTCTTCTAAAGTATCTTAGTATCTTTAACAGAATGAACTGAACTGCAATGTGTGGTGCATTGCAGTTCATGGGCTTTTATACTATTCCCTTTTTGTGTTTTTTTTTTATTTATTGGTTTCGCAAGGGACTTTTTACCGGCCGGTGAATCTTTTCGTTTTGTCGAACCTCATGTAATTCGTTCAACCATTTTTGTGTGGTTTCCGGTTGCCTTCAGGTCTTCTCTTGTGCGAGAGACATATATGCACGCATTTCTTGTCCTCCCTATCTTTTTTTACGAAAGTTTTTGATTTTTTTGGTCTTTTCTAGGATTGTGTATTGTATCTTTTTTTTTAATTTCAAGACGATGTGCAAGCTCGTGTAATGAACCATATTCTGGTCTAGTTGTGCTGCTTCCACCGGTAGATCGAAGGCAGCACCTGATGAGTATAGTGATCTGTCGGTGGCCGGAGACCGAGGGTCCCATTACACCTGGACAGGCAGGTGTGCCGTCCGCCAGCCATTCCATCCTTATCGCCTCATTTTTTCTTATTTCCCATTTTTACCTCACCTGTTTGTGTTGTCTTGACCAGGCCTATAAATTGTTGGTAATACGTGAAGGACGGGGCAACGAGCGGCGAAAACCCCGCCCACGTCTCCCGAACTGAGCTACGGCAAGCATAGCAAGCAAGCCCCGTTGAGGGGCCTTTTACTTCGCCAGCCCGACCTTCACGGTCATTATGATATCTTAGGCTCCGTCTCGACGGGCATCTTCGGATGCCCACCAAACCGTCCGTTATAGCATTTTTGGCAGAAGCATAACAGCGGAATCAAATGTGTCTTGGGTAATGATCTTTCCTACACCCACCTCACATGAGCATAGGTCTTGTCGAAAAATTTGTAGAAAACGTTGCTCATCTGCGGTAGATATCACACATTACCCAAGACAGCCAGCAATGAAATAGATCCAAGCGAGCTTAGGTCCTCCGCTTGAGCCTCACATTTGACCGAATTTTAGGTCGGTATCAAGGCAGTTAAGGCTTTCAACGTGAGCCTAAATTATGACCGAATTTCAGTTTGGCTCCAAGCGAACTTAGATTCCCTGCGTGAGCCTCATATTCAAACGAATTATAAATCGGAACCAAGCGATTTAAGGCGTTCAACGTGAGCCTAAATTTTAACCGAATTTTAGGTCGGAACTGAGCCAGTTAAAGCTTTCAAGGTGAGCCAGAATTTTGATCGAATTTCAGCCTGGAGCCAAGCGAGCCTAGGTTTTCTGCGTGACCGAATTTTAGGTGGGAGCCAAGCGAGTTTAAGGCTTTGAACGTGAGCCCTAGTTTTGACTGAATTTTAGGTCGGAACTTAGCGAGCTTAGGGCTTTCAACGTGACCCTAAATTTTACCGAATTACAGTTTGGATCCACGCGAGCGTAGGTTCCCCGCGAGAGCCTCATATTCATATTCATATTCAACGTGAGCCTTAATTTTGACTGAATTTTAGGTCGGAACCAGCTTTCAACGTGAGCCAGAATTTTGTACGAATTTCAGCTTGGAGCCAAGCTTAATGTTGGCTGAATTTTAGGTCGGAACCAAGCGAGTTTCTGGCTTTCAGCGTGAGTCCAAATTTGTCCGAATTGCAGTTTGGATCCAAGTGAGCTTAGGTCCTCGCATGAGCCTCACATTAGACCAAATTTTAGGTGGCAGCCAAGTGAGCTTAAGGCTTTCAACGTAAGCCTTAATGTTGACAGAATTTTAGGTCTTATGTTTTAGCCTAAATTTTGACCGAATTACAGTTTGGAGCCAGTGGTGACTTTATGTCTTCTGTCATTATGCTACCTTAAGCTCCGTCCGTGTTCCACGAGCATCACCAAACCGTCCATTATACTCGTCAGCTTGGAGCTTGATGGGCCGTAAACAGAGGCGCCGAGTGTTAAAAAATATGGGGGGGGGGAGAACCGGAATCGGGGCATTGCTGACAATAACCATATGTTTAAGGTATTCCGTTAAAGGGTATCCTGTAAGCTTTGGTGATAACATAAAAAAAAAAATGTTCAAAAATAAACGTACAAAACCTCTTTCACCCCCGCGCTTCCTCTTCGCTCTTGTGCAGTCATAACAATACTCAACCATCCGTGCGAACAAGGTTGTCCTTGGGACGTTTCTTTTTTTGTTTTTTTTTTTTTTTTCATTCGCCCTTGACTAGGGCTTTCCGCACGCTCTTGTGGGTCTTTTTTTAATCTTCTCTTGATCTCCATTCGTACCCGTTTTTTTTCGATCCTCCCTTTTGATCTAGTCCGTACCAGAAAGATCGTTCGCGGCCAAGAGAGTGAGGACATAATTTTGAAACTTCAATTTGAAAAACAAACAAAAAAAACAATTTATTGTCACTTCCCATACGTTTAGTATGGGGGTATCTCAAAAATATATGCGTTGAAAGTGTCTTGCGTGCGTGTGTATCTATTTTTGGATTTTCACCCCGAAAATAATATCGGAAAATCGGATTTTTGAGTATGAGCTGCGCTGTTGCAGCAGCATGAATGGGTGAATGGTGGAAATCGCGACAATTGGGAGCTCCCGGGGACAACTCTCAAGTCGCTCTCCTTCTCTCGGGGAAATGAAGTATATAATTCAATATTCGGAAAAAGATACAAAAAAAAACAGCAACATCAAAAAGATAATAATCTGGGGAAAAAGGAAGCGGCTGGTTGTTGTGGTTTTGCTTTTTGCGGAGGAAGGGGGCTGGGGTTTCCGTCGTATCTTTTTTTTTTATTTATATCTAAAATATCTCGTAGGCCCCCGAATGGAGCGCACGAGCTTTAATGACACAAGGGGGGGGGGGGGGCTTAAACGTAGTGCAGCGCTCACATCCTATACGCCAGCAGACACCGTAGACAATAACGATACAAAATAGCAGATCGCGGGAACGGCGAGGGGGCCGGGGGAAGAAGAGTGTATTATACATAAAACTGAAAATTCGAAAAATTCGTTCTAGCCTAGGCTAGCCGATACTTTTCGTCGGGGGACCTGCTACAACTGCTGCTGCTGCACAAAACTAGTGTGTGCTGTATCTTGTGTGAGTCTTGAGTTGGACGTTAGGCGATCTAAAACGCTGCTCGCTCGCGGTCGGCGCAAGTTTGTTTTAGGTTTTCCGTTCTTTTTTTCCGGAAATAATATAGAGACATACAAGGACGCGGGTGAGACAAAAAAAAAGGAAAAGGGAAAACAGGAAAAAGGAAGCAACACAGAACTGAGATTGGGCGCTTGTTTTTCCTTTTTCTTTAGTAATCCCTTCTGGTCATTTTCCTCGAGCAAAATATATTTTCGCGGATGTGAGTGTGTGAGTGTGTGCGCATTTTATGTATTTCATTTTTTTCCTGTCAGAGGGAGCGCAATAACGATTTAAAAAAAAAAAGAAATTGGAAAATAGAGAAAAATTGGTGCATTGTGTGTGGTTCGTCCCTTTGCGCGGTGCTCAAACATGTCAAATTTGCTCCGCTCGTTTGTGTGATTGCAAAATGCGCTGAATTTAAGTAAATAAATAAAAAAAAACACAAATAAATAAATCAAAAAAAACAGAAATAAATAAAAAAAACACAAATTCTTTATAAATATATCCACGAGTATATAAAAAATACGTTTATAAGCTAATAATAAAAATAGAAAACTTGCTCGTGCCGCGAAACAATGAGAATTTAATATTTCATTAATTGATTTTAATTAATTAATTTTAATTAATTAATTTTAATTAATTAATTTTCATTGATTAATTTAAAAGATTCAACACGTCCACGACGGCAGACAAATTTTGTCAAAACGCCAGAAACGTGAGATACACCCAGCAACAACAACAACAACAATAGCAGCAACAACAATAGCAAATAGAGTATCCCCGGGCAAAAGGAAAAGGGAAAATTATAAAGGATCATTAATAAATTCGCCCTCCCGAAGGTAATTGAAAAATGGAAAATTGTCGTTAGAGTTTGTTTCACTAGATTAAACTGATTGAATGTAAAAAAAAAGTCGAAAATGAAACGCAGTCACAATAATAAATATATTTATATATATATATTTATAAATATATGTATTTTAAGCTCGCCACAGACGATCGAACCGAACCGTTCGTGATCGCCATCGAACCACGTCAATTTAATAGAACACTGCGGGAATGAGAATAATTTTTTTCGGCAGATTTTATGAAATTATGACGTGGTTCTCTTACCCCCCCCCCCCGCCTCCCTGTGTAGAAATTCGAGCGAATTGTTTGCGGAACCAAACCGCAAAAAAATAGGATTGAAAAAACGATGTCCCTGGAGATTGCGTGTGTGCTCTCGGTTTTTTTTTTAATTTGATTCATCCGCCTACGCTAATTGGCCTCTGCCATCCCTTAAGTCTTAATCTGTGGGAATTAATGGGAATTTGTAAAAGATCTTCTATCTCCTTGGTGTGACTTTTCATCGTCTGCTTTAGCCAAACCCCGTCCGAGTTAATTTTGATTTCTTTTTTTTTCGATTTCATAAAACCGTCAATAACACTTTAGTCTATAAGGAGAAAAAAATGATTTTGATTTGAAGGGGTTTCTCCGATTCAGGGAAGGGACTTTTAGTTGATCTCGTCGAAAAGTATTCGAGCGACGAGTTTATAGCGGAACACACATACGCGATCGCGATGGCGATTGCGTTCGCGATCGCGATCAAACGCGTTCCACGTTAGTAAGTTAAGCAGCACATACTTGTCGCGATCTGTTAGCGATAGAGTGGATATCTGAAGCGTTCGATCGCCGGGTGGTCGGCGATCTGCGATCAAACACAACTGGTTACATTTATCGCAGATCGCAAGTATTAAAAATGGCAGATCTCACGGAAAAGTTAATTGAACATGTAAAAAAACATAATGTTTTGTTTAAAATGTCACATGCTGACTACACATGTGCGCATAAAAATATATTCCCTCCGATTGCCATCGCGATTGCAACATGGTGTGTTTGCTTTCTCCTGTGATCGCGATCGCGAACGCAATCGTGATCGCGATCGCGATCGCGTATTTGTGCTCTCCGCTTATACGTGCAATTATATCATAAATAAATGATTTCATTGAATTTTATTGGACTTTGCTGTTATTTTTGAACAAAAAAAAAACCGAAACACGTTTATCCTATTCCACCGAAGGGCAAATCAAAACAAACTTGGTGGCCTCCACTGCGCCCTCCCTTCCGGCGTTGGTTCAGAAGCACTAATATTCTCTCTACATTATTATGTAAAATAAACCAAAATATCCGCGCGGACCGGGAAATGATTTTTTTTTTGTGAAAAAAAAAAACAAAAGTATAAAAAATCGTCCAGCCCATTTAGAAGACTTTTTTTTAGATATTTATATATACTTGTATAAATGAATATTAAAGAAAAAAAAAGTACATAATATCGTTGACACTACTGTTGGCAGCTGGTTCTGATCTCTCTGAGTTCCTCTATTTTTTTTGTGCTAGTTTTTTTCTAATATTTCTTTTTTTTTTCTTGGAGTGTTCCTAGTCTTTTGCCTATTCTTTTTTTGACACAGAGCAATAGAGAGCATCTAACTTGTGGCTAAAGAATTTCAGGATGTGTAGATACACACGTCATTGGTAAATGGTCGCCACCACAGATATTTCAATCTGTAAATGAATGATGTAAAGATATTTTTTTTACGTAAATCTAAGCGAGTCTTTTTAAGAGATTTATGTGTGAGTGTGTGCGAATATTCAAAAATTTCGTACGTCATTAAAAAAGATTTTAATATATAAATAGAAAAAAAAAATAGATAATATTCTAACGACGTTTTTATGACCAATCTACTGGCGGCCATTCAACCTTGTGAGTTTTTTTTTCAGGTTTTTTTTTATGTTTTCTTTTTTTTTCATTATTTCTTCGTTCTTTTCGACAACCATTATGTCCTTTTCGGCAAACCGATGCGGCTAGGTGCCTCAAATCCACTATTACTGTTTTTTTTCAATGTGTAATTGACGACTTGGTGGGCATCCGAAGATGCCCGTGGGGACGGAGCCTTAGGTAGCATAAGGACCATGAAAGTCGGCCCGTGCCATCTGGCAAAGAAAAAGTCCCCTAAACGAGAGCTAAGCAGCGGCCTATGCTTGCTGTAGTTCGGAAGACTTTGTCGGGATTTTGGCCGCTTGTTGTCCCTGTCCTTTACGTATTAATAAAAATTCAAAGGCCCGGGAAGACAGTACGGAGCATTCCTGTTTCGCAAAAATTATGCGAATTCTCTCTATTCAATTAGAGAGAACTTTCATAAAACTCAAGAAATTTCCGCTTTAGAAACTGCCAATCCCCCCGCATGGGTTCTAGGTTCTTACCACCTAAAGTGGAAATGAACTACCTAAAGCGGAAATCCCGCAATAAAGGAAATTTAAAAATTCTCCCCAAATTCAATAGAGAGAATTCTACTAATATTCGCGAAACAGGAATGTTCCGACAACACAAACAGCGGAGGCGAAAAGGTGGAATAATAAAAAAGGCCCGTGTGCTCGTATCGGGGTCCAGGTGTAATGGGGCCTTTAGCCTCTGGTTTCGTACCACCGACCGTTCAGTACTCACCAGGTGCTGCCTTCGATCTGCCGGCGGAAGCAGCACTACCAGGCAATCAGAATATGGTTCATTACTAGTGATGAGTATAGCACATGAGTGAGGCAATCAAAATGAGTCAATCATCACACTGAACTATGTGAGTTGACTCACTTCATTCGATGACAATCGCTCACCACTCACTTCGTTCACTTGCTCTCGTTCATATTCAATCACTCTCTGCAGAGCCGAGCGGCCGCCATCACTTGATGCGCTTTTTATACATGCGATTGATTGCTTGCGACTCTTTACATGGCTCTCTTGCTGCTAGTTGATTTGATCGTTCACCATCGCCATTCATTGCACGCTGCGGAGCAACATAAGTTTACAACTCGCTCTATGGCTTGTTTGAAACCGTCTAAATGACTTTCTGTCTGCAGTTGCATAATGTAGCTATGAACGGTTGATCAATTGCGACTCGTTGTGCGCTGTGCGCTTGCATTTGAATCTAAAGTTGATAATAATTCGAAGAAGAATTTGAATTTTTGTGAAGACGTTAGTGGTTCTATGTGCAAACAAGTGTGTGGGTAAATAATTTCTGCAAACGTTTTTATTCGATAGCTAAAATCTTTCAAATTATTCGAAGGTGTGTGTTTGAACATTTGGGGCGAATATTCTGGCAAATAGTTATTGCTATTCCTTTTTATACGAAAATGTCAAAATTCAAAAAGCAGTTGGGCGTGACCACACTGACTCTGTCAGTTGGTAATGAATAGTGATGGAAAAAATCACTCTTTTTTAAGGAGTTGCCTCTTTACGACTCAATCATTTTAGTGAGTCAATCAGAAACGAGTGGTTCAGAAGAGCCTCAAAAAATAATTTCCGAGATGTATTTAGAGTAAAATAAGAAATTGAAGTGATAATTTCTTACATTTTTTTTATCATATTGTTCCTCTACGACCTGAATCACATAACTAATACAATTTTCTCGTTCTCATCTTGTTCACAGGGTTCGCAAACAACGACGACCAACTCGCATTAATCACCCAAAAATTGAAAAATGGAAGTAACTGAGAGTGTAGGCGGAACGGGAGTTCAAAAAATGTCAACGGCTATGTCGGAAAATTCACACGAGGTAGGTGAAAAGAAATTTGCTATTTGGACCCCAACACCCCTCCCCCCACACACATAAACAACTTAATCATACTAGTCTGTCACTGATCCTCTTAATAATGGTTTATTAATTTTTTATTAAAAGAAAAAAAAGAAAAAAGAAAATATTGATACAAAAACTAAACCTAATGGAGAGTTTTTTTTCTCTAACTGTCAGAAGGGGAGAGTTATCTTTCTCTAACTGCCGGAAGGGGGAGAGTTCTCTCTCTGTGACTGTCAGAAGGGGAGAGTTCTCTTTCTCTAACTGCCAGAAGGGGGAAAGTTCTCTCTCTCTAACTGTCAGAAGGGGAGAGTTATCTTTCTCTAACTGTCAGAAGGGGAGAGTTCTCTTCCCCTAACTGTCTGAAAGGGAGAGTTCTCTTTCTCTAACTGTCAGAAGGGGAGAGTTCTCTTTCTCTAATTGTCAGAAGGGGAGAGTTCTCTTTCTGTCATAAGGAGAGAATTTACTTTCTCTCTCTGTCAGAGAATCAGCGTTTTCTTTCTCTCTCTCTCTGTCAGAATGATTTTTTTTTCTTGCTTTCTCTTTCTTTTTTCCCCTTAATTTTTGCATTTTGATTCATTCTAATGGCACACCACTCACAACTCACGAGTTCACACTCAATTCTTTTTTGTTGCACTCACCCTAACAATATTTTTCTAATCAGAAAACTGTTTTATCTGTTTCTTTTGGCTTTCTTTCGTAATGATACTTCGCCAACAAAAAAAAAATTAAATAAAATAAAAAATGGATTCTAATGAAATAAAAAAAATTAATCGAACCCACATCACGATCCGCGATACCATGACTGTTTCGTGAACACGTTCTGCACCGATCGTTGTTTTTTTTTTATCCAATTCGACGTCGTTAATCGGTTCGCGCGCGCCATCCGTTCGATACGTTTTTGTGATTTGAAAAAATATTAAAATTGAAAAAAAAAAAAAAAAAAAAAATTTTTAAAATAAAATACAACGTCCATGCACATGCAACATGTGTGCACAAATGTTCGCGTGCGCCTTATCATTCTCATCACACGGGGCATAATATTCATATATATATGTATATTAGGTGAGCGTTGAAAAAACCGCAACCGGTTCCATTGAACAGGAGAGCAGCCTTAAGCGTAGCGTCGAACAAAGCGTGGAGAAGAGCGTTCAACAGACATCCTCCCAGTCGATTCAAAAGTCCGTCCAACAATCTGTTATGGTGAGTTCATCAACACGTAAGATTGCAACATCCTCCACATCATCGTCCGTACGTATCGGTCAAAGTACGGAAATTGAGGAAATTGAATTTTAAATAAGATGAAAAAATCGGATTCTTGAAAGAAAAAAAAAACTGAACAGACAAACATGGAAAAAAGTGACACAAAAAAAAAATTATAAATACGTAAAAAACACAAAAAAAAAGATTCAAAAATGAAAACAAAAGCAAAACCAAAACACCCGAAACTCTTTTGGAAGGAACAGAAAGGATCAATAAAGAAAAAAAAAAGAGATTAATCAATAAAAAATGTCAACACAAACATTTTGAAACCAAAAATTAAGAAATTCTGATATAAATCCATAAAAAAAATATACACGAGGACTCAAAATTTGCCCGAACATTTGCTCCACACACACATATTTTGAAATACGCACGCTCCGCTCATGTATATATGTATGTTTGCGCACGAAAAACCTGCCCACACAAAAAAAAAAACAGAAAATACAAAAAATACTGAAAATTTGCATTCAGCACGAATAAAATGCACACTTACGCCGAATGACTGCACACGCCCGAACGTACGCACAATGATGCGCGCGCACATCAAAATGCAAGGACGCAAATTGAGCGCGCAGCACATTACACAACACGCAGGCACGCACGCACGCACATTGTACCATCTATGTATCTGTATCAACTTTGTATATTTTTTGTATGCATTTTTGTTATTGTCCCGATTCTTTCTTTTTTCATTTATTCACTTTATCAGTTAAGAAAGTGTGCACGGATAAGAATGAGGACATCAAGTGCCACTTTATCTTTTTATTTAAATGTATCTAACCCATATATATATAATATATGTATATCAATGTATATGTGTTTGTAGATAATTGTTTTAAAATGAAAATACATTCATTACGTTTTATCCCTGCCGATCAAGTCAGTTTCATTGACCAATTCATCAAGTCGTAGCTGGTGAAATACTTGATGAGTTTCATTCACCGATTCATCAAGATGTAGCTCATGAAATACTGGATGGGTATCATTGACGAATTCATCAAACTGTAGCCGAGGAAATACTTGATGAAAGTCATTAACGAGTTTATTAGGCCATACCTGAAGAGTATCATTGACTAATGCTTCAAGCTACAGCTAGTGAAATGCTTGATAAATGTCATAGGAAATTTATCAGATCATCATCAGAAAAGTTGCCACTTTTAAGAAAAATGCTTGTGGCACTTTTTGAACTTGACGAATATGAGATCAACTCTCTACACCCATTTAGCTATACCACAGCTGTGTTCTTCTGAAGATAATTGAACAATGATGAGTGCTTCGATGTAAAATGGAAAAAAAGTCATCAGCGAATTAGGTGATGCGTTTATCAGCAGCTATCATCAAACATTTCATTCGCTACTGACCGATAAATTCGTCAATGGCTTTTATCAAGTATTTCATTAGCTAGGGCTTCATGAATTCGCCAATGACTTTCGTCAAACATTTCATCAGCTACGGTCTGATGAATTCTTTAATGAAGCTGGTGTACAAGATCGTAGGTGGTCGTTGTATCGTTTCACCGAGTGCAAGCAATCCAAAAATGGCTGCGTTCCTGCGAACGAATCATGTTTTGACATTTCTCGAATTCTCCTCCGTATGCTTTCCCCTCCGGTAAAATTTGTACGGACAAATGTCATGAAAATGTTCCCCTCCGGATCTGGGAAGTATTCTGATCCGGAGGGGAACATTTTATGACAGTTGTCACATATCACAACTCGATTGGTTCGCAGAAACGCAGCCAATGGTACATAAGCGAAACAGTGGGCATGTATACGTCTACAAATATCTTCGCATAATTTTGCTCCCCCGCTACTTCTTCGGGAACAAAAAATGCCGACTGGTGAACGGATGGTTTGCAGGGATATCGCGCGGCGATTTAGGCCGAGTTAAGGGTTTTCAGGGAAAAGATACCAACATAAATATTATTCCTACGTGACCTGTCCACATGGAAATCATATTTATGTTGGTATCTTCTCGATTCAGAAAGATTTTTTTTTTCTTTTTGGTTTTATTTCTTTCTCTCTGACGTCATCGCGGTCGAAATAGCAGGAAAATTGGAAAGATGTCATCGACTAAATTCTCCTGTAGTAGTATGAACGAGAGTATTTTTCTATCTTTTCAACTTGTCGACTTTTTCTTTGGTTGACTGCCACAAGATATGTTTTTCAAAAATATAGTCCGCCTTAAGAGAACAAAAAAAAATACACACAAAAAAATATATATACTTAAATTTATTACTTGTTGATTGAATCAATGTGTTTCGAGAGCACCCCTTCTCTCTTTTCATCCCCCTCCCCCTGTACCATGTTCCTTTCTGCCCTCTTAAGATTGTGCACCGAAAAACCATTTTTTTTTTTGTGAAAAAAAAAACGTGCGTGTGTTGTGTCTTCAATTTTGTGCACAAAATGAACGAAAAAATGATTGCAAATCGAAAAATAATAATTTTGGAAATGTATTATACGATTATATCAAGAAATTAAAAATATCGAAAACACAGTAAATCAAAACGGCGCAAAATAAGCGGGGCAGGATGAAAATTCAAACAACAAGATAAAAATAAAAAATTAAAAAAATTAAAAGTCACTTTTGCGGAAACGGGATCAAGGTTAGGGGTTAGGTTACTGGGGCTACCGTGATATATCATAGCACACTTAAACCACCATTGGGTCCATTGTGGTACCGCCATTATCACCTCCATTGGAATCTACCTATACATATCGAACCACCCTGTGCTGCCAATGTAACGATTGAGCCATGTAGCGGTCATATTCCTAAGCTCATCCAGATCGTAGAAGACCCGAGAGCCCAGAAAATGATGGAGACATGTGGCGGTCATATTCCTAAGCTTATCCAGATCGTAAAACCCAGAAATTTCCTTCTCCTGCCAACCAATACCGGGACATAGTGACAGAGAAGGTGAAGAACACAATCTCCTCCTCATCGACATCCTCACAACTCCTGCAGAAGTCGTGATGACGAAGACGGAAGACGTCCAGGCGAGCTCGCTGATTGGACAGTGCCCGGTGATGTCCCCTCCTATCCTGCCAATGTGCTTCCTGTTCAGCGACAACAAGCGATAATCATACTAGGCAAAGTGGCATGGCGGGTGGTTTCGGCAGTGATCCACTCAGTATGTCGGGTGTGTTGAGCGGGAGTTTGCCTTAAAGTCCACCCCAGTACTGTTCTACGTCAGTCACTGTGTCAGGCGGCCAAGCCCCGACGTCGGGCTGTCACGCCACGATGATGATGATGAGCGTTCTGAACACGTCTCGAAAGGCTCAGCGTGTATCGTCGGAGACGATTTGTGATGACTGCGAGCTTCTGTTTTAGTGTGTCCAGTACTCCTTTGGTGGAAGGGAGTTCCGGAAGGAATGGAATACTTACGGAGGACCCCTTTCCATTTTTTCGATCAACCGCCTACAGGTGTTGCCGGCGACAGATTGTGTCAGTCGGCCAATATCCAAGTCGTAAAGAATCTCTCTTCGCTCAAGACGAATCTTCCAGGCTGGATCTAGTTTTTGTCCCTCGCCGATAACGCTATCACGGATCCTCTGACCATGCAATCTGATAGCCGCCACTGCATCACAATACTCGTACACAAGGGATTGCAGTTCCAGTAACGTCGTACCTGAGCTAAGTGTGGATCCGATTTCGCTGTCGATTTGATAAAGAGTATCAGGTGTTGCAGCAGATGTATGTAACCTGGGGATGCCAGGTCTGTGCAGGGGATCTGTTTCCTGATATTCGTCGCAAACTTCAGAAGAGCCTTCCACTTGGCGGTGATGTAGTGTACTTCGTCTGGTGTTGTAGGTACTCCTTTGCGGGACAGTGTGACGCGATGGTGCGCCAACTCCGTCAACTCTTGGTTTCGAGTTGCCCCAATAACCGCAAGCCGAATTCTTTCCCTTGTCGTCTCCGGTATTGCACCCCTTCGCACTTTGAAGCGGTATTGATCTTATACCCCCTGTATTCAGACATGTGCATATTGTGGAAATCGTTCGACGTACCTCTGATGTAGCAAGGGACGATATGATGTTGTGTCCCTTGCAAAAGTTCGATCTCGTAGTAGACACGGATGATAAAAAGGTTCATTTCCTCTGTCCATTTCATCCGTTGCCTGCGCCAGCCTGCAGCTGCGATCGCCTGAATGTCAGGCAAAACAGTAGCCACAGGTGAAGGAGGGCCCTTCGCTGTTGCTGGAGCAGTCTCCGTTCTACTGTTTTGTGCAAATGCACTCGTGGCAGTCGAGTACGCCCATTTGCCACTGGCGACTGCCCCTCTTGTTCAGAGGCTCCGTCCGACACTTGAGCAGATATCCCTGCGTCTTCTGCTTGCCATGCTTCTTGTTTCCATGGTTTGTTTCTCCCGTATGGAGTTATACGGCTGGGATCAATTTTCCCTGTCAAATCATCCTCGTTGTTTGACATGTGTTGTCGCAGAGCCATTTTATATTTGACGCGCTCGGTATTCGTGAGAGTAGAGAAACATAGGTCCAATCCTCGGCACGTCTTGGAGCCATCGATATAGACCAGACCATGGATTCGGTGCTCAAGAGCATATTCCCCGTCCTTAGATTCCTCGACGAAATTAGACTACAGTGTGTGGTGCCTGCCAAAATGGATCAAACAGGATGAAATAAATTATAAAAAAATAACTAAATAAAGTATTTCGAAAATACAAGATGCAACCGAGACACAGATACGAGTACATATTATAGGCATCGACGCGGCGTCACGATGCGATATTTAATATTCCGACACTTTGGAAAAAAGAAATAGATACGAATAGCCAAAAGAGTTTTATAATTGCGTTTACTAACGAAAATACTAATAATTAAAAACAAAAAAAAAATACATTTTTTTCGGGCATTTTATTTTATTTTTTTCCCGATTTTAATCGCTGCTTTATACGAAAACCCCGTTTTTCCCGCTACACTACTCTGCTTTTTATTTGTTTATGTGTTGAGAGAATGCTGTTGAATGCCACTAAGTCCATTTTTTGTTGGTTAGTGGCGTTTTTTTTGTATTATTCCGCTTGTTTGTTTGTGCTTTTTGGTGAATTTTCCAATGGTACAATAATACAACACAATACAAACACATTAAAAAAAAAAGGAGAAACAAACCCACTGATACTTAAAAACATATTAAAATATTAATTACAATTAATTAAGAACAATTCAAATTTTAATTAATTTAATTTAATTTTTTTTTTTCACACGCACACACACTCACACGCACGCATATATGGATATATAGATATATTACTCCTGACTTAAGGAATTTGAAATGACTGCCTGTCGGTGTGTGTGTGTGTCTTTGGGGCAAAATAGTTGATTAATATAATTATATTGGTTTAAAAGAACGAACAACACAAAGCCCAGCATGCAAAAAATGTCGAAAAATCAAAATAAAATAGTAAAAACACATAAAAAAAAAAACAAAAACCAAAGTAAATATTGCGTCTCGTAAAACGTGAAATGAAAGCATGCAAATAATTGATCAGAAAAAAAAAACAAAAAGGGCGTGGGAAAAATATAGAACTGCTTAAAATTTTTATTAAATAAAATATTACTCGATTTTTTTTACACAAAATCAATTTCAAAATATTTTCTTCACGATCAAATATTGATGATTTTATAGAATAATCATTTCATAGTATATCATAGGAATGTGTTTACAAACAAAAAGTCAGAAAACCTTAAAAAAAGATCAGAGCTATCCTCAAAAAAAAAGTCAGAGCTAACCTCAAAAAAAAGTCAGACAACTAAAATAAGAGGCGTAAAAAAAATAAAAACGACAAAATGTATTATGTATGTGCGTTGTGACTTGTAGAAATATGTCGCCCAAGTTGTGTTATTTAAAAAAAAATATGTAGGTACATATACATATATGCAAATTATTTTAACATGATTGATACAAAAAATTGAAAAAATACCACACAAATATAAGAGAAGTAATGTATTCAACGGCCATTTAATACATATTTGATCTGAACAACACGCGCTATAAAGATAAATATTAAAACAAATATTTACATATTTCTTTGAATGTTGTTTTTATTTATTGAATTAAAAAATAAAATAAATACAAATAATAAAACAAAAATAATTAAATGAATATTTCTTAAGCTTTAACTATGATTGCTGCATTTTTATATAATCGATAATTTAGTTCTGATTTTATATTATTATTATTATAATGGATGTCAATTATTATCTGTCAGTTCCACTTTTTTTTCTTTAATCGTCACTTATACTTTGTTCACTCGTTTTTTTTTTGACAAGCGTAGAAAATCCAAGTATATCCAGCAGTCCATCGTTAGTCGATGAAAAATTTATAGAAAGTGTCAAAAACATTTTTTTTCTATTATGCCAAATATAGAAACATATATTAATTAATGAATTATACAATTCAAGTCAAATTCTAATAAAATAAGAGGAAAGAAAAACGTATAACGCACACAAGTAAAATGAAATGAAAAATTAAAAATATTTGAAATATCGATAATAAAACAGAGCAAAAAAAAATCAGTAAAGAGCAAAAAAAAAATCGAATTTGTTTTAATTTTTTGACAAGTCAACGTAGGACAGGACAGAGATGGAGTACAATTTCTGTCTCTCATTTTCTTGAATTATTTCCTGATATCAATTTCTGTTTCTCTGAATTTTTAAGCGTCCACTTCTATATCCTTTCAGTCAGTCTTTCTGTCATCTCTCTCTCTGTCTCTCTCGATCTCCCTCTATCTATCTATCTATCTATCTTTCTCTCTCTCGCTGTCAGGGCTTTCCCGGAATGTCTGAATTGTCAAATTTTCAAAAATCACACTCAAGTGGTTAATAAAATTTTCATAATTTTATTTTATAATTTTTAATTGTTCCTATTTTTTCTGTTATGCTGTAGATGTGACTCTCGCGTTTTTATTATTATTCTGACTCTTTCATTGTTTTTTTTTTGTCATCCTGTTTTTTTTCTCTCTATTTTACATTTTTTCTATTTATTTTATTTTGTGTAAATAGCGCTTAAATTTCAATTCCATTTTTAAATCGTACTTTTAACTACTCTTTTTCTCTTAACCGAAAGCACTTCACAACTATTTTTTTTGTCCCCTGTTTTTGTATATATAAAAATAAATTGTTGTTCCCCGTTTTTTGTACAAAAAAAGAAAAAAAAAACACAAAAAAGTATGTAAATATTTGTTTTTTGATTACTCTCAAACGAGTAATATTTACAAAAAAAAAAAAAGAAGACTGAAAAACAAACAAACAAATGGCGAATTCTGATTTTTTTTAAACTTACCTTTTTTTTCCTCAATTGAGTGTGTTTTTCTAATGAAATAGGCACACACACACATACGGCTGCACGGAAGCAACCAAATAATAAGAAAAAAAAACACACACACAGAAAAAGAACAAACCATTTAAAATGCAACGAAAAAAGTAATGCGCAGTTCTGTATTTTTTACATCCTCCTCCTCCTCCTTTTTTCTTCTTGTATTTTGATGATTGTCCAAAACTTTTGCCCTGACAAAAAAGTTAAATGGAAACCAAAAAATATAAAAATCAAAAATCAAGATAATAACATTTTGTTTCTTGTTTTTGTAATTTTAATAATTTAAATCAATTTTCGCCTGGGTTTTTTCGA
The DNA here is from genome assembly GCA_964017055.1 of Chloromyia formosa. Taxonomy (NCBI): domain Eukaryota; kingdom Metazoa; phylum Arthropoda; class Insecta; order Diptera; family Stratiomyidae; genus Chloromyia; species Chloromyia formosa. The sequence continues at coordinate 3,086,519 of OZ024819.1, forward strand.
TTTTTTTTGGTGATGTTTTGTTTGCATTTTCTCACCCCTGCTTTCTGGCTTTCTGATATCTGACTTATTTTTTTTTTTTAGATTTATTTCCTTTTTTGTGGTTCTTTTAATTTATTTTGGTGACACCATTGGCCCAATTTGTCGTCGTTATTTTTCGCTGTTAGTTGGCTGTCGCAACTGGCCTAAGTTTGTTTGTTTTTTTTTTTACTGTTTAATACTTGCGCCCAATGTGGGGTGGGAAATATTCTTGCAGATGTCGTCGTTAGTTGTCGCACTAGTTGGCTGTCACGACTGGCATAAGTTTTTTTTTAAATAGTTGCGCCCAATGTGGGGTGGGAAACGTTCTTGCGCACTAGTTGGCTGTCACGACTGGCGTAATTTTTTTTTTAATAGTTGTGCCCAATGTGGGGTGGGAAACATTCTTGCGGATGTCGTCGTTAATTGTCGCACTAGTTGGCTGTCATGACTGGAGTAAGTTTTTCTTTTTAAATAGTTGCGCCCAATGTGGGGTCGAAACATTCTGTGGAATTTCAGAATATGCCGTGACTGTTCGTCACTTGCTTTTGGGAATGACTTGAATGAGTGTTGCCCCCGAGTGGAGTTGGAGATGATTGCAAAAAAATGGAGGGAGAGGAAGGGGGGGGGTTGTTGTGTCGAAATCAGCTGAAAGCAGGCGGAAAGGTTGATTGCAGTCTCTGCTGGCTTATTGTATGACTATCATGGGTGTCCGCCTGAAATGAGGAGCTTCTGACTTGATTCTTTGCGCCCTCGCCTGACTTGTGTTGTGTCCGTTGATTGTCCACCTGAAATGAAGCGAGCTTCTGACTTGACTCCTCTTCGAGAGACTTCATGAATTAATGCTCTTGCTCCTTTCCAAGCGTCCTGAATTAAGCTTGCTAATTTGAAGATAATTTGAAGGCTAAAAGATACTCGCCGATTTATCAGTCGGGTAAATCGAAACTGAAACTGCTCTCTACACTGTTTAGTTGGAGAAATTGAGGCAACCGTGGCAGTAAAGGAGACGACGGGCAGTCTGTGCCTTTTTGGATATCGAAGGTGCTTTTGACATCTTTCTCTACCATTGACTCTGCACTTAGAGCAAAGGGAGCGGATAAAACGACGGCACTAGGGATAAAAAGGATGCTATCATCCCGAAAGGTCATCACAGAGATAGGAAACGATTGCACTTTAATAGCAAACGTCACTCGAAGATGACATTCAAATTGAAGAGTATCCAGTTGTGATCCGAAAAAGATTTCAGATCTGATACCGTCCAATGTTCAAGCTTAAATATATTGTTGTCTGTCAGTAGTGTGACGTCTAGGACTTCTTCCCATTCTACATTGTTTTCCGGGCTTTGGAAGAGCAAAGGTTGGGGCGTTCCCCTTATTACACACCACGAGGTTAGTATTCAGGATAAAGTCGAACAGGGACTAACCTCTATCGTTGATTTCGGTGCTCCCCATAGTGTGTATCGTGCGTTGGCATCGCACGCCACCAAAAGGTTGGCCTACTTGGATGTGGTGAATGTTACTAGCTGCTCCAGCTCCTCCGGCGGTGCTGGCCTTCCATGGGCCATGTAGGCGGAGGAGATGTATAGCTCACCCTTCTCTGGGACCTCAATCCTAACAACTGTTAGATCAGAGGAGCTGAAATTAGGGCAAAGGAAGGCATTAATGCATTTTTTGGCTAAGATGCCAGTTCTTGGTTTACCTTGATCCAGACCAGCAGATTATCCGAGGCACATTTAGAGTGCTTGAGGTTAATCTGCACTACCTTCAACATTGTCTCGGGGGTCGCCTGTTCCGATACACATCTCATCCATTAAGACGTTGGCTCCGTCCACCGGATCCCGTTCGTCTTCGGAGTTTGATCGGAACACCTTAACCTTGGCATGCCGTATGCCAAAGCTGTGTTTAAAGATATAATCTGTATCGTCCGATGTTTGTAGTTGTGAATTAGATAAGTGAGAAAACGTAGCTTTTCCCCGAACTACAAGATTTATTTTATGTATTATATATACATGTATTTCGGGAGCAACTTACTCCCTTCCTCAGTATACAAGCTACTTGTTTGGGGAAAAGCTACGTTTTCTCACTTATCTGTGTTTAAAGTCCGCCTCTTCAAGTGCCGGCAGGCACTCCTCATTGATGAGGAGCAGTAAGGACAAACTTTGTCGTTGGGGCTCCTCCGCCCTATAATACAACCCAGTCGTCCATCGGGACCTTTGGGTTATGAAGACGTAGTCCCTGGATGATAGTAACCAAATGCCAGCCCTAGGTCTCTTCGCGATGTCCTTGGCAGGGATCAGCTCCATCTTCAGGTCTTAGCGACACACGTACTAAGGAAGTTCTTCAAGAATTCGTCCTCGCAGTTGATTACCCGATAGCCCTTCACCGTCTCCGATGAGCCGAAGCAGGGCAGCGGCTTTCCCTGATTGTTAGCAATGTGTTCAAGCTCGGACTCGGACAGCTTCGCCTCAACCCTGACCCACGCTTCGGTCGCGAGCTTACTACTGGTAGAGCATCTGTCCACCAACGCGACCTGAAGGTGATCTCTGACCACCCCGCTGTACGTTTTCTTCGGCTTGCTGCCCGCTGCTGGTTAAGGGCTAAAAGATACTCGCCGATTATGTTATTGGCAGATTTTTGTAGTGTGCACTGTGCACAAACCGACAACAATTTTTGGATGCCTCTAAATTAGAAGGACACAAGGAAGAGGATTTGTAGGCTCACGACTAAAGGTCCATTTTTCTAGACCCCTCGCTGCGTCGATTGCAGGCGATGATCAAAAGGACACACACAAATAGTGCTTGATCGCTGCTAATCGCTAACAATATGTGGAACGATCGTGTCCCTAGCAAAACGTACCTTGGTCCCCAACTATCTGCGGTCATTCAAACTGCCCCTGTATACATATGTATCTTTTGTCCATATCTCCCTTGGCATAAATTCTCCTAATTATAGCCAGCCATAGCTTTGCTTGTACCCAGCGCGCGAGGGGAAGAGCGCATTGTAAAGCAACAAGATAAACAAAAAAAAAAATATTTCTACAATAGAAACGGGACAACAACAAATTGGCGCGTCTATTTTAAACAATATGCAAGTGTGAAATTAAACTAATATACATACAAATGTATCTATATATCTAAAATCGAAAATGAGCAGGGAATTAGGGGGATTGGGGTCGAAATGAAAAATGAAAAATCTGAAAGAGGATGAAAGATGGAGTCGATGAAGGAGGGGAGGGGAACGGGAACGGGTAGAGCATCTCCCCGAGAATAGTCAGGCTAAGAATAAAATATCCGAGAAGCAGGAAGATATGTGGACAGACGCGAACAGAAAAAAAATCGGACAGCCGCGACACTTGCTGCCAAATAAATTTTGTGCAAAATAAACAATTAAAAGAAAAAATGCACACCACACACGCACACATGTTCGCAGAAAAACGGAACGGATTTTCATCCGGACTCGCGGCGCAACCTGAAACCATAACATTTCTCTCGTAAAATTCTGTAATGTAGAATTTCAGACGATTTGTTTTTAAAAAATATTTTTTTTTCTTCTCAGTTTTTTTGCTTTCGACTCCTTTTTGTTGTGCAGAAAATTCGACCCCTCTGGGTGGTTATGCAAATATTTATAAATATAAAATGCATGGACACATGCTGTGAGAATTTATGCTTTTTTTCTTTTTTTGTTTTCTTTCGACCGGCGCCGGCCCTATTACACAATAAATAATTTTCAATTCACGCGCCTCAGCAGGGATGCGGATAATTTGATGTTTTTTTTTACTAATGAGTCGAATCAGGGTTGAATTTCGTTTGCAAACTAGTTGGATCCCCGTTTGGTTCGCCCATCATAGGGCTGTGAGGTTATGTGGCTTCTTTTGCGTTCGGCCGCCACCATTTTGATTCAAAATGGCTCCTCTATGAGAGTAGCTAGCAAGCGCGGCCATTTCTTTTTTTGTTTTACACGAAGTCGTTATGATTTTATAATATTACGAACTCGAATCATGGCGATGTAATAATCAAAATTAGAAGTAAAAAAATATCGAAATATTCTCAAGAAAATTCTTGCGTGTAAAAGAAATTCTCAGTCTTCACATTTGTCTGAAATTAATTGAAACATTTTCAGCTGTCAGCGTGCATATATTGTGCCGCGTTGTGGTGATTGACAATGACAGTCCGCATTCGACTCGTATGTGTGTGCCAAATTTCTGTCAATTGTGCAAATAATTCGAATGAATACATATCTTTAATGCGGCCCAATTCATTTTATGCAAAAATAATAAAATAAGAGATTAATGCGTCCTGCAGTGAATGTACACACACACATTCTTGGCAGACATAATATGTTCTTGTTGGGGGCCAGCTCGAATTTCTCCGGACAAGTGATGTGCACCCCAGGGGTATGTGGGGAGAGGGGGAGGGGGCGGTAAGAATGAAAATATCATCTCTATCTGATTGGAACACACTGCTGACCGAAATTAACAAGTTTAGCATGAAATGGTGTAAACAATTCATCGTTTCTTTTTATTCTAGGCGATTTTCATTTAAAATTAGGGGAACGGGTACGCATGAACAATGGTCGCGATTATTCAATTTTTTTTTTAAAGAATTTTACTAACATGCTTGCCTGTTTTTCTAACAAACTCAGTGCCACTAATATTTAGGTACACACACTTTCACCAGTGATTGGAAGTTGCTTTCTTTCTCTCTTTCTCTCTCTCTGGTTCTTTCTCTACTGCATTCTCTCTCTCTCTTCGTGTCTCTTATACTCGTATGCGACTTACAAAAAAAAAATGTCTTTTTGACGCACTGCCAATAATACTAAAGCCAAGCAAAAAAAAACCGCTAAAATGCAAAATAAAATAAAATCCACTAAAAAGACAGCCGAGCAAAATAAAATGACGAACGCACTAAAAAAAAACGAAACCACGACGAGATGGAATTGGCGCTTTGACTTTCACCGCACAAACAACAACAACGGCCAAAAGAAATCTGCTAACCCAACGGTTAACAATTGGCTTGTGTCTTTGCTATATAAGTGAAAACAACAACCGCGCTAGAAAAAAAATTTAAACAACTTTGGGTTTTTTTTCATCTGTTCCCTTTCCCCTCTTACGTTTCTCCGCACACGTACGCACAGGATGAAAAGGAAAAAAAAGAAAAAACCGCCACCGATACGACACTGGAAGGATCTGTTGAAAAGTCAGTAGCTGTTGTTGCTTCAACAGGCATTGAAGCCGGCACAGCAAAAGAAGTGGAGAAGGAGGAGAACAAATCGTCGACGCCCAAAGACGATGATGGCGTCATTATAGAGGATGTGGAAGAAGACGATGAGGAAGAGGAAGTGGAAGTCGAAGTGACCGATGAGGACGAAGGTGCGGAGGTTAGTGTCGAAGAGACGGTGGTCATTAAGAAAGCACCCGCACCGGCACCGGCGGCAGAAGTTGTCGTCAAAGCACCCAAAACGGTCGAGCCCGACGTATCGGTTGAAGTTACTATTAAAGCACCGGCGGCTGTAGAACCGGCAGAAAAGCCGGTGGAAAAACCGGCGGCAGTTGAAGAGGAGCCCAAACCCAGGCCCGTTCAACCGGAACCGAAAAAAGAAGAAAAAGAAGAAATGCCAGACAAAGAAGACGAGAAAGAAGAAGAACAACCAACTCCCACAAAACAAACAGACACATCACCACCAACAATCATTACACAACAAACTCCATCACCCGCACCACCACCATCCGTGGCTGAGGTTCAGACACCATCCGCCCCAATTCAATCCAAACCAGAGCCGGAAAAGGCGGAAACTAAAGTCGATGTCGTCTCCCAACAGGAAAAACAACAGCAGATCACAACGACGACAGCATCTGAGACGATCGCCGCAGCACCGGCTCCGGCTCCAGCCCCAGCAGCACCGGTTCCGGTCGCCGCCAAACCTGAAGCTCAAGCATCGTCCGAAATCAAGCAAGATAGCATTAAGAATACACTTAAGGAAATCATCTCAGATATTGATCGTGTTATTGAGCAAGAGGAGAAAGCGAACATTGTGACGGCCGCTGGACAAGTTCCGACGACGGAAACTAGATCAGCGCCAGCTCCGGCACCAACACCTATCGCTCCGGTCTCAATGCCGGCTCCAATCCAGACTATGGCACCGGTGGCCGCTTCGTTCCCGACAACAGCGCTCGACACAACCGCGTCGCAAATTGTCTCGAAAAGTCGCGAGGCAACGACAGAAACGTCGGGATACACGACCACTAATAAGGTCACGGAACGCAGTGAAATCAAGGTGAGTGGTTTTGGAGTGGATTGATTTTGTGTTCTTGTTTTTTTTTTTACAAATCCTTGAGATTCAGGCAAAATTTAGAGCTCTGTGAAGTTGGCACCGTCACATTCGATTTTTCAAATTTAAATTGTACAGTTCGTTTGCCCACCCTTAGGCCGGCCGCATCTTGGACGTAGGCAGGGCAGCGCAGCGCGCACATGACATTGTTGTTGTAAGTTCAGATTTCAGACAATTGTTACAACAACAATGCTATGTGCGCGCTGCGCTGCCCTGCCTACGTCCAAGATGCGGCCGGCCTTACAAAAAAAGTTACTAACAAAATACTTTTTTCCAAATTGCAAAAAAACTACCAATTTTTTTTTTACTATTTCGTCTGCCCAACGTTAGCCCAGGATTGCTCAACCCGAAATTTTCGTTTGCTCACCCCTTAAATTTTTTTTATTCAAAAAATAAAATTTTTTATCCCACATTGGGCGCCACATTATACACCCTCAAAACGATAATATTTAATTTAAATGGCCCATTCCATTAGCCCATCATAAGCCCTCGTTTGCCCAGTAAAATTTTTCAGATGTCCACCCTTGCAGAAAAAGTCATCAGCAGACAAATTGTTATTTTTTGAATAAAAAAAATTTGAGGGGTGTGCAAACGAAAATTTCAGATGGGCAATCCTGGGCAAACGTTGGGCAAACGAAATAGTGAAAAAAATTCCCAATTTTGGAAAATAAAATTTCGTGGTTTTTTGCAATTTGAAAAAAAAAGTATTTTGTTAGTAACTTTTTTTGTAAGGGTGGCCAAACGAAAATTTTTCCTGGGCAAATGTGGGCCTACGATGGGCAAACGAACTGCAAAATTTAAATTTGAAAAATCGTTTGTGACGGTGCCAACTTCACAGAGCTAAAATTTAGAGAGGATAATTCCAGCATTTACGTGCTTCCATTGTCTTCGAAGTTGAGCTCCGAAACGGACCAATGGCTCGAGCTCTGTTCTTAAGCTTTTCGTCTATCTCAAAACGAGTCTGATAAAACCCTCTTCCTCCCCCGCCATATCTCTCTCTCTCTCTCTCTGACAATATTCAGACGTCTTTCTTTAGTCATGTTTCGTCCTTTCCCCGCGACGAAGCGATTTGATCTCGTGTAGATCCGCCATTTTTCCCTGGCGCTGTCGTGTCACAGCTGTGACTGTTCAGAGATTTCGCGGGCAGGCCCATATGTCCTGTGTTCTGCACAAAAAAAAAGCTGCTCATGACCAGAATCCTTTCAGCGCAAGGATATTAGTTAGTTGTATTCTGTTTCTTGTTGTTTTTTCCCCCTATTTTTATTCCATGTTATGTGTTCTAATTTTTTGTTTTGTTTTAACATTGTTTACTCCCTGCGATCCTTTCCGCAATTCGGAAAATAATCCAAAAAAAAAAAACAGGATCCACATGGCTCGACCATGTATAGCACTAGAACAACGACCACCATCAAATCGACTCCTCCTCCTATTGTCAGAACAACACAATACCAATACCAACCCCGACAACAACAACAACAATTCTACCAACCCCCACAATACGAGCATCATCAACAACAACAGCAACAACAACACCGGCCCCCAGTCCATCCCCCACAATACCAATATGCACCACTTTCTGCACCCAACATTAATAGCTACATTTCGAAATCGCATCGTTCAATGTCATTGCCAGTTTCGAATGAGCTAATTTTGGAGGTATTTTTGGATTTTGTTTTACTAAAAAACGTGTGTCCGTGTGGATTTTATTTCTGTCTAATCCGTTTGCCCGGGATGACAACCCTGGTTGCTTAAATTATCCGAATTTCTCACGATGTGTACCGCCAAATACGTGCCCTCTGATAAAGGAATAATATTTCGAAATAGGCTCCTGATAAAGAGACGTATTTGATGCACATGTGTATGATCCTTTGTGTGTGCTTTTTTGCATTTAGTTCATAAGTTCATTACATCTGTCAAGCTGACAGTTGGTCGAAAATGGCGGCATTTCCATATAGTGCATAATGGCTGTCACACGTGACCGTTAGGAGCTCATATTTAGCAGTCAAGATACATAGAGATTTCTATGTTTTCTCGAACGTTTTGTACTTTTGAGTCAGGAAAAAGATTGAAAATTTTCAAATTCGAAATTTGCAAACATTGAGTTGAATCGAATGAAATTTTTTTTAATGCTACCAAATTTCTCCTTGCCATCTTGAGGCCACCGGGAAGGCCGTAAATACGCCCCACGATCGCTCTTTTCCATCACAATTGTGTAGGCAATTAATCAATGGGTCAAATAAAAACAATTTTCTGGGTTATCTGCTCCCCGCCACCCTCATGGGCTTTGCGGTTTTTTCGTGTTTGTCTTCAATACATCATCTTTACGGGTACGTACATACGTATATCTTTCATATACGCCAAAAATAAATATCTCAATTCGTTATCTCAAACAATTCATTATACATACTCATATAACCTAGCTGTATTGTATCCGGGACGCTGTGCTGCCAAAATGGCGGCGGCCATTTTGAAAAACACAACGGGAATAAGTGGAAAAAAAATTAAGACAAAAACGACGGGCAAACAAATGGTCACTATTTAAGTTTTCATACTGTGCTGTTGGCATTGTGCCCGTCCCCGTCAAACTATTTTTATTACCCCTCTCGCCGGGGGCAGAAGAGGAGAGAGGGGCACTGGGGTTCTGTTTAAAGACTAACAACCAACACGAATATTTTTCAGATGAAATTTATATGGTTCTAGAATGTAAAGTAAATATTTTCTTTAATGTCATGTCGCCCCGAAATTTTCGATGCATATTGCAAAATTAATTTGTGCGCTATTAACACTACACACCCACGCACACCCCCACACGTAGGTACACGTTGCAATTAAACTCGCAATTTTGTGCATTATAAATATTTACAAATGCAGTCATGTGGGGGTGCGATGGTGGGTTGAAATAGAATAGAGAGATTTTTCCCGAAAACTCCACCGCCCAAGATCAACTCAAATTTTTGCACAAGCTCGAGAAATTTTCGCATTTAAATTTTCAATCGAAAATCTAGGTTAGAATTTAGATTGTTTTATTTTTTTTTTTATGGTAATTTTCTTGGCAGGTTCAATTTCAGTATCTTATCTGCAAAATTTGACATTCGTTCGATTTTACGACAATATGCAAGCTTGCAGCATGATGGGCCGTAAAGCGTGACTCTAGATGCCAGCCGATCTTCATCGCATCGAGAGTCAGGCTTTAACACGGTCACCCTTTTTTTTTATTATGGAGGGGGGAAATCTCATTGTTCTGGAGACACTGCCGTCAACTAATGTCAATTGTACGGCAGCGACATGGGACTTTCATCGTCAGTGTGCGACTACTTACCCAGTAAAACCTTCAACCCTCTTTCTCCACCAATCTCCCTACGGAACTACCTCTCGGTATTACTTCGCAGGGCTGGTTTTGGCTGGTTAGCCGTTAATCCGTTGCGTACTTTTTCGTATTTGCTCCTCTTTCCTCAATTCCCTATGTATGTTGCAGATTGTGTGAGTTACGGCCTCCCAATTGGATTCAGATCTCATCATGTCCTCTACTACGTTATGTCGATTGTGGTCACTACCAAGTTCGACCTCCAGTGCTTCACGCTTTCCTGTAAACCTTGGACAGTGAAAGAATACGTGCTCCGGGTCTTCCGCTATTCCTGGGCACCTCGGACAGTCGGGCGAAAGGTCCAGCTTAAATCTGTGTAGGTACTTCCTATATCCGCCATGACCAGTAAGAAACTGGGTTAGATAGTGGTTCACCTCTCCATGTTTGCGGTTCAGCCACAATTCAATTTGCGGGATAAGTATATATGGTATGTCCAGCTTGCCTTCAGAGTTTCATCCCACCGCTGTTGCCATTTCCTCAGAGACTCGCACCCTTTTCGTTTTTTTGCGCGCATTAGATACGTCCAGTGGCTCCAAACATCGGCCTTTGTGCAATCGGTCCATTTCGTCGGCTAGAATATCTATGGGGATCATACCGGAAACAACGTAGGCAGCCTCATCTGATGTTGTTCGGTATGCACAGCACACTCTCAATGCGTTCCTTCGATAAACAGAGTTGATTCTTCGAGTGTTACAGGCGTGACGAAGCGCGTCGCTCCAAACTGGTGACGCATACAGAAGTATAGAGGTGATCACTCTAGATAATAAAATTCTCCTATCGTGGTCCTCCTACATTTGGCATCATCTTTGCTAAAGCCACAGTAGCATTAGCCGCCTTCTTGCATGTGTATTTGAGGTGCTCTCCAAATGTTAGCTTCGCATCAATCAGGACCCCCAGGTACCTAATTGCTGGCTTAGAAATAATGATAGTGTTTCCGACTCTGATCCTCAGAGTGTTCTTTTTTCTTCGGTTACTGATGATAACGGCTTCCGTCTTTTGTTCAGCTAGCTCCAGTCCTACTTTATCCAACCACAACTTAACATTTGTGATTGCTTCGGTGGCATAAACTTCGGTTAATCCTTGGCCACCACGACCACAGCTATGTCATCTGCGAACCCGACTATCGTTACTTCTTTAGGTACTGGTAAATCCAATATGTCGTTGTTCATGATGTTCCACAGCAAAGGGCCGAGTATAGATCCTTGCGGAACGCCTGCTGTTACATTGTACTCTCTTGGCCCTTCGCTGGTTTCGTACTGTAGGATTCTAAACGGAAGGTAGCTCTGTATAAGTCGCATCAAATAGTCAGGCACATCTATCCTTTGCAAAGACAAATGAATGCATTTCCAGTTTGCCAAATTGAAAGCATTTTTGACGTCCAGTGTCACAGCCCGCGCAACATTTGCCATCACGAAGTGCCTGTTCCCCTAGATATGTCACTGTCAAAATGGCGTCGGCCATGGAGCGCGCTCTTCGAAAACCAAACTGTCGGTCCGACAGTGCTCCCTTTTCCTTTACGACGGCAGCTAGTCTGCAGTAAATTATTCATTCCAGCACCTTCCCCGCCGTGTCGAGCCGGCAAACTGGACGATATGAATTTGGTTCGCCCGGTGGTTTGTTGGGTTTTGGTAGCAGAACCAATCTATCCTGTCCAGAGAATATATCTCTGGCGGTCTGGCGATTGTATTTCCTCCGAGCAGAGCTTCAACACCCAATACCCAAATTTATCTAATGTTCGAAAAATTTGAAATGCTCTACTTGACAACTAAAATATGTACACAGTCCAATATCTAGTCCGAACCATACGTTACCACCTGTTTGGCCCGATTAAAAATAGATCTCTCTCGCTTTCTCGTCGCCCACCCCCACCACATTTTCTTCACAGGATCCGTTGCTGCCGATGACGATAATGGTTCTTGCTTCTGGGGCGCGAAAAAAGTGTCTCAAATTTTCGAATTTGTTCTGATTGCTTTTGAATCAGTCCAGTGCACCACCGAACGGCGGGACCAGAAGCTCGAGAGGGGTTCGGAGGGGTGCTGTGTGGGGCAATAAATGTTTTAGCCATGTAATTTATCTTGTGACCACTTGATGAATTCGCTGAAAAAACATTCAAAGCGAGCTGGGAGGAACGCGATTTAGAGAGTGTGATTAATCATCAGAGGCGTTAAACATTAGTTGGGACAAGTCTGGCAATTTTTCAAAAAAAGAAACGAGAAGCCGCAAATAATTTTGTGGTGGGGTGTGTCAGTGGACGGATACGCAGAGATAGGAATGCAAATGTTATCAGGCAGGAAGAAAATGAAATTTCTATGAATTTTTGAAAAGAATCCACTTCAGTTATTCAATTTGCAGAAGTGGTCCAAAAAGTGGACAGAAAACAAAACTCGGGAGGAGGGAGGGAAGGGTCCTGATTTTATTCTGATTTGTCGCTTCGATTGATCTATGCTTTAACGACCTCTCGGTTCCGTTTTTAAAAGTCATGGATTAAGGCAGCTCTTCACAGACTAAAGCAGTAACCAGCGATGGCTGCAGGAATTGCCAAATACCAAACACGAAAGAAACTCTAAAGCACCTCCTATGCGATTGTCCTGCACTCACTAGAAGGAGATTAAAGTGCCTAGGAGCTCACTTTCTCAACGATCTTGAAGAAGTCGCAGGACTCAGCTGGAGAAGCCTCTTGAGCTTCGCCAACGAGTCAGGTTCCTTCAAGCTCAACGACGATTTTCTGGTAGGGTCCAGCAACGGCACGGGATGAGTACCTGTTATATGTGGTATCGGTATGGACCTCAGCGGTCTATGCGGAGTCGTCTGGGCTGCCACCCTACCTAACCTAACCTAGGGCAGCTCCTGAAGAGTAAATTCAAGGTGTGGTAGACGAAACTAAGTGACAGGAGGAATCGGCTTTAACCTGATAATTTTTGTGTAGTACAGGAGGGCGAGTTTGAGTCATTGGGCAATGGCCCACTTTATACTCAGGAATTCCGTTTTGTCTGCTGCTTATTTTTCCTGTTTTCCTACTTTTTTTTCGCAATTTTGTTCGACTTTTGGTTGATCAGGCAAATTCAAAAAATCGCGACAAGCCGTGTGTACACAAATTGGCGCGCACGCGCGCCCGCGATTTAAATTAATTTCGAAAATCACGAGATGGTACTCTGGCCTGTGTGTGGGGGGTGAGAGCTGGTGTGCGGTCCGTCGACCCGCTTCTAAAAATCGATTAGATTTTGAATTATTTTTAATTCAGCCCGAAAGTAAAATATACATACACTCACACCCGATCAACCTCCCTCAGTCGCCGCGCGCCTCGGGTACAAACGGGGCCCAAATAGACCGCAGCAAGCATAGCGCAAAACGACAAATGAAAAACGAAATACCGAAAAAAATTACGGGGTAGATGAAACGAGCCAGCCGTAGCCATAGACACTAGCCAAATAAATAGATTGAAAGATATTTATTAGAAAGAAAGGAAAATTAACGAGCGCACACACGCTATACATATGTGTAAATTACGGAGGGGACCCCACAAAAGAAAAGATTCAAGTATCTTCTTTTTTTTCGCGCGCTCTATCCACACTTTCTTCTAGTGTGCAAGAACTTGATAGCGAGTATCACAGTAGGATCGTAGGATCGTTGTAAGTGCTTCGCGATCGCGAAAGGATCTAACACGTCGATCAGCCGCGGTCGTCCTTTTTACGAACTCTCTGACTCTCGCGTAAAATATATAAAAATATATATATATTTCGAAATTTTAAGCTGTACGTGTGTGTGTGCGTGTTTGTTGAAACGACGCGAAATTGTGTTTACGCGCTTCTGTGGCTCTTGACGTTTTATTTTTTTTTTGTCGTATATTGTAGTTGTTTCATTTTTGTGTGGACCGTGCCCCGCGGGAAAATAAAAAAAAAACATATTTACGCATTCTTTTCCCCTCTTCTGGAAAATTAAAAATTATATCGCGCGCACACACAAAAATCCAGCAAAAAAAAAAACGAATTAAAAGAAAAAACTCTTTCCACCAATTGCACTGGAATCCGCGTGCAATTCATACGAGTCGGGCGATTCCTGTGCTGTGGCGTGTCAAAGGTTTCGCAGGATTCACATATCCGCGGTGAATGTGTTGCATTTTTGTGCGGGCGTTGCGCGAATTTTCGTCATCGTAGGCGTTTTGTCAACTATTTTTAGAGATTTGCCGATGTGTGCTGGCGGTTAACTGAAAAGCTTTTCAAATTTTCTTTTTTTTTTTCGTTTTTTTTTCTGGTCGCGCTCTTTTTAATTTTTTTTTGACTCTGTGGAAATTTGATCGATTCGGCAACGACACGGTAGCTCGAATGTAAAGGGGCTAGGCGAGCAAAAAATTAAAAAATAAAATAAAACAAGTACGCACGAACGAACACGAAAACGACCGCAAGGATATGAAAGCTCGCGCGCCCAATTGTTTCGTCGCGTGATCCTAGACTAGTGTATAGTATTGTGCGCTGGTGCGGGCTCATACACATAATGTCAATGACTAGTTAAGCACAAAACTATCATAAATAAAATATAAAGAGACTCTGTACAAGATTTAGAGCGTATAATTGACTCCCTGCAGTCTCTCTCTGTAAGAGACTTCTATAGGTTTTTTTTTAAATATTTTTCTAGCGACATATTTTTGGCGCTTCGCTTAGCGAAGCACGCGCGCGCGTGCATTTTTTTTTTGTCCTAAATGGAACGAAGTGCTAGCGCTCAACATTTTCCGATTATGCGTCATCCACGCATCCTGCAACGCGCCCAATCGACGGGCAATTGTACGATCGAGAAAAAGCGTGGCTTTAAGCCAAGCGATCGCTATGATCCGGCCAAAAAGGACTTTCTGATCAGCTTGAGTAAGAAATTTTGGCATAAGGTAAGTTTTGTACATGTGTATGTTCGCGGCGAACTGAATTGAGATATGGTCCTTTACCGAACATACATATATATCGAGGACGAGCGATGGATATCGCGCATTGAACCCTACCCCGTCTTTTTGGTTCCAGGAAAGAATCAAAGTGTTTTTAGTTATTTGCCACCCTACTAGTTACTCTTAGCTGGCCCCAGTACCCCTCTCTCTGAAGGGCCCTGTCTTGTCCAGATCTTTTCACCAGTCCAAACCACCTGTAATGGGCGGTTTGGTGAAGATGCCCGTGGGGACGGAACCTAAGGTAGCATAATGACCGTAAAGGTCGGGCAGTGCCATCTGGCGAAGAAAAAGGCCCTCAACGAGCTATGCTTTCGCCACTCGTTGCCCCTGTCCTTTACGTATTAACAAAAATTCATAGGATTGAGGAAGACAATACAAACAGAGGGAGGTTAAAATTAGGAATGATAAAAAAATGAGGCGATAAGGATGGAATGGTTGGCGGACGGCGCAAATTCCCTCGCGTTCGCATCCGGGCGAGGCGTAATGGGACCATCGGCCTCTGGTTTCTTACCATCGTGACAGATCCTGACTCATCAGGTGCTGCCATAGATCTGCCGGTGGAGGCAGCACTACCAGGATTTGGTTCATTGCAGGCGGTTCATTACAAGGTATTGTCCAGGTCTTTTCACCAGTGCAGATCTAATTTGCTCTGATCGGCTCATGCCGGTACCTTGAATCAAGTGTTCTGATCTCGAAATTCAATTTTCTGAAATTCACCCCCAAGGCAGCGCACTCTGAGAAGGTCCGCCATTGACCTAAATACACACGCTTTCCAGTTTGGTGTGGTTGTTGGTTTTTTTTTCTCGTCGCCACTTTCCAAACGGTTTCTCACAACACTCTCCCGAAATTTTTTCCTCGCCCGATCTATCATTACAGGAGAGCAGCCAGCATGTACAGCAGCAGGGTCAGAGACCGGTTGATCTTAATAAAATCTTCACGCCGGCCACCGATGCCGAGGAGATTCTTCCGCAAAAAAATCGTAAGTATCCCCTCGCCCACACGCCCCCCGCCGGTTTCGATCTTCTTTCTAACATCCGCTTTTCGCACTCTCGCCTTCAGGAAAACTGTATGCATCGTCGGCCTTCTATTCACCAACACTCCATCCGACTGTGGAGGATCAGGTGGAATTGGCGCGTCGCATATCGCATTCGTTAAGCGACATTAGCAATCAACAGTCGAAAGGACAATCGATGTATGTGAATCGTAAAAAACGTTCGGTGAAATGGGTGCATGAGGGTGATGGTAAGTGTCGGCTGCAATAAAGACAGCCGCCCCGTCCGCAATGCGCGCTTAAATTTGCGCAACCTTAAGAGTTGAGAGAGTGCATCCTGGCAATGTGTCTCTGCTAATCGTCGTTTAACGTGTCTTTTTAATGGCATCAATTGCGAGCTTTCCATATATATATATATATATAACGACCTCCACCTCTTGCCCTCGATTAATCTGTCTTTCGTTTTTCTTTTCTCTTTTTCTGTTCTTTTACACTTTTCAACCAGGCAAAGCCGACGTTGAACAGTACGAACACAGCGAAGAGACCAAAGAGAATGACTATCAATCAATGACCACATCGTCCACGACACACGAGAAATTTCCGCTTAAGCTTCTGATGAATCCACGCGGTCAAGTGCAGGACTTTACGTCGGTAGCGAATCATCAAGGGATATCAATCGATAGTGGACTATTGTCGCCCGATAAATGTGCCGAATTGGTAACGGCATTGCATGCTCCTAAAGGCAAAGGTATGTGATGATCCATTCCCCCCCCCCCCCTATACAGGGCATGACATATTTTCTAATTTTTCCCCTTCCTCCCGCCCCCCCGCCCGCCCCGGCCAGGAGCCGAATTGTTCGCCAAACGTCGAAAGAAGTCCGAAAAGTGGATCGTTGATGAGACAAATGCCGCGGCCCATAGTCCGTCCGGCGTGCCGGCATATGGTCGTCCGATGCCCACATCGCCCATTTTGCCCGCCTATTCGGATTTGGGTGTGCAACGTGTACGGCTCAATATGCATCAGGACATGGTGCAAGATAAGTATGCCCAGCCAAATTTGAAATTGGTCAAGACACCGTGGGAAGCGGCCCTTGAAACTGGCTCCGCGAGTTCTGCCTTTCAGGATGTCAACCGTCAGCAACAGACTGAGATGTTCATTGCACCGGCACCTCAGCCCCAATACGAATACGAACCACCGGCGACGGCACCAGCACCGAAGGTAAGAAGTCTCTTTCTCCTCCCGATTGAATACACAGTGTCTTCACACCTTTTGCAGAAGTTTCCGGTCTCAAAGCCTGCCGCTAGTGCCGCCTTTATACCGAACAGTCAACGTGATTTGGCCTATAAGCCAAGCGTGCCACAAGGATGGGGTGCTCCACCGCCAGCTTTGCCAAAAGGTAAGTGTTTTGTTTATTTTTGGGTGGGAGAGAAGTTTAACGGATGTGGTGGAGGCTTTCTTTATATTTCTGACAAAGCTTGGAGACTAAAATTCGTTATGCAACAGGTTTTTAGTCGGGGCGCGGATTTTAAACAATTAAAAAAAAAAAAACCTGTCGCATACCGATCGCAAATTAAACACAATTTTAATTGGAAAGAAAGGAAAATTGTGCACACTTTAGCGCATTGGCACACACATTTTCTCTTAACCAAGGCTTTAACATAAACACAGATTTCGCAAGATCGCAATCGCTAGCATCATCATCGTCGTTTGCTACATCATCCGCACTGAAACACGTCTCATTGTCATCATTCTCATCAACATCAGCTTTTAAACCTTTGGCAAGCTTAAAATATGCCAACTCCCCGCTAGATCCCACGCAGGATATATGCAACGAACGTCAGCAAGAAGCTCAGGAAACAATTGGCACCGCATCCACGTTAGCCTCATCATCGACATTCGCCGCAACAACAACAGCATCATCTGACGGCGACGTCAAAAGCTCAAAGCTTTTTACAGAAAGCTCCTCCTCTTCCTCCTCCGCCGCTGCTCGCACCATCGAAGAGAACTACGGCATTCGCGTGGAGAATTTCGGACAAACGGACGAAGAGGAGATTATGCGCTATACGGCCAAATCACGCGTCAATACAACGCTACATTTGCATCAGAGCTTTGTCGATTGTATAGCCAAAAGTCCCGAACTTATGATGTCCGAGGCTAAGGCTAACTACCAGCAGTTCGACAATACGATCAAAGAATTGGAACAGTCGATTATGAAATCGACGGCCGTCATGGACCCGATGAAGCAGAAAAGCTCAAAGCTTCAGACACCCATAAAGTTTCCGACACAAAGTGTCCAACACACGACGAAGACGACCTCTTTTATGGATCCGGTGCATTTGCGTCGGGCCGGTGGCGATCGTAACGACATTCAGCACTCGTCCGATGATGATGATGATGGTGTCGATGATGAGGCGTACAAGAAAGTTCCCGTCAAAGATTTAATTAGTACGTTCGAGAAGCAAATTCACCAACCGGAAGTCACGTCGAAACGTAACACAATGGTAGTGGCTCAGAAGACCGACGACGAATATCGGCATGTGCCGGCGGATGAGTTTCAAAGCACCGGCAACAATACAGAGAAAGGCAAGGTCAATTTTGCCATCAGAACCGAACCCTTAGGGTCCCCCTCTCGCCCCTTCGTTTGCATGCTCCGATCAGTTGGCTGTGTTCTTTGCTTCCACTGTTTGTTTTCTTTTGTGCATATTATCAGATGAACGAATAAGCAGCTTTGTAACTACCACTTAGTGAGCCTTAAGGTCGTCACACACGATAGCCATTTTGGTCGCGAGCATCCGTCGAAACACGTCAAACTTAATAGAGAAAAAATCTCCTCATTTCCACCGTTTTATGATAATTGATTGTTCGATGGAAGTTCGGTCGTGGTTCTGCGCGATCATGTGTGGCGACCTTTAGATTTGCATGCACTTTGCACTAACCCTAGAGCGCTGGAGTCGTCATTTTGCATACACTAATCTTCTCTTTCTGCATCTCTCTTAAAACACAGGCTTGTACACGCCAGCCGAAATCCCATTGGACAGCTATGCACCGCCACCGGTTGAAGCGCCAGCACCGATCCGATCATCTCTCTACTCGAAACCCTATCAACCACAACCGTCTCCCATTTACGTTGAAACCGCTCAGCCCGCGCCCGTCGAATTGAACTCGTTCCCCACTTACAGCTCGCCCGCATCTTATCCACAACCGCAACCGCAACAACAACAACCATCGGTCACGTCCTCCCGTTTCCCAACAAGCTCATATCCACCCGTATCGCCGGCCGCTCTTCAACAAAAATATCTCTACAATGCCGCCACCGGAAAAGTTAAGAATGCATCGCCCGCCCCCTTCAACCCGTCCCCGTTACCGTACGATAAATTGGCCAAATTTGATCAACCATCGGCCGCCTATACATCATCTCTTACCGGCGGTGGCGCGCAACCGCAACCAATACGCAAACCACTGGCCGTTATGCCCAACACAAAGGTCAGAAATTTGTCACCCACTCCGTTCGGCGGCACGTCGTCACAATGTTCACCGTTGGCTAAACCCGCGCCCACCTATTCGCCGCAACAACAACATCATCAATTTTCGCCGCAAATGCCATCGCCGAGCACATTATCGGCATCGGCACCGGCAACTGATTATAGCAAGCCACCGCAACCGTATCATCCGCCACCAGAAGATTTGTACTATGGCTCGGGTCGCGGCAATCAGACCTATAGGCCTAATCCGGCTGCCGCTACTGTTGCACCCCCACCACCAACAGTCGCCGTTGATATGTCGCAATGTCAAAATTACAATACGGCACCGCGCGGCTGGAATCAAATGAAGAACTTTTATCGACCGATCACGTTCAGTGCTGCGAAAAGTGGCGTCGAAATGCCGTTTACTGATTTCTAAAACAAACAACAAAAAAAAAACTAAAAGAAAAAACATAAAAAATTCGGGAAGAAGGGGAAGAGGGGAGAATGTAGAGTAGATTAATGGAAGACCTTGGGATACGCATACTTTTTTTTTGTTCAAACTAAACGTAGAATTGTTCGTTAAAATCTCACTCAAGCTTTTCAGAAAGCTTTCACATGAAAAGCTTCCGTGTTGAGATCGCGTAGCCTTGCCGGCGGAGAGGAGGCGATTAAACTCTCTTTGATTGTGGGCTTTCAGAGAGAAAATGAGGAAATTTTTTGAGTCTGGCATGTTCTAAAGTCGATTGAGTGAAATTGAAAGCAATTTTCACCCATCGCATGCGTACCCTTCGCCTGATTTTCTCTCCCTCTCTCTCTCTTGCTATATTAATACATAAAAATTTTAAATTGATTTAACTTTAATTTATATTTCAATTTCGCGCGATGTTTGCTTTTGCTAATGTATTTCTCCGATTTAATGACAAAAATTCCGTTTTTGCTGTTTTTGTCCTCAAAAAAGAGAGAGAAAAATAAAGAAAGAGAGCATACGCGCGAAAAATGAAGTTGTAATCGTTTTTATGTAGCGCTAAGGCGGCTCTCACACGCGAAACGCACGATACACGAGATTCTAGCAGAAAGGACCAGTGGCGAGCGAGCCTTGTATGTGCTCTCGTATAGAAAGCTCGCTCGTCACTGATGGCGAGCAAGCTTTGTATGTGCTCTCGTACAGAAAGCTCGCTCGCCACTGGTGGCGAGCAAGCTTTGTATGTGCTTTCGTACAGAAAGCTCGCTCGCTAGAATCTCGTGTATCGTACGGTTCCGTGCGAATGCCGCTAACGCGCTCCACGAGAGATGTGTAATTTATTTATGATCAGAGTATTTTTTGATGAATAGACGATTAATGGATTTTTCATTTTTTCGGGATTGTTTTTGTTCGTTGTTTTGTTTTCACTCGGCCCGGCACGGCGCGGCGGGCCTGGCCGGGCTTTAAGCTGTTTGAATCATATATACAGAATATATAAAAGAAATGATAAATAAAAAATAAACAAATGTTGCTGTTAATAAATAGAGTTAAGGATCGGCCGGTAGCGCGAAAATGAAATAAAAAAAAAATGTCCAACAAAAGATAGGAACATAAAACGGACACACAAGTGCCATAAAATGCTAGCAGACCGGCTAACCGGCTACTAAGCTAACTCTCTCTCTCTCTGTCTGAGTCCCTCTGCAGGAGACGAAAGGATTAAATTAACTTCTAGTCATGCATATATACAGACAAATATTAATTAATTAATTATTAATTTATTTACTTAAATATTCTCCTAGTCATCGGGTTCGCCCCCTCCGGATTCGTGCTCGGATATTAATAATGTGGTGGAACGCTGAACTTTGCTCACTTTTGTGAATAAGAAAACAAAAAATTGTCACAAAACCCTTGTCCATGCGGCGAGAGAGCTTCTATTAAAGGGAGGATGCTTTAAGGCTCATGAGTTTTTACACACTCTGCTCTCTCCGGCACAGGCAAAGAAGCGTGTATGCACCAAAACGTACGTTTGTCATGTCATCCTAAATTAATCGTCGCACTTTGATTATATCCGTGTCGAATCAGCATGGGGGTGAGCTGTTGTTGTTGATTTCTTTTTCTGTCGAGCCTACTGTATTTTGTTAATGTTTTATCTTTTTTTATTAGTTTACCCCGCACACGTATTTAATCGATTCTAATTCTGTTAATTCATTTAACATTGTGTTAAAATATTTATATGATGAAAGGAAAAATGGAAAGCTTTGAATCAATATTATGTTAAAAAGAAGCTTTCGTGGGGAGGATTCTCTCCCCCCCCCCCATACACATAATGTTCTTAAAATATTTAATTATCTAAACACACAAAAAAGTGTACACACACATATATTATTGTAACAACCGACAACGACATGTTATAAAATAAAAATTAATTTTATCTTAAACATTACTGTTTTATTACAACAACAAAAATCGTTTTTATAGCCCACAGTTTCTTTCGGACTAGGAACAAGGACCAAAAATGAAATGTCCTTTCTTTTTTAGCTTCTTTTTACGTCCTAATTTCTTCGTCCTTGCTCAAAATTCGGAAAATATATATAAAAGAGAAAACCAAATGAAATGTAAACCGCGTCCCCTTTGATAAAACACCCCACATGCCAATACCTGGCGGACGAAATGGAGCTTTTCGTCCTTTTCGAAGCCTTAAACAAATCAAGTAAGCCCGCGTTTTCTTCCATCCGGGTATAGGCATGTGGGGTGTCATATTAAAGAGGACATCAAGTATATTCCATTTCCGAATGAAAGGCGGATTATTGGATCTTTTTTTTTTCACCACAAAAAAAAAAGAGATGAGGCTATAGACTTATCATTTTTCTGGACAAAATAATTTTTTTTTTTCAATTTTCATTGATTTTCCTTCGGAAAAGGAATGTACTCGAGGTCCCCTTTCATATGACACCCCACATGCCCACATCCGGTCACCGGGAATGCGATTCGCGCGCTTCGTCCTTTCCAAATCCTTGCGAATAAGAAAAACCTTTTCCGGTTTCTGACTCGCCAGCTGTCAGAAATCATGGGGGAGTACATCAGGTGACCCTGTTGGCAAAACCAAAAAAACCCAAAAAAAAAGGATTTTCCGGAAAAAATAAATTTTTGATTTTCCGAAATTTTCCTCCAAGAATGCAATGTACTCCAGGTCCTCTTTGATATGACACCCCACACGCCTACCTCCGGCCGCCGGAAATACGGTTCGCGCGTTTCGTCCTTTCCGAATCCTTGCGCAGAGAAAAAGCTTTTCCGGATCTTAACTCCTTAACTACCAGACATCACGGGGGAGGACATCATTCGGCCCTATTCGCAAAACAAAAAAACAGCCCAAAAAAGTGACAAGGCTATAGCCTTTGCTTTTTTTTTGCCAAAAAATAAATTTTCGATTTTCCGGGATTTTCCTCCGGAAATGCAATGTACTCGAGGTCCTCTTTGATATGACACCCCACACGCCTACCTCCGGCCGCCGGAAATACGGTTCGCGCGTTTCGTCCTTTCCGAATCCTTGCGCAGGGAAAAACCTTTTTCGGTTTCCGGCTCGCCAACTGCCAGAAATCACGGGGGAGGACATCGTACGGCCCTGTTCGCAATACAAAAAAAAACGATCCAAAAAATCATAATTCTTCTAACAGAAGCCATTTTCCACATTTTTCAATTTTCCCCTATTCGCCATTTTTCATGGTCCCGAAAAAACCGTCTGAAAAAATCCAAAATTCAAAAAATCGCCATAAATTAAAATCCGACCAGGCTACCAGGCCCCCAGAACTGGTAGCCAGCAAAAATTTCCGGACCAATTAGCCAAGACACCAACCCAGTCGATCGGAAAAAATCGCCCGCACTAACCTTTCCAGTACGCTAGAAAGTGCCATCTGTTGGTGCAGTGAGATCGACCGATTTACTCAACAGATGACACTTTTGGGCGTTCAAAAGATGATTTTTTCTTCGGGACAATTTTCAGCGAGACTAATGTTTTGCAGTGCCAAGAGATGGCACTTTTTGGGTGTATTAAAAAGGTTTTAGCGGGCCATTTTTCAATCGGTAAAGGTTGGTGTCTTGGCTAATTGGTCCGAAAATGTTTGCTTGCTACCAGTTCTGGGGGCCTGGTAGCCTGGTCGGATTTTAACTTTCGAGGAATTTTTGAATTTTCGGATTTTTTCGAGGCGGCTTTTTTCGGGACAATGAAAAATGGCGAATATGGAAAATGGCTTCTGTTAGCAGAATTATGATTTTTTCGATCGATTTTTTTTCTTTTTTATTGTTTTGCGAATAGGGTTTTTTAATGCATCCCCCCCGTGATTTTTGGCAGTTGAGGAGTTGGGAACCGAGAAAGATTTTTTTATACGCAAGGATTCGGAAAGGACGAAACGCGCGAATCGCATTTCCGGTGACCGGAGGTAGGCGAGTGGGGTATCATATCAAAGAGTACCTCGAGCACATTCCATTTCCGAAAGAAAATCCCGGAAAATCGAAAATTAATTTTTTGGCCAAAAAAAAGCAAAGGCTATAGCCTTGTCATTTTTTTGAGCTGTTTTTTTGTTTTGCGAATCGGGCCGTGTGATGTATTCCCCCATAATTTCTGGCAGCCGGCGAGTTAGAAACCGAAAAAGGGTTTCTCGTGCGCAAGGATTCGGAAAGGATGAAGCGCGCCAATCGCATTTCCGGCAACTGGATGTGGGCGTGTCGGGTGTCATATGAAAGAGGACTTTGAGTTCATTCGATTTCCGAAGGAAAATTTAAGAAAATCGAAAATTAATGTTTTTTTCTGAAAAATCCATTTTTACCAAAAAAGAAATTTTCGATTTTCCGGGATTTTCCTCCGGAAATGCAATGTACTCGAGGTCCTCTTTCATATGACACCCCACACACCTACCTCCGGTGGCCGGAAATACGGTTCGCGCGTTTCGTCCTTTCCGAACCCTTGCGCACAGAAAAACCTTTTTCGGTTTCCGGCTCGCCAACTGCCAGAAATCACGGGGGAGGACATCATTCGGCCCTATTCGCAAAACAAAAAAACAGCCCAAAAAAGTGACAAGGCTATAGCCTTTGCTTTTTTTTTGCTAAAAAATAAATTTTCGATTTTCCGGGATTTTCCTCCGGAAATGTAATGTACTCGAGGTCCTCTTTCATATGACACCCCACACACCTACCTCCGGTGGCCGGAAATACGGTTCGCGCGTTTCGTCCTTTCCGAATCCTTGTGCAGGGAAAAAGTTTTTTCGGTTTCCGGCTCGCCAACTGCCAGAAATCACGGGGGAGGACATCATTCGGCCCTATTCGCAAAACAAAAAAACAGCCCAAAAAAGTGACAAGGCTTTTGCCTTTGCTTTTTTTTTGCCAAAAAATAAATTTTCGATTTTCCGGGATTTTCCTCCGGAAATGCAATGTACTCCAGGTCCTCTTTGATATGACACCCCACACGCCTACCTCCGGCAGCCGGAAATACGGTTCGCGCGTTTCGTCCTTTCCGAATCCTTGCGCAGGGAAAAACCTTTTTCGGTTTCCGGCTCGCCAACTGCCAGAAATCACGGGGGAGGACATCATTCGGCCCTATTCGCAAAACAAAAAAACAGCCCAAAAAAGTGACAAGGCTATAGCCTTTGCTTTTTTTTTTGCCAAAAAATAAATTTTCGATTTTCCGGGATTTTCCTCCGGAAATGCAATGTACTCGAGGTCCTCTTTCATATGACACCCCACACACCTACCTCCGGTGGCCGGAAATACGGTTCGCGCGTTTCGTCCTTTCCGAATCCTTGCGCACGGAAAAACCTTTTTCGGTTTCCGGCTCGCCAACTGCCAGAAATCACGGGGGAGGACATCATACGGCCCTGTTCGCAAAACAAAAAAACAGCCCAAAAAAATGAAATTGCTTTTTTTTTGGCAAAAAATAAATTTTCGATTTTCCGGGATTTTCCTCCGGAAATGCAATGTACTCGAGGTCCTTTTTCATATGACACCCCACACGCCTACCTCCGGCCGCCGGAAATACGGTTCGCGCGTTTCGTCCTTTCCGAATCCTTGCGCAGGGAAAAACCTTTTTCGGTTTCCGGCTCGCCAACTGCCAGAAATCATGGGACGTGGACGAGTAAATTCGGTTTTCCGCTTTCTTCCCCCAATAACAAGGGAAAAGATGTTAGAACTTGAAAAGGAGCTCGGGGCCG
Organism: Chloromyia formosa; assembly: GCA_964017055.1. Lineage (NCBI taxonomy): Eukaryota > Metazoa > Arthropoda > Insecta > Diptera > Stratiomyidae > Chloromyia > Chloromyia formosa. The sequence continues at coordinate 3,111,771 of OZ024819.1, forward strand.
GTTAGATTCGAGTAGATTCCATTTCTAATCCTCTTTTACGAAAATTCGAAGAAGTGTTGAGTACGCGAACGGACGAAAGTCCCCTGTAAAAGAAAAACGGACACAGTACCTACCATCCAGTCGTGTCATTCTTCGCGAACGGCAGACAACGGTGCGTGAGCCACAAAAAAAGAAATGAAAAGGATCAAATTAAAAAGTAAATTCAATCAGAGCAACAAGTCACGTTGTAGTGTTTGGAAAAGTTTTAATTAAGGAGAGATTATAAAATAGATATAGATAGATAATTTTTTTCTTTTTATTCATAATTTAATATGTATATATATATTTATATATGCAGATGGTCAATTCTATCCTCTTTTTTGCTTCTTTTTTTTTCTTCTTCTTTTTCTTCTATTTTACTTGCTTGTTGTTTTGTTTTGGGTTGTTTTCATGGATGATTTTTTTTTTCATTTTTTCATTTTTATTAATATATAACGATAGTAATAAAAAGAGACTTTTGTTGACTTTTTAGATTTATTCATTCATTGGGTTTTTTGTTTGTTCTTTTCTTTTTGTTGGTTTTTATTTTTAATAATATGTATAGAAGTTTATTTAGTTATTTATTCTTTTGTTATTGTTTTTATTTTGTTAGAGAAAATTTCCTTTTATGTTAAGAGTATTTTTTTTGTTGTTGTTGTGATGCATTTGCTATCTTTTCATTTTGTTTTACGGTTGGAGCTTTGGAATAGTTTAGATTTGTTTTGGTTTTTTTTTTTTTTTAATTTTTGTGTTTGTTTTTGCTTTTAGATATTTAATAGCATTGTTTTTGTTAAATATATATTTTTTGAATGAATATATATTTTTATTTTTATGTATTTAAATATTTATAATGTTTTCTTTTTGCTATTTTGTTTGTTTTTATTTTGTTGCTGTTGTGTTGTTTCGTTCGGATTTTTCTTTCCACTGAAAATTGAATAAAGTTGTGTCTAATTTTTTTCGTTTGTTTTTAATCCGTGACGACACGTGAGACAAGTTCCGATTTGAATTTTTAGTTAGCCATCATAGCTGTGTGTGTGTGTGGGTTTGTTTTTTAATTATTATTTTGTTGTTTGTTTCTTGTTCATTTCTCATCCTAGTTGCATTGCACTCAAATGATGAGAAATCAAATTAAAATAGATACGAGACAAGAGGGTGGGGTATTAGAAAAACTCGTCGATTGATTTTTTTTTTGTCTTTTCTTTTTGCTCATTTTGATTTGATACTTTTATGTATTTTTAGTTTGAAAGAAGAAATATACTCTCGTATGTGTGTACGCACGTATGTGTGTTTTTTTAAGCGGAACTATTGAAAAACGACGGAGTGACAGGCAACCGAAGAAAATATTTGAGTCGCTCAGATGTCAATTATGTGATTTAGTCAATTTTTCCAGACACTATTTATACCCTAGACTTTATAAGTATGGACTATATTGTTTTTGTTTTCCTTGAAGGAGGCTCCAGAGGTATAGCAATGCGTATATGTAAATGATCAGGGTCAGCTCCTGATTTGATTTAGCCATATCATATTTCGAAGCGATAGGCATAGGCGCGGTGGCTTACGCAGATGACGTTGTAATACTTGTATCTGGAAAGGACACTGGCGTTCTATCAGATCTCACAACAATGGTTCTTAGTAGGCTACTAAAATGGGCAGGCAAAATGGGGCTAAGTGTGAGGCCGCAAAAGACTGAACTGGTTCTCCACACAAGAAGAACCAAAATTCAGGACTTCCACCTCCCAAGGATGGACAACACCGAGTTAACTTTGATGACTCACGCAAAGTACTTAGGGTTAATCCTAGACAGCAAGCTTACTTGGAATCGTAACATCGAAGAACGTACCAAGAAAGTAACCATATTGCTCTGTACAACTGCAAAAGTTTACTTGGTAAGACATGGGGGGCTCAATCCTCGAATTATGCACTGGATATATACAGCAATTATTAGGCCTGGTCTGGTGGACAGCACTCAAAACCATCCAAAGACTGGAATGTTTGGGAATCACAGGAGCGATGAGAACCACATCCACAAATTCCCTAAGCACCCTCACCAACTTACCCCCACTGGACCTGTTTCTAATGAACGCAGCGTCCAAATATGCATTAAGACTTAGGGAAACGGGGCAATTTAGCACGAGGTCTTACGGCCATCGAAACATCAAACTGCCTTTTGTAATGAACCACCTGTAGTCTGGTAGTGCTGCTTCCACCGACAGATCGAAGCAGCACCTGATGAGTAGTGATCTGTTGGTGGTACGATACCAGAGGCCGAGGGTCCCATTACACCCGGACCCAGATTCGACCGCGTGGGCGTCTGATTCGTCGCCAACCATTCCATCCTTATCGACTATTTTTTTTTTATTCCCTATTTTTACCTCCCTTGTTTGTGTTGTCTTCCCCAGGCCTATGAATTTTTGTTAATACGTAAAGGACAGGGGCAACGAGCGGCGAAAACCCCGCCCACATCTCCCGAACTGAGCTACAGCAAGCATAGCATTTCTTTACCAGATGGCAAGGCCCGACCGACACGGTCAACATGCCACCTTAGACTCCGTCCCCTTGGCCATCTCCGGATGCCTACCAGACCGTCCATTACACTTTCGAGAATACAGACCTCATCAAACCGGTGAGAAATTGCCGGGTAATCATACCAGAAAGGGACTTCTACTCCACAGGCGAGAACAGACCCAAGAATTCCCTAAACCTCTATACGGATGGCTCTAAGACGGAAACAGGTGTTGGAGCCGCGGTGCATTCGCCGGAGCTCCTACACAATCTATCGCTCCGACTGCCGAACGAGTGCAGCACCTTCCAGGCGGAGGTGGTAGCGATACAAAAAGCTGCGGAGCTAGTCTCAACAGCACGCAGGATGGGCTACATCTACATTCACTCAGTCAGGCTGCGTTGAAAGCGCTGCAGTCAGACACTATGGGATCAGGAACGCAGGGACCGTGCTTAACTGCCTCTCAATTCTTCAGAGATTGGGCACCTTAAGAGAGCTGGAACTCCGATGGATACCAGGCCACAGCGGCTGCCTTGGCAACGCTATTGCGGATGGACTCGCAAAGCAGGGTGCTGCACTGGATGTCACAATGGCAACTCCTATTCCAATACAAACACTAAGAACAAGCAACCGGGCAACCAAAATTGGAACAGAACCATCAACTCCAGAATAGCGAGAGAACTCTGGAACTCATACAACACTAAGAAAACCGATGTACTCCTGGGGCTCTCTAGGGATAAATGTGCATTGCTAGTGGGCTTATTAACGGGTCATTGCCTAATAGGTGAGCACGCACACAGACTGGGACTGATCACAGTGGCTGCAGGAATTGCAAGCTGCCAAATACCAAAGAAACTTTAGAGCACCTCCTGTGCAGATGCCCGGCATTCGCAAGGACAGACAGACATATTTTATCTTGGAGCCTACTTCCCCCGCAACCTTAAAGCGATTGCAAACCTTAACATAATGTATCTTCTAAGATTCGCGACGAAAGCTTTCGAGCTCAACAAGGACTTGTTGATTATGACTGATACCAACACCTAACGATCTCTGCTGTTTTTTTTTTTGGTGGCATCGCTATGGACCCACGCGGTCTATGTGAGGCCGCCACCTAACCTAACCTAGCCATATCTGTCTGTCTGTCTGTCCGTCTGCTGTTCGTTCGCACGACAACTTTCAATAGAATAAGGCTAGAGGCTTGAAATTTTCATCAAATGTTCATAGTGATCCGGCTAAGGGAGCGCCCGCCTCCCCTACATATTCAAAATAATTTAATGTATCTATAACTCCCGATTGAATAAACGTGAAAAGCTGTAACTTTGGCAGATGACCGGAAAGGGTCATTTTGTGCTTTCCCGTTAAAAATGAGGTTGATTAGTTTTAAAATAACGGTACTTTTCTTACAAAGAGCCCCGCACTACCCTACTTCTCAGGGTTTTTGTCTATAACTCTTTAACCAATTGACGTAGGGAACTGATTTTTGGTACGCGTAAACTTGAGATGAGAAGCTGCTTGAGTTCTAGGAAGATGGGCATAATCAGGCCAGAGGAACGCCTACCTCCCCTACAAATGTCATAAATTGAAATATTCCTTGAACTACGACCGCTTTCGACAGGATAAAACCGGCAAGTTGTGGAAATTTTGGGGAGTAACTTTTGTCAAATTTGAACATTTGTCAGTTTAATGTACCGTTATAAAATAATCATTTGACTTTTCGACGAAAAAATGATTTTGACGCGCGTCTCTTAAAATTGTTGTTATATATTTGAAGTAACGGTAAATTTCGTGACCGGAAAAAAGTATAAAATAAATATACCGTTAGCCAACACATTGGGAAGTAGCTTTTTTAAATTTCAGGATTTCTCAGTTCAACGACGTACCGTCGACACAGGATCGACGCGAAGGACGATTCAGCAAGTATACAAAGTAGTGGCATTGAGTGCAGCACAGTGTGTGTGGCGGGGGGGGGGGGGGGGGGGGGCGTGATGAAGGAATGTTCTATGTGTGTCAGGAGGGAGGTGGGGGGAAAGGGAAGCAGCTGGCGGGAAGAAGGTGGAAGGAAATCGCTTATTGAGTTCAAATTTTAACTATAATAGGCGCGTTCTTTTGCAGCTGTCCAGGTCAGGGGTAGTTACCCCATGCTTTTGTGCAAAAAAAACGTCTGCCCTTATACAGGGTAAAAAGCATGTATTTGACATGAAATGGATTTTATCTCAGATAAAGTTTGGATTTTAAGTGGTGGGATGGGATAATTCCACTCTCTAAAAAATATTAAAAATAAAGTTCATCCTACTATATTACATCAAGAGCAAGCATTGAACCCTATCAAATGCAACTGTGATAGAAGAAACTATTGTAATTGATTTCTAGTGGTTTCCTAATATTTTGAGAAAAATCACATTTCCAATTGGAAAAAGTCCGGAATCCCATTGAATTTAATTGAGGTGAATTAGGTGAAAACACAGTGGAACATCGTCAAGCGAATGAACTTCTTCTAGCAACCGGTAGATGCGCCCTAAATAAAAAAGCTTTACTTGTACGCTATCCGGGTCAGGGTCGGCTCTCGATAAAATACCAAGTTGAGCGTTAACCCATATAGGGTAGCATTGTTGTTGTATTGCGTGTTATTTCACTAACCTGTACAGGTTAAGAAAAGCAAAAGAACGCGCCTAATTTTCGCTCGTTCGATTTGACTCTTATTTAATTTTCTTTTTCTTCCTTTTTGTTTTATTATTATAATTTGCAAATTATCAACACATTGGCTTAGTGTTTTTGTTTCGTTTTTTTTTAGTTTTGCCCTCTTGTTGTTGTTGTTTTAAATTTTTGGTTTTCCATGTCCGTGTGTGTGTGTGTATATTTATGACATTTTTATAAATTTGTTAATGTTATTTGGTTTGTTTATTATCATTATTATGTTTTCTTTTTTTTTTCTTTTTTTTGTATTTTTTGTTATGTCATTGATTTTTATTGCTTAGAGAAAATTGCGGAGAATATTGTTCTATATATGTATTGATTTTTCTTAATTAAAATTGTTGTTCTTTCCTTTATGTTGTTGATGTTGTTTTTTCTTTTTTCTTTTTTAATATTAATTCACAATTTGTTTTCTCCTTATTTATTATGTTTTAAATTTTTGATTTTGTCATTCGTTTCAAACTGGGAAGGATTTGTTTTTCTTTTTTGTTTCTTTATTTTTGCGAGTGTAAAAGAAGACAGACGACACCTTTGCTGAAACTATTTGACACACAAGAACTTACTGAAAAACTGAAAATGTTAAAAAAAAAAAAACACGAAATCAAATAATAGGCGTATTCGATTCGGCCGGATCTCGTTGGATCTTCATCAAAATTTGCAGAATGCAGTCTGCCAATTTGTATGGAGATCCTATGAGATCCGGGGCGAATCGAATACGCCTAATATTTTTTAGATTGTTGCCCTCCCCGGAGGGAAGCGGGAGGGAGAGGGGACGGGAGGGAGGGATCTGTTGTACCTCTATTTGACACAAGAACTGAAAAAAGAAAACTGAAACTTTGTTTAACAAAATCAATTAATACTACTTCGTGAGTTTTTTTTTTGTTTCTCAACCATGGAAGAGGGGCTTGAAAGAGGTGCGTGTGTGGGGGAGAGGGGGGGGGGGGGAAGTTAGGTTTGGACGAAGAGCAGGATCTTGCTTACATTTCAAATATATAATATATATATGAATATACTATGTATAATATAAATTCAATTTGTTTTGTTTAGTTTATTTAAATTCAATATTTTTTACAAGTTTACTATTTCTCAGATTGCTCGCATTCTTTTCGCCTGTGGGTGTATTTATTCTATTTTTTGTTTTTGTTTTTCTTATTTTTGGTAAACTATCAAAAACCAATTTTACATGTAAAGTATGTATGTATATGTATGTGTGTTTGTGTCTCTGTCCGTATGTGTGTGTGTGTGTGTGGTGGGAAGTGATGTTTATGCTCAGCAAGATGTCCAATGCGATTAAGTTTTCAGAAAAAAAAGGGAAAACAACGCTAATACGGAGGTCACCTTTTATATTTCGGGATTGGACAACCCTAGTGTTGCAATCTGGCAACTGACAGCTCTATCGTAAAGTTTGACATTTTTGAGGTTATACGTACTCAGAACATTTTGACATACGAGCGCTATTTGTGTTTTTTTTTTACAGTAACTTAAAAGATTAATCTCGGCCAAATAATGGAATTCAATCGTGAACATTTTCGTGCGATTATTTTTTACAACTTTCGACGTGGATTAACTCAGCAACAGTGCATGGATCAACTGAATTCAATTTTTGGCGATGAAGCTCCATCAAGGACCAGTGTTTATCGATGGTATGGTGAATTCAATCGAGGTCGTAGTTCACTCCAAGACGAATTTCGTGAAGGTCGTCCAAAATCAGTTGTTGTTCCGGAAACCATTGATGCTGTGCGCGAACTGATATTGCAAGATCGTCATGTGACCTATCGTGAGATTGAGACAACCTTAGGCATTAGTGGGACCAGCATACATTCAATATTGCATGAACATTTGACTGTCAAAAAAATTTGTTCGCGTTGGGTCCCACACAATTTGTCAATCGCTCAAAAAGAGGCTCGTGTCGATTGGTCGAAAGAAATGCTCAAAAAATACGATCGCGGTGCTTCGAAACACGTCTATGACATCGTGACAGGTGATGAATCGTGGATTTACGCGTATGAGCCCGAAAGTAAACAGCAGTCGACTGTATGGGTGTTTCACGATGAGCCAAACCCAACCAAAGGTGGTCGCGCAAGAAGCACTTCCAAGCATATGGTCGCCTGTTTTTTTTCAGAAAAACTGGACACGTCGCAACCGTACCACTAGAACAACGCAGAACAGTCAATTTTGAGTGGTACACAACCATTTGTTTGCCAGTTGTCTTCCTAGAAATGAGGAAAACCAACCGACGAAGACGGATCACTCTTCACCACGACAATGCGAGCTCTCACACATCAGCTCAAACAACTGCATTTTTGAGCACTCAAAACATAGATTTGATGGGTCATCCACCGTATAGTCCTGACTTGGCACCGAATGACTTCTTTTTATTCCCGTACGTAAAAAACAAACTGAGAGGTCAACGTTTTTCAACACCTGAAGAAGCGGTTGCTGCGTTCAGAATGCATGTTTTGGAGACACCTCAATCAGAGTGGCAAAAGTGCTTTGACAATTGGTTCAAACGCATGCAAAAGTGTATAGATCTTCATTTTGAAAAACAATAAAGCGATTTTCAATGATTAATATTTGTTTTTGTTCTCTAATCCCGAAATATAAAAGGCAACCCTCGTACACTGTTGTTTAGTGTATGTAGAGTAATTGTTGTTTTTGCTGTTGTGGCCTCTCGGATTAGATTTTGTTCCTTTATCCTATATTATCCATTGGACATTTAAGTTGTTGCTGAGGGACGTAGTGGATGTTGTTTGGTTGTGTGTGTATGTGTATGTGTGTGTGTATATGCATATCTCATTTGCATGTTGCTTGCTTGGATTTCTCCACTTCTGTTTTTTTTGTTTTTCATTTATATTTTCGTATTATTATTTCATTTTTAATTATTTAAAGAGCCTTCTTTTTTTCTTATCATTTTTTTAATAATTTTATATATCTATATATATATATTTATTTATATATATTTCTGATTTTTTCTTTATTATTATATTATTATTTTTAAATTGCATTTAAACTTGATTTTCTAATATTTCCTTTCCTTTCTTTCATTTCAATTTGTTTTATGTTTTTTTTTTGTGTTTTTGTTTTGTGTTGTTTTTTTTAATTAATTTTAATGTTACATTACTCTTTGTGTGTGTGTGTGTTTGTGTGTGTGTGTGTGTATTCATTTATCATCCTCATTTCAATTTCATTTATTTTTTTTTATTTTATTTTATTTTTTTTCGCGTTTGCGTGTGCATGTGTGTGGGTGTGTGTGTCTCTGTTTGTGTGCCTGTGTTTTTTCAGCTCCCCTCGTTTTTTTTTTCTCGCGTTGACTTTTTACTATTGTTATACATGTACAGTAGAACCCCTCTTAAGCGGCCCCGCTTAATCGGTCCTCGGATTAACCGGCGCCTATCTCATGGAACAGAGTTTTTCTCTTCTTCAGCGTATAATAGATGTGGCCATTGATTGTTTGACGAGAGCGTTTACTGGCGAGTTCCTGGGGAAATGAAATGCGGGGGGTGACACGACGTTTAGGTGTGAAATGACCAAGTTTTGTAGCTTGCAAAACGCAGAAGGAGAAGAGGAGTTCGCGCTCCTCTCTTGCTTCCGAGTCGATTTTTCTTTGAATATATTGTAAGGCTCTAAAAAGGAGAGTACGCTCGCGGCCATTTTGCTGACATCGAATAGTGCTCTAACTACAGCAGACAGCACTAATGTTGACAGCTGGGAGCTGTCATGTGTACATGCCTGTCACTCTCCATTCGTCGTCAACAAAATGGCGTCGAGTGTACCTTCCTATTTAGTGCTCTATATATTGTATTACGAACGGGCTCTCCTTGTTTTTTTTTCGTCGTCTCTTGGTTTTTTTCGTCGTCTCTTGCTTTTTTCAGGGGCCTTCGTTTATGTATGTAATACATATTTATATACGATATTTTATTTGCTTGATTATTCATAATACCTTATGAAATATGTACACACTATGATGGAATATGTGTAGGTTAGTTGAATTTTTCACGGGAAACTCGGATTAACCGGCTAGGGTCGCGATCACGATCAGATCGGTTAAGAGCGGTTCTACTGTAGTTTTAATTTTGTTGTTGTTTTAACTCAAAGGGGCCAAATATTATACACACGCACACACACTCACACACACACACGCACGTACGCAGCACACACAATATGAATGACACAATGACGAGGGTAGGTAGCAGTAACGTATAGTGTGACGTAGTGTAAGTGTGTGTCTATGTGTGTATGTTTGTATGTATGTATTTTTTTTTTTAAACAACTAAAACAATTCACGAAGCATGATTACTTCGATTGTTATCATTCACAATTGTCGCAGACGTAACATTTGTGGGCGTCGTTGCGGCCGACGTGGGCATCTTTTGATCTTCACTAGGCGTTGGTGGGGCATCCTTGCGTGGCGGCATACGTTCATTGATGGCATCCAAACCTTTCGCTTCGGCAAATGAGGTGATCTTGTGATTGGGTGAGAAGCCTTGCAGTGCTGCATATACATATATATAAATTTAAGAAGAAAGAGAGGGAGAGAGAGAGAAAAACAAATTTAGACATGATTTAACGACGGTGTTCGCGGCCCTCTTCCCTTTCCGGCCGGTGGCCGTTTTAAGATAACTAAAATTGTGTGAATGAATGAAATTTTTAAAATAAAATTTTAGACACAATTTGACGGTGTCGAAATCAGTTCCTCCTTTCCCCCCGGCCGTATCACAAAAAGAAAAAAATACACACAAGTAAGAGAGAGAAAAAAATCAGATAAACAATTTGACGGCGTTGTCCCCTTCTCGATTGCTCCTGGCCAACGGCCGTTTGAAAATCAAAAATTATGTACACAAAAATACAAGACAGAGAGAGGGGGGGGGGGAATTTTTTTTCTTTTTTTTTTTAAATAAAATTTTAAATACGATTTGATGGTGTCCAAACACCTCACCTTTTTCAACGGCCGTCTCAAAACGAAAAAAAAAAAATTACGTAAAAATACGAGAGAGAGAGAGAGGGTAAAACGAAATTTGCTTAAATAAAATTTCAGACACAATTTGACGCTCTCCCCCAAAAGAAAAAAATATACAAATTATATACACATAGAAAACAACGTACCGTTCTTAAGTGAAGTTTTACCACCCGATAGAGCTCCCAATGGCAATGCACCGGTCGGTGTTAAGCCCTTCAATTGTAGTACTGACTCAGATTCCTCTCTGTTGTTGTTTTGTTTACGATAGAAAGACAGAGAGAGAGAGAGCGAAAGAAAGAGATTATTTTCTATAGAAATGTTTTTTTTTTCTTTTTATAAAACAAAATTAAATTAATTAAAATCTGAACAGCGTTCGCGTCAAATTCAAATTGCACGTAATTCGGACCCTCATTCGTTTTTGTTTCGCATATGCATCACTCCGCATTAAGGCCGTTTCCTCACTTGTCGGTACGGTAGCGGTGCGGGATCAATATGCTCGGTATACGCGGTACCGAAAGCATGCCGAGCGCCTTTACTTCAATGAGAGTTTCATGATTCGCTCAGGCCCTCCACGCATCCGCGAATACCGAGCCAATCTGGAAACACTCAATAAGGAGGTTGGTAAGCTTTCGGTACCGCGTATACCGAGCATGCCGATCCCGCACCGCTACCGTACCGACAAGTGAGGAAACGGCCTAAGTCATAATAACTTAGTGCGGCTATCCGGAATAAACAGAATAATTTTTCATTGTATTTCTTTTTGTTTGTTGTTCAGATGATGATTTTGGATATATATATACTATATATTGGGTGTATAACTTTGCTTCCGCCGTTTTCCTGGAATTAAAAGCTTAATTGTCAAAAAGTGCTTACAGATGTATTATATATATTATATACAAAGTGCTGTCCATCGCTAGCGACAACTTTCGCCCATCTCTCCGGCAATTTTCGGTTTTCATCCCGGAAAAAGGAGGCGTCTTTCGACGCGATCCATGATTGGATCCATTTTTCGACTTCCTCGTACGAACGAAAATTCTGATCAGCCAGGCCGTACGCCATGGAACGAAACAGATGGTAGTCGGAAGGAGCGATATCTGGGGGTGAACGGCGGGTGGGGCGAGATTTCCCATTTCAGGGCTTCTCAATTCTGCCTTTCAAGCAGTTGTTCGCAGAAAATAATCGCCGTTCAATATCTCTCGGTTTTAACTCGTACGGAACTCAATTTCCTTGCTTCTGAATCATGCCCATGGCATTGAGGCGTTTCGATATGGCTTGCTGAATCACTCCCAGTGATTCAACTAATTCTCCAAGCGTGTGGCACAAATCTTCATCGAGCAGTGCTTCCAATTCGTCGTCTTTGAAAAAAATTTTCTCCCCCACCACCATGCTTGTCCTCGACATTGAAATCGCCACTTTTAAAACGTTGAAACCACTCACGACATGTTCTGTCTCTCAGAGCAACCTCACCGTACGTATCTGAGAGCATTCGATGAGCCTTAGCTGCCGTTTTTTTTTTCAAATAGAAGCAGAAGATCAAAACTTCCCGCAAATGACGAGAACTTGGCACGATAACAGACATTTTGAATCGCGAATCTTATTAAAAATGCAAACAACTTTTACTAATGCGGGGATGTCGACACGTTCACAGACGTCCAAACTCACTTTGTGACACTTTTGAGCTGCGTATTTTGACCAGCCCTCACCGATGCAGCCGTCTGTCGGAAAACGGCGGAAGCAAAGTTGTACACCTAATAAATTTATTTTTTGTGAAATTTTCTGAAATTTACACTTACCGTAGTACGGAAAATACGCGTGCCATTTTACCAATAGCACGAATTTTATTTCGAATAACTTCCTTGCGTAGATTGGCTACATTTGCTGTAAAAGTAAACACACACGTAGAGAAAATTTTTATTAGATATAGATGATCGTGTTGTCCAGAGTTTTTTTTTTATTGCTCTATTCTAAAGAATTTAATTTTTATTTATTTATTTTCTTTTTTTTTTCTCTTTTTTTGCAATGATTTGAAAATCATAGATACTATGGAATTGGGAACATTTCTGTTTCGCAAAAATTATGAGAATTCTCTGTCTATTCGGTTAGAGAGAACTTTCACAAGACTCGAGAAATTTCCGCTTTAGGACCTGTAAGTTACCCCCGCATGGGTTCTAAGTACTTACCACCGAAAGTGGAAATCTACTACCTAAAGCAGAAATCCCGCAATTAAGGAATTTTAAAAATTCTCTCTAAATGCAATAGAGAGAATTCTCCTAATATTCGCGAAACAGGAATGTGCCTGGAATTGTTTCCATTCTTTTTATTTATTCATTGAAAACTTATTTATTACTCGCAAACAGTTTGGAATTATTTTAATTAATTATTTAATTTAAAACGAATAAAAAGAAAAAATAAATAAAATTCCATAAATACGCGCTTGTGCTCTCTCTTTCTGTTTCGATGATTAGAAATGAGTGACTGGTTCCTGTGTGTGTAGTATGTGTGGTAATCATGGGCCCTATTCCAGCTATCGCTACCGCTAAAACTCTATCGCTAAAAATCTGTAAGCGCTTTTTGGCCTGAAATGCATGGCTAGTTTTGATTCATTATGGCGCTGAATAAATTGAATCGGATGAATTAATCAAATAGGCGATGTGTTTCAAGCTGAAAAGGATTTAGAGGATTTTAGCGAAAGAGTTTTAGAGTTAGCGATAAATTCGGCCCCGGCTCATAGAATTTTTATTTTAAATTTAATTTTTTCTTTCCACTTAAGAGCGCGCGCACGGCAAACTTTTTAGTTGACGGAAAAAACTAAATAGTTTAGTCAGAAAAATAGAACACAGACGGGGGTTTATGAGACCGCGCACACAGCAGACTAAACTATTTAGTTATCGTTGTGTGCGCGGTCTCATAAACCACCGTGTGGTTCTACTTTTCTTACTAAACTATTTAGTTTTTCTGCGAACTAAAAAGTTTGCCGTGTGCGCGAGCTCTAAGTGCCTTAATTCGATTTGGAAGAGTGTCGTTAAATTTAACGTCAGTGGCGAGCTTGATAAGGCAAACTTCCAGATCTCAATTTATAGTAAATGAATAATTGACATAGGAAAATCACGATCAGCGCGCATCATTTCCAATCACCGAACCCATACTGTCTCAATGACAAGGCCCAGCACAACAAGTCTGACAACAAAACACCACGATCGGCCTCCATTGCATATCGCTGCCCTTTACAAATTTGTATTAAATAAATAGAAAGGCAGGACAGAAAGAGTATAAAGTCCAAAGGAGACTGACTCTGACTCTCGGAATTCTTCGCAAAGATTTTATCATAAATTCCTGCGATGGGGCAGGTTTTTTTTTTATAATTTAAAATTAAAACACTTTATTGACTTTGCTAATTATTTAAATGTATTTTATTTTTAATTAGGCCACTAAAATTAAGCCAATTTGGGGACTTTTTAATAAAAATTAGGGAGAGATCTGGAAATAATTTTAATCCCTTCTATACATACTGAATACATGGAAACTGAGTTTGCACGGTCGTAGAAGGTGAGCTTGACTTTTGGTGGGCGAAAATCCGAGAAATTTGAGCCCATTTTCTTTTTTTTTTTTAATATTATAGAAAATTCCAGTCCGGACGAAAAACCGCTAAAAAAAACCCGAAAATTTCAAAGCAAAGTGACCCCTCGACCGAAAAATATAAAATTGCGTTTTTCTCCTAAACGGAGGCAGCTAGAGGGCCCAAACTTGCGCTTTTTCAAATGGCTCTAACTCGAAAACTTCGGCAGCTAGAGAGTTGAATTTCGCCTTGAAATGCAGCTTGAATCTTTCCCCAAAAATAGAAAATACCATTCCGGACGAAAAACCGCTAAAAAAACCCGAAAATTTCAAAGCAAAGTGAGCCCTCGACCGAAAAATATAAAAGCGCGTTTTTCTGGTCGAAATGCATCCGAGATAATTAAATTTATTGTAAAATATCTTTAAATAATTAGCAAATTCAATAAGGTGTTTTAATTTTAAATTATAAAATTCATGGACTTTGCGGTTAAATATTTTTATCGTTTCTTAACATAAAACTCGGCGATGGGGCATATTATTGAGATAGGTCACCGAACCAATCAGCACGAACGAAATAAATTTAAAAAAAAAAAGAAACTTTATGGGGATTCACGCTCCCTGTCGTAAATGTTATAAACGTCGTATTCGTCGTAAGCTTCTGTCATCCTCACAGTAAAATGACAGAGGGGGATTCATGCTCACATCGTTAACGTCGTATTTGTCGTTAAGCTGTAAACTTTTGTCATATTACTATGGAGATGACAGAAGCTTACGACGAATACGACATTTACGACACTGAGCGTGAATCCCCCTAGAAGTTGAAAACTTTACGACAAACACAACGAGCATAAATCCCAATTTTATTTTAATAATTGAATAATTAATATAAAAACATTAAAACGAAGAAAACAAATAAAAATTCTCAAAAAAAAACGGTAATTTCGGATTAAAACAATTCCAAAGCGCGAATAAACAACATAAAAGGCGAGCGAACGAGAGAGACATATATAGAGAAAGAGAGAGACACACACACAAGAGCGAAAGAGATAAAGAGAGTAAGAAAGACAGAAAAAATACTAATATTTACTAAATATAATTATATGTATCTCGATTTTGTAACTTACCCCGCGAAGTGGATGAAATATTATCAGAAAAAACAGATGCAAAATGATGCAATTTTTTGGCGTGTTTTAATTTTGTTCGATTAATTATTGCGCGCGCATAAAGAAAATATGATTCGCACACATTGCATCATCCCATCATATATGTGTGTGTGTGGTGGGATTGGCGGGTTAATTTATTTTTTATTTTTATTTTTTTTTTCATGTATGATTTGTTAAAAAAATTAATTAATTTGAAAAGAAAAAAAAAAACACGAGAGAGTGTAATTCAAAAATACGGAACACATAGAAAGCGGCGGCAGCAACAGCAGCGCAGCAGCATGAGGAGTGGGAGAAGGAGGAGCATCGCGCGGTAGCATCACACACACACACACAGCAACACACGTTAAACGTAACGCGGGAGTAGCAGCAGTTGGTTGGAGCAGTAGCAGTAGCAGCAGCAGTCACAGCATTGTAGCAGTAGTAGTAGCAGCGGCACGCATCACAGTCACAAAAACAGATTTTCGGTTGATAAATGTCGGTTGGTTGGTCGGTTGGTTGGTTGGTTGGTCGCACATATCGTTGATGAATTTCAATTTTTTCCAATTTTTTTTTCAATGGCGATCACAAATATTTGGACACATAATTATTTTTTTTTCGAGCCAGGCGGTAGGCCATCATTCATAGCGTGCGTGTGTTTGTTTTTTATTTATTATTATTATTTATTTATTTTATTTTTTTGTTGCGGAGGGACGGGCGTGAACGAGCCAACGAACCAATTGAACGAAAACGTAACGGGATAACGGGGAGTAACGTGTAACGGTAACCAACGGAACGTAGCGGCATCAGCACAATCATATATAGGAATCATACAACGGAAACGGAACGGAACGAACGAGAAATATATTTATATATATGTAATAAGTGTATATAATATGAAAATAAGTATATATGTATATATTTTTATTGCTATGCGTTAATAAAAAAGAACAACAATCTTTGCAGCGCAGAGCATATTTATATATATATAAATGTATATATATAGATATATATATATAATATAAAAAATGTAAATGTTTTTTTTTAAGAAATTTTCTACTTTTTAAATTTTATACGGCGAACAAGAAGAAGAAGAAGTTAAACGTAGTGTTCAAAAGAGAAAATCGTTACCAAAATAACTGAAAAAAATACAACACAAAATTTAACGGAAGATTTGAATCTTTTCGTTGACAGCTAAAAATGTGGGTGTGCGTGTGTGGACAGAAATACAGAGTGGGCCATCTAGTGGTTTCTTTTTAAATCATAGGTTATTTTGACAGTGAAAGCTGTTTCCCGCTCGAAATCTTGACAGAAAATCAATATCATACCTCCGCAGAACGAAATGAGTCGCTTTACACTTGAACACCGTTGGGAAATATTGAAAACTTATTTCCAAAGTGAGTGCTGTGTAGCCCAAACAGTGCGTTTTTTGAAAAGAAGTTTTGACCGAAATGAAGCACCCACCGCGCCTGCTGTACGCAAGTTTGTGCAAAAAGTTCGTGAGACTGGCATGCTAGTGGGACAACACTCATGGTCCCCGTCGTCGTACGGTGCGCACAGACGAGAATATGGCTGCTGTAGCCGAGAGCGTGAGACTCACTCCATGAACATCAACTCGCCATCGATCTCAACAGCTCAACATTTCAGGAGGAGAATTCTGCACAAAGATTTCGGATTATTCGCTTACAAGGTCCAATTGACTTAGCAATTGAAGGCGGACGATCATCCGCTTCGTTATCGCTTCGCAGTTTAGGCCTTAGAGCAGCTTGAATTGGACAATGATTTTGGGCGAAATATCATCTTTTTTAACGAGGCGCATTTTCATCTCGGAGGCGACGTTGATAAACAAAATTGCCGCATCTGGGGCGCGAAAAACCTGCACGTTATTGTCGAGAAGCCAATGCATCCACAGAGAGTGACAGTTTGGTGCGGATTGTGGAGCGGTGGCATCATTGGACCATTTCTCTTCGAAAATGAGGCTGGGAACAACGTTTCGGTCAACGGTGAACGTTACAGAGCCATGTTATCCGACTTTTTTTTTACTGAAATTGAAGACATGGATTTGGACGACCTCTGGTTCATGCAGGATGGCGCGCCATGCCACACAGCCCATGCCACAATCGTCTTTTATGCACCAAATTCCCAAATCGTGTTATCAGCCGTCTTGGCGATGTCAATTGGCCGCCTCGGAGCTGCGATTTGACCCCTTTGGACTTTTTTTTTCTCTGGGGAACCGTGAAGAACCGATGTTATGCCAACAATCTAGAAAAGATTCAAGCACTTAAGGCCAATATCATCCAAGCAATCCGTGAGCTACAGCCCGAAACCAGCGACATGGTTTTGGAAAATTGGAATGACAGAATGCGCTACTGCGAAGCCAGCCGAGGCAGCCACTTGAACGTTGTGTTTCGTCATTAATGGGAATGTTTGCTCTTACTAATGAAGCCATGATACATGAAAAAAAAAATTTAATTTTGTTCATTTTATTGCATTTTTAAGAAGAAACTTGTATTTGGCCCACCCTGTACATTGAACCAACGTACACACACACACAGGCACACTATCGGTTCGAAAACACGTTGAATTATGCAGCCAAAATACGCGATTGGTACCTATGCGGTTTAACCTCATTTTGTTTGTGATTTTTGGAAATAGAAAAAAAAAAATGAATATGACAGTATCAGCCTTTTGTCAAATACCCCTGACCAAGCCAATTTATTGCTCACAGGACGCGGATACGAAGAGAAAGCAACAAACACACAAGAACCCGAGGCCGGAGGAGGGATCTGTCCTGATTAAACAGTCATCTACCCACAGTCTTCCCCTAATTGGACCTTGAAGCTTCCAGTATTTAGTAATTTGAACGATATAACCCATTCCTACCCCTCCTCTTCGCCTGCGCGGGTCCATGCTCAGTACTTACCGCAAAGTCACTGATCCTGGCCTCACCGAACACATGTGTAGCCTGACAAATATTCCAGCGAGAGAGTCACTAATCCTGGACTCACTGAAGAGAGATAGAGAGATTGACACCTCGGATGACATTCACGGCTCTCTTTTTAAATATTCGTTATCCCGGACTTCGTCGTTGCACGGATCGAGCGGATCAGGATTTGACATTTCTCGAATTCTATTCCATATGATATCCCCTCCGGTAAAATTTGCACAGACAACTGTCAAGTTTCGAATCTGAAAATGTTCCCACCCCGGGCCGGAAATTGACAGTTGTCCGGACAAATTTTACCGAAGTGGAAAGCATATGGAGGAGAATTCGAGAAATGCCAAGTCCTGATCCGCCCGCAGGAACGAACCCACCCAATGGCGCCCAACGTGGGCTTCTGATTGAAAAGTAGGTTATCTGTCAGCTTCTGTATTGAGTAGTTTGGTGTCCCCATCCCTCATAGCGCGCACCGCACCGATGAAATTAGAAATATGTAGTGCCCCCCCCCCCCTTGTTTTTGGTTTCAAGTTTTCGTTTCCTGGCATTGTTTGTTTGTTTGTTTATTGGTTTGTGTTACTTGTGTTAAAAGTAAAAATCACAGAAAAAAAATGTTTATTAATGAAAACGAAAAAAAAACGTGTGTAAAAGAAATCGCAGCGTGAAAAAAGAAAACTACAAGAAAAAAACAATCAACAAACCGTGTGTCACACGAAAACGAGAGAGAATAAAACAAATGAAAAGTCCAATAAAAAAAATGCACATGTTTGTATGTGTGGGTGAATATGTGTCAGTGTTGCCAACCGAATTAACTTATTTTTTTTCTAATTTTTAATAATTGCAAAAAACAACAATCCACGAAAAAAATCTCCAAAGTGTGTGTGGTTTTAGTTTTATTTAATTTTTCTTTTTTTTTTTCTGGCATTTTCAAAATGAGCTCTCTATTCTAACGGGACTTACCACGTCGGACGGGCACAAGGACGATCTTTTGTCGTAGAACTTTTAGATGATTTTGTTTGTTTTTTGTTCAGGATTTTTTTTTTTTTTTTATTTAATGATTTTACGCGATTTCAAGGAGTGAATTTGATTTCAATTTTTTTTCGCAATAAATCGAATTTTGAACGCAACATATATGTTGATTTTGTCGTAGTGTGGCGCGACGAATGTGTGGAAAATTCAAGTGAATATGTGTACGAAAAAATAGGAAAAAGAATATAGAGGAAAAGAGAGAAAAGAAAAAGAAAAGAACAAAAATAGAAAATTAACAAAAAGATAACACGTATACGTTTTGATAGTTGAATTATATCTGATTGTAGGGGTATATATAGGTATGTATGTGTGCTTGAAAGTTTACCTATTAAAACAAAAATACGAAACGATATGACTCACTACGAGCGTTGTTTCGTTCAATTTGAGCGACTCAACAAAAAGAAAGCGCGCGAATAAGCCGCATAAATCGCTCAATCGGTTGAAATGTAGCACGCAGAATTTGTGTGCTGCGCATATTATCGACTTTAAATGGTTAGGGTCGACGATGGGCAGCCCTTTTGCGTGAAAACCCCATTTGAACGGCTTTTTTTCTTCTTGACTGACTCGAGTGTAATAGTTACGCCAAAAGGGGTTCTCTACTATAAATAAATAACTGGCGCAACAGTCCAATTTGAACCATGGCCTTGAGCTGAGTTAGCATCATCTCATTTTCTAGATCATGACGGTCTTGTGCAGAGGTGTGTGATAAGCAACACGCTCAACCGAGTTATTTACCCCATAAATGGGTACTCATTTAACAGCTGAGTGGGCTCATAGTCCAACATGTAAATCCCCTTTTTAATCGAAAGCTACAGCATTCAGTAGGAATCGAACCGAGGTCCAGTGCGTAGAAGGCGAACTTGCTAACCGTTGCGCCATCCGGACTACTTCTCTTCTATAGCCCGCGCTGCAACGAAGATACACTAGAGAAGCGAGCCTCGCCGCTTTTGTTTTTTAGGCAGTTCCCCCCATCAATTTGTTTGTGCAGTCGTACCGACAACAACGTCAAGCTGTAAATCCAACGTCTATCAAACTTTTTCCACCACAGGGATCTGATCGGAATCTACAGAATATTATGAGTAACAGACTAAAATGTAATTTACGATCAAACCAGACGGCTGTGCGGCGCCGAAAAACCGAAAGTGTATTTTTAACAATTTTTTTTCCAACTAAAGACAAACAAAAGGACCAAGGATCAATATTCAAGACCTCAGAGATCTCGACTCAAATTATAACCAGAGAAAGAGGAAAACTAAAAACAAGTTAAAATGTTGAAAAAAAAATTGTTTGGATGGAAAATCGACCCTGACAACATACGATAGGGTCCAACAAAAAATTATATATATATATATATACATAAATATATATATAGATAGATTTCGACTAAATTTCTACGAATCTTACCGTCAGCTGCATTTTGTACGAAGAAGGTCATTTTTGTTAGGTCCGCGTGAACATGTGGGAATTAGGTGACAGAGAGATAGAGAGAGAGAGAGAGAGAAAGGGTAAGAGAAACACATTTAGATTTATTTTGATTTTTGGTTTAGCTATTTTAGATACAAAATTAGTCTGGTTGGTGTAAATGTTTTGCGGGCGCAGGGTGGTGGGGGGTCGGTAGGTTGTCTGATTTGGATTAAGGAATGGGGTGAACAGAAAAAATTCAATAAAGTTATCGTGTAACGTTACGGATTGATTCTTTTATTTTTTTTTTATCTTCTTCGGAAGAACCCAAATTTTAAACCTCAAAACCAAGAATTAAAAAATGGCGAAAAAATGCCAGATGTGTTGTACATTGAATATCGGATCAAAACAATAAAAAAGGACTTTGTAGCCAGTTGTAGTAGTAAAAGTAATGGCCTGCCTTTCTGATCTCTCTACAAAATGATCATTTTTCACGGCTATCCGGCTTAGGCATGAACTGGAGTCCTTCAACCATAATAAACACAACACAAAAGAAAAAGCACAAAGAGGAGGAGAAAGGATCGTTTTAATCTTAAAATTCGACAGAGAGGATCGCGAGAGGAGAATATACAATATATATCATCAATCATCCTCATCGCGAACCAATCATATATCTCCACGTCACGTACATTGTCGTGACGTACCAGAGATCGTCTCAGACTAAATCGTGTTGGATTATGATGGTGGTGGTGGTGGAAAGAACGTAGGAAGAACACCATGTGACCAAAAAAAAGACGAGTGTCACTTGTGTAGAGTTATATGTGTAGCTATTGAATATGTAGCGTGTACTAAGTAGCTTACCTTCTTCTAGCGCGTCATCTCCTTCCGACACGAGTTCATCGTCCGAACAGATATTTAAGACATTGACCAGCATTTCTGTTACCTGAAGAGAAAGAAAGGAAATAGATAAAAAAAACACAAGCAGATAAATGTGGAGACAATGCTAAGGCCGGCCGCACATTGCGTCGTAGGCAAGCCAGCCCGCGCAGCGTGCACATGGCATTTTTGTTGTAAAATATGATTTTGACAATTGTTACAACAACAATGTAATGTGCGCGATGCGCGGGCAATGTGCAACCGGCCTAAAATTAAGTTTCTTTTTTTTTTTTGAGGTTTATTTTACAAAATTTACCTTTTCGCCAACGAATGGCAACGACCACGTAAATACATCCATGAAATTTGGAAGCCAGTACGGATGTGGTGAACAATTGAATTGTCTAATATTCATGACATTATTTTCATACTTAAGAACTGCGGCCTGCGAAAGAAACAAAAACGAAAAGAAGATTTAGTAATGTGCGAGAGAGCGAGGCTCCGATTTTCAACCGGTCAACGGATGAAAATGAGAGCATGCGTACACTTTTTTCCCCCACAGTCAGTCATTGTACCTTTTTCCCCGTATACTTACTTTATTATTATAAACATCCAAATAATTGGGGGCCGAGAATATTGTTATTAGTGACGGAAACCCCGTGGTTTGACTTTTCCTATACATTCGATAGCTGAAACGACAAAAAAATATATTATAAAAAAAAAGTTCAGAGCGAAAAAAAAATTCGTTTTTTAACATGGCTAAGACATTGATCGGGGATGGGATGTCAACTTACCCGGCATCCTGTGCTTCATGGGCTCGAATAATGGATAATAAATTATTATTTTGTAAGAAATCACAACAGGCTGCGTAACTGCAATTAGGAAAGGAGAGAGAACAAATCGAGATTAGATCAACGAAAAAAAAAAACCAAAAAAATTTATATGAGTACATACCTGTAAAAGTATGAACAACCTCTAACTGAATTATGTGAATAAAAGTCAGCATTTTTCTCATTGCCGAAATCATCTAATGGATCCGACCACAATAAATCACACATTGGTCCAAATGCTGGTGGCTCCTTAAACCTATCAAGCTGGAAAAAATGACACGACGCGCGCAACAGAACACATTAGAGCAAATGTGATATCAGCTGCGTTCCTGCGAACGAACCAGGATTTGACATGTCTCGATTTCCGCTCCAAATATGTACGGACAACTTCAATGTTCCGCTCCGGATCTGAAAAGTATTCTGATCCGGAGGGGACAATTTTCAGGTCAAAATTGACAGTTGTCGGTACATATTTTACCGGGAGGGGAAAGCATATGGAGGAGATTATTCGAGAAATGTCAAATTCAGATCCGTTCGCAGACACGCAGCCGCTGAGATATGTTTGAGATATTACGTCGTAAACGTAGTATTTGTCGTAAAGTTGTAAACTTCTGTCATTTTACTATGGAGATGACAGAAGTTTACGACGAATACGACGTTCACGATATATACGACAGGGAGCGTGAATCCCCCTATTGATTAGGAAATTTATAAAAAATATAATACCACCTACCCTTCGTATATCATCTAATTCATGAATTTCCGGTGATAAGCCGCCATGTACACATAAGAATTGTTGATTCATAAGTGCAGCTAACGGTAGACAATCGAACGCTTCCATGCACGCATCATAAACACGTTCTGAATATTTTATTTTACCTGCCCGGGGGGAAGGAAAAATACAACATAATGAATGTAGTTTAGTAGAGGCGGAGGGGAAGAGGGAGAGGAGGAGGGGAAGAGGAGGAGGTGAAGAGGAGGAGGGGAAGAGGAGGAGGGGAAGAGGAAAGGAGGAGGGGAAGAAGGAAAGGAGGAGGGGAAGAAGGAAAGGAGGAGGGGAAGAGGGGAAGAAGGAAAGGAGGTGGGAAAGATGGAGAGGAGGAGGGGAGGGGAAGAAGGAAAGGAGGGAAAGAAGGAAAGGAGGAGGGAAAGAAGGAAAGGAGGAGGGAAAGAAGGAAAGGAGGAGGGAAAGAAGGAAAGGAGGAGGGAAAGAAGGAAAGGAGGAGGGAAAGAAGGAAAGGAGGAAGGGAAAAGGGGAAGAACGAGAGAAGGTGGGAGAGAAGGTGGGAAAGATGGAGAGGAGGAGGGGAGGAGGGGAAGAAGGAAAGGAGGAAGGGAAGAAGGAAAGGAGGAGGGAAGAAGGAAAGGAGGAGGGAAGTAGGAAAGGAGGAGGAAAGAAGGAAAGGAGGAGGGAAGAAGGAAAGGAGGAGGGAAGAAGGAAAGGAGGAGGGAAGAAGGAAAGGAGGAGGGAAGAAGGAAAGGAGGAGGGAAGAAGGAAAGGAGGAGGGAAGAAGGAAAGGAGGAGGGGAGAAGAGGGAGAAGAAGGAAAGGAGGAGGGGAGAAGAGGGAGAAGAAGGAAAGCAGGAGGGAAGAAGAAGCGAGGAAGATGGAAAGGAGGAGGGGAAGAGGGAGAGGAAGCCGCAACAGCACAGTATCGGCGCACCGGTTCGACTGTTCGAGTGTATGTAGTTTAGTAGTTTAGTAGAGGCAGAGGGGAAGAGGG
Organism: Chloromyia formosa; assembly: GCA_964017055.1. NCBI lineage: Eukaryota > Metazoa > Arthropoda > Insecta > Diptera > Stratiomyidae > Chloromyia > Chloromyia formosa. The sequence continues at coordinate 3,135,425 of OZ024819.1, forward strand.
AGAGGAAGCGGAAAAGAGGGAAAGCAGGAGGGGAAGAGGGAGAGGAAGAGGGAGAAGAAGCGAGGAAGAGGGAAAGGAAGAGGGGAAGAGGGAGAGGAAGCCGCAACAGCACAGTATCGGCACACCGGTTCGACTGTTCCAATGGTTTCACCAATGACCAATGGGAGAAAGAGAGAGGACTTTAAAGGGTACCTGGATATGAATCGACCCAAATAAGGTCCTAAGGAATGTGTGGATCAGAATAAGCGATGAAATTTCTTAACACTTACATTCTTGCTTAAATGTGAAATATTCTGTTAAATGACGACACTCATGATTGCCACGCAATAAAAATAATGTTGTTGGATAACATAATTTCAAAGCCCATAAATAAAGGACACACTGTAACGATATAAAACAAAAAAGAATGTAAGTCAGTACAACTGGAAAAAGCTCTAAAAATCTCCGAAATTTTGGTGTGTGTGTTTTCTTAAAAACAAATAAAAAAAAAAACAAACAAACAAAACGGAATAGAACACGAATACAAGGACATAATATTGTCCAAGGATTAGTTTAACCAAAAAAAAAATTGAGCCTTTTAGGCCCGTTTTCTCAATGCCCCGTTAAACTGCCTGTTAGCTAAACGGGACTTATTTATCACAGACCTTAACCTAAATCGATAATGCAGTTCTAAAATAAGGGGAGAAAATCCCCATATTTTGTCGTATTTTGGGTGTTGTATATAACCTTTGATAAATAAGTCCCTGTTAGTTAACAGGCAGTTTAACAGGACATTGAGAAAACGTGTCTAAATCATAGATCAATCACAAGTGCCAGGGAATCAGAGGAAGTCTCCGATTCTCTGATCCATGTTCGTTCTAATTATTTATGCTCATTCTCTCTCCGTGTTTGTTTGTTTGTTTCCATATTGTCATCATCTTTTTCTTCTTCGTCATCTTTTCGGATCAAACCTCAATGCTAAAATAACCTCGATCTACGTAGTCACCGAGAAAAAGATATTTTGTTGTCGAAGGTGGTCCACCAACTTCAAATAATTTCATCAAGTCATAGAATTGCCCATGAATATCACCGCAAACTGTAACGAAAATAGAAAGAGAGAGAGATGGTGATCGGTTAGAGCTGGGGCTACCTTCCAAAGCCTTTAAAGGGGGGGAGGCTACTGAATGTTACAACACTCCTTACCTGTTACTGGAGCTTCAATATCAATCATTGTTTTTTCCGCTTTAAGTAATGCTGCGCCTTCTTGGATGATTCGTAGAGCGGCCGCCTCTTCGATCCGCCCCTCGAGTATAAAATGCTGTTTAAGTACATCGGGAAAGGGTTTACCGGTTCGCGAGTCGAATACTTCCGATATTGTTAGTTTATGACTCGGTGGAAATAGGACACCTAGGGATAGAGAGAGAGAGAGAAAACAAAGCATTAGGCTCACGTTAATATAGACCAAGCGTTTGCCTTGGATTGTCTAAAGTAGAAATCACGCCTTTATGGAACCTCCAGGAGTTTTTAGGACACGGGAGCGCACCTTCAGGTCTTCCAAGGGATTTTATGATACTCCGTAGATTAAAGATCGCAGAAGAGTTTTGCCAGCACGGAGTACCCTTTAGAACTTATCACCACACTGAAATGAACCACCTGCCATGGACCATATCCTGGTTGTGCTGCTTCCCCCGGCAGATCTATGGCAGCACCTAATGAGTAATGATCTGTCGCTGGTACGAAACCAGGGGCCGAGGATCCCATTACACCTGGACCGCGATGCGAGCGCGAGGGCAAGCGAGCCATACGCCAACCATCGCCTAATTTTTTTTATTTCCCATTTTTACATCCCTTGTTTGTGTTGTCTTCCCTAGGCCTATGAATTTTTGTTAATACGTAAAAAAACAGGAGCAACGAACGGCGAAAACCCCGCCCACGTCTCCCGAACTGAGCTACAGCAAGCATAGGCCGCTGCTTAGCTCGTTGAGGGGCCTTTTCTTCGACAGATGGCACGGCTACTTTAGGCTTCGTCCCCACGGGCATCCTCAGATGCCCACCAAACCGTCCGTTACAGTCTCTGGCCGACTTTCGTCACTTTTCGAACTACAAAGACAATAGGGTACTAGATCTCACCTTCGGACGCCTGAAGTGAAGCACTCAATTTTTTTTAATGGGCCCTGGGTTTGCCACTTCATCCATTTTCAATAGAATTTCTCGATTTTCGATTTTGCGATATCTGCACCCCTAGTATTGATATTTACACACAACTTTTGTGTATGAAGCATACGCTCGAATATTTATTTCGAAAATTACACAAAAAATAAAATTGGAAAATAAATAAAACACAAAGCAAAGTGTGTTATCGCGCCTTTATCGAATATTTTCCGGGTCGCGTCGTCAGTGTGTGGATTAAAAGATATAAAATATGGCTGTGGCAAAAAAAAACATACTGAGAACACGAGCACACAATCGAGGGGCTCGTCGTTACCTCCGCACATATGCACTCGCGTCCAACTATACCGAGTTGTTAGACAATCGAATTTTTCCCATGTTTGCTTTATTGATATTTGTACAATTTACCAAACCCTGCGACACAAACATTCTGATATAATTTTCAATAGATATATTGATTTTTATAGCGATTCTTTCGCGTCAGGCTTTATTTATCTAAGCCTTATACTCGGTATCTGTTTACGCACGAGCTATCGCGCGCGTCATCAGGAGGATCACGAGTTGAGGGTGCCGTCGCCGCCGCCGCAGCCATCCGGGCCATCAATGGGTAAGAGCGGAGCTTGGACCCTTTTTTGGCTTCGACAGGTACTCAATTGCCCTAAACCCTTGTGGGGCATAGCGCGTCCACTGTTCCATGTGGCCCGGTTGACGTTTCGTTGGCAGGTACTGTCCCGGAAAGTATAACAATCGCAGAAAATAGGAGGCGCCCATTAGACCCATATCCACTTCTCCATTTCCATTTTCCCCATTTTTCACTTTGCCACTTTTTTCCATTTCCTATTTCCTATTTTCCATTTCCTACTTCCCATATCCTATTTTACATTTTCCAATTTTCAGTTCTTATTTCGTTATGCTTAGAGCGTGACGATGACACGATTGGAACGTGACGTGACGTGGCGGACGAAGCATGACGCAAAATTTACGTTTGATTCACACTCAACGCGACAGACATACACGACAGTCGATTACCGTAAACGTAAATGTGCCTCCCGACAAAATATCCTTTCGCGTGCCATTCAACAAACTTTCCATTCTCAAAAATCCAAATACGAGTTGTGTATCGGACGCACACGTTTATTTCAATATACAGAACCACCCGCCTCTGCCACCCCCGCGACAGAGTGTCGTCCTCTTTGTGTACCGTTTATATATATTACAAAAAAAAAACGCGTTGCCCCCTCCTTCAGGATATTCTGTGGAGGACACTGAAAATTTTCCTATCAACAGGCAGGCAAAAGAGGCAGGTTTTTTTTAATGATACGAGATTCTCTCTGACTCTCGCGTTCGTATGCGATGTCACAATTTCGATAGTCGCGGAGACAACAAGGACCTTAAAAACTCCATGCTGTCGGGGGGATCCAAGTGGGTGGTGCCAATTGACGGCCGACAAGGCGCCACTATTGTTGCGCATCTGCATAAAATGGGAGGTGGTGGGTGGATTAAAAGCACAGCAGAGAGACTGTGAGAGAGTCCTGTGAGAGAGAGACTGTGCGGGCCCAGCGCTCATTGAGAGCACGAGGGAAATTATCACGTCACTGCACTCGTGATTATCATAACATAATATAGGAAGGGTAGCAGCAGCAATTTGTGCAGCCAACATAACGCGCTCCCTCTCAAGCCCCTCGCCTATTAATGAACACGCGCGCCGCTCTCTGAAGCAGTTGGACGTGGATGTCCTCGTCTTCGTCGTTGAAAGGGGATGAAAAGCAGCTGAAGGTGCACGTCTGAGACAGGAGTGGCGAAGCCCTGTCAAAGAACAGCATAATCATTTAAATCCAAAACATACGATTATAGCCTACGAAATTATGCATGTGCACGTTTATTGGGTTCGCGACCCCTCCTAATTATATGTGTGCAAAATTGAAATACGCGTGTATGTGTTTTTTTTTTCGTACGTAGGGTAGGGCAATAATAATAATTGTATTCTGGGGATATCGGAAGCAGACCACTAATGTCTTGGGTCCCTTCGCGCCCCCTCCCGGTCGTCAGTGATTTCCAGATGTCGGCCTCTCTCTTCATCACTGAGTCCCGTGTAATTGCTAGCATTTCTTTAAGGCTGAGTTCACGCATGGCTTCCACACTTATCGTGTGCTTGCCTGTGATCCTCAACCTCGTGCTAGCCAGTGCTGGACATTCACCGTCTCAGCCTCCTCCAGACATAGCATACAACCGTCACCATCTTCCAATTTCATCTTGGCCAGATGAGCCTTAAAATTACCATGCCCTGTAACCAAGGCAGTTATCTAGCTTAGGGTACTCCGTTTATAACTGAGTACCTTTTCGCTTCCCTGACTAAAGGGCTGGCCATTGCATTCCGAGCTTGTTTGCAAGTGACTAACTCCTGCCATCTTCGTTGATGCATGAAGCATCACCGACCTTCGCTCCAATCATGCCGTTCCCCGGAGCAACTCTGGGTTTTGGTCCAATTAAAGTCGCCGCAGATCCCTGTTTTGCTAGGACATCCGCCGCCTCATTTCCTGTCGTACCTATGTGTCCTTTTACCCACATCAGTGTAACCTCATTTTCTGAGGCACACGTGTTGAGCTTTCGGACACACTCTTGTACCAATGTGGAGTACGCTCGCTGGAGCGCTGCAGAAATATCGCGAAGGCGAGGTGCGCGCGAAGCGCACGGTGAGCGGAGTTCAGATTCAGATTCAAATGGGCTTTCAAGGGGCGCTTCCAATATATATTGAGGGCGAGGTTCGCGCGTAGTGCGCGGTGAGCCAGTGGAAAAGGACTACAATTCCGTAAGAGATGAATCTTCTATAGATGGAATCCTTTCCATTGAATCTGAAGTCGGCTCACCGCGCACTTCGCGCGCACCTCGCCTTCACGCTATTTCTGCAGCGCTCCAATGGGCGCTGCCTTTTCAATAGAGGTTCTTAGGTTGTAACTAACCCTCGCAGCCACAAATAGGCTTTGAAGGAGCGCTTCCTGAATATATTGAGGGCGAGGTGCGCGCGAATCTGAAGTCGGCTCACCGCGCGCATCGCGCGCTCCTCTTCTTCACGCTATTTCTGCAGCGCTCCAAGGGGCGCAGCCTTTTCAATAAAGGTTAAAAAAAACGATCGAGGGCAGCCATTCGGGTTAACCTGTTAAATGTCATATCATGCCAATCAGAGTAGTCTGAAACTTGGCACCAATTGCCAAATTAGCGACAAACATCCTAGAGGCGCGTTTGGCTGGTACAATTGTACAATCTATCGAGTTCAGGTTAGCCACCAAACGGGCCCGTACAGGTTTAAGTTGTTGTTGTAATGCATGGAAATACCCTAAATTGCACCGGAAGGCTTTTTAACAAAAAACAAAAACTCCTTAAGTGCAAGATTGGAATACGCGTCAGCCAAAGTGTATTCCAATGAATGCAATTGCCAAATTGCTGTACTAGTACGATTAAAATTACATTTTATTTGCTCCGTGACAGTTGAGTAGAAAATCAAAGAGGCAGCTGGACGATTAAAATCTCGAAAATGAATTCCAAACGTCATGCATGCAACCGAAAAGATACAATATTGCTGTACTAGTACAATTCGTACAATTCGCATAATACAAGTACAAATCCCTGACTTGCATTCTTATGGTATATCGGCAAAATTTTCGGAGAGGTGCCACAAATCCAACCAAAAAGATAAAAAGATCCAAGTGAAAATAACGGCGGCGTGTACAGCAATAATACCAAAGTTATACCAAAATATTTAGGCAAATATCGTCTCCTAGATAAATCCCAGGCAAACTGTTTCTCTCAAGATTAAACAAGGACTAAAAGAGTAAACTCCTTCGACGAAGACACATGATACCAACGACATTCAGTGGAAAAATTGTACTTGTTCGAAAAGTAAATTGTACTGAAATAAATAAAAAAAAACGAGTAGTGTTTTAGTACTCACTGTCTATTACGCGATCTGTTGTAGATGATTTTTTCTGTTGATTCTGTTGCTGATTTTGTGGCTGTTGTTGATTGGTTTGATTTTGGGCGGTCGCTGACGGATTGGCGCCCGCCTGAGTGTGAGACTGTGTTTGACTGCTGGCCGACATTTTTCTTTTGCGATGATTTGACACGATCGGATTTTTGTCGAAAATAGTTTTTAGTTTTTTTTTTAACTATCCTTTCTCTTGTGTTCTACTCACGGGACGCGTGAACGTGACGACGATAAGCGCGATTTTCAGTTTAACGGTTTCTTTTTCTTTTAAGGTTAAGTTAATTACAAAGCGTAAAATTTCCGTTGCACTTGCACGAGATGATATTCACATTCGAAAACACCTGAAATGACAGAAAGAGGGTGAGGGAGAGAGAGAAATTTAAGAAAAATCGTTTTAAAAATTTGGGCTTATTTTTTTCAACTCTGGAAGAAATAAAATTAAACAAAACATCTGGCGCAATCCAGTCCAATCTGAACCACGGCCTCGAGATGAGTCAGTGTCACCATACACTGTCCAGCTCGAAGACGAACGTGGTACAAATGTCCACTGAAAAGTTCAAGACACACATAAACGTGAAGTTCGACAGTGTATGGTGACACTAAGCCATCATCTTCATTTTTTCGGTCGTGACGGTGTGTGCGCAGAGCTGTATGATCAGCAGCAATACGCTCAACTGAGTTATTTACCCCATAAATGGGTACTCATTTAACAGCTAAGTTGGCTCATATATAGGTAGTAGTCCCGACACGTAAAACCCCTTTTTTTATCGAAGACTATAGCATTCAGTAGGAATCGAACCCGGGACCCACTGCGTAGAAGGCGAACGTGCTAGCCATTGCGCCATCCGGACTACAACTCTGGAGAAAATGGGCGCCAAAATTAGGAGACGAATGACGACCCCCGACTGTACCGGTAGGAACACTAAAAAAAATGGTTGGTTGAGTAGTTCGTCACTGGTATTCAAATGATTAAAATTATTCAAGTTTCCAGCTTCTTTGTTGTCTTATCTTCACCTACGTTTCGCCTTATATCGGCATTCCCAGGGTATTTAGTTTAAATTTAGACTTTTCTATAATACAATTTTAATTCACTAATGGGTTATTGTTATCAATACTTGAAGTGCTGATAAGAAGCATTAGTGGTACTAATTAGACGTCGAGAATTGATGAAAATCATTAGTGAAATATTGAACTACCCTAGGGATGCCACGATTTATGTTTCGGCAATAAATTCTAGGGGCGACCGGTGAGGAGCGTGTTGAGGCATCAGTCTCATGTTTGACTACCGGCGTTTTGGGTTCGAATCCCGTCCACGAAGACGTTCATGGCCATAGATGTGCAGGAGGTGCATGCTGGCAACTGCATTCTCCGAAACCAGTTTATGCCGTCGAAACGTCAACTGAGCCACATGGAATAGTTAACGCGCTATGCCCCACAAGGTGTTAGGGCAATTGAGAGAGAGAATAAATTCTTAGCCCTCATCCCAGACCGCACAGTATGGGATGATGGCAATCCCTTCGCAGACGATGGATGTATCTTGTGGTACCCTGATGGGTCTAAGACTGTACAGGGAGTTGGTACTGGCGTCTGTGGGCCCAACACCAGGATTTCAATCGCTATGGGTGCCTGGCCCAGCGTTTTTCAAGCCAAGATCCATGCCAAAGACGTCTGCGCCAGGATTATTCTGGAGAAAAATTTAGAGGCGCTCACATTACTATGTGCACAGATAGCCAGGCAGCCATAAAGGCTCTCTCTTCACACAAGCTCTTTTCAAGGCTGGTGAACCAACTGACTGACGGACTGACAACCAAGTCCTTTTATATTGGGTGCCAGGTTATCAAGGCTTTGAAGGCAATAAATCGGCGGGTGAACTTGCCGGGTAAGGCTCAACATCTAATTTTATCGGACCGGAACCATATTGTGGCCTTGACCTGGCTTCAGCCAGGACTATCACAAAGGAATGGTCTGACAGGCTATGACAGCGCTATAGGAATAACCATCCAGGACTGCGGCAATCAAAGGAGTTAATGAGACCCTTCGACTATGGGGATACTACCCACATGAGTAGAGTTGACCTGAGGTTAATTGTTGGCTACCTATCGGACCATCATGGGTTAGATCTCATTTAAATAAGATGGGCTTATCCAGAGAGACGGTTAAAGACATATTTGGAGACGGACATTGAGACCTAGGGCCAGGTTATCACTACTCGGGCGGATCGTCACAAACTCTGCTGATATCAGGAAATCTCCTGCGAAAGAGGTCTCTTACGATAATATTAAGGGCTATGGTACAATAGACCTCCTGTGGTCGTAGTGCCCACCATAAGGGTCAGTAGCCGCACCTCTTTTTCTATTCTATTTTATTCTATTGTTATCAATACTTGAAGTGCTGATAACAGTCATTAATGGTACTAATTCTACTTGAAGTATTGATGAAAATCATTAGTGAAATTGTAACGGACGGTTTGCTGGGCATCCGAAGATGCCCGTCGGGTCGGAGGCTTAGGTAGCATAATCGGGCCGGGCCGTGCCGCCTAGCGAAGAAAAAGGCGCCCCTCAACGGGCTAAGCAGCGGCCTATGCTTGCTGTAGCTCAGTTCGGGAGATGTGGACGGGGTTTTCGCCGCTCGTTGCCCTGTCCTTTACGTATTAACAAAAATTCATAGTCCTGGGGAAGACAACACAAACAAGGGAGGTAAAAATAGGGAATAAAAAAAAAATAGTCGATAAGGATGGAATGGTTGGCGGACGAATCAGACGCCCACGCGGTCGAATCTGGGTCCGGGTGTAATGGGACCCTCGGCCTCTGGTTTCGTACCACCAACAGATCACTACTCATCAGGTGCTTCTTCGATCTGCCGGTGGGAGCAGCACTACCAGACCATAATATTGTTCATTACAGGTGGTTCATTACAAAATATTGAACTACTCTAGGGATGCCGATTTAAGGCGAAACGTAGGTGAAGATAAGACAATAAAGTAATATAGCTGGAAACTCGAATAAGAGGAAAGACTTTTAACTAAAAACGGGTACACCGCACCCCGCCCTAGTAATAGAGCAATCTTATGCTGGACATTCTCGGACAGTCAAAATCCAAATTTTCCCTGGTCGAGGCCAAAATTTCCTCGGTCGCTTCGACCAGGGAAAATTCGGCTCTTACTCAATTGCCCTGACCCCTTGTGGGGCATAGCGCGTCAACTGTTCCAAGTGGCCCAGTTGACGTTTCGTTGGCACAAACTAGTTTCGGAGAATGCAGTTGCCAGCATGCACCTCCTGCTCCTCATTTTAGCCACCTACCTGCGACAAGTCGGGAAGGAGGGGAGACAACACAAACATCCATGGCCACGAACGTCTTCGTGGACGGGATCCGAACCCGAAACACCGGTAGTCGGACATGCGACTGGTGCCTCTACGCACTGAGCTACACACTCACAAAGGGCCGAACAACATTGCTCAACAGGCGCTCGCGATCAGAACCCGCAGGGAACCAACGCAAGTTGCCGTGTTGGACGACCTAGTAACACCTGGAGAAGATCAGTTAAGAGAGAGAGGGTGCCTCAATAGGCAAGTCGTGGAGTGAGCTGAAAGCGATGGCGATGAACAGGACGAGGTGGAAGGTAGGCGTGCTTAATGCCCTATGCCCCGGAAAGGGTTTACAGGAACCAGAGAGCGACAGAGAGAAAGAGGGAGAGCGAAAATTTCTCATGCGAACGCAACTTTTGACAGTTTTTGTATGAGATTTCGCACGAAAACCCGATCTTAGTACCTAGCTTTACTGTCAAGGAGGCGCGAGAATCCTTCGCATTTTGGGTCATTCTTTTTTTTTTGCATATTGTCATCGACAAGGCTGCACCACCTACAGCATGATCTCATCCTGTTGATTTTTTTTCCATCACAATTTACTTTTGAATCTGTCAGCGACTATTTAAAATCTATTTTTAGTGTCGCCAAAAAAAACAAACACACATGTTGAATGTGTACGAAGCCATAGGAACAGGCGACGCGTCATAGTAGTATGAAGATTGAAAGATATATGTATATTTTGAGGAGGCGCAAGGGAAAAGGTCAGGCTCGAATTGAATAACGGTGAGGGGAAAAGACAAGATTTTCCAGGACCCTTCACGACATCCCGCGACGATATGAAGAGACCTTACTCATGCATTCCTTGATTGATGAAAACCCCCCCCCCCCCCCCTTCACCTCATCCCCTCTTTTTATCTGCTGCCGCCGCCAAGAAGTGTGTTAGCTCGTCTCGTATCGTATCTAAAAATACCCTCAAATGTCCGATAGACGCATTAAGATGCAAAGATACGAGTATTTAAATTAATGCGAATGTAGTACACGACAAGAGGACCTAGCGCAGCGGTGGATATCGGTTCCGAAGAGAGGGAAAAGGGGGCAGCAACAACAACAACAATGGCAGCAAGGAGTTGTGCCAACAAGGAAGCCGCCGCCGTCTCAAGTCAACCATTCTCAACCACCTGATCTTTTGTCGAAAATACCTGACCGACCAAGAAACTCGGAGGGAAGGGGGGGTTCGCACGAGAGATTTACTGAAAACCACCGCCGCTGCGAAAAGGCCGCATAAATTCGTAAAATCAACGAAACACTGAGAGTCAAAAAGAAATATCTTATTTAGCCCATGTGTGATTCTCGAGGCATTTGGCGCGCGGTTCTAATCGCACCATGATATCGGGGACCGTACACGCCGAGGGGGAGTTTTTATAGTAGATGTACATATAAATGGTGCACAAAGGAGGCAAATTCCGATATGCTGATGCAACCGGGAAGGGAGCGGCATGCAAAGTTCGAGGGACCTTCTGCACAGGATCTATCTCTGACCCTTTTGCATCCCAATTTTCGCGTGACTATGTGACACAGTGTGCATGATCTTTCTCTCGCCCTTCATCACTCGGATAAGCTTCCGGTGAACCCTCCGTGATTGGAACCCACAGGGAACCAATGCAGGCCGCCGCGTTGGACGACCTAGAAACACCTGGAGAAGATCAGTTGAGGTCGAGGGTAAGTCATTACGCAAATCGTGGAGTCAGTTGAAGGCGATGGCGGCGAACAGGACGAGGTGGAAAGTCGGCGTGGTTAATGCCCTATGCCCCACAAGGGGTTGACAGGATCCAGAGAGAGAGAGAGAGAACCCTCCGCGAAAACCGAGATATGCTGAAGAGACTATCGGCAGGACATTTCCACACGTCCCAATTATCTCAACCACCACTCTAGCCGGGAAAAATCTCTTGGAGATCCGCAAAACAATTATACAAAAAAAAAGGGACAGCCTGCAGGACCTCCCATTACATCTCCAGTCCTTCCGCCCGCGTACTAATTTCCTCGTGACTATGAAAGAAAAAATTATGTCAATGACGAGTTCTTCTTACATTTTGTTTTCGTTGTTTTTTCGCGAAAGAGACGAACACGTAAAGGACACTCCGAAGGGATATTTCCGGGGAAAAAATGGTCCGTTACCCGTAAGGGCCACTGCACGACGGCAGTAGTGTGTGTTTGGGCTCCTCTTCGGGCTTCTTCGATACTCCAGCGAATAGTCGAATCAATGGCAATGTGAGTTGATGCTGTTGATGATGATGTTGATGATGTTGAACCCTGGTCACAGTAGCGTGCGATTGGGGGGGGCGGTCAGTGGCGGGTCATTAGAGCTGGGTCCACCGCCGTTGATCAATCCTGCTCATACACACACGCAGACTTCTCACGCGACACCATAAACTAATTTCCAAGTCACCCCCGGAATCAAATACACAATTTTTGATTTTTTTTTTATATTTTTCTGCGGATTTTTTTTTTGTCAGACTATTTTTTTACTTTACAATAATAATTTCGTCTTTCGTGTGATGTTTCGTGACTGCGGTCACTCGGAACGAACGAGAATATGTTCCGCCGCGGGCACGGGGTTGGTAGTGTAGAGCGTCAAGGGCGCTTTTCTATTTACGAGCGCGGGGGTGGTTGATGGTGGTTGGGATTTTATAACTTTTCCATTTCACACTCTCACTTCACTAGGGTGGTCACTGGTCGATTTTTTTTTTCTTTTAATATCTGATTTGATTTTTTTCTTGCGGATTTTCCGTGCTTGAGTTTTCTTTTGGGGGGCGCTTTTCTTAAATTAGACGCGGCATACGACTGAGTTGAGAGTGGTGCAGTAGTAGCTACAGCAACAGCAGCAGCAGCAGACGATACCGTACGCGAATCGTGTCGTGTTCATTTGCTCGTCACGATTCCGTGTGTGCGGTGGTATCGGGCCGAACAAACTGCCCGTAGTGCGACCTTTTTCTCGTATTGCGGTTCGTCCGCTTGTTCAATTGGGCACCACTGTGCGTGACACTATGGCGAAAAGGGAGAACACCACACACACCGTGTGTGTGTGTGTTCTGTGTGTTTGGCCTACTATAAAATTTTTCTCGTTTTATTTTCTTCTATCTTGCGCGACCGCGACGACGACGACTGTGACACGACACGACACACGGTCACAGGAATATGCACGCAGGACACTTTACGGGAAGATGTGTGATACACCGATTTCTGGACGAAGAGCACACCGTGTACACACACACTGTCCGTCCGGTACGGCGACGACTCCAATGGGGTTAGGGAGGCGACACTCTATAGGTCTTTGGGTCTCAGCAAAAGGGCCAACTATTGACGAACGCGCGCTCTGACCAATTGTTAGCCAAATCGTCCTCGACTAAAGATACGAAGGTAAAAAGGAAAAAAAAAAACCAAAACACCAGAAAATATCGTGTGAACATGGGGGAGCACAGACGAATTGGAAAAACTCTTTCCGGAGGGGCAGCTGTAGCGGAGCGAGAGACACAGAGAGAGAGAGAGAGCAGCCGCAGAGTCCGCTTTTTGTGGAAAAATTCTTTGCTTCCGAAGCTCCCCCAAAATATACACATACAAATACACCGCACTGCCCCCCTCCCCCCTTTTTTTCACGACAGCCACCAATCTTCTCTACTGGTAGCGAAAAATTATCATTACACGCAGAATGCTGCTCAAGTCAACTTTATTCCTAAAACATAAGAACGTACTGTGCGCTCCAACATTGCTCCCGCCATCCGCCTTCCTTAACCCACCCCCCTGCTGAGGTGGAGACGAGCGAGACCAAATGCCATTCGAAAGCCGATAAAAACGGCGGCGGCGCGTCATGAGCTCATAGTCCCAGCAGCTCCCAGCTAGCTCTAGCAGCAGCAAAGCTCTAGTCAGTCTAACACACATCATGCATGCAGAGAGATGGCTCGTGTACCACCACCTGATGGGGTAGCTCTGCTGCTACTTTTGGTGATGCACTAGCGCGGCCGGCGGCGGCGGCGGGCGGCATTCATCTCTTCCCAGAATTTTTGGGGCGCCGTCGCGTCACGGGTGTGTTGTCCTTCAATCCACAATCCAGGACAGCCGCCACCCTCCAATGATTTCCATTTCCATCGTTGCATGTTTATGCGAAGCAAATTCATCCATCCCCTAACAAGCTGGGGTGGGTCAATAGTACATAGTATATGTTCACTGACTGCTGCATTTGCACACAGACGAGACGGGGGTTGATAAACAGCAAGGGGGGGGGGGGGGGGGCTTGTAAGGCGGGGAGTGGCGCCACAGGAAGTGATTCCGGATAGAAGTTTGTGTTCAGGTCAATTTTTTCCGAAACAGAGCGCGCGGGAATAAAACAAAAGGCAAACAGAAAGGGGGTGGGGGATGTGTGAACTGTTTTTTGGAATTTACAGGATCCCCTGGGAGAGATTCCAGGATAGTAGAAGAAAGGAGGTGGAAAAGCCCGGGACAGGGGGCGGCTGCAAAGTCATTCACGTAATGACCCTAAAGCTAAATCTGAAAAAAATTCCATGCGCCTCGCAGATTAAGGACAGAGCACATCTTGTGAGTATACTTCTGAGGGGGGAGGGGGGGGGCATCCTTCGCATACTTATGACATGAATGTTAGTCCTTTGTGATACGTCGATCCTGTGTCTTAAGTCACAGAGCACCTGGCTAGCTTATCCACTGAGAGACATCCAAAAAGGATGTTAATTGCTTTGACCCCTCCCGGGGCATGGGCGCGCCAATAACATCTCTAGCAGTTCTATGCCTTTTTGACGTTTCGGTAGCATATCTACTTTTCGGAAGTGCAATAGCAAGGAACGAGAACGAATGGTTAAATCAACTCATAACCAGAGTCGGCATGACCCAGTGGGGTCTCCATTATTATGCAAATTTTGCGGAGGGGGTTTAGTGGGGGATTTTATTTGATTTTTTTCAGAAATTTTTTTAAGGACATACAGGGAGGTTTGAGGCGACCGGTAGTGCAGTGTGTTGAGGCATCAGTCTCATGTTTGACTACCGGCGTTTCGGGTTCGAATCCCGTCCACGACGACGTGGCCATAGATGTGCAGGAGGTGCATGCTGGCAACTGCCTTCTCCGAAACCAGTTTATGCCGACGTAACGTCAACTGGTCCACATGGAACAGTGCACGCGCTATGCCCCACAAGGGGTTAGGGCAATTGAGAGAGAGGTTAATGAGGTGACAGTGGAATTCGTTGCATTAAAAGTTTTTGCAGGGAATAAGGATTATGCCCGTTTGAAAGAACGATGCCTTGTCCTTGAGATGAACTTTCAAAAGACATCTAAAACTTCCCTTTAGCATTAACACAGTCGACAGACAAATGATCGAATTGTCCGGTTCATTGAACCGTGCGTCTGACTCCTTCAAAACGGTGTGTGTCGCGCAATCTAAGATCCCCAAGGACGCCAGAGCATAGAGAGGGTCAGGTCAGTCGGTCAGTCAATTCGCCATTCCACACACACACACACTCGACTAATTCTCCAAGAGACGACCGGGACGGTACAACCTTATTATTATTATCTCTCTGTTCTGCGGATACCACACTCCCGTCCCAATCTCTTCCCTTGCCCGGGGGAGTGGAAAGGATATCAAATATTATGGGGTGGCGCGTGTCTCACGCAAGATTCATTTCGTGTCCACATAAAGGACTCATATGAATAAATGAAAAGAGTTCATAGCGTCGTTTGCCACCACTTGTTAGCTTCCCTGTTCCTAGTCTCGACCACTATTATACACCCCACCCCACCCCACCCCACCTCCCACCGAAACCCCCACGTTTGCCATCAATCGCTCGACCGTCGGGGCAACAGTGCTAAGGATAATAGATGCCGGCCAATTTGCATGTTGAAATAATATCGCGTGTGGCATTTGTGTTTCTTGAGCATATTTAGGAGAGGCAGGTGGACGGGAGGGGGGAGAGGACCGGGGGGCATGATGAGTGGCCTAATGCAACTGGGGTTTTTTAAAGGATTCGGTTGCACCAGTGCGAAGGATACTCACGGGACACGCGAATTCATTAATTTGCTATTATGACACGGATGTGATGTGAATGAAGGACCCAATCGAGCGGGCCGGCCTGCATCCTTGAAGAATTTTGTTCCGGACAAAAGTCGTATTGGCTATTGGTTGGGCTGCCCAGAATGCGAGACGTCGGGTACCATTGCGGGCTAGAAATTTAAAGGATTGCGGCGATCAGAGGCAAGGGGTCCAGGTTCAAGCCCTCAACTCGTCAGGTGTTCGATGGCCTTTACAAGTGACTAACATAAATCGCAAGTGACTAATTGAATTTCGCAAATGATCGATGATGCTTATTTATTTGTGCAGCTCCTCCATGCATCCATTAAGGGAACTACAGACATTCAGTTTATCCGCACAGATATCTGTGCTAAATATCTGTGAGAAAATCTGTACAGTTGTCTGAACTGAAGGTGTGTATGCGGGGGGGGGGGTCGCCGCATGGCATAAATTCAAAAGGACACGGTATGCGTTCTTTTCTCGATTTCTCGCATGAACAATATTTTTTTGGCGTCGCAGATTCATCGTTTTTGCGTCCGCGCCCAATGTGAGGCTGTTGGTGCTGAGTTTAGTTCCGACCTGAAAACAATTCTGCTACTAAAAAACACGATCGCGTGCTTTTGGCAAGCTGATCATGGGTTTATCGTGTCAAATCAAACATGGATTGCTCATCCGTTGTGAAGAGCCTGGTTTAGCCATGGACGCCAGGGGAGGGGCGACACCGCATGGTATAAATTCACATGGACACGGTGTGCATTCTTTTCTCGATTTCTGGCCTGGACAATTTTTTCGCAAGACTGACTCATAGTTCTTCAGCTACACAAAAAAAAAACGAATTGGCGTCAACGTGGGTGGGGAGCGGAGGGGTCGTCGCAAGGTATACGTTCATAGGGGTGCGTTTTGCATTTTATCACGATTTCGCGCCACAACTATATTTTTTTGCGAGACAAATTCATCATTTTTCACTCTGCGCCCAATGTGGGGCGCAATATTTGTTTTTTTTTCTACCATTAAGCGCTTTGAAAAATTTAATTTTTTTTCAACTGGGCAAATTCGTTTTTTTTCTGTCCGCTAGAAAATTTGGCGGCCAGAATATGGATGGGAGGGGATGATAAAATTTCAGCGGGACACGGTATGCGTTTTGGGGGTATTCACCGCGTGCTAAATACAAATTCGCAGGAACGCGGTATGCGGTTTTTCCCGATTAGGCGCCTGAACAATATTTTCGGAGACAGATTCATCGTTTTTGGACTGTAAAAAAATTAGCGCCCTATTTGGGCGGCTAAGGCGCTCGAAAAGCAAGGTGCGCGCGGTGAGCGGTCAGAAATCGCTCCACGATGCGCTGCCTTGTTCCTGAAGACGCTTGGAGGTGTATGTATGGCTCCGTCTGGGATTCAGCGACCCCATCAACGCTTAAATTTCTATCAAGACATCATGTCTGAACGATAATTCGTGTGAAGTGCGCAGTTTTGGCAGATTGTTACGCAGATTTGACGAAAATTGGTTTAACGAGTTTCAACGTAGTCGCACGTCGTTTTTTGATGAGCCACGCCCAGGTGCCCCGAAAACGGCTACCACACGGAGGATAACGTTACAAAATTCCACGATCTCGTATTGGCAGACCGCCGATTGAAGGTGCGCGAGATAGCTGTGACGGTAGGCACCTCAAAAGACCGCGTGGGTCATATATTGCATGAAATTTTGGGCATGAGAAAGCTGTCGGCGCGATGGTTGGCGCGCGTTTGCTCACTCCGGACAACAAGCGCAACCGTGAGACCACTTCAGAGCCGTGTTTGACGCTGTTTAAGCGCAATCCGAAGGAGTTTTTGCGTCATTTCGTGGCCGTCGACGAAACATGCATCCACTCTGGTACACACCAGAGACCAAGGAACAATTGAAACAGTGGACTTCACCCAGCGAACGTGCTCCGAAGACGGCAAAGACTGTTCTATCGGCCGGAAAGGTGATGGTCACCGTTTTCTGGGATTAACAAGGTATGATCTACATCGACTACCTGGAGAAGGGCCAAACGGTCACAGGGCTCTGCTATGCCGAATTATTGGGCCGATTCGACGGCGAATTGTAGAAAAAAAAACGGCCCCATTTGGCGAAGAAAAAAGTGCCCTTCCACCATGACAACGCACCGCGGCTCACACCTCCGCCGTCGTCACACGGCCAAATTGGTCGAATTCGGCTACAAACTGCTGCCCCATCCACCGTTTTGTCCAGATTTCGCCCCGTGCGACTTCTTTTTGTTTCCAAACTTGAAAAAGTCACTCGTCGGACAAAAATTTGAGTCGAATGAGGCGGCCATCGCCGCCACGGAGGCCTACTTTTCAATTAAGGGATTTTAAAAATTCTCCCTTAATGCAATAGATAGAATTCTCCTAATATTCGCGAAACAGGAATGTTCCAAATGTTGTTGTTCAGACATTTCCTTCACTAAATTACTCGCCGGTCGACTAAACTACTTGGTCAAGTGCGAACAAGCCTTAAGGCGCGTTGACATGATCAAACTACGGTTTGACAGGAGCACAAGACTTCAAACCAGTTTGAAAAGGGTTTCACACGTTCAAGTGTCATGTCAACGCGCTTTTAAGGAAACGACTTGAAATTATGTGAGTCAAATACTCGTGTGTAGAACAATTATCTGTCACATAACTGTCAACATACAATGGCTGTCATCCAAGCTGTCACTGTCATGACACATACATACTAATGGCCAGTTACGGCCACCTCCTGCATAGCGCGGGCCGACTCGATTACCTTCAGCATAATTTTTTGGGGAAACTTAAGGTTGACATTTCGCACACGGAAGGGGTAGATGTGTGCACAAGAGCACAGGACAACAAATACACACACTAACCTTTTTCAGCTTTTCCAGGGGCGTCGGCGACGAGGGACTGCTGCTGCTACTCCCGACTATCGTGTATCGCTCGGATGATCGTGACTCGTTCCGAAGGTGTCACAGGCAAGCATCGGTAACGGTGTGGTACAATGGTAGAATGTTCGCTGCTTCTGATATTCCGTTTTGTTTACTTTTACCGTTCTCACTCACTTCACGGCCAGAGGCAGGCGTGATGACGACAAATAAGGAAAAATGTGGCACACACTTGTGTTTGCTCGCCTGCTATTTTGACCCGCAAAAAAGAGGCAAAACAAAACCCGCCCGCGAAACGCGCACCACACACAAAAGCCTATACATTCGCCAATTTTTCTTTCGAGATTTTTTTTATTTTTTCTTTTTCACTCGCGCCGTACACACGCACGAATTTAAAACCCGTGCAGATTTATGTGCTGCACACACAAGCAAGCACACAACAGTGTATTTGCTCGAGAATTCTCCGAATCGTGAAACGAAAAAGCTCTTCAACGCTCTCGGCGCGCACGCGCGCGCGCGCGGGTATAAACCGTAAAAGCGATAAACGGGAAAAAATATGGAAAATATATAATCGCGTAATGAAAACACAAACACACGTCTTACTCACGTTGTTGAAAAAAAAATTTTTTTTTAAATATTTTATATATATTTATTCTAGTACGAACGACACGCGTCTTTGTTGCACAGTAAACACACACGTCGCGCTAATCGCACGCACATCGTCCAACTGAATTTCAGAATTTCGTTTCGCGAACGCGCGATTTCGCTCTCGCTCCGTAGCCAAAGATTAACCGTAGCGTAAGCACACTAACTAGAGCGCAGTTGACGGGCGACTATGGTCATGATGGGGGCTATGGTATGCGTGGCGTGTTGTCTCTAGCGATCCCCCTCCCATCGGGGAGAGAGTTGGGGCCGATGGCAGCGGAGAAACCTGTAGCGAGAAGATTCTGTTGTTGTTTTTTGTCGGTTGGTGGCTGTGCGCGGCATTTTTGTTTGAGGAGTGCGCAAAAGCTGGGCGTCGGAGGCGAAAGGGGCAGCATATATATATATACATATATATATGCCAAAATAGAAATTCCGAAAAATGCAAAATTCATGAGAGTGCGACGAAAATGCCTTCGACGTTTGCATTCTTAACGGAATTAATAAACAATTTTCATGGGTTGTTGACGAAAAGCGGTTAAATGTGAGAAATGTTTCGGGATGAGCCATTTTTAACTGATGTCACGACGACACGACCAGGAGTCGCCGGAGGAAATCGGGACTTTCGATTACTGCCTTTAGAAAAATAGCCGTTTGGCGGGAAAAGATTTTAAATTTGAAAAATCCAAGTGCGAGGTCGAAGCTAGGAAAAAGGACGCACATATGAGTGGTTTTTTTTACCAAATACGTTTCACGAATAATTAAAGTTTTTTAAATAAATGGTTTAAGGTGCACGTTTTCTCTTTAAGGTGTCGATTTGCTTATTGGTTATTGTTCGTGCTCAGTGTGCATGTAATTTTCGATATTCTTCTTTGCGTCGTTACTGTTGAATTCTAATTAAATACTTTCTTGATGTATGTCACCATGACTGTGGGCTTTAGGCAAAACAATAGAAGGGTGTGCAGGACGTTTGAAAGTTACTATCGCAGTTGTTTGGTCCGAAACTGTCCTGATTGTACCATTTTTTTTTAATCAGATACATTTTGTGAATTTTCCTGCGGAAGCTAGTTGATCTTTTAACTTTTTTCCACCCACATGTGTAATGAACCACCTGCCATGGACCATATCCTGATAGTGCTGCTTACACCGACAGATCTATGGCAGCACCTGATGAGTAAGGTTCTATGGTGGTATAAAACCAGAGGCCGAGGTTCCCATTACGGCTGGACCCCGATGCGAGCGCGAGGGAATCTGCGCCGTCCGCCAACCATTCCATCCTTATCGCCTCATTTTTCTTATCATTCCCCATTTCTACCTCCCCTGTTTGTGTTGTCTTCCCCAGGCCTATGCATTTTTGTTAATACGTAAAGGACTGGGGGCGTTAATGGAGGGCATAAGGCTTGTTCTCACTGACAAAGCTAAATTTTTGGGGCTCATCCTGGATAAAAAGTTATGCTGGAAGCCTAACATTCAGGAGCGAGTTAAAAAGGCCACTGTTGCATTGTACTCATGAAAAAAGGTGATCGGTAGGAAATGGGGACTACAACCGAGAGTGGTTTTCTGGCTCTATGTGTCGGCGGTTCGTCCTATTCCTATGTATGTTGGACGGCGCTTAGAGTCACATCTTACAGAAGTTTGTTGGAGAAAGTTCAAAGGCTGGCTTGTGTCGCCGTCACGGGAGCTCTAAAAACAACACCCACTGCGGCCCTTGAAGCTCTGCTGAAGCTGGCTCACTTGGACATTCTTGCCGAACAAATTGCTGCTGGTGTGGCCATTCGCCTTTGTGAAACAAGTCACTGGACGTTCCTGAAACCACGGACTATACCGTGTCGAAACTTGAGTTTGAAAGGAATTTCGACTGCCTGATCCCTTCTCGTGAGGAATGGGCGGCTAGCACCGCTCAAGAATTTGATGCCGTAAGCATCTATACCGACGGCTCCAAGAGCGATGATGGCGTCGGGGCTGGTATTTATTCGACTGTCCTTCCGCCTCCCTGATTACTGTAGTGTGTTCCAGGCGGAGGTTACGGCTATCTACGAAGCTATATCATGGCTGCGGCGTAATGTAATTTCAGCTAGTGATGTAATAATTTATAGCAGCCGACATGCACAACTCGCAACTTTAGTAGCGGCTGTGTGAAGCTGACGGGCGACTACAGTCTCGAAACTTCAAGTCTCCGTCTCTCAGTCGCCGAATTATCAGAGACTTGAGTATGAGTAGTGCCTTATGAGGGCTTTTTGTAAGCGATAAGACTTTAACTCTTGAGAGTTTAGTTAGTTGCGTGCCGCTACATTAGGGCATGATAAGACTACATTGGAGGAAACACAAAACCCCTATTTCATAAACAAACATCGATCCTGACTACAACAAAAACTAACTGCATTAAATAAAAACTTAATTTTAAACATCAGAATTAAATATAAATGAAACCGGAAAATAGAGGGCTTCGCCTACAATCCAAGGGTTTTGTAGTGTCCCATACCAACAGGAGATGATCTGTTCTACTATTGGGGATGCTTAACCATTCATGTTAAGACGATATTGCAAATTGCAAGCTTGCATAAAAAAAAATATTAAAAATAAATTGTTTGAATTATTATATATTAGAAAGTAGAAGCAGCAACCAGCCTACCCCCCACCCCCTTCCATCCTATCCCACCAATCTTTCCCCTTTCGGAAATGGTTAACTTCAATTCGCTCTACGAAAAACAATAAAAAATATTCTCGTAGTACTAAGTATGTAGCAGAGGTCGGTTATGCACATTTTTTATATGGATACCATCAAAATCTCCAACTTTAAATGAATGTACTATTATTAAATATTATGTGATTGTTACGAAACCTGGAGATATTATTGCCCATGGTGTTGATTATCGTTGACCGTCAATTTATTTTACTTCGGATGTCTTTGGCGGATGCAGGGGTGTGCTAATTGTAACTATAAAATTATACTATTATTAACCTATTTTGACAAGATGTAAATTTTCCATTATTTTTAGTTTTCTATGCTACTTGAAAGCCACCTTCCTTTAAGTTTTCATATTTCTTAGTGTAACGGTCTCGAAATACAAGGGGGGTGTGGGACAAATCATGATCTCATATTTTCCCCTCTACACCTCTTTTCCCCTTTTTTTCAAATTTGATGAAAATGCCAAAAATGGAATGTACTCGGAGGTACCTTTCTCATAATACCCCATTTGCCTATACTAGATGAAAAAAAAACATTGAACCCTTCTATGGGGACCTCCCCTTAAGTTAGCATATTAAAACGCATCGCTTCCCCCGGCGAATTATAATAATTCTACTCTACACATTCCTACAAAATTTCATGTATACGAGTACGTATGTAGCTTCAGCCGTTCGTGTGATATTCTATGGACAGACGGGCAGACGGACAGACGACGTACAGACGGACGGATAGACATTTGACCGATTTCATAAGGGTTTTTCGTTTTTACTACAAAACCCTAAGAACCGCAGCAAACAAAAATTAACAAAAGTCCTCGGCGCAATAAAGAAAAACCACGCCATTGGATTTGTTTAAATTTGTTTTTTTTTTTTATTTTCCATATATATATAATTTCTAAGAATTCTTCTCCATCTTTCATACACATTTTCTCTGTTTATTTGATTTGTTTTCGTATGTTTTTTTTTTGTATTTTATTTGATTTTTCTTTTATAACCTCATTTTCGTATTTTCTTTCTTTTTGTTTGTTTGTTCTGTTCTTTCTATCATTTCGCGCCATTATAACTTTTGTCCATTTTGTTGTCTGTAATTCATTGTGTGTGTGTGTGTTTGTTTTGTATGTGTGTGTGTGTGTATTTGCTTTACAGTTAAATAAGTATTTTGTGTATTTTTGTTTTTCTTTCTTCTAATCTTTCCCCTCTCGTTTGTTTGCTGTTGTTCGTGTTTTTCTTTCCATCTTTGTTCTTCAATAATGTATTTTAACTATATTTTTTTTTTAAAAAAGCTAGTGAAAAGTTTCCATATTTTTTTGTTTGTTTTATATTTTTTTTATATTTTGATTTTCCGGTTTTTTTTTTGTTGTTGTCTTTTTTAAAAAATATTTTTTGTTTGTTTGTTCTGTTTTGTTGCTTGTTGTAATATTCGTTTTAATCATTTTTCTCATTCTGCTTGTTTGTTCTATTTGTTTACTTTTTTTTCTGTTCTTTTTTTGTAATAATATGTATAATGTATGTATAAAAAGGAATTACACTTATATATATACTATATTAAATATTTGCTTTTGTTCATGTTCTTGTTGTTTTTTGTTATTGGTTTTTTTTCTCTCACGATCATTGCAAATTATAAAATTCCTAACAGATGTTTGCAATGTACACGGAGGAAAGAAAAAGAGTGTTGCAAACATAGAAGAGACAGGGACAGGACACGACGAGGACAACGCGGGCGGATTAAACAAAAAATTTCCGACGGATTGTAACAGATTTCAGGTGAACGGATGATCCTTTAGTCCTGGATTGATACGATTCGGAGGAGGAGGAGTAGTAGAGCGATTCTTGTGAGTTACTGCTGCTGTGAATATAAAATTTGTGACGGATTGTGACAAATTTCAGAGAGCAGTTGATTCTTTAGTCCTTTAGATACAATAACAGTATATTTGATATGATCCGGAGGAGGAGGAAGAAAAGGAGAAGTAGAGCGATTCTTGTAAGTTACTGCTGCTGCGAATATCAAGTTTATGACGGATTATGACAGGTTTCAAAAAACAGATGATTCTTTAGTCCTTTGGATGCAAAAATATTATATTTGATACGATTCGAAGGCGGAGTAAGAAGAGGAGGAGAAGTAGGGCGCCGAGGCACGGTTCTTGTGAGCTACTGCTGTTGGACATAGGATTCCTTAAAAAGGACTATGAATCCAATGCTCGCGCGCGATGCAGAGGAGGAGGAAGAGGAAAAGTAGGGCGATCTGGGGCGGTTCTTGTGAGCTATTGCTGATGTAAATATAAAATTTGTGACGGATTGTGGCAAATTTCAGAGAACAGATGATCCTTTAGTACTTTAGATGCAATAGCAGTGTATTTGATACGATTCGGAAGTGAAGGAGGAAAAAAAAGGAGAAGTAGGGCGACGAGGCACGGTTCTTGTGAGCTACTGCTGTTGGACATAGGATTCCTTAAAAAGGACTATGAATCCAATGCTCGCGCACGATGCAGTGTAGGAGGAAGAGGAGAAGTAGGGCGACGAGGGACGGTGCTTGTGTTACTGCTGCTGTTGATATAAAATTTGTAACGGATTGTGAGAGGTTTCAGAAGAAATAGGATTTCTAAATAAGGACAAAGTGTTCAAAACACTTTGCGGGGCACCTCCGAAAACGAGTGCATGCAATAGATACGTATAAAATAAATAACTGGCGCAACAGTCCAATTTGAACCACGGCCTCGAGATGAGTTAGCATCATCTCATTTTCTAGATCGTGACGGTTTTTTTGTGCAGAGGTATGTGATCAGCAACACGCTCAACCGAGTTATTTACCCCATAATGGGTACTCATTTCAGCTGAGTGGGCTCATAGTCCGACACGTAAATCCCCGGAATCGAACCGGGGCCCAGTGCATTGAAGGCGAACGTGCTAACCGTTGCGCCATCCGGACTACAATAGATACGTATGATGTTAGATATATGCGGCATATGATTACAATCTCGTACCTATATCGCTCCTACGGCAGCCGGTTCTACGCGCCGGAGCGACTCGTTCATCAGCAACGGCCAGGAGCTGTCAAACCCCCCTCAACGCCAGAAGGCGTTGCTACAACAAAAACAACCTCGTACATATAAAAATTTGGCCACAATTTGAGTTGGACAAAGATAAAAAAAAAAGATAAAAATATATATATATATATTATTTTAATATATTATTTTGTGCTTTATCTCGAGTCAGGTCAGGTCTTCACTTTGAAGAGAGAATCAGAGGAAATGAAAAAGAGCGAGAGAAACGAAGTAATTCGGCACAAGTGAGGAAGTAGGAAGGGGGATGGAAATTTGACATCTCTTTTGCTTCTATATGGACCGGGCGGGTGTTTCGCGGCAGAGAGATAGACTGGAATGTAATTGTTCCAATAGGAGAAGTAGCAGAGGGGATGACATCTCATTTGCTTCCTGTGCTTGTATATAGACTGCGCGGGTGTTGCACAGTGGAGGGCGTGTGTCTCTCTGTTTACTTTTTACTAGTTCGTATGTGGTGGAATTACGTCCAGAATTTAGTGTGCAGTAAATGGTGGTTTCATCTCCTTCTATATGTCTCTGTGGGTCTTCATAATCATCTGTGCATCTCCTCGTCCATGTTCCCCGTGTTTTTTGTTGTGTTTTCTTGGCTAATTTTGATTTATCATGTTTCATAGAGGTCTTTATTGAAAAAAAAAATGTTTTTCGAGATAAACGCGTTTTGTTTTATTGCTGATTTAATATTTTTTTTTAATGTTTTTATAGGCCCTATTTATATGCACAACATAAATATACACATATATATATATATACAAACTTTTTTTTTATTTTTAAATATTACATATTGCATTCATAGTAGCGCGGCCACCACCACTTGATCCGGCCAAGAGATTACCTGATCCGTACAACGGTCGCGGTCCCAAAAAACACCAAAATCAGGAACGTGGTCCAGTTCCCAGACCCAGGTCCGTGGATCATAAGTTGTCTCAGAAACGGCTATGATCTAAACAGATCCATCAGCTGTCAGACATTCGAATTGAATTTGTTCTCGGCGAATACACTTGCAACTTTCACAAATTCACAAACAAAAAAATGTCTACCACACAATTTACATGCGACAGTGATTGAAAACTTTACAACGACCGCATCACTAAAGAACTGCACAACAATTGATAAAACACCTCCGCATGTATATTAGCTGTTAGCTGTCAGAAATTTTCAGGCGGCCAAGGCCCGACGTCGGGCTGTCGCGCCACGATGATGACGATGATGTCAGAAATTTGAGTAAAATCACAGAAGAGAGAGTTAAAATGAAGTGAACAAGAGCGAGAGAAATAAAGTAATTGGGCACAAGTGTGGAAGTTGGAAGGGGAATGGGAGTTTGACATCTCATGTGTCAGCTATATGGACCGGGTGTTCTGGAGTAGAGGACAAAATGAATGTTATTGCTCGCAAAAAAGAAGTATGAGGGGGGAATGTGAGTTTGACACCTCATGTGCTCCAATATCGACTGAGCTAGTGTTGCAGGGAAGAGAGCGTGTGTCTCTCTGTTTACTTTTTACGAGTGAAATTACTTCAAATAGTTTAGTGTTCAGTATATGCGGATTGCTCCTCAATAGTTTCTCTATGGGTGGTCCATTTTACCCATTTTAATGGACCGGAAAAAAAATTATGATCCGAAAAACGGCGTTATCTGGAACATGTTCCATTGTACCGAAACCGTACCGGAACCAGCGTTTCTAAGAAAATCAGAAAAAAAAGATCGAAGAGTCAGAAAACTGATCCGTCGTAGAAACTCGCCCAATGTTACGTCACGCAAATTGTGACATCATTTAAAATCAAGTGATCGAGGGTCAGATCAA
This sequence comes from Chloromyia formosa, assembly GCA_964017055.1. Taxonomy (NCBI): domain Eukaryota; kingdom Metazoa; phylum Arthropoda; class Insecta; order Diptera; family Stratiomyidae; genus Chloromyia; species Chloromyia formosa. Next base: position 3,161,997 of record OZ024819.1, read on the forward strand.
GTTTTTTTCTTTTTTTTTAGGGCGAAGGGAACCGCGAAGTGTGAACCTTCTATTATTTTGTTGAGTTTTTCTTCGTATTTGTTTTGTTTTAGCCGAAATTATGTGAGACGCATACATATATATTTATGTGAGATAACAAATCAGTCATCTTATTCGATTTTAGGGCTTTTTATTTGTTGTTTGTTTTGTTTTTTTTTATATATATATATAATTTAAATTTACTTAATTTTAATTTTGTTTGCTTCTCTTTGCTTAATATTGGTGTTGTTTTATAATATATATTTATATAAATTTCGAATTTGTCCTATATTTCTTTTTTTTTCTCTTTTCTTTTATGAGACATATTTTGATAATTTTTGTTTTTATTTCGTTGTGTTCTTTCAAAATACCATATTAATTTATTATAATTTTTTTTTTTTTGTGTCTTTTTACATATTTTTTTATATTAAGCTTTGTATTTCACGTTCTTCTGGGTTTGTTTTATTTTGTTTCTTTTAATATGTTTTTAATTTCTTTTCACTTTTTCAAGTCATTCTGTCGAAATTTTTTGTTTTTTTTTTCGTGGATGTTTTAAGTGTGTGTGTGTATGTTTTTTATCTCGTCGTTTCGTTTCTTCGTATTGTTTTTGTTATGTTGTAATATGTTTTCTTTCTTTCTCTCGTTTTGTTATCTTATTTAGGCATTTTATAAGTATTGCTATTTTTCACAGAATCAGTTCAGTATCAATCCAATCCTCGTCGTTTTTGTTTTTGCTTGTGTGGGTGTGTATTTGTTTTAAAATAATAAAATTCATAAAGTTTGTGTATGTATACGTGTTTCTTTCTTTTTAAAGCGGAGAACACATATATGCGATCGCGATGGCGATGGCGACCACGATTGCGTTCGCTATCACGGTCACAAGTGGAAGCGAACACACTATGTTCCAATCGCGATCGCAATCGCAAGGAATTTTTTTTTTAATTGTATGCGCACATTGTTGTAGTCAGTATGTAACATGTCATACAACACATTATGTTTCTTTACATATCCAAAAAAAATTTCCGTGAGATCTGCTATTTTTAATACTTGCGATCTGCGATTAATTCAACCAGTTCTGATCGCAGATCGCCAACTATCCCGCAATCGAACGCTGCAGATGTCCACTCTATCGCTAATAGATCGCGACAAGTATGTGCTGCTTGACTTACTAACGTGGAACGCGGTTGATCGCCATCGCGAACGCAATCGTCATCGCCATCGCGATCGCGTATACATGTGTTCTCAGCTTAATTCTGTCGTCTGTTATTTTCCTGATTTCACAAAGCGAATTACAACAACAACAACAAATATATATGTTTATAAAAAAAAATTAAACAAACAGAAATGTCAAATGAAACCGGAAAATAGAGGGTTACGCCCGCAATCCGAGGGTTTTGTAGTTTCCCATGCCAATAGGAGATGAACTGTCCTACTCTGGGAGATGCTTAACCATTCATGACGACATTGCAGATTGCAGGCTTGCGTAGAAAATATTAAAAATAAATTGTTTGAATAGTTACATAAAGTAGAGTCAGCGACCAGCCTACCTCCCCTCCCCAACGGACAGACGGACAGGCAGACAGGTGACCAATTTCATAAGGGTTTTGTTTTTACAACAAAACCCTAAAAAGAGAAAAATTCCAAATGTGTATGTATAAATAAATTGCACACTCTAAGCCTTGCGCACAGACTATCCAATCGAAAGGGTGTGTGTGAAAGAGGGTTGAGAGGGGGCGAGGAAGAGGTAAAAGATAACGTAAGCAGCTGAACAGTGATGTCAAGTTAGCCCCTCCAATTCAACAACAATTGAATTTATTTTAACTATTCGTATCGTTTGTTGGTCGTTTGTCGGTGATTGTTGGCCATATAAAAACATTTGTTGGTCGCTAATCAGTAAATTAAAGGCAAATTAAATATTTTTAGGTTAAATTAGCCCCTCCTCACAAAAAGCATTTGTTCTTAACAGACCAACAATCACCAACAAACGACCAACAAACGATTTCAATTCAGAATTTTGCAAGTTTAGGTTCGTAACGTCATTTTGGGGATTTTCTTGTGAGGAGGGGCTAAATAAACCTAAAAATATTTAATTTGCCTTTAATTTACTAATTAGCGACCAACAAATGTTTTTATATGATCAACAATCAGCGACAAACGACCAACAAACGATACGAATAGTTAAATTCAATTGTTGTTGAATTGGAGGGGCTAACTTGACATCACTCAGCTGAACGGCTCATCAGATCGGGAAAAAAAAATTTAATGTGTAACGTTTGGGCGCGTGAAAGGGAGACATCCATCCAAGAGCATTATTATATCAAATATCTGCTGCTCTCGTAATTGTCGCTTCTGTGATGATGGTGATGAAATCATTGCTGCACCGGAGCACGGACCTTGACCTCGAGCTCAATCCAGATTACGCCGAGAGAGAGAGATGGTTGAATCAATCTCACTTTAAATCGCCATCGCACAGGACGCTATCGCTCAGCATACGTGTAAAAGTTTGGAATGTAGAGAAATCCTTGTCGATCCTTCAGGCTTACGGTCGCGCTCCGGACTCCATGTCCCGTTCATGATGGTAAATATTTCAATGGTAGATAGTATGGCTCATTTGGGCAAAATTACGGTACAACAAGAACCCTCCATCTTTAACCGTTACAGAGTTATAGTATTTTTGTTTAAACTGTCAAAACCCTTGACTTGTTCAACAAATTCTAAATTTGTCAAGTCCCCAAATTTTTCAATCCGAGATTTTATCTTACTTTCTGAAACTACATAAAATATCATATAAATGGACTTTAAACCGGTTTAAAAAATCACCGTTATTTCAAAGATACAACCGTTCGGAACTTTTAAAAAGAAATGTAAAATCAAATTTTCATCAGCGCAACTTTAAAGAATATCATAGATTGAATAAAAATGTTCGTATTCGTGTGTTTGTTTGTGACTTTGTGTATGTATTATTATCCAGATTGCTTTTCTTTTGATTGCTCATCAGTTCCTTAACAGCTTACTTTTCTCATCTTCGTCTTCTTCTTCTTCTTTATATCCTTTCTTTCCTTTACTAATTTCGTCAACAATATTGTGTTAGTAAATTTCTGTTTCTATCATTTTTTTTCGTTAGTTTTTTTCTTTTTCTGTTATGTTTAACCTTAAAAGTATCTCGTAATCGAGATGAATATAAATATATAAAAATATTTAATACACAAGAAAAAAAAATCTAATAATAGTACAAAAAAAAAACACAAGAACAAAACATTATACACAATTATTTAAAAACTACAGCAGACCATTAAATAGTACACAATATTATGTCCTATATCCGTATATGTATATATATATATAATATAAATATCTAAAAAAAATAGCATCACGGGAATTTACGAATTTACACAAAAGACATACACAGGTCATATGTCAACCATATGGAGGGAAAGATTGGCTGCGTTCCTGCGAACGAATCAGGTTTTGACATTTGACGAATTCGCCTCCATATGCTTTCCCCTCCGGTAAAATTTTTTACGGACAACTGTCATGGAAATCTTCCCCTCCGGATCTGAGAAGTATTCTGATCCGGACGGAAAAGCATATGGAGGAGAATTCGAGAAATGTCAAAACGTGATTCGTTCGCAGGAACGCAGTCATTTACAGAATTTCAAAGACCCGACATACGGAGATAGAAAGAGAGAGAGAGAGAGAGAGGGGGGGGGGCGGAAAATCGTCAGAGAGAGATAGAAAGAGAAACAGAGAGAGCACGTGCATCAACATGGAAGATAAGATAATAATCGTAACATATATACATATATATATTTTTCTTGCTTATTTTCTCTGTATTCATTTTTTATATTTTTATTTTTATAAGTACATGGACTTTTGATTGTTTTGTTTTTGAGTGTTTTATTTTGTTGTTGTTTTTTTTTCTTTCTTTGCGTTAACACATTGTTGACTTGTTGTTTTGTTTGTTTTCATTTTTTTTTACTTACATCATCTTTTATTATGTTTTTTCTCTTATTTTAATTTTAACTGTTTTTCTTTTCGAACAAAAAAGCGACAGAAGGAGATATGTTTTCTCATTTCATAGACATTTCTTTTTCTTTGTTTTAAATTAGCCCGATTGGTTACGATTGTATTATATGACGTTTCTGATTAAGTGTATGTCATTCGGCCTAGTACGAACGTAGAGACGTAATCAGTATTTTTCAACAAAATCGGTAAGCGCATTTATTTGGTTGGTCAAAATCAAATCTCCGCCAGGAGTTTTTGAATTAAAAAAATTTCTCCTGTTAAGCGAAGAGCTCCATTTTTTCCCTGTAAAACATGGTAGTGGTGGCCGCCGCCACCAACGTACGAAGCTGTGGTCTGGTGGACAGCACTCATCACGAAAAGAATCCTAAAGAAAATGGAGAGAGTACAGAGACTATGTTACTTAGGGATCACTGGTGCCTTAAGAACGGTGTCTTCGCTCTCTCTGAACACCCTTCTAAACCTGCCTCCGATTGACCTATATCTGAAGAATGAGGCAGCTAAATGTGCCCTAAGGCTTAGAGAGGCAGGGCACTTCAAAGAGAGGCCACATGGACACCGCAGTATTAGGCCGCCATCTATTAATACTGACTATATGAAACCACAAGTAGGTTTCAACACAAACTTCGTGGTCAATATACCCGATAGGGAGCAGATCCCAGTAGTTGATCATGGACGCAGAAAGGCGCTGAACTTCTACACGGATGGCTCCAAGATGGAAGCCGGAGTTGGAGCAGCAGTCTACTCGTCGGAACTTCCATGCAACCTTTCCACGCGCATACAGACTAAAGCTAATAACCAGCGATGGCTACAGGAATTGCCAATTGCACCTCCTATGCGATTGTCTTGCATTCGCTAGAAGGAGATTAAAGTGCCTAGGAGCTCACTTCTTCAACGATCTTGAAGGAGTCGCAGGACTCAGCTGGAGAAGCCTCTTGAGCTTCGCCAATGAGTCAGGTTCCGTCAAGCTCAACGACGATCTTCTGATAGGGGCCAGCAACGACACGGGATTAGTACCGATATATGTATGTGGTATCGCTATGGACCTCGGCGGTCTATGCGGAGCCGTCTAGGTTGCCACCCTACCTAACCTAACCTTGACAATTGTCGCTAATGTCAAATATTGCGCTGAGCCAGAAAAGCGAGAAAATTGTATGCTAACTAAAAGTGCATGCGCTTAGTGCCAGCGCAGCGTTTCTACGACGAATTGCCATGCAGCACTAATCGCTTCGTAGTGCTGACTAAGCGCAGGCGTTTTTGGAACGCAGCCATTGACAAATATCACTTCAAGCTTTCCTTTTGGCGCGCTTTCAGCGTCGGCGCCCCAGGCGGTGCCCTCAGCCTTTGACCGGCCCTGAGAACAGTTATCATTTATTACTTTATCAAGAGGACAGCTTATTGTATGTGCCCTCTCTCTTTTCCCTGAAAAAGATAGCGGTACGGTGACGGCACGGTGCTAAAACAAAACCACACAAACGGAAAACCCGAAAAAGCGATTTTTCCTCTCATCGAGATACTGCACCACGTCTGATAGCCAATTCAAAAAAAATTAAAAAATTAAAAAACCGAAAAGAGGAACAGAAACGACAATTGGCGGCGGCAGCCTCCTTTTCATATTGCGCTCTGTCCTCTCCACTAAATTGTACCCATCATAGAACAGAACACAACGGGAACGAGAGAAGTGAAGATCACATGATGGAGGCTAACCGAAAAGAATTGAGAAACAGAGAGAGAGAGAGAATCTTTATCTCCCTGCTTACAGGCTTTCGTTAAACGTGCCATACACACAGCGAACGATCGCCCCCCCCCCCCCCCCCCCCGTTCCGTTCCCCGATATCTGCCGACGAATCGGCCTGTGTATATGGAAATCACACCGATTTTTATCTGCCGATATTTTAGTTGTGATTTTCGTGCGATCCATCCGTGACGATCGAGTGGATGGTGAATGAATGTATGAATTATTAAATGATGAAATTTGAAGGTTTCTAGTGATCTAAATGGCTCTGCAATTGAAATATCAAATATGTAGTATACGAAAATACCACACAAATCCAAATAGTTAACCAAAATTAAACTAGGTTGTATTGGGAGTGAATCATAACCTATTTTTTGAATTGTCATCCCTGCGATGCGATAATCGCACGAAAATCGTACAGTATGTGTGTGCAGTGGAGATCGGCAGATATTTTGTGGCAATCCATCGGCCGATCAATCGGACGACGTATCGCATAGTGTATGGCGGCTATTATTTAAATGGATTTGCGTTGCGTGTATCCAATCGAAATCAAAACAAAATCGGAAAAAGACGCCCCCGCAAAACACCAAAAAGCAATATCGCACACACTCATGAAAACAAATTTGCGACCAGAGTAGAGCTGCCTTTGATCTTTTTTTTTTCTCTAAATCTTCTTCTTCATTTTATCTGTCTCTGCATAATGTAAATAAAATATTTATATATATATCATATATATATATATTAATTTTGTTTCAGTTTTTTCTCTTTTTTTATTTAACGGACGATATTTGTAATTTGTGATATATTTTTTTTTTCCTCCTTTTTCTGGTTTTTGTTATTTTCTTATATTTTGTTTTTGTTCTTTTTTTTTCTCGTTTGTTTTTCTGTCAAATTTCACGGAAATTTTTCGCAGATTTCGTCTTTCGGTTTCAGTCCAACCATTTTTTTTTTTATAGATTAAAGTACAAAATCGATCACAAATAAGAAAAAAATTAAGTGTGTAGTATGAAGAGAGAAAGGAATGGGAGAGAGGTGGGAGAGAAAGAAGTAAAGAGAAAAAAAGAAAGAGGAAGAAGGAAAGGAAAGAGATAAGGGGAGAGGTCTCGAAACAATTAAAAACAAAAAACGCGGGGAAAAAGAACAGAAAAAAAGAAAATGAAAAAGAAAAGCCTTCTTTTTTTTCTATATATACGTAAATCTATGGAAAGACATTGAACAAAACATGAAAAGAAAAATAGAAATAAAAACGAAAAAGAAACAGCGCGAATAATGAGAACTTAATCATAAAAAATTAATAATATTATATAATAATTATAATATCAATTAATTGGCTTTTTAAATATCTGTTTGTTCTTTTTCTTTTGTTTTGTTTTTTTTTTGTTCTTTTTGTTATGTTCTTAAAATAGATATATATATATATATAATATTGTTTAATCATTAATTTAATTGCACTAAATTATAGTGTCAAGTTGTCGAGCTTGATGTAAAATTTTCTTTTGATGACCCACTAATGTAATGCCCATATCCGATAGCTGTTGCGCTGTTAATCTTGATATCTGCACGGCAGAGCGGGGACGCGCGTGAATATTGCGAAATTGAACGAATGGACGGACGAACGAGCGGACGAACGAACGAGCGGACGAACGAACGGGCGGACGAACGAACGAACGAAAAAAAGAGAAGAGAATACGGAGAAAGAAATGGGATAAATTAATATATAATTTTTTTCTCTCAGTCAGTTTTTCATTTTTTCTATTTCCGCACAAAATATTTCAAATAGTAGAAATTCCCCTTCGAGGGGAGGGGCATCACTCACCTGTTGCGCTGTCACTAAATTGGCTTCTTTAAAATGTTGCGAATATCGCGACATTTTTATACTTTCCAACCATAGATCGGTACTAATAAATATATTATGACCACTTTGTGTATCTATCATATGTGTGCCGTCATTATCGGGCGAGCTACGTGTTGTTAGCAAGGCTTGCGGCTGTCTTGCTAAATTATCCAATGTTGATACTATACTGGCAAATGTAGGCCGATGGGTTCGTTGTTTTTGCCAACAGTCCAACATTAATTGATATAATGCCTCCGGACAGTCCATGGGTGCGGGCAAACGATAGCCTTTCTCAATACTTTTGATAACGTCCTGTATGGAAATGTACCGAAAAGAAAAGGATACGAATTTATATACATATATAGGATAACAGAGAGAGATTTTTGTAAGTTTCGCACTTGCGGCAAAACAAAATACTTGTTCTGGAACATTATGGATTTGGCCTTAGAGCGCGTTGACACGATCAAACTACGGTTTGACAAACCACCTATTTGAACGTGTGAACCCGTTGTCAAACTGGTTTGAAGTCTTGTGCTCCTGTCAAACCGTAGTTGGACGGTGCTCAACTTTTCATCAAATGCTAGTTTGTCAAATCGTAGTTTGATCATGTCAACGCGCTCTTAGTTCGAGAGCTCTATTGTACTCGTATGATATTTAGAAAGAATCCTTGATTGCGACATTTTCACCTTAGGTAGTTCATTTCCGCTTTAGGCGGTAAAAGCCTAGGACCCACTCGGGGGAATGTGTAGGTCCTAAAGCGGAAATTTCCCGAGTTTTCGGAAAATTCTCTCTAATTGAATAGAGAGAATTCTCTTAAAAATCGTAAACCCATAATGTTCAATTGTTCTGATCAGAGACGATCACATGATCTGCAACTGTATGTGAAACTCAAGTGATCTGACGGAATATTTCGCAGAGAGTCCTGCTGGCTGATCTGTTTTTCCCTTTTACGCACCTGATTCGACCAATTCCAGTACGGTCGCTCTCCGTATGACATCACTTCCCACAATACAACACCGTACGACCATACGTCCGATGCTGATGTGAATTTTCTAAATGCTATAGCTTCGGGTGCTGTCCAGCGAACGGGAATTTTACCACCCTGGAATGAAATGAAAAATATATGTAATATAAGTAATATGAATTATACAGGGTGTCGCACTTTTAGATTGCCATAGAACTAGGACATATTTTACACTCTGTTTGTGGAAAAATGCCGCCCAAATGAACACTCTCTATCTTTTACCGTTACAGAGCTATTACATTTTTCCCAATTCTTGTCAGAAAGTTTGACCTTGTAGAGAAAACTCCGATTTAATAGCCTATGATTAATTGAATCCAAAAAGACAATAAAAGAAAGAAACTAAAATACACAAAATACCCGTTAGAATGATACCTCAACGGTTTCGAAATTCATTCCACCGCCCGAGACACAAACGTTCAAATTTTAGGAAAAAAAATTCGTTATCAACTTTTAATGGAAAGTTTGAGCCCACATTTTATAACGGGACTTTGTACTAAGAGCTCTACAAAATCTCCAAAAGTTGGCCCAATTTCTTACCTTTCGAATGACATATAAATATCTACGACTTAGATTTGAAAATTTTCGAATATTAGATTTTAAAGGAAGAAAAACATGGTCTGAAAATCGAACAAATCGATGTGATTTTGACTTAATACCTGTATAAATCAAACAAAAGTGAGTCGTGAATTTTGTTTTGGCATTTATTTTATGGAAAACATTTTTGTAGTGCTGCTCGATGATTCCGTAATAATTCAGGTAATTTCGAATGATCAAACTTAATGTAACGGGCTTTGCATCCGTTAGCTAGCAAAACAATTGCGTCTTCTCTACTGGATCATTTCATCGAACTCTTCGTGCAGACAATCGTTACTCTTATCACATCATGGAAGTGCAGGATCTACTCCCAACAGACCAAATGAGAAGAGGATGAGTGAAACATTTCAGATCCAAACTTCGCCAGGAAAATCCTATGGACCGATGAGGCTACCTTCACGCGCGAAGTGGTGTATTCATATAAGAGGAACAGCTACGTTTGGGATCTAGAAAACCCCCATGCAATTCCCACTTCTCGATTCCAACATGAGTTCAGCGTGAATGTCTGGATAGGTGTAGTAGGCGATGAGCTGCTTGATCCTATCATTCATCCTCATCTACTGAATTCAGTTGCCTTTCGCGAAATCTTACAAAATGAAGTAGCGCTCCTAAAATACTGGACAATATGCCTATTACTCAACAAGCGGACCTTTCGTGGTAGATGGACGGATGCCTATGGCGATCTTAAAGTGGAACACCCTGTACACATTAAAAAGAAAATGGCGAACAAAAATATCATTAATTTGATTCGGAAAAAAAAGTTTCGAGATTTTTATTAATTGAATTGACAGTTTTTTTCGAGTTTAATTAACAACTCTTCTAATTAACGGCTGTTATTTGCTATTTTCACAATCGAAAAGTCGTTATAGTTTACCTCGAACGAAAAAACTGGCAATTTAATCCAACAAAAAATCTCGAAAAATCGTCAATTGTCATCAGAAGAAAAAACTCGAAAAATCGGCATTTTCATCCTAAAAAAAATCTCGAAAAGTCATCAATTCCATCAAAATGAGACGATTTTTTTCCGAATCATTTTCACGGAATTGATGACTTTTCGGGATTTTTTTTTTGAATGAAAATGTCAATTTTTCGAGTTTTTTTTTTTTTTGTGACGACAATTGACGATTTTTCGAGATTTTTGTTGGATTAAATAGCCAGTTTTTTCGAGGTAGACTATAACAACTTTTCGAATGTGAAAATAACAAACAACAACCGCTAATTAACGGTTCTTATTTCTACTTTAGAAAAATTGTTTAATCAACTCGAAAAAAATTGCCAGTTCAATAAAAAGAAAAATCTCGAAAATCTCTCATTTTTCCCCGAATCAAATTGATGATTTTTTGGATGACAATTCCATTGCTATATTCTTCATATTTTCGAAATGTCGCGAAATTTTGCGTCCCCAAGCGTTGCCAGCATTTCAAGTGGGAATGGGCTATATCGGACACAACAAAAGAAAGAAAAACAAAACGGTACACTCACCCTCGTCGTATATGCATCGCTGGCATTCTCAATTTCACGCGACAATCCAAAATCTGCTATTTTACATACAAGTTGAGCATTAACCAGCACATTGCGTGCGGCTAAATCACGATGCACATAATTCATATCACTCAAATATGCCATACCGCTGGCAATGCCGCGCAACATGCCAATCAATTGCAACGTTTGAAATTTACCATCGTTGGCACGCAGGAATGTATCTAAACTGCCGTTCTCCATATATTCGGTAATAATCATAACGGGATTTGAACGTGTCACGACACCTTGCAAATAGATGACATTGGGATGATCAAATTGTCCCATTATGGATGCTTCCGTGAGAAAATCACAGCGTGCCTTCTCCGACGAGCCTAAAAGACAAAAGGAGCAAAGAGAAAAAAATTGAAGAAAGGAAAAAATGAAAAATAGAAAAAATTAAATATAAAACAAAGAAAGAGATTTTATACTACATTTACGCTGGACTAGAAATCTCGAAAAATAGGATTTCGGCGAAATCTCATTGAAATCCACCGAATTTCGCATATTTTTATGGCCAAACCGAAATCTTGATAGTTAGTAAGGACACATCTCTCTGCAATTGCGATTGAAATCCTAATGTGATACGGCAATGTCCAACATGACAATATAAGGCCGGCCGCACATTGCACCGTAGGCAGGGCAGCTCACGCAGCGCGCACATGACATTGTTATTGTAACAAGTGTCAAAATCACATTTAACAACAACAATGCCATGTGCGCGCTTCACGAGCTGCCCTGCCTACGGCGCAATGTGCGGCCGGTCTAAAAGTGCGAAATTCTGAATACCAATACAATTAATTTCCAATATCAATGGGTGCGTTCCTGCGAACGAATCAGGTTTTGACATTTCTCGAATTCTCCTCCATAATGTTCCCCTCCGGATCAGAATACGTCTCAGATCCGGAGGGGAACATTTTCATGACAGTTGGTTGTCCATACAAATTTTACCGGAGGGGCAAGCATATGGAGGAGAATTCGAGAAATGTGAAAGCCTGATTCGTTCGCAGGAACGCAGCCAATGACAGTTGACAATTAAAAATGAAAAATAAAATGTCAAATAATAACGAATCATGTCAGCGGTTGACGTAAGAGCCCAACGTAATTTATTAACTGCCAAATGCCAAATCCTTAGTAGTATCAGTAGAGCACTAAAAAGGAAGGTACACTCGACGCCATTTTGTTGCCAACCAATGGAGAGTGACAGGCATGTAAAAATGACAGCTCCCAGTTAACAATATTAGTGCTGTCTCTCTCTCTCTCATATGTCCATTCGATGGGCACAAATCTCCATTCGATGTCAACAAAATGGTCGCGAGCGTACTCTCCTTTTTAGAGCCTTAGTATCAGCATAAACACTTTAGGGATTTCCGAGTCAGCTGGTGTCGAAATCACGCAATTTCAAGTCCAGCGTAAACGTAGCATTACACTCGAAAATCGAGGGTTTTGTAGTGTATTCGAGCAGATTCTTTTGCATATTTAATGAATTTTTATCAACTTTTTTTTCAAAAGAGATTTTACTACATACCAGCTTTATCTGCGACTTGATGCGCACAGGTCGCTGAAATATGGGTATCGATGCCGTTTATTATTATAATATGGACAAAGTTTAGTAAGGGGGTGCACTCGCAAATGCGTTTTGTTTTTCGTTTTGTTTTGATTTTGTTTGTTTTTTACTACAAAACCCTAAACAGATATCCTATAACTACACAACTTGGAGCTCGTGCCCACGGCAAACTTTTTAGTTCGCCAAAAAACTAAATAGTTTAGTCAGAAAAATAGAACACACGATTACTAAATAGTTTAGTTTGCTCTGTGCGCAGTCTCATAAACCGCTGTGTGTTCTATTTTTCCGACTAAACTATTTAGTTTTTCTGCGAACTAAAAAGTTTGCCGTCTGCGCGCGCTCTTAGATCTCTCTATACATTTATATATACATATTTATTTTACCTGGCTTCAATGTTTTAATGGCAACATCAATATCCTGGACAAAATTGGGCGGAATTTTCAGACGGCCACGGCATACATCGCCAAATTCACCTCCACCTATATATGCAGGAACAATAGACGTGAAAAGAAACAAATATAAATGCTACAGTACTAGGACAAAAAAAAATTGCAGTGCGTGCCTAGTAGGTATATAGTGCACACGCATGTCCTATAAGTGTCACCATACGCTGTCGAACTCGAGCACAAACCTGGTACAAAGGTCCTCTGAACAGCTCAAGTCTCACACACACTTCACACAAAAGTGAAGAAAACCGGTCCACGGTCGACTGTGTATGGTGACACTAAAGGACATTTTCTATTCTATTTAATAAAAAAAAATGTCAGAGGCGCACTACACTTACCAATTATCGCTTCGATTGTTATATAGCTTGCATCAATTTCACGGGCAAATTCACGTATCGCCTGATTCGGATCCTCATACGTGTGCGGATCAACATAACTGCGACTTGTACCAAATAGCGGTGTAGTCACTGGAATATTATTATTTTGACGATAGTAATAGCTATAGGCTTTTGTTTTTGGTTTTTTTTTTTATAATTTTAGTATAATAAAATCATTTTGTTATTTTTTTTTTTAATTTTGAGGTTATTTTTGATTAATTTTCCAGTTATATTTTTGGTTATTATTTTTTTTAATAAATAAACAATTACATAATATGACACGATAAATTTGCATAGACATAGACACGCGACAACCAAGCCATAGCATTTGTTTTATTTATGTAAAGCGAGAAAACAAACACAAATCAACACAACAACGAATTTGAGGTTAGGTGAGCATGCAAACATGAAAAGCGTGTGTGAAAAAATGGATCACAAAGCGTATATGTCGTGTTTTTTTTTGTATATAATCATGTTTTTTTTTCACGTAGCAAGTGTTAGCAAACGTTAAATATCGAGTTCCAAGCGCACCCATAAAAGAAGAAGAAGAAGAAAAAACGGAAATAGATTAAACAAATAAAATAAATTAAAAAGTGGTAATAAAAGTCTATAAATTAATAATTAAAATCATTAAAACAATTTGGCCGGCCGCACGTTGCGTCGTAGGCAGGGCAGCTCGCGCAGCGCGCACATGGCATTGCTGTTGTCATAAATGTCTTTGACAATTGTTACAAAAACAATGTCATACTCGCGCTGCGCGCGGGCTTCTCTGCTTACGACGCAATGTGCGGCCGGCCTTAGAGAAAATTTAAATAGAACAAAACTCAACAGCAACACCTAAAACCATCCCTGGAGCTTCGTTTTTTTTTTTTTTTGTTAAAAACCCAGCAAAGCAAATTCTTCGTTCAATGAAACTGAGAATTTAATTTTATAGGAATAGACACGGCGGTGCTGACGGAGGGAGCGGGGGTCTGTTGTTGAACAGTGTCAAAACACACCCCCAAAAGAGGTTTTTAGTATCGGTTAGAGTATTTAATTAAATTAAATAAGCCAGTGTCAGACGGCCAAGACCCGATGTCGGGCTGTAGTGATGTGCTAATGTTAACCAGCCGATGGACGACGGAAGAGAAAAAAGAAATACAAACCAAAAAAAAAGGATCAATTACCATTCGACTGAATCGTTTTAACAATCGGAGTTGTGTCCATGGCGTGAACTAGAAAAAAAAAACAAACAAAAATCAAATCATATAAAACGGACCGAAAAAAAAACCTTGGCCTAAAAAAAATACAAAAACAAAATATGCATAAGCGCACACACACACACACACAATTTACACAACGAGATATATGTATAATAAATATAGGAACATTCCTGTTTCGCGAATAATAGGAGAATTCGCTCTATTGCATTCAGGGAGAATTTTTAAAATTCCTTAATTGCGGGATTTCCGCTTGAGGTAATTCATTTCCACTTTAGGTGGTAAGAACCCATACGGGGGGATTTGCAGGTCCTAAAGCGGAGATTTCTTGAGTTTTGAGAAAATTCTCTCTAATCGCATAGAGAGAATTCTCCTAATATTCGCGAAACAGGAATGTTTCGAGAGTTCTCCTAATTTTTGCGAAACAGAAATGCCTCTAAGTATAAAATAAGAAAAGGCTTGAAATGTGATATACGATTATGTTTAAGAAAATACACATTCAATTTGTACAAATCAAAGTAACAAGCCTATTTGCTGTGTCAACCCCACAAAAAAAAAATAAGCAATGTCGCAAGAGCTTTTGAGACATTTGAGAAATCGCGCCGATCTTTTCCACAATTTTTTTTTTTTTTTATTTCTAAAGGAAAAAAAGATTTGGATGATTAAAATTAAATAACTCAAAAAACAAAACACTTAAGGTGTGAGTTCCAGGGCAGCGACTGAGCGACTTGCGTTTGCGACTGTGAAAAGAAAACTATCATAACGGAGCACTTTTCGTGCGTATTTTAAAGTTTAGAAGATCGTGGAATGCAGGCTGTAGTTGTACGACTGTACTTCCACATAAAATACACATGAATACTGCTCCGTTATGGCAGTTTTCATTTCACAGTCGCAAACGCAAGTCGCTCAGTCGCGGCCTTGCAACTCGCACCTTAACAAAAAAAAATTAATTGCGTCGCGAAATGGAATGGAACCAACACATACATATATGTATATATTTAACAAACGAACGGAATGGGAAGCCAAAGCATTTGCCAAAAAAAGGGAATTTGTGAATCACCACAACAAACCAGAAAATAAATGACAATTTTTGAATTTTGATAATTTTGATTGTTTTTTGTATTTTAAAGACTTACTATACGTGACTACAAGTCCTGGATACCAAAATGGAAATACAAAATACGCATATTTTAGTGGAATAATATTTTCGAGTTATTATTCGTTTTTTGTTTTTTAATTTATTTATTTAAAGTCAAAGAAAAAACTTAAAATTATCACAGAATACAAAACCAACAGAAAAATATTTAAGGAGGACAAGGATTTAAGAGCACTGATCACAATCTGTGCTGCTACCAAAATTCATTTTGTCAGCGATTGCGATCGCGATTGCAACATGCTATGTTCGCGATCGCGAGCGCAATCGTGATCGCCATCGCGATCGCGTATATGTGCTCTCCGCTTAACACTAAGGCTGGACTTGAAAAAAAAATGGGTTTGGAGGGACCGCGTAAATTCAGGAGGAGAAGGGGGGGGGGGGGGGTTAAAATCAAGTATCCAATTTCCTCTCTATGTGTTGTCCCAAATCACAAAATTGTCAAACAAACAAGAAAGCCGACAGGCGGCTCACTTTACATCATTTTTCATTAAGGGGTTGAGAAATTGTTCAATGTCGATATTGGGCGTATATCGAGTAGGGGTAATTGAAGGGGAAAACACACATCAGAATTAATACGAAAATGATAAACATAGCGGGCAAAGTGTAATGTGAATGGCAACGTTCCTGCGAACGAATCAGGATTTGACATTTCTCGAATTCTCCCTCATATGCTTTCCCCTCCGGTAAAATTTATACAGAAACTGTCAATTCTCGGACCTGAAAATGTTCCCCTTCGGATCAGAATACTTTTCAGATTCGAAAATTGAGAGTCGTCTGTACAAATTTTACCGGAGGGGAAAGCAAATGGAGGAGAATTCGAGAAATGTCAAATCCTGATTCGTTCGCAGGAACGTAGCCATTGTGAGCCACCACATTGAATTTGAGATTTATTTTAAAATTTAAGTATAGGCTTACCTTCATTGCTGGCATAGTCCAGGGGCAAGGGTAGATGATTGTTTGTCTTCTTGTCCAGTTCATCTTGATTTTTCGATCGTAAAAAGAGTACGGTCGCTACAATGACCAGCACCAGGATAAAGACAACAGCAACTGTCGCGCCCGCCACAATACGCATTTGCATGGAATCGTCGTACACTGTGTGTGTGAATTAAATCACGACAATAAAAACAAATAGTTTTTATTTTATTTTTATTATTTCGTTGTTTTTTTTTTTAATTGATTTTTTTTTTTCAAAATTTCCACACTCACCCGGACTAACGCTCTGATGCGTCTGCGCATAGACAATATTACTATACGTCCCATACCCATTCAACGTCTTACATCGCACCTGAAATCCATATTCTGTATTCTCCAGTAAATTGTCGATATGCGCTTTTGTCTCTTTCGTGTTCAACGCCGTCTTATTCATAGCATCCAGCTCGGGCTTGGGAAACCATCGCACCTCATAGAACTCAATCGGTGAATCACTGTGCACGGGCTTATCCCACACAAGATCCACCTCGCGGCTCGATATCGACACAATACGTACATTAAACACGGTACTCAATATCGCCGATTCGGTGGTGAACGTAATCTCAGCATAGTCAGTCTTAATCGGTGCAATCGCATCGTCTCCGTAGTCTTGCGAATATTTCCCACTCTTATCGTCGTTATTCGATGAAATCAGCGATATCGCCTCGGCATCTGTGTCATTTGTATCGGCATTCAACACCGGATACGATACGCCATTCATCGAATGTATTTGCACCGTATAGGTGGTCACGGGTTCGAGATTCGTCAGCGTCAATTTCGTATCGTTAAACGTGTCCGTTGACGGATTCAGAACAACATTCGAGCTGCACAGACCACACTTGACCTTAAACACAACATCGGTACGATATTTTGCATCGGCCAAATCATCGGGCTGTCGTATCGGTGCATTCCACGATAAAATTGCACTCGTCTGATCCATAAAGAGTAGGGTTAGATTGGTGGGCGGACCGGGCGGTTTATAGCATGGCATATGTTTGCCATCTTTCGGATGTCGATAGAAGTTCGATAGGCACGGACAGTAGGCCGAGCCGATTTTCGATGATTTTGAATTTAACGGACACGCCGTACATTTCATGATCTCATTGGAACGGAACGTGCCGGCCGGACATACGTTGCACGTTTGATTGTCCACGTTCGGCTCGTAGCCGACATTGCATTTACAGCCGCCCGTCAATATTGTCCATTTGCCATCGCCCTTACACAAATAGGTGGGCGATTCCGTGGATTCGGCATTCTCCACACACGTGCCGGTTGCCTTTTCCAATATTGTCACCTCACGACCAGTGGGCGTTTCATTGAAATGCGCGAAATTCTCCGTGACGGCCGGGCATGTGATGTAGTAGACCTTAACAGCTAAAACACTTATGCATGCACCCTGATCGCGAAATGCAAAATAGACGCCGCGCTTTGTTACGGCTATACTTTTCACTTCTGTGTTGATATCTACGTTAGAATTTTGATTAAAACGCCCCTCGCCGGCCGCTATGCGAGCTGTGTGAAGAAAGAGCGAGAGAGAGAGAGGGCGCGGCAGTAAGTCATAGAGAGAGAGAGAGAGAGAGGGGAGAGAAAAAATAGGAACAAAGGTTAGAAATTGCGTATCGAAATTTGGCCGTTATAAAATCAATTTTATTGACCCTTCCTTTTGTACTACTTATTAATAAATATCGCCCTCTACAAGATCCCCCATTTTTTTACACCTCACATACACGGACCGATCCGTCGCCCGATCGGTCGGCCGATGGATTGCCACAAAATATCAGTTGATCAAAATTAAATGGAACTGTCAAAAAAATCCCCAACAATAAGCGCATACACAGGCCGATCCATCGGCCGATATTGATATCGGGCGACGGATCGGCCGATCGATCACTGCGTGTATGGCACATTTATAACGGTATTTTTTTCTGTAGAGATTTTCGAGGGGATTTGGGGGATTTTTTTTATATATATAAATAAAATAAAGTGACATAGAGAGCGACTTACCAATGAGCTTATAGCTTTCCGGCTGCCAAGGAGGTGGCTCACGTGTGGCTGCATCGAATTCATAGAACAATAAACTAAACGTTTCTTTACATGAAAGCGCATTTCCTGTAAGCACACACGCACGCACACAAACAAACAGAGAAAGAAAATGTGTGAGACAATTTTCAATTTTAAAAATCTTTGACAGAAAAGAGCGAGACACCTCGACACACCCCTACCCGAATATCTTACCTGGAAACAGCGAACAATCACGTATTGTAAATTGTATTTCAATATAAAGACGATTGGCCGGGCCCCGATCAATAAACGGTGACCACAGCCAATTGTTGACGTTATGATACGCCACATCGCATACAACATAACTTCGCCAGTTGATACGTTTGCCGAAATTTGTGAATGATTCTTCCACCCACTGTTTTGTAAAAAAGAAAAGACACAAAAACCTCATGAGAAAAAAAGATAAAAATGCTGAAAATATCGCTACGATATCGATCTCTGTTTTTGTAGCGATATTTTTCGGTTCGAATCTCGGATAAACTTACACCTGGTGTTTGCGCTTGCGGCCCGTAGGGATATCGTGTCCATTCTAACGTTGCTTCTTTGGTTGTATCAAGCAGAACCACTGAAAGATAGATAGGACCAGAAGTAAGGGGAACAAATTAGCTTTTGGCTGGTTTGTTTTAACGAAAGGCTATATAAGGTAAAGAGCAAGTTTTCTATAAGAAAAAAATTGAATAGAAGTGAGCACCCTCTTTGCAAACCAAGGCAAGTCGGCATACAAAATGTGCGTGAAGTGCAACGAGAGAGTGATATCGCACGTCACTTATCACGACTCATCCCACCGCATTTCCCCGAACGAAGACTACAATTCTCGCAGTTTCTAAATCCTTTCTCAAGCCTGTCATCATGATATTGTGAAAAGAATAAAACCACTTTAGTTAGATCTGTGCATCTCAGAATATATATACAATATTTCCAAAGGTTCACCAGAACACCTCAACCCCGCGACCGTTCGGGCATTTGCACTTTTTCGCCCCCCATCGAAAAACAAAAGGACCTTTCACAGTTCACCCTCTATGTGTACTCAAAGTGTACTTACTTTGTGTGTGGTGTTTTCTCCTTCTTACATATTTGCACATTAAAATCTTGGAACTCTTTTGCGCGACAAGTATCCAAAAAGGTAGAAAAATCCACTCAAAGATTTGTCCCGAAAAAAGAAAGAAATCCGGCCCTCTTCAAAAATTCTTTTCATCAGTTGCTTTGCTATACAGGAAAAATTCAAAAAATAAAAAACAGAACTCATTGAGGCCATTGAACAGAAAAGTGTCTCTTCCTTGCCCTCGTTCCGTCCGCCACAGTTCACACATTTCTTACGGCGAGATGGAGGGATACGATATAATCGTAGATCCAAAAGACAAGTCACACATATGCTCCTGATTGAGAGCATGCTACTTTGTTCAGGACTCTGAATTCTTAAGCCATTAAACCCCGAAAAAGAAAATAGAAATATACCTAGAGCCTCAAGACGGGTCGTCGGACAAGACGACCCCGGGTCGGATGTTCTTAGTCGCCGAAAAAATGCAAATTGTGGCTGCTGCTGGTGCTTCAACCCTTTGCACAAAACCATCGTCTTCCTTGCAATCTTATTCGGCCCTTAATAATTATCACCATCCCCTCATCAGCAATCCCAAGTCGGTGTGATGTTCCTCCTTGTCGTCGTCATCATCATCATCATCAGAATCGTGACGAGAAGAACTTCCTTTCATTTGAATCCTGGTGGATTCCGTGGGCTTGATTCTATCATACGTGTATGGTACATGAACATCTCCTTCAGCACAGTTCCTTTTTTTCGGCTCGCTCTTGAGCTTGAGCTAACGAAAAAAAACGGATAGTGCTTAAACGGACAAGAAACTAAAATTAAGGCGAACCGAAAAAAAATAAGCAGAATACTCGTATGATGGAATTAAGGAGAATGCGAACCCTTTTTTAAAACAAGTCCTTTGAGCGGGCTCACGTTGAACTCGACCAGCTGCATATTGCACAAGTTAACTCACAAGTAACCATGAGCCCGTGTTTTGAAAGCATTGAAGTGGGCGTCCACACCAAATGCACGCCCCGCCCTTTCACCGAGACGGAACTAATGGTTACCGATCTTCGCACTAGACGCTCTAAAGCTGGACATTCACGGACGTCCAAAAGCCAAATTTTCCCTGATCGAAGTCAAAATTTCCTCGGTGGATGTGTGGATTTGACAAGGGAATTTTGGCTTCGACCAGGGAAAATTTGACTTTGGGCCGTCCGTGAATGTCCTGCATAACACCTTGTGGGACGCATGAGGCGTCAACTACACTCCTCTAGTGTTGGACATTCATGGACGGTCCAAGTGCAAGTTGCTGGCATACACATCCTGTCCAATGATGGTGCCATCAATTACCCCCTACCTCCCGCCCCAGCCATGACGACGAGGTGCGCCGCACCGTCTCCCTTAAACGTGCAATCCTGTGTAATCCAGGCCGAAGGTGATGTGTCGTGAACTCCTTTTGATCAACTACGATGATAATTGATGCACTCATTAAACATCAATCCGAAATGTATCCGGTCCCCGATGAAGTTTTGCACATTCAGCAAGCACCAACTCACCATACTATTCGCCTGCACTGCAGTTCACACACCATCATCCCTGATCATGAATCAATGGCTCATAGAGAGGTGCCACCTCCTCTCCGCACACTATATTCCCGAAAACCCGCATAAGAAGCCATCGCACACGAAAGCCTAGAGAAGGAAAAAAAGGCAATCACTTTCCTCGAGTAATTATGTCCCTAGCAAGGACCAAAGGATTTATCATGTGTCGGATCCATGGCATGATTTTTAGTCCGTCCGTTTGTCTATACCCACGGCTCACTAGGGGTGAACTCTGTGTGGCATATAAAGATGTCGCGTCTTCTTTCACGCGACTCGCCCCTGTAGGGATCCCTTTACTACTCCCTTACCTTCACCGTTCTCGTAAGCCGGCGGGCGGGTGGCGATTGCGGAGGACATAAATTCCATCTAAAGGACATACATGTAGGGATACAGACCCGGTTGAAAGGCGAGTACTGAGCGAGTACCACAGCCGAGCCATACGAAGGATATGGATCTTCTCTGACTTGGTGTCATCGACCAAGACTCAAGTCTCAAAAAACGACCAAGAAAGAAATCCACTTCTTGTCCTGAGACGGGCCGAGATCCCGGCGAGTCCCGGGAGGCATCATGTAAATATATCATTCCAGCACATCGTTAAAATTCACACAGCATGAGTTTGGGCTAAAATAATGAGCTCCTTGAACCGAAATTTTACAGGCACGATACATATACGCTACAGTTGCAATTAATCGTTCGGTGGAATGGACGAGGGGGGGGGGGGGGGGGGCAGGACATAGCACAAAACTAGATCTATATCTTTACATGCTGAATTTAGCACAGCGCCCAGGACTGAGAGTTATAGAAAGAGTGTTCCTTGTGTAGTTATAATATTTCTCCTGTCGCTCACCGCGCGCGACGCGCGCACCTCGCTTTCAAGATACTTTCGCAGAGCTCCGAGGAGCACTGACCTGACCTTGATCTCAGAGAAGTGCTGTCTCGTCCTACATCATTTCAGAGGCTTCCTTTTCCACCTAATAAATGTCATCCACAGAAAAAATTCCAGAACCTAAGAGGGAGAATGTTCCGTCTAGGGTGCCCTTTTCCGCAGACACGCCTTGTTTTTGGAAAGTCCTGGGGGAGTGCGAGGCCTCCCTCTATAGTTCGGAAACTTCTAAAGAGCTTAGATCTTGATCTTGAGAGGCACAGCGGCTTCATATGGGGTAAACAAGTACAAGGCAGCGCTCCTTGGACCGCTGCCAAAGCATGTAAGAGGCGAGGTGCGCGCGAAGCGCGCGGTGAGCCATAGGAAAAATATTCCTTGTTCAGTTTAACATTTTTCATCTTGCTCATCGCGCGCACCACGCCTTCTAGATGCTTTGGCAGTGCTCCAAGGAGGGCTGCCCTGTCCATGATCGCCCAATAATGACATCAGTGACGCTCCCTACATCAGAAGCGATGAAAGCCAAGGGATGTACGAGGCGAGGTGCGCGCGAAGCGCGCGGTGAGCGATAGAAAAAATGTTCCTTAAGCACCGATGTGAGTTTGAGGCCTACTTTTCCACCCAATTTCAAATCGAAGCAATGGACTGACTGTTCAGGTCGTCAGTTTGGCTCTAAATTTTGCCCGAATTTCGGGTTGTGATCACGATTCCCCTCTCAGTCTCTCTACTTTCACTTCAGAGCTCGGAGCTCTTAACTTAGTAATCCCGGGGCAGGTTAAGGGCGCACTAGCATTGTCGGGTGGAGGGACCTAACAATAAAACTCTTGCCGAAAAATCAAAACCCACTGAGAGGGGGGGGGGGAGGAGGATTACTCTTAACTCAGCAATCTCTGAGCAGGTTAAGCGCGTACTAGCATTGTTGGGTCGACACCAGCTTATCGTTTGACTGTGCCCCCTTCGTTGCACTTGACGTGATAACTACTCCCGAATGACGGTGCCGCGCTTGTGGATTCAACATTGTCTATATCCATAGCTTTGCATGTTTCGTCCCTAAAAAAGGACAAAGCGTTCAACGTAGGTTGTGGCCGGTTCATTTTTTTTTTGCCTTTATTTCGAGTCTTGTGGCATAATATTGTGTGGGTCGTTTGCATTGCATTGCTCAGCTTTTCGGTCGGTCGCGCGCTATAGGCTCGAAGGCATGCGACCTTTACGGAATTTGGTGCTTCGACGACGAGAATAACACCCCCCACACAAACAACCCCCAACCTCAACGTACTTCTTCTTCGGGGATGACGAAAAACACAGCAACATCAACATACGACGTATAAAATCAAATAAAAAAATAAAAATAAGGCGACAACAAAAGCCGCACCACCAAAATAGTGTCGTGTATCGCTTTCTCTTTTTTTTTTGTGTGTGCTTCAAAAAGGATTGTTAAAGGGGAGCGAGTTTCAAGGTTTTGAAAACAGGCTTGCAGTTGTGTATGTAACGATACCACATACTACGGGAGAAAGGTCAGTGACTTTTACTTTGAATTTGACCAAACACGAAACGTTTGAGCTGTTGTCACCTCAGCGGTCACGGGACCTTCTCAATCGGCCAGAAATAAATCAAGCCAAGCCTCAGGTGTTTCGGTAAAGGGTTTAAATCGTTTGAACTGTTTCGGCGGTTATCGGACCTCCTTTCACACAGTCGCTTCTTATCAGTGATCTGAGGGGTTTAAAAAGGTCAAAGTAGCTTAGGAGCATCAAAGACGCTCGAATACTTCTTATGCCCTCCCCCCTCCCTCTCCTTTCTCACTCTCTTAAGTCCCGCGTGTTTTGCTTGTCACTAAATTTCCCTAGCCCTCTGATTGTCCCTTGAATGTAACATCAGAGGGACGATAGGACGAATGGTGGCCGGGAACCCGGGCCATATCTCCGGTACCTCCGGCTGATTAACCCTTGCTTTCGTCATGATTCTGCCGACAACGGTAAATTAAGGCCCGGCCGCATCTTCGGTGACATCTACCGTCGACGGCTCGACCATAGGCTCGCGTGGAATTTCTTGCTGTTCCTTGCTGGCCAAGATGAACCCCCTCCCCCAATACACACACACCCCTCTTCCCATCCAATGTTTTGTTTGCACACGGCCGTGATGCATTGCATATCGCCTCTCAAGTACACACAGGTGTAGTGCCACACACCATTTTTACGCGACACTTTTTTTTCTCGCACCATTTGTACTACGCGCCATTATGCCTTTGCTTGTTGTTTTTTTTTTGCGCTGGGGCTTTCTACAAACAAACGACAACGACGATGACGACCATGCTACCCTCGGCCCCCCTACTGGCCGGGAGAGTACGGAAATTGTATACCTATCGTTTCGTCCTTCAGTCTACTATGAGACGTGGTGGGGGTTCGTGGGTGGACGAATCCCTTCATTTACCTATCTGTCTATCTCCGTATATGCTCATGTTGTCTATACCCGAGTATTGTGTGTGAGGGAATGTCGCATACAAAAGACACCTAACAGCACAGCACAGCCAGTACAAGCTGGTGAGTGAGGGAGGAGAGGGGGTGGATGGGTTGGGTTGTGGATTGGATTTGAAAAAGTTCTGAGCGTCGAAGGAAAACAACAAAAAGACAACATAGAAAACAAATCACAGAATAAGGGTGGCGAAATGTAAGAAAGTCAAAGAGTCATATAGTGTACTTCAAAGAGAGGCGGGGGAGGGGGTGTTCTTCGGTGTGAAGATCCAGCAGAGGACACAAGGTGGACGACAAACGGTGGGAAGACAGAGAAGGTTCAGTACACTTTCTGTGTGTATAAAAGTCAAGAAAGGCAACAGCAGCAGCAACGCGCGCTCTCCACCTTAAATTATGTGTGTGCTGCTTTTCAAAGTGCGTTATCGCCTATTTGACAAGGTTAAGGTCTTTTGAATTCCCATTCATGTCAGAGCCATTCAACAGCCACGGAGGATACACTTTATATCAGTCGTCGTCGTACTCATTGGCTAAGGAGAGGGAGCGGGGGCGTATTTAAAATAGCACACAGAGTAGCAAGACCGGAAGACATTTTCGATTGTGTTCTTTCGCAATACATCGCAACACCTGTCAACTGGATTTTGCCCGGGTTAGGGGTTCAAGATCGATGCATTAAGTATGCGGGGTCTTGAGCAAATGTCTGAGAGTCCTGGGACTAATTCCAATAGGAATGGTCGCGATATTCTAAATCGTTTGGTTGTTGGCTCCCTCTACTTAGTGCTAACTTGCCAAACTGCTTATTTTGGGAAGCTGCTAAAGTGGCAAGTTGTTAACTAGCTTACAACACACGCACACCAGAGAAAAGAGCTTAGCAGTAGACATGTACATAGATGTAATGTGTTATTCAGACAAACTGCTAATTTGGCCGCTGGCTCCCTCTACATAGTGCTAACTTGCCAAACTGCTAATTTTGGGAAGCTGCTAAAGTGACGAGTTGTTAACTAGCTTACAACACACACAAACACACGCACCAGAGAGAAGAGCTTAGCAGTAGACATGTAGATGTAAGGTGTTATTCAGACAAACTGCTAATTTGGTCAGCTGTTAATTTGACAAATAGTTGATATTTTGAAAATCTTTTCTGTTGTAAATTTAATAAACTATTTGGCCGACCGCACATTGCGACGTAGGCAGGGCAGCCCGCGCAGCGCGCACATGGCATTGTTGTAAAATCTGATTTTGACGATTGTTACAACATACAACAATGCCATGTGCGCCCTGCGCGAGCTGCCCTGCCTACGACGCAATGCACGGGCGGTCTAAATTTGCTAAGGTACTAGTTTATCGAATTTGAAAATGCGTTAATTTGGAAAGCTACATGTGTGCTGCTACAACTGCTAATCTTTATCTGTTATTTCTTAGCGTTACCAGCAATATGCTAAAAGTGTGGTAACTTGTTTAAAACAAAAAACTACAACCAAAGTACTTGAATCCTCAACGACATGGAATTTTGATGGAATTTTCATCTTCAGTTGGAGTATACTGTTCCGCAAGTTATCTGTAGCCCCCCCCCCCTATCGTAGACTCAATCTTATTTTCTTTTTATTGCCGGGCGGCGGTAGGATGAAGACAGAAGGATGGGTGTATGGCGCGGGAGCCGACATGTATCATAGAGGGAATTGTTTTGAGCACAGCACAGTAGCAGAGCAGCTGGGGTGAACGTGCCCACAGGTATGTATGTATGTGTGTATGACGAGCCAGGCGACCATTTCTACCCTTTTTCCGAAAGTGTTTACTACCAAAAAGGATTCATTTGAGAATCCGTGTCCTCATCTCCGAGTGCACCCCACCGCCGGCCGTCCCTTCCCCACCCCCGCCCTCATCCACGTGCACGTGCTCGACTGCGAGTGTCTATGGACTTGCGTGTAACTCGCGTGCGTTCATAGATGTGTGAAATGTGACGGTGTGTAGGTGGATGTATGCACGAGTGTGTGTATGATTCACACATGTAGGAAAGATTATAATCTTCTTACAAAAGATTATCCATCCAATGTCCTCTTCGGGGTGTGCGGGGGAGGGAAGGAGAGCTCTGGGTTCGTGGTTCTTGTTGGTCGCAATCGAGAAAGAAAGTGTGCAAAAATAAGAAAGTGTCAGGCAGCCAGGACAGGATGGAAATATGTAAAGTCCTTTTAAGGAGGCCATACCACCCACCAAAAAAAATTAAGAAAGAATGCTTCCATTGAATTCTTACACTCAATTGAAAAAAAGGAAAAAAAGAAAAGAAAAAAGGAAGTGAGCTCTCATGAGAGAGCGCTGGAGGATGTCTATCGTACATAGGTATCTGGGGGGGGGGGGGGGGGGGGGGCTTGTGTGTAACTTCCAAGAAACTTAAGAATCGGAATTTAGATACATGAACGAAGGAGCCGGAAATTCTAGCAATTTCAGTGTGTGGTCTTTCGCAAGATTGTTCAGTAGCCCCACGGGCCCAGGGCCTTGGATCTCTGGAATTCATCCTCACCCCATCCCTCCCTTAAGCGATAGAAATGCGAAGTCCGCTCCCTAGGAAATTCTAGCAATTTCTGTGAGAGATCTTTCGCAAGATTGTCCAGTAGCCCCACGAGCCCAGGGCCTTGGATCTCTGGAATTCATCCCCCCCCCCCTGCCCTCACCCCATCCCACCCTTAAGCGATAGAAATGCGATGTCCGCTCCCTTTGAATTACAGAGATTTAGTCATCCAAGAGTCCAAGGGTTTCATGCTGAATTTAGGGATTTCCTCGATCAACCCTATTTACCATCAGCACGAAGGACGAGAGAGAGAGAGATGGGGGGTTTAAAAGAAATGTGTGTATTTCCGCGCTGGGTCAGCATTATGATGGTCTCTAGGGTCTGAGATGACGAGCACGAGTTTTCTGCACGTTCGTCTATCTTTCTCTCCTTTATCCCAGGATCCATCCGCTGAACTTTGTTGAGTAATTGCAAAGATTGGGACACACGAGGCAGCCTAGCAGGAAAAATCGATGTGGGAATCCGAAAGAGAAGCGACAAATGCCAATGTATGTGCAAAAACCGGGAGACAAAGACGGACAGCCAGGACACGGGAATTCCCAACAAAATACATGCACATACACACAACACCAATGCCTCAATCGCCCCCGCCGCGCCGGTTTAGCGATGGCCTCATACACGGCGTACACATGCATGCAGACAGCATGAGGACGAGAAGTGAAAGGATACACCACCTCTTAGTAGGGAGCCACAACCAAAAAGCAAGAATGAAATCACATATGTGAATATCCTTAGTACCCTGCAAAATCAAATATAAAAACCCCCACCCACAGGACATACGGATGGGAAAGTGTTTCGAGTTGTGCTCCGACGAAGTCTCGCGGCACGCACGGTGCGGTGGCGGTGGTGCGATTAAAGGCGTACACACACACACAAAAGATACGATATTGCCCGTTTATGGGTGAAAGAAAAAAAAACAGGACGAAAGCCGAAAATGCGACAATTGAGAGGAGGACGATATATGGAAGGTGAGAAGACTTAAGCTTAGTTACACACTCTATAGGGCATCAGTGTTTTGTATTTTCTTTTGTGTTTCGTCCCTTTTTTCGGTCCCTGGGCTTTCTCAGGCGGCTGAGGCACCGATCAAAATAGGTGACGACACTATGTGCAGTATAGCAGACACAGGACACACATGTGTATGCAACATTTGCCATAGAACGCGAATCATACATGTGGGTGGGTGTGTGTGTGTGTTTTGGGCTGCCCGATGTCCTGCCGGAGTCTATACCATGTGCAAATATTGAATGTGCATGCATAATCCTTGTTGCCGATATTTTTAGGGTCATTAGAAATTCTTGAATTTCGCGCGCAACGTTGGCATGAGGGTGAACTGATTCAAAACGTTGTCGTCATCCTCGTCGTCGGCTGCGACAATTTTTTGACTGAACTGATGGAATGCACTTAAAAATTATCAGAAAAAAAACCGAGGAAAGGATCTGCCGTCAATTAATTAAGCCTTGTTTTCCAAGCTGCGAAATACCGCTGCGTGTTGACGGACCGGACTGCCTCGAAAGCCTTGTTTTCCTGTTTTCAAAGCTACGTGTTGCGGGACAGACTACTTTCGAGACAGTCTGTCCCGCGACATGCAGCGGTATGCTCTCATATCAAGGGTTCAGAGCACGGAGGCCGAGTGGCCCATTGTGCTATAGCCCTGGGTCTGGTAACAGGTCTAAACCTATCGTGGTCCCAGTGGCTGTCGAATATGGTCCCAGCGACGGAAAAACCATGCAAACAATATTTCAGGGGTTTCCAGAGGCTGTCAAAGTCTTCACGAATATTTGTCATTCGTTTAGTGACTGAAAAACGACGCTACAATTTTTCCGGGCGTCTTTCAGTGGTTCCTAGTGCCCAGCATTTTTTTGAGGAGTTTCCAGAGGCTGTTGAGGTGCCGTCGAAAATCCAAAATCCGATCAATGACGTGAAAACGGTGCTACAAATTTTCAGGAACCCTTTCAACACCCTTAAAAAAATTTAAGAGTTTCCAGCGGCTGTCAAAGACTTCACGAATATTTGTCATTCGTTCAGTGACTGAAAAACGACGCTACAATTTTTCCGGGCGCCTTTCAGTGTCTCTCAAAGTGCCTCACACTTTTTTAGGGGTTTCCAGAGGCTGCCAAAGTCTTCATGAATATTTGTCATTCGTTCAATGGGTGAAAACCGACGCTACAATTTTTCCGGGCGTCATCCAGTGACTCTCAAAGTGCCCCGCAATTTTTCAAGGAGTTCCTAGAGGCTGCAAGGTGTCCTGGAAAATCCAAGATTCGATCAATGACGTGGGAACTGTGCTACAAATTTTCAGGAGGCCTTTCAATGTCCTAAAAAATATTTTACGTTTTCAGCGGCTGTCAAAGACTTCACGAATATTTGTCATTCGTTCAGTGACTGAAAAACGACGCTACAATTTTTCCGGGCGCCATCCAGTGACTCTCAAAGTGTCCCAAATATTTTAAGGGCGTCTAGTGGCTGGAAAAGTGCCCCACAATTTTTCAGGGGTTTCCATAGGCTGCCAAAGTATTCACGAATATTTGTCGTTCGTTCAATGACTGAAAAACGTAGGAATTGCCAAATACCAAACACGAAAGAAACTCTAAAGCACCTTCTATGCGAATGTCCTGCACTCGCTAGAAGGAGATGCAAGTGCCTAGGAGCTCACTTCTTCAACGATCTTGAAGGAGTCGCAGAACTCAGTTGGAGAAGCCTCTTGAGCTTCGCCAATGAGTCCGGTTCCTTCAAGCTCAACGACGATCTTCTGGTAGGGGCCAGCAATGACACGGGATGAGTACCTGATATATGTGGTATCGATACGGACTCCAGCGGTCTATGCGGAGCCGTTAGGCTGCCACCCTGCTTAACCTAACCCTACTTTCGGGGATGACGTCCAGGTATTTGATGTGATTTTTCATGGGTAGGGGGGGGTGAGTCGTACATTAAAGGGCGTCTGATGCGACTGAGGTTTCTTTTTCTAGAGAATGGAAGAGAAGAAGTGCGTGGTCGTTGCCCCATTTGCCCCATTCTTGTACAATGACAAGAGCCGTGGCACGCCGTAAAATGATTGTGCTCTACGGCCTTTTGTAAGGTGACTTTTCTTTTTACACTTTACAACTTTAATTTCTACACTACACGAAGACTATACGGAATGCAAATAATTGTTTAGAACATTCCTGTTTCGCGAATATTAGGAGAATTCTCTCTATTGCATTTAGGGAATTCCATTTAAAAATTCCTTAATTGTGGGATTTCCGCTTTAGGCAGTTTGTTTCCACTTTAGGTGGTAAGAATCCGGGAACCCATGCGGGGGAATTTGCAGGTCCTAAAGCGTAAACTTCTCAAGTTTTGTGAAAGTTCTCTCTAATCGAATGGATAGAGTTCTCATAATTTTTGCGAAACAGGAATGTTCCCATTGTTTTTGTTGTTGTTGTTTTTTTTAACCGGGCTGGCATAATTTTCTTTAATCTCCGGCCAAAAGACACAAATAGCCACACGTCAACATGGTGTGGACATTGTGGGGTCAATATTATTGTATTTTCAGTCAAGCAGACTGTTTCATCGATTCGATGAATCTAAAGCCGTTTACCGCCATTTTAGACCGCACGGCTTAATACGGATTAAGTGCGTTTTTTTTCTGTTTATTTTAACACAAGTCCATGGCTTAATTCCGAGTTAAGTCTCGTGCGATCTAAACGTAAATATGGAAACGTTTATAGAGTGGAGATAATTTTTATTTTTCATTTATGATACAGGGGGGGGGGGGTTATGTGCCCTTACCTTGATCAGCAATTGTATAGTGTCGACCGCTACTTATTGTTAGTATCCATGCTATAAAAATCACAAATGCATCACGTAAATCCATGCCGGCCGCTGATGATTATAATGATGAGCGATGCGGATGATGATGATTTATAAATATTAAATATATATAGAGATTTTTTTAAGTATGTATTTATATATATATTTGTATCCTTTTCCTCGCTTCACTGCCGCGTCAATTGCTTTCCGTCTTTTTTCCTATAGCCACTTGAGACCGTAAATTTTCCGGAAGGGGACTTTGTTCGCGCTCTTTTGTCAGGCATTTATTTGGATTTCTTATTTATTTTTCTTTCTATTATTTTTAGTTATTTGTCGGCTTTTATTTATTTAAGTATCTTGCTCTTTTTTGCTTTTATTTAAAACTATAAATTATACCTTAATTTAATAATATTTGTTTTGTTTTTTGTTAATTTATTTTTTGTTAGATATCAACAGACATTTATGTTGGATGTTTTTCGATTTTTTTTAATTAATACTATTTTTGTGTATGAATTATGTGAATAGAGATTTTTTTTGTTATCTTTAATTTAATTTCACCGGCTACACCACGATGCGTGCGACGTGGGGTGTACGGGGGCTAGTTTTTGATTTTAAACGTCTCATTTGTAGCTGAAATGGACCGATATGGATCGGACTGTTGTTGCTTTTTTGCATTGCGCGCGCGATTCGTTGTTTATTTATTTTTATTTTATTTATTCCTTTATTTATTGATTTCATATAATTTTTAATTTTTCTCTTCTTCTTCTTCGCGCGCGCCGATCATTCACACACACACATGCAGACACAAGCACCTATACGGCGTACGCGACACACACACACTTCAACACGCGCGTATGTCAACGTGCTGCTGTCACGTTTCAAGTGTTGCCATATCACTTCACAATCTGATCTGATGATCGTATTTCCATTTTTTCTATTTTTGCAGATACGATGAACGCAAATCGCACAAACAAATACACTTGGATACTTTCATTGAGCGCGCAGCACACTCACCAAGGATCACAAGAGCAATAACCGCGCACCACAAAAATACGGAGGAAGGGTGGGGTATTTAGACAGGGTTGGTGAAATGCAAGTAAAAGAAAATCCCAACCCTACTTTTGGTTTTGGTGACACCGTGTTGTGTAGGGTTCACAGGTTGTGTAGAACTTTTTTTTATGGTGTCCGTATTTTGTTTTTGTTGTTTTTTAACGTTGTTGCAGACGCGCTTGATGTCCCGCAGGGGTAGTTACTTCTCCCGGATGGGGCCGGACGGGGCGGATTTCATATAATCACGTGAAATCAGATGATGATAGTTGTTTCGTTAACGTTGTTGGCCGTAGTGGGGTTGTTTTTGTCGTTTCGTTGTTAATTATTGTTCTTTTATACATCTTTTTTGTTTTGGGGTTTTTGTTTTTTGTTTGATTTCGATTTTTAGGGGATGATTAACTTTTGTCTGATTTTCAACTTGACGTATGTTTATTCATCATGTTTGTTTTTTTTTGCTGTAAAAGAAATTTATCCAAATGTAAATACTTATTTTTTTAATTAGCTTAATTTTTGGAACGTTATATCCCCCTGTGTGGTGTGGGGTTAGAATAAGCCACAGCGTTCCTGGCTTGTCGTAAAAGGCGACTAAACGGATTGGATGTGTATGTGCCAGCAACTTGCACATCCGAAATTCTAATACGCTAACGAAACGTCTACTAGGACTCGAAAAAGGACTGACTTTTAACGGTTACAACTTTTGGCCGAACGTGATTCTAGCGTGTGCTGAGTGCGGGACACTCTACTATACTGAACAACCTGGATCTCCCCAGGGAGAGGGACTACATTTCTCAAAAATATCATTTTGGCAGAAACTTCTTCAGCCTGATTTCGTCGAGAAGTCAATGGACAGGGTATGTGCCCTTAACTACCGACACCATGGTCATCTATGCAGACGGCTCTAAAACCGACGAGGGGGTCGGGGTGGGCATTAACTCGGAAGGACTGGGGATTAACCTCTCACTCCGTCTTCTCGACTATTGCAGTGTCCTACAGGCGGAGGTTTCGGCGATCTCGGAAGTTCTGTCTTGGCCGGGCCGTCACGTAATCATATTACTGTGAAGGACATCACTATTTACACAGACAGTCAGGCGGCGATTCGTTCACTCGAATCCGTCCTCACGAGATAGTAGTGTGCGTCGACATAAAAGAGAGTATGCAAATTCTCTCCTTGTCCCGGCAGAGGAAGCGGCAAGAAACAATTACCTAAACACCGTTTACAATGACATAAAGTAGTGTAAAGGGGGTCGTCGCTCCTACCTCCTTTCAACATCCGGTGAAAGATAGTGATGCAGATGGGAAGCTACTTATCTTAGAAGATCAGATGAGGCGTTGGAAAGAACATTTCGCTACGGTTTTGAACCGTGTGACATCTGAGGCGACCGGTAGCGCTGTGTGTTGAGGCATCAGTCTCATGTTTGACTACCGGCGTTTGAAGTTCGAATGTTCCCTTAAAAATGAGATTGACCAGTTGGAAAATAACGGTACTTTTCTTACAAAGGGCCCCGCATTACACTACTTTTCAGGGTTTCTGTCCACAACTCTTGAACCAATTGACGTAGGGAGCTGATTTTTGGTACGTAAACTTCAGATAAGAAGCTGCTTGAGTTCTAAGAAGATGAGCATAATCGGGCCAGAAAACGCCTTCCTCCCCTACAAATGGCAAAAATTTAAATATTATTGAACTACGATCACCTGTCGACAGGATGAAGCTAGCGAGTTGAAAATCTGGTCGGACGTTGATAGTAAGATCTACACTGGACAGCAAATAAACCGGGCCATCCGCCACCTTGGAACTCTAATCCAATTTTCTCAAACGATATAAAACTTACACCCATCAAAGTTATACTTCAAGCAGGTCTTGGGCAACGTGAGGTCGCTCGAAGACTTCGAATCAGCAGATCTTCGGTGCAACGAGTTTACAGACGATACTTAGAGACATAAGAATAGAATATGAGAGCATTCGATCGCCGTCCAGGAACGGGCACACCTAGGGCTACATCAGCAGCAAATGATCGTTATATCCAACTTACTGTTCTGCGAAATCGCCGCCTCAACGCAGATCAAGTCCAACAAAGTCTGCGTGACGAACGCCAAGTGGTCATGAGTTCAGATACCGTCAGAAGAAGACTTGCTGATCGGAACCTGACTCCAAAGAGAGCTGCAACAGGTCCAGCGTTAAATGTAGCCCACCGTCGAGCACGACTTGAATTTGCTCGAGAGCATAGGGATTGGACGTTAGAACGGTGGGGTAATGTACTCTTCACTGATGAGACCAGGGTGAGTAGAAAGTATATCGTCGCCCCGGAGAACGTTTTTCTCAGTGTTGCATCGAGGAATCTGTTGCTTATGAAGGAGGATCTGTAATGGTCTGGGGCGGCATCTCGCTAACCGCACGTACAGCGTTAGTTTTCATCGAACCGACGGGCCGTACACGTGGATTGACTTGTCATCGCTACATCATTGAAATCCTCGCAGACCATGTGGTTCCTTACGCAGGTTATATGGGGCAGGATATCCAGTTGATACATGATAATGCACGGCCTCATGTGTTGACCCAGTATCTACACGACGTCGGCATTCGTACGACGGACTGGCCAGCTCGAGGCCCGGACTTGAATCCGATAGAACACTTATGGGATGAGCTGAAACGTCGCATTCGAGCCCGGGTACCTGCTCCAACAAGGCTTCCAGAGCTGCGAGTCGCAATTGAAGCGGAGTGGAATGCAATTTCCCAAGATTTCATCGTCAGTCTCGTAAGGTATGAATACGAGGTAAGGTAGTTACTCGAGCAAGGGGAGGGAACACTGAATACTGAATACTGACTAAAAACTTTTTTTTTCAATTTTTTCTGTTTTCGGCTTAAATTAAATTAATTTTTTTTTTTCACTTGGCGATTACACGACTGGAAAACAATTCTTTGTAAAATCCTTAATAAACGCTTAATAAATTGATAAATCCCAATGCGTTTCCATTCATTTGAATCGTCATGAAACGCACTTTCTGTAGATATAATTTTGATAGTTGTAAGTTTTATACTTTTTGAGAAAATTGGATTAGAGTTCCAAGGTGGCGGGTGGCCCGGTTTATTTGCTGTCCAGTGTAGTTAGTTGTTATTGAAAATGGGCAAGATGTGATTCAAGGGACCGCTACCTCCCCTACAAATGAATCTTCAAATAAGCGAAAGTTTTGATAGAATGAAGCTAGTAATATGAAATTTTGGTTAAATGTTTGTACTAGGATCAAGTTGGTTGTTGTTGAAAATGGGCAAGATCCGACCCAAAGAACCCCTACCTCCCCTACAAATGAAATAACTTTCTATAGAACGAAGCTAGTGACTTTAAAAATTCGACAAATATTTGTAGTGTGGATTAGATAGTTGATTTTGAGAATGGTCAAGATCCTTCTGAAGATAGTAATCGCCAACCTCCTCTATAAACTGGCCATATAGGAAACTCACTTGTAATGGATATGGTCGTTACCAATAGGTACTTTTGGTATCACCCCGTTGTAGGGGGCGGCGAAACGATTTTGGGGAGAAGAGGACCTTTTTTTGGCGAGAATTTTTGCGTTAGAAACGACATGAAAGCAGTTGTCATCTGTCATCTGTGCCAGCACTTTGTTGACGATGATCATGATGAAGAGTGCCTGATAGTGTGTATCTTATATCTGCGGTTATAGCGCGTATTGGGACTTCAGAGAGAGAGAGAGAAAGAAAGATAATTCTGTTGGGTGCACGTTGGCGAGATGTTGATGAACCACCTGGTTGTCGTCTCCCGTTCACAGAGTCAAAAAAAAAATGAAAAACACAACAAACCAAGAAGACACGGGAGATGAAGGTGTTTCACCACACACAGCACATACAAGAGATTTGTGTTGCCTGGCAGGTTGTTTTTGTTGTTGTTGCTATTGCTGCTGTTGGATGTAACCTGCAGCCACTCTCCACTGTTTTTTTATATACACATATGTATATTGTTTTATCATCTTTTACTTTTGATTCACTTGCAAAGATGGTTTTTGGTTGCCTTCCATTTGCGTATAATGCCACTTGTTCAATGGAAACACCAACGGATTGCTGACAGGATACTTTTTTTCTATTATTTCCTTTCGGCGTAGAGTACACTCTAATTACTTGACGCGGGTTCCCGAAAAAAGGAATATTTTTTTGATCATACACAGCACACACAGAGCACAAGAAAAGAAGATGATGGTATGGTGCGCTGGTTGATGATGGCCGGAGAAGCAGAAGAAGACCCCGGACGACCAGTTGTTCCGGTGAGAGGGAGAATGTGTGGGCATCGCGGCAACAACATCACAACTACAATAACAACAACAACAACAACATAACATCAGTGGTGCCCCGAAAAACCAGCTAAGAGCAGCGCACCATCCGTGCAACCACGCAGCCGAAACCACATAAAACCAAAGTTGTCTTGAATTATTTTACACACGAAATAGCACGGGGAAAAGGACAAAATGTCGTGTTGTGTGCTATTGCCCACAATGCGTAAATGGGCACTTGTGTATTGTCGTCGGAAATACAGGCGGAGTGCGGGTCTTAAGCGGCCCACATACTCGACACACAAATCGACTCTCACTCACTATTTTATACGGGCGAGTGGCGAGTATGTTTTTTTTTTTTTTTAACTCGGGGCTACTGTTCATCCAACACCGCGATATATGTGAAAGGGAGGAGGTCCCTAACTGGGACTTGTTTAGGGAATTCTGTCGACTTGACAGCCGTGTCGTGTCGCGACACTCACTTCTCTCGCTGCGGGGCCTCTGTGCATATTAGCGCGCTAGCGGACAGGTGAATGGGATACCCATAAGGATATTATGTGCAGGCTTAATGTGTAGGGATTATATATATCGTTCCAAAAACTAAACTAAACTAGGGAATCTCGAGACTTGTTTCAAGTCATTTTCATTCATTTTTCTATTTTATGTTCACAACACACAAAGTTTTTTCTGTTTTTTTTTTTTTGTTACATTCACATCGCAGCAAAACACACGAAGCAAAAGGAGACAAGGAACGAACGCACACGATATATAGAGAGAGAGGGCGCACAGAGCGATTATTACTCGGTAATATAGAGAAATATGTGCTTCTAGTTGTATACATTATTCTATTTAATTGCTTTAATTTTTTTACTTTTACTTTGGGGGTCCCACCACCACAGTACGATGGTGTGCTGTGTGTTACGCGAAACCGTCACACGAGGGCACTTATGCACGCAAAGCGCACCGCGAATATATGTACACACCACAGAACGCACCGCGAGATCCAAACAAAAAAACAAACGCGACAGTCGCCGCCGCTGCGGCCAGCGTGCGTGCGTGCGCTCGCTATTCGTTTGGAATGGGGGGAGGACAGCGATCCTGTTTCTTCTTTCTATATATTTTTCCGCTCGTCCCTGTTTCGATGAACGCCTTTCTTTTCGTCGTCGTCAAAATCACACACTCACGACACGCACAATCTTCATTTTTTTCTATTTTTCTTTTTTGTTTTATTGATAATAATAATTTTTTGTATTTATTACATATTGGCGCGCCGATTTCGATATTTGTTTCTCAATTAAACGTATCGATATTTCCGATTTTTGTGTATTTTTGCAAGAGATTACTGGGAACAGAGACGACACAAAAACAGTTCGAGATTCCTGAATTGCAATTAAATATATATATAAAAAAAATTTTGTGTATGAAATGAATCTCTCATCACTTGCACTGCACCACTGCTGCCATTTCTTGGCCGTCCGTGTCGTGTGGTGTATTTTACATTGACCCGCGCCGCGCTGCTGCTGCTACTGGTGTAGCTGGTGGTGCGGTGCTTCTTTCTCGAAACGAGACACAACGACAGGCGAACAAAAAAACCTGCTCCTACGCATACATGTACAATTAAAACCCATTAAAAGCCTGGGCTATGGCTGGCTATGGTCACACTGCGTTGCGCTCCTGCTGGAATGTTTTACGTATACGTATATGCCCGCGCGGTAGCACCAGCGCAAACATAGAGAGAGAGAGAGAGCGAATAAAGAGCCCACATGCGCATACAATGAGAGAAGCGCAGCAAAACATGGCCTGTGTGACTATGTGTGTGCGTATGAGAGTGTGTTGAGAAAACTCGTCTAACGAGTGACCGGACGAAGAGGATCAAAACCTGTCTGACGACGGGCGGCCAAGTCCCTTTCTCGCGCAAACTATCGTTTCCACTCTTTCCAGCCAACAGTATATGGTGTCTTACCCATTTATACAATATATACACATATATGGGTTTTAACTTTTAAGCGCGATTGCATTATGTATGTGTTTACGGGTGAGTGTTTGTCCCTCTATAGAAGTATCCTTTTTCAACTCCCTGCCAAACACATGCACAAAAAAAAAAACATTCCATACATTCCTAGGCAAGGATGTATGTGCCGCGTGATTATTATGGCAGCCCTTTAAGCTAACCTAGTCAAGGATCATAGGATCTGTGTGACTGCATATTGTGAATGTACCAATCGCGGTCATCCTGCTAGAGTGACTACTACCATAAACGCTCCGAATCGTACTGATGTCTTTTTATTTCAAACAAACAATTTATACACGCGTAATCACAAATTATTTTCCTCAATTGGACGGCAACCCCTTCTCTATTTTTTTATTTTTTCCCATTTCAAAATTCCTCTTTGATTTCCATCTGAACGAAAAGATGTCGCTGTTCGACAGTTTCGGTCATTTGTCGCCAGGCAGCGGATGAAATGTCAAACAAACAGCTGATTCAGCGACACATCTTTTACGAAAACAATTCTGTACAAAAATTAATAAATGTGGCATAAATTAGAGAAGGAGGAGGATGATAATTATACGATTCGAAGGCGATGTGAGGTGTTAGACAGATTTAGACAGTTCCAGGTCGGCCACTGTACCAATTTCAATTCGTAACCTGACACTGTTCGTGCAATGCTCCTTAAACAATGCAAAGACTTTTTTTTGTGTCCCCATCCCCCCGCCTTTCTGGTGTGGGACCTGATATCCACATCTGGACACGATGTGTATACCAGCAACTTGAATATCATCGGAAATCTGTTATATGCTATCGAAAACGTCAACTAGGCTCTCTTATAGCCCCCCATATACGATGCAATCCGTCATCAGATCGATCTGACGATATTGTGATCGTCAGATCGATTGCACAGTATATGTGACGATCGTTGACGATTTTTGTGACATATTGTAATTTCGATCGTCAGATATTTTGTGGCGATCCATCGTCAGATCGATCTGACGATGGATCGCACCGTCTATGGCAGGTGTTAGAAAGAGTATAGTTGACGTGCTACGGAGCCACAACGGGTTAAGGTGTGAATTAGGCGTATTGCAACAACAAAAATATACACACAGAGCCACATCACAAGAGCAGCAGTGTACAACAGTCACACACACATGATACATTGCCCCGGCCCGGCGCTCGCATGAGATGAAAGAACTGCTACGAAGATCTTGTATTTGGATTTTTAACGATGAAAATCAAGGGAATTCCCAAAGTCCTCGATAACCGGCTCGTTAATCCAATAAACAACGGGGTCACCGCGCCATCACAATGCAATCTATATAAATTTAAATATATGAATAAAAGATATATTTATATATATATTCTCATTAGCCATAAGTATGTAATACGGATATTAAAAAAAAATAGTTAACGTAATGTATGATAGAATGGCATTTTCAGGTATCTGTATAATACTCGTATGTAAGTATGTATCTGCCAATCGTGAGATGTTGCACAAAAACCAGAGACAAAAGACAAACAAATTACACAAAGAACAAAAAAAAAAAAGAAAAATACACAAAATTAGCTGATGGTCAAATTAGCCGCAGTAAATTTTTTCTTGTCTTCACACTATTATGTTGTTCAAAAAAACGTCTTATTTGCCCAGCTTTAAGCGCTTTCCGGTGTTTGTATCTCTCATAACAATTACAATCAGGTGGATATCTTGCACGCTACGCTACTATGCAAATTAATAGCGACGAGAGCGGTAGCGGCGGCCTCAAGCCGGGAAGCATTTTGTTCTGTATTTTAATTTTTCCATTTGTTTTTTTTTTTTCGAGGCTTTCCTATTCAACAACACAATGAAGATTTTTTTTTCCTTTTAAATTTTATGTAAATATAATATTCCAATATCCCACCACCACGCAGCAAATATGGTCACGCACTAAAAACAACAAATTCAGAAAAAAATCGACGACGAAATGTCGCATATTAAATTTAGTTAATTGCTTGCATTCACCGCCGTCGCTCCGCGAGACTCTGCACGATACTCTGCACGATGTGATGTGACCCCCTACACAACACTGTGACAGTAAAAAAAACTTAAGAGTTACAAAATCCAAATACAAAAAAAAATGCTAAGGTAAATTTAAATCTGACTAAAAATCTACATGTGGATAAGGTCGCGTCGCTCGATTTAACCAGAAAAAAAAATCCAATTAGCGCGCAGTTAAAACATTGGAGAGATTTTGCAGCTGCGCCAATGCAAGGGCAAAAAAATTGAGCCTTTTGTCGGAAGCCTCGAGAACCTCGTGCCAATTGAAATATTAGAATTAGAAAAACGAAAAAAAAAAACTATTTCAAAGACTGCGCTTTTTTGCCGTGTTTTTATCTGTCCGCAGCATTTTCTCCACGCCCCGCACCCTATATTAATATTTTTGATTATTTGTACTGCCTAAAGCAGAAATCCACATTGAAACTATGATGATGATACACGATGGCGTCTCGGTGCGATGTTCGCGCAGGGAACTTTCAGGCGAAGCAGGCGGTCGCCTAGGGCGCCAAGAGGAAAGCCGAGTTTGAGACTGAATTTTTTCAATTTAGAGCTGAATATAATTCCATTTAGTTATAAATATTTCGCGATTCATCCGATGTAATGTGATTCTCATGCCTGCTACAGACAATGGCCCAGCCCCGGCCATTCGGGGCCATCGCCATTGTGTGGACGGGCGGATGGCGTTCAGTGGTCAATGCAGCGTAACCGTCATTTCTGTCAACAGCGATGGGCCATCGGATGGCCACAAATGGCTTTAAGAGCACAATTTTGGTGGAGGTAGGTATAGTCAGTCATTGCGAGAATATTTTGGGTTGCTTAGAATAGCAGCGTGACCAGAGCCGCATAAGCACACACCCTTCTGCTCAACTCTGTCAGATTTTGAAGCAGTTTTGATTGAAAAATAAGTTCCACAGAAAAGGACACTCCACTCTTCGAGATATCTCTGCTGACAAGTCCTTCTTTAGACGATACTCCCAGACATATGTGTGGCAACACCCAAAACATGAGCTTCATTAAGAAAAACCCAAGAGGATCGCATAGCCCAAAGCAATTCACCCTTGTCGGGTTTCTTTTGTATTCGCTGTAATTTTTAGAAATCATTTTCGAGTATTTGTTGGAATATTCGTGGACCAAGCTCTATATATGTACCAAATACCGCCATACCCCCCCTCTGGATCCGCCCTGTCGGAATGCTACTATCATCGACCTTCTGTCGTACGCGATCCGTTTGCTTATGACTGCCGTGACGCACAGAGCGACAGCTTTCAATTTCAATGGCCCACTATACGCAATTTCCTGATAACCCATCGAAGACCATTGTGTGGACGGAAAATATTTGAAAATATTTGAATTGACATTTGGTGTGTGATGGCGGCCATCAAAGTCACCATCGCGATAGGCCATTGTCTGTAGCAGACATCATAATTCAAAGTGACACGCGCAAACGATTCAATTTCGAATCATGAGCTTCATTCTCCAGTGAGATGAAGTTTGTTTACCTGTCCCAATTGCCATTTCAGATGCAATTACCAGATAAAATTACACTGACCCCACATTGGGCGCTCAATATTTTCGGAGTTTTGCGTTCATTTTTCGACTATTAGCAATGGTAAATTTTCAGTACTTGGTGGGATAAAAAACCGTTAGGTAGCTTTAGGTTCTTAAACGTTTTCGATTTTTGCACCTTTTCACTAAATGTACTAAGCGTCTAGTCGACTGCCCGTTTCGACTTTAGCCGCTTTCGATTCATTAGGCCGGCTTCACAGACCGAAAATTACGCCACGGCTCTGCGACGAGCGAACTAAAATTACGTTTACACTATCCGCAGATTACTTCATCTGCGCCGGCTGATTTAATCTGGAACTGTCAAATACATACAGCTTTAAACTCACCACACCCAGATTAAGCAGCAGATGAAGTAATCTGGGGATAGTGTAAACGTAATATTAAACAGCCACCATACAGATACTTCGCCGTCGTGGAGGCGAATTGCGAACTGTCAATATACATTTAGACGGAGGCGAAATAAGTTGATGATCAACCAATTTGCTTCAAACTTTGCTCCGATGAGATCCCATACGAGACCTAGACTAACACCGGTCTGTCGTTTTGTATGAAAATGATCTGAGATTCGGTTGAATCGAAAGCGGCTTTTATTTACTAGATAAAATCACACTGGTCCCACATTGGGCGCCGGATATTTTGGAGCTTTTTCTGTAATTTTTTCGACGATTTTTTTGCTATAAAGTGTCACTGATGTAAAAAGACAAAACCTTAAGGTCGTCTTAAGAAACCTCAAGGACTAATTTGTCTTAACCCCTTGTTTGGCGTAGCGCATCAACAACCGTCAGTCATCTCTGTACGAGTACTGGTTGTATGTACATAGATCAATTCGCCTATTTTGGTACTGTTGATAACAAATATTTTACAAGCCTAGTGAGGTCTGAGGCTGAAGATATGGTCGAGCGCACCGTCCCGGACACCCAAGTGCAAAAACCTCCTTAGTAAGTGACAGGTTTGACGCGCGATTTGTAGCTAGCTCGGCAATTCAATCCATTCCAACCAATCCTCGGCTATACAACTGACACAGGTTCCTGCGTTTGGGGCACCGCACGCATGGTTAGCGGCGCAATTTGCCTAATCCGTGAAGCACAAATTTGAACCTCAAACGTGATCAAATTTCGCGCGACCTTAAACAGGACTTGAAGCTGAAACAACACCAGGGCAAATCTTATTCCACAAGGAAAGGGTACATGGAGAAGAAAAGTGAAAGTTTCGGGTGAATTTTACACGAGATTTCACGACACTTTTAGTTCCTAAACGAATTGTTTATCAGGCTTAAATAGATTCTATACATTTCTACAGTCATCGATGCGAATCCGATCTCAGTGTCGATTCTACGTTGACTCCAGGCATCAATCCTAATTCCATCTTAGCGTCGATTCTTCACTGACTACAGTCATATAGATTCTACATCGACTAACGTCATCGATTTTGGATCGATTCCTGTCCTCATTTTCGGTATCACAAAAAACATCGATATAGTCATCGATTCCTTAGTAGACAGTCTGACTGGGTAGGTAATATTTTGAAAAAATATCTGGAGAAGGGTGGGCGCCAAAAATTTCCGTGTCTGCGCCTTTAGTTAGACTTTGACCGGCCCTGGTTCTACTCGAGATCAACTAGATCGGACATCATCATGTAATTTATTCTAATAACCGGCTACGAACGATCTGATTCCAGAGCAAAGCCGGCGCGCAATGTTTTCGAGAGATTACACCCCAAACACAAAAGGAAAAAACAAACACCGGAGACCGGAAAAAATAACCAAATAAAATAAAATACAACAACAAAAAACGATACGACCAGGGTGACTCAACGTCCACGTTGTTCCATTTAAAATAGCCCCGTCAACCGGCTCAAACTTGTCGTTTTCTGGTCTTTTTTTTTTTAATTTTTGCTATCAAAAAAACAAAAAGACACTTTTAGTTTTGACTTGACATCTTTCATGTTCCACTTTGTTTTTTAATTGCCACTATGTCGTTGTCCCCCGCCCTTTCTCTCTCTCTCCCTCTCTTCATTTTTTTACGTCCAAATTTTTAAGTTTATTTTAAACTTAATTTGCATTCTACTCTAGTTATTGACATGCC
The DNA here is from genome assembly GCA_964017055.1 of Chloromyia formosa. Lineage (NCBI taxonomy): Eukaryota > Metazoa > Arthropoda > Insecta > Diptera > Stratiomyidae > Chloromyia > Chloromyia formosa. The sequence goes on from OZ024819.1 coordinate 3,205,852, forward strand.
CCAATAGTTTTTCTTGATGTTTTTTTATGCAAATGGAGTGAGTGAAGCGTCTATTGAATAATTTATTTGAGGCGTCGTTCGTCGAACGAGCAGAGGAGACCTTTTCATCATCATCGTGGCGCGACAGCCCGACGTCAGGCCTTGGCCGCCTGAGGACACCTTTTACCTTTTTTATTTTAATTTTAATTTATTTTTTTTATTCACATAGACAAACCTCTACCGCCGGCGGCCGTGTGCATGAAATTATCGGCGTAAAAAAAAAATCAGAGGATGACGATGAGAGGCTCTGATCTTAACGCACACGCATTTTGCCCCAAAAATATGAAAATTATGCCCGCACGTTAATTATAATAATTGCACAGAAAAAAAAAACAGAAACAAAAAGGAGGGCAGCGCTCACCAGAAAAATTCAAAAATTTATAAACTTACATACATGCGATGCAAAAAAATAGAGAAGAGATACAGATACTGAATCACAGCATTTACAGTTCATTCTGCTAGGCACGCGATCGTCGCACATCAAGCCATAGAGAACAGTGCACTATTTGTGTGTATCTTTTTGATAATCGTCTGCGATCGACGCAGAGTGGCATCTAGCAAAACAGACCTTTAGACCGTACAACTTAATTCGGATAAAGTGTATTTTTATATGGATTTTGACACAAGTACCATGGCTTGATCGCGAGTTAATGTAACCCTCCTTCCCCCACAAAAAAAAACGGAGATTAACGCGACACCCCCGTCCTCTTCTAAATGAGATACAACGCAAGGATAGGCCTAAAACGCAAGAATAGGCCAACTACAACGAAAGGGGCAACGATGAGGACAAAGTTTTCAGTATGACCGAAAATTGTCCAAAATTCGACATCACCCCCCCCCCCCCCCCCCCCTCGTCCTCCCTGTTCGGTCATTTTGTCTCGATCCAAAAGGGACAACAATGCGGATAGGTCAAAGTTTTGATAGTAAAGTTAAGATATTTCACGCTTTGCAAATTTTTTCGGCATTTAGGCGACTGCAGTCTATGTAGCAGCATTTATTCCGCAAATTCTTTAACAACCCCCCCCCCCCCCCTCTCCACCTTCCCTAAACTGCGACTTCAGTCTATGTAGCAGCATTTATTCAGCAATTCTTCAACCCCCCCTTTCCATTGAAAATCGCTGATTGTACCATTTCCCCGATCGCGCGATATTTAATACGCAGCATATCAACTGCGACGAAGAATGCCGCGCCCCACATTGGGCGCCTACGAAATTTTTCAAGCGTAAAATAAGAGAACACAAAAAAGGACCGGCGGAATAGAATGACTGGGTTGAGTTAACGAATGATGAGCGACGTTTAATACGCAGCGTATAAGCTGCGATGAAGACGGCCCGCGTCCCACATTGGGCGCCGAACAAAACAAGAGAGCGACGCGGAAGGGAATGACTGGGCTATAAAAGGACGAGCGACGAAATATTTGGGTATTTGTGTCTGCACAGAGTCTTAACTTTTTACGAAAGCAGATTAAGGGTCTATCCAAGGGCTGTCAAAATGGATTTCCCATGAAATTATCTCAAAATGACAAGCAGAGTAAGGAAAGGGGGAGGCTAGGAGCACAAAGTGTCTGCCCTGCCTAACAGAGTGCGGTTCTATCCTAGAAAATGCTGGGTCCAATAATCCAAACATATCGTGACATATCCTATCTGCAAATTTGAGGGCCTTTCGTCAAACCTCGCACTCCTAATTCCCCTCCGTGTGTAAAATACACGCCCAGTTGCATTGAGTAGTCAACATATTACCTGGCCGGTGTTTGCAATTCCGGGCAAAGAAAAATGGGTCATAATTTCTTTATTAGTGGAAACCACGACCGTAAAACAGAAAGGTGCATGACTCATTTCGGTCTCAAGAAAAACACACACAACAAACAAAAGTCCCCAACAAACAATGATCGGTGGACCTCTGTGGTGCTGATTGTAACTCGCGCGACCACCTATGACGCATTGTGGGGATTTCACAGCGTATTCAAAAAAATTCTAGGTAAATTGTTTGTTGTATTTTATTGAATGGAGAGAGTTGTTCTGTTTTTTTATTCTTTTTTGGGTTTTTTTTTTTGTACTGTTGACAACAAACAAAATAGCAGTCCGCATCACATATAGGCGCGGAATTGGCTTTTAGACGCGCTTCTTCCATCAGCCTTAAATGGGGATTGTTTTTCTGTATTTTTTTTCCTTTTTTCGATTGCCTTTATTTTTACGACTACTACTGAGCCCCCCAAGCCCCAGCAACGGGGAAAGTGTGTTGAAACGAGTAATAAATCAAGTGACTCGACAAAGGCTCCCGCATCTCTGCGCGAGTCGCGTCTAGAACAATCGGCAGAATCTGTCTAGAGCCTAGAATGGTCTAGAGTCTAAGCAAAAAAACAAAGTCATCTTTATCAGCCCGAAAAAAATTACCCTGGGGCCTTAGTTTTTCGGTTGTTGTTTTTTTGTTTTCAATTTACTAGTGGAAATTTTTCAACTGCTCTGGGAAAAATCTCGTCTTATGCCGGAACCAGATTGAATGCAGAAAGCAGAAGCACCGCCAGCAGCAGCAACAGCAACAGGCAAATCTGCTTTCACCGCTGCGCTCAATCTAAGTGACTTGAGGGAAACGAATGCTTTCTAACTTAACATTTGATTGCCGCTGCTGCTGCTCTCTGCGTTCAATCTGGTTTGGGTATTATTGGGCATTATACGGGCAGATCTGCTTTCGCCGCTGTCGCTGCGTTCTGCATGGTTTGGGCATTGTTGGGCACTATACAGACAGATCTGCTTTCGCCGCTGTCGCTGCCACTGCGCTCAATCTAGGTGGCTTAAGGGAAATGAATGATTTCGAGCTTAACATTTGGTTGCCGCTGCTGCTGTTTTTCTGCTCCTTCCTGCGTTCAATCTGGTTTGGGCATTATTAGGCATTATACAGGCAGATCTGCTTTCGCCGCTGTCGCTGCGTTCTGCATGGTTCGGGCATTATTGGGCATTATACAGGCAGATCTGCTTTCGCCGCTGTCGCTGCAGATGCGTTCAATCTAGGTGGCTTAAGGGAAACGAATGCTTTCTAGCTTGACATTTGGTTGCCGCTGCTGCTGCTTTTCTGCTGCTTTCTGCGTTCAATCTGGTTTGGGCATTATACAGGCAGATTTGCTTTCGCCGCCGTCGCTGCGTTCTGCATGGTTCGGGCATTATTGGGCATTAAACAGGCAGATCTGCTTTCGCCGCTGTCGCTGCCGCTACGTTCAATCTAGGTGGCTTAAGGGAAGCGAATGCTTTCTAGCTTGACATTTGGTTGCCGCTACCTTTCTCCTACTTTCTGCGTTCAATCTGATTCGGGCATTATTGGGAACAATCAAGAGTCAAGAGAAAAAAAACGCGCGGTTGTGGAATTTTTTCGTGGGGAAACACCACAAAATATTGTGTCTCATAGAACTCGGTATCTTCTTGTGTGCCCGCAACACCCAACCGTGTGTGACATAAGCTTCTTTTTGGCTCTCTTCTTGTGGCTGCCGCTTTTTGCTGCAAGCTAAGCTACACACACTTCCACTGCGCACCTCGTCTTTACCGTTTTCTTCAAATTTTCGGAGAAAAGTTCTGCACGATAAAAGAACAAAGATTTGCATCTTTAGATTGCCCTATCCCCCCGATTTCTCTTTCTCTTCTCCCACTTCACTCTCTCTCTCTCTTTCTCCGTCTTTTTCACTATCGGAAAAAAGCCCGTAAATACCAGCGTTTTCTGCAAAAGATACTAATCACCTGGTTGGACAACTCTTTAGAAGATTAAAAGATACATGATTCAAGGTCGGATGGTTTTTTTTTTTGGACAATTGGACTCTTGTTGCACCTCTGCTCTTCATCAGGCTTTCGTACAAGTCCCAGAGATGGAGAGAGAGAGAGGGGGAGGGAGACACAGAGACAGAAAAGGAGAGCGACCAGACTAGCAGCTTTTTTTTTTGTGATTTTTTGGGAAATTGAAACTACGCGGAATTGGAATTGCCCAATAATAAATCGCGAACCTGATTCGAGCGACCAACGTCGACGACAACACGACCAAAAAGTCAGTAGAGTAGCGCGTACTTTTTATCGCCTCTCGAAATTTCAGATCCAGGGACACGATTGTATTTTAAACAAAACCAGACCGTTTCGACAGTTTGTCATTCATTCAGCTCGTAGCCATCTAACTTAACTGATATTCCTCGTCTTCGGTGTTTCGAGTCCCAAAGAGTGAGTGGTGCTGGGTATCTTCATATCTCTATGACCCCCGCGCATCTATAGAGATTAGTCGGGAGATAGTTAAAGTGTACGGTGCAGTGTGACTTCTATTGAGACGGTTATTTTGGGTGTCTTGAAGACCTTCAGTTTTTTTTTATGTTAAAGTCACCACAAGATCTATAATCGCGACTTCACACAACACATCAATTGTGACTAGAGGTGAGTTGAAGGACTAATGTGCTACAGTGCAGTGCTGCGTAGTGTATTTTTGAAGCTTATTCAATTTTTTTTTTTCGCCCTATTCCTCTCTGCTCCTTACACGAATCTGAATAGATACACAGACAAACAACACACAATATGGTGCGCATCACATTGATAGCTCTCGTTTTAACGGTCACGACAATGAGCCTTGCATTCGCCCAACGTCCACCATATGCTGGCAGTCGTCCGATCGGCTATAAGGATCGATTCCGGCCCCGACCAACCGGCAGTGCAGGAGGAGTGACGGCCACGGCCAACGACATTGACAATCGTTTCGGTGAGCTAGCTAACAATTTAGACAATAGTACTAACGTAACACAGCGACCGCCCGTTGGCGTGGAAGTGGTGTACGGTGAGCCCAGTGAACCGGACGAGCAACAACCACAACAGGAGTCAACCCGTCCGGATCAGCAGCAACAGCAACCGCTGGGCACATTGGATATAGTAAATAGGCTCGGCGGTGCCGATCAATTATCGGCTGGAAATGATCAGCAGCAACAACAGGGTCAAACATCATCATCATCATCATCTGGCTCCGCCTCATTCTCATCCACATCATCTACATCGGCTCAGGGAATCAATTCAGAAAATTCACCGACTGATTTGTTTGCAGGTGGTGATTCGCGTAAGCCCGCTGTTGCGAGCTTTACAACTGTTGCGACGCCAACAGGTCAGCGACGACCCACAACCGTTATACCATTCCGTCAGACCACCCTCAATCATGTGCCCTACGATGCTCATGGCGATGTCTTTTTAGTGAATCTGCTCAATCAGCGACCGGTCGATCAGCAGCCATTCTGGTTTGTCAACTATCAGGCGATCGAAGCTCATCGTAACGGTACGAGATCCTAGATGCAAAAAAAAAAATTCAATAATTAATATGCTATGCTGGCTGGCTGTTGTTCTCACATCTCGCCCCCTCGCCCCTCCCCCATCTCTCTCTCTCTCTCTAAGGACTAACGGCGCAATCACTGACACATTTTTTCGCTACTTTCGTAACCCCCCCGCTGCATCGCGTCGTTGTATCGCGACGCAAAAATAATATTTAATAATAATTCATTGAAACATACTCTCTTAATCAAACTCTGACTCAATTCTCATTCATTCATAACTAAGCGCGCCTTATTAATTAAAAGAGCAAAATTAAAGGAAACTAATGAAAATCTCTCCCGATGTGCAAAATGGATTTTTGGTGAGCGGATTTTCGGTGTGGTGATGGTTTGCGCGGTGAGAAAAAAATAAGTGCTTTGGTGACTTGGTGTTTTTAATGCCCCGATGATGATCCGATCGCTGGTGATAAGGATCAGAGCCCCAAATAAGCAGAGAGCCACCGTAGCTAGTCGAAAAGGAAAAGTTCTAAGCGCGAATATCAATAAAAGAGAATTTCCATTGTAGTATCGAAGATATCGATCGCGCTTACAGAGAGGGGTAACGTTCTCAATCCCTCACTCGCTCTCTCACTCTCTCTCTCTCTCTCTCGCCAAGAATCGGGTTAGAGAGATCCGGCAGAGAAGAGAATTTTCATTGTACTATCGAAAATATCGATCTCGCTTACAGCGTAACGTTCTCAATCCCTCACTCGCTCTCTCTCTCTCTCGCCAAGAATCGGGTTAGAGAGATCAGACACAATTATCAAATATCCCGTGTTTCAGCAGCGCTCCAAGAAGTCCAAAAAAGGATTAGAAGCATATCAGAGAGGATCCTCGCAAAAGTTCCCCGTTTCACGCATTTTAGCAAAAAAAAAATAAATATATAAGGGGCCCGCCCTATCATGTTATGACCCACATACGCGGAGCGATCCGTCGCCCGATCGATCGGCTGATGGATCGCCACAAAATATCAGCTGATCAAAATTATATGGAACTGTAAAAAAAAATCGTCAACGATAAGCGCATACACAGGCCGATCCATCGGCCGATATCGATATCGGGCGACGAATCGACTGAACGACCGCTGCGTGTATGGCACGTTTAAGTCGATTCGAATCGAATTGCTTTCGAAAGGATGAAAATGGTGCACCATGTAACTCGAAAACGAAATCCCCAATTTTGAAAAGGGGGGGGGGGGATTCACGCTCCCCGTCGTAAATGTCGTTTTAGTCGTAAACTTCTGTCCCCTGAAATCTTTAGGGGGTTTCACGCTCACAGCGTAAACATTGTATTAGTCGTAAAGTTGTAAGCCTCTGTCAGTTTACTATGGGGATGGCAGAAGTTTTCAACGAATACGACGTTTACGACATTTACGACACTGCGCGTGAATCCCCCTAAAATCTTTAGGGGGATTCATGCTCACAGCGTAAATGTCGTATTTGTCGTAAAGTTGTAAGCTTCTGTCATTTTACTATGGAGATGACAGAAGCTTTCAACGAATACGACGTTTACGACATTTACAAAACTGGACGTAAATCGCCCTATTGAGTATTTGCTTCGAATGAAAAATCGATGATTATTGAAATGGAGAAATTGGCTTTCGAGTTGCATGTTAATTGCCTTGACCCCTCCGGGGCATGGGCGCGACAACATCCCTAGCATTTCTATACCTTGTTGACGTTTCGATAGCAAATCTACTTTTCGGAAGTGCAGCTGCTAGCATGCACCTCCTATCCGCGCCGTCTTTATACTGACAAGCTCGGAGCACTGTGAGAGTTCTATTTTTTGCATTCACAAATGGATAGCGCTATTAGAGCACTCCCAATTTTTCACTGAATCACAACAACAAAAATGGGAGCGCTCCGGTAGCGTTATCATTTGTGAATGCAGGCATCGGTACCCACAGGCAGTTTTTTGGTCGCGCCGAGATTTGAACTCCGAGCTCTAGATTAGAATCGTAGAGCGCTGACCGAACGAGCACGGCCACCGAGCGCGACATTTCTATTCTTTCGAAAGCAATTCGATTCGAATCGAATTACATGATAGGGCCCCAAGAAAAGAAAAGTGCTTAAAACTTAACGTCCATTTTACTATTACACTACCAACTACTTATACTTACTGCCTACTAATTTTTGGCTGAATTTTTAGCATGATGAAATTTAAATTGAATTTAAATGAATTACTAAAATATTAAACACACTCAAAAAAAAAAGAAACTGGAAATTAACTTATTAAAGAGAAAATGTATATAAGAAAAAAAAACATTTTAAGACTTTAAGGGCGAAACGGAAAAATATCTCATTATAAAAATTTCTCTCTCTCTCTTTTTTCGTCCCGTTTAGGATAATTGTGTGTGATTGCACACTTTTTGTGTATGTGTATGTGATTCGTGAGTGGCGGAAAAGAGAATACAGAATATATATATTATCTAATATAATATAAAATAATCAACTAGACATGTAGAAAAAAAAAATCAAATTGGAAAAACACACGCGCGCGCAAAAACATGACACATGACATTTTGTTTTGTTTTTTTTTTTATATAAAATAGAAAATTGTTTTCTTTTTTTTTAAGGGACAAACAAAATACTCCTAAAATTAATGTTATTTAAAATTAGATTGTTATAGAATAGAGAAAAGAAAAACGTGTATACGAGAAAGAGAAACAAAAAGCGGAAGAAAGAAGAAAAAGACGCAGAGGAAATGTTACACAAAAATTTATTATCCATTATACACTTTTTAAGTAAATAAAAATTTTAAAATTTATCCAATTTGTACGGCTTTTTTACTGTTCCCATGCGCACTCATTTGCCCTAACCCCAACGAAACGACATGGTGTGCGTTTCTTGGCATTGAAGGAGCCTTCGACAACACCTTCGAGTCCACAGAAAGTGGAAAGGATCCATTCTCACCACCGCAGTCTGGGCGAAACGTATGCTGTCCTCTAGAAGGGTAATCACTACGATAGGTGACTGCATCCTCTCAGCGAATGTTATGCGGGGATGCCCGCAGGCCGTAGGGTGGATTATTGTCTCCCCTCCTGTGGCGCATTGTATAGTCGGCAGTCTGATGTGGAAACTATCCGCGATGAAATTTTCCCTACGATCTGGTTATCACGGTCAGGGGAAAATTTGAGGAAGTCCTGCCCGATGTTATGCAAGGGGCGCTGCGAATAGTTCAGGAATGATGCGACTACAGCGGCTTACGTGTAAATCCCGCAAAAGCTGTCATAGTGCCATTCACTAAAAAAAGGACACTCAGGTGAAAGAGCCGCGCGGTACGCAGACCAGTCGGTTTTCCTACGATTCAATGTGCGCGAATGTGCTGCAGGACGTTCGGCAAGGCTAAACTGCAGATAGCGGTGATCAGAAAAATAGTGTTCACTCGACACTCTCCAATCTCTTATCAAGTGCATAATATCTTCCGAAGCAAGAGATATATCTAGAACCTCCTGCCTGTTTTTTTGTGACGAAAGTGGGCTCTCTGCCCACATTACGAGTAGTAGTAGGTTCGTACCCATAATGTACTCGAGAAGCGACTCCCCTCGTTCGTTAGTGTTAGAACTGCCCCAAATTTCATGATGAGCATTGGAGTCACGGCCGAGAATCAAGCCAGTCCTCGACGCCCTGATCATAGCGATCGCTTCCCTAAGGCTGCGCGCATGTTGGCTTACGTTCGCGTGTCGCGTTCACGTGTTTTATGTCAAACGGTTTGAGTCGATGGTTTCCAACCAAAGACGCGAATCTGTCAATATGACAAATGCTCGGCTATTGTCGTATCAACAAATTGAGTTCATTATTGTGCTTTAAAATGGATAATTATCTAAGAATTGAGTGGCAAAACAAACGACTGGGGAGTAGTAGGATGTGCATAAACACACATTTCATACTAAATTATTGGCGTTAATACACAACAATGAATCCAATTTAGTGATACGACAACAGCCGAGCAACTATCAAATTGACAGATTCGCATCTTTGGTTGCAAACCATAGACTCAAACCGTTTGACAGAAAACACGTGAACGCGACACGCGAACGTAAGCCAACATGCGCGCAGCCTTAGGGAAGCGATCGCTATGATCAGGGCGTCGAGGACTGGCTTGATTCTCGGCCGTGACTCCAATGCTCATCATGAAATTTGGGGCAGTTCTAACACTAACGAACGAGGGGAGTCGCTTCTCGAGTACATTATGGGTACGAACCTACTACTACTCGTAATGTGGGCAGAGAGCCCACTTTCGTCACAAAAAAACAGGCAGGAGGTTCTAGATATATCTCTTGCTTCGGAAGATATTATGCACTTGATAAGAGATTGGAGAGTGTCGAGTGAACACTATTTTTCTGATCACCGCTATCTGCAGTTTAGCCTTGCCGAACGTCCTGCAGCACATTCGCGCACATTGAATCGTAGGAAAACCGACTGGTCTGGTACCAAAACTAGCTAGTGCGACATGTTTATGTCGTCGTGAGTTAGCTCGAATTAGTTAGTCCTCGAAGATAGTTCCGCGGCATAAACAAGGCCATTGCCACTGTAGGCTGTCAGTAGGAAAGCCTTGAGAGCTTACCTAACAAGAATACAGGACCGGGGTCTACCCCGGTCGTTGACGTAGAAAACAGTATAATCAGGCGTCTGCAGACCTCTAACGAGATCTTGTACAATCCAGGGTTCCTGTACTAATACGATATCTTCTTCACTACACGCCAGAGGCTGCCTTCGAATGATGAAGGTTTATCTGGACAAATCTCAACATTAGATAGCTAACTTTTCGACGACAGTGACGTTCGCATCCCCATCCGTGTCGGATTCAAAGGAGACGGGCGCAAACGATGGCTGCGACACGTATCGTCAAGGACAGCAGATGCTAATGTCGAGTTATGCCTGAACATGATTGCCGGCAGAAGTAAAGCAGCGACAGCAGCATCGTCTATGTATTGGGTAAGTGTGCTTTCTAAAGCCCGACACACACTCTTGCGTCCAAAATCCAAATTTTTCCCCGAGCGAATCCAAAATTTCCCTGTCAAATCCATACATCGACTGGGCAAATTTTGGATTGGACGCGGAAAAAACTGAATTTTGGACGCATGGGTGTGTGCCCGACTTAAGAAAGCACATTTACCCAAGACACTGAACATATGCTGCTGCTGATGCCACTCTGCTTTGCTTCTGCCGGCAATCATTCATGTTCGGGCATAACTCGACATTCCGCTGCAGGTGCATTCTGCGTTCAACCTGATTCGGTCATTACGAGAATGCCCACACTGCGCCGCGAATCCGCCGCAGACAATTTTTTGTTCGTCTCTGTGTGACGATCACTAAAACAACTGAATGGGCTCATAGTCGTCGACACGCACACGAAAAAAAAAAGCTTCTGCCTTCGGCGGGAATCGAACCAGCGACCCAATGAACAAAAGGCGAACGCTGCGCCACGTCTATTGAATTTAGAGAGAATTCTTAAAATTCCTTAATTGCGGCATTTCTGCTTTAGGTAGTCCATTTCCGCTTTAGGTGGCAAGAACCTAGAACTCACGCGGAGGGATTTGCAGGTCCTAAAACGGAAATTTTTTGAGTTGTGTGAAAATTTTCTCTAATCGAATAGAGAGAATTTTCCTAATTTTCGCGAAACAGGAATGTTCCGAATGTCCTTCGTCAGTGCTTGTTATTTTAATGATGTTCACTGGATGATAGTTCCGGACGAATACTTCAAGCATTTCCGTTTCCTTCACAAGTTTTTGTAGTTCGGAGACTCAACACTACACAACATTGCAGGCGCTGCGTTCGCTGTCATTTGGTGTTGTCGCCACATATTCACGAAACTCTGAGTTCACGATGCGCGCATATTGCCGCTGCCTGTGGCCGATTTTCGAATCACACATAATCACTCAAAAGCTTTGATTTTATTAAAAAAAAAACACACACACACAAATTCAAACAAAAAAACTAAACACTGGTCCACATTTCACAAAACAATTTTGAAAAATGTAAACATCATTAATTGGCCGAACCAACTGCACAGATGGGTGTGTGCCTCCGCTTGAATATTTCTGACATTCGGAACACTCGTCCGACAGTCCGAGGAAAAGAAATCCGGTTCGTGCATATGCTAGAATTTCGAAATTTGCCGGTAGCTGCCACTTTTTCAATCGGAAGTGACAAATTAGAACCGTCGCATGGAGTGTGGGGGGTAAGCGCGGCCGTACCGAGGGTTGCCACCCCGCAGTATTTTGCAGTTGATTGTCCGCTGCGCCCCCCGTACACCTTACAAAAGGCGGATAAACCGACCAAGGCGATTTTCGCCGCGCTGTTGAAATGACATCTAGCGTAGACGCAACCCATATTGGTTTGTTTCCAGTTTGTTGTGTCTCGGCTCCACACAACGGCCGGAAAACGCCAAACTTAACAGGAAACGGATAATCGGTATTTGTTTTTCGGCCGGAAAACGTCAAAATTCGAATTTAATAGGAAACGGATAATGGGTTTTTGTTTTTCTAAAGGTAAAAATGCGAATTTAATACGGAACGATAGGAATTTGGTGGTTTTGGGGTTTTCTTTGTCTCTAATTACTTTAAAAACACATCCGCCGCGCTTCAGGTACCCTTTTCGTCGTCTTTATTTTCTATATATATGTTTTTGCTCCCGATTCTCTCATTTAAATCGCCCTAACACACGGTCTAAATGATTAATCAATTGCAAAGTCTGCGTACATATTAATTTATATAAATATACATGTAAACTTAAGTTTATCGTCCGTTGCGACACTCATTAGGTTCATAATACCGACACATTTTTAATGTTTTCATTTCTTTCGCGCGCGCACTTGTATGACCACTAACCTTTAATGCTGACGGCCGCCGCCGGTGGTGGTGCTGCTGCTGTTATTGCTCGACGACGACGAATATTGAAGCTCATTGCGAGCGAAATTGAAGATATCGCGCGAAATGAAACGTTTCATAAAGTTTTTACGTTGAACGCCGTGCACGTCGTGCGCGGATCGTATCAATATCATGCCGAAAATTTTCGCTGCAACAGAAAATGCAATATTTTTAGGGAAAAACATGAGAGATAGACGGCAATCATTACGTACCGATTGTATCGATATTGGCATTGCGATTTTGCTCAATCAGTTCGTGCAAGAACATGGTCAAATAGAGGAAGACATTTTTGCGGGGTGTGGATAGCTTGTGAATGGCTCGCAAACATGTCTCGAATGGATAGTCGGGATTAAGTACGATTTGGTCGAGTGGATAGAGCAGTGGATTTTCGGTCGATTCCAAGAGCATGAGAAGCGTTTCGGCGGCCGTGTGTGGCGTGCCGGCTGTGGAAAAGAAGAAGAGTTAGTATCCGGCGAATTGGCTATATGTGTATACTTACGAAATTCATCGGTCGCGCCACAACTATCGAGCCAATCGCGAATTTCATTGATATTATCATTGGTCCGAAAGCTACGCTCCACTTGAAATAGATTCGGCTCATGCATGCCGATCCGATAGATGTAGTCGATTAGCAAAAATATTTCGCGCGGCATTGTAATTTTGAACGGTGTTTCGGATGGCGTGGCCTCCTGTAATAGAGAATTCTCTCGATTAAATCTAATCACTCGTACTAACGAGTAAGTAACGGGGGGTACTTACAATTTGCGCCAACTCACTCCACTGCATCTCGACAATGGGCCGATCCAAACGACACAACATCTCCACGGGCAGTCCAAAACATGTCGGTCGATATTCACCCATTATTGTAATGAATATGTCACGTCCGTTCTTCACATGCAACACCAAAATGTCGAGCGGAATTTTGCCATCGTGATTGGCCTGTTTGCGCGTAACACGCCATCCCGTCTCCGATCTAATGTGAATTTTCACGCGTATGCTTAGACTACGTCCGGTGATTAGTGTACCGTAGCATGGATCGACACTGATCCAATCCTCGCATATACGCATGTCGCGCTCCGTTTTCTCCTTGAACGAGAACTCCACGGGCAAATGGCAATTGTTGGCAACGGTAAAATCACGAAAATACTCTTCGTTGAATTTGATCTCATCGAAATCCAGGTCGGTCTTCTCCACAGTAATTTGTGGTTGATTGTCGTTCTCATATTTGTCGACGCGTTTCAATATTTTCTCGTGGACACGCTTGTATTTTTGCTCGTCTTTGGTTTTGATCTGTTGGGGAAGAAAGGGGACGGGGGGACGTGAAATTGTGATCAAGATCGTGTATATGAAAACATGTACTCACGTCCACTAGAAATGTGGCATAGACGGGCTTGTGATCGCTCAATTGCATTTTCATGACATTCCGGTAGGCCGTCTGTTTGATTTTATCACCTTTCCACAAGACACGATCACACCACGCCGGCTGACGATGCTTTTCACTGTTCCGCGGGGGGAAATCGGATCAAATTGTAACGCACAGGAGAACAAGTGTGTGGAGTGTGTGTGATTTACCTGCTATCCCAATTGTCCGTACCCGGATCGTATTTATACGTTGGCTGAAATGTTATTTCACCCTCGTAGTAGTTCTCAAACACACGATGTCCCGCCCGCTCGATATTCAATTGATCGAAATTCAACAAGGTCTGGTAGTCGCTGATCTCGTCGCCGCACATGTTCAAACGATAGTTTAGGTCGCCGATCCAGAAAATGTGACTGAGAATTTGTGGGGGACAGTGTAGGGTTAGTAATTATTTTCTGCCACAGAGAACACACACACTCACTCATGATTGTTTATATCGCGCGTGGTGAATATCAATCGTCGATTGATCTCGTTGAAATCCTCATTGCGTCGCTGCACCTCACTTATATGCGCCGCCAAATGCGAATTGACAAAGCAAATGCTGTCCTCGTTGAGTGTCAAACTGACGCCCACGCCGCCCTTGTTGCCCATCAGATTGAGCGCACCCGTGCCCACCGTCTGAATCTCCGAGCGTGTTATATGCGGCCGAATTGAACGCTTCACCACAATCGTCAGTTGCATGCCCACGAGACGAACGGAACAGAGCTCCTCATATTGGGCGCCCGTGTGCAACGAGCGCATTATGTTGTTGCTGCAACGAGAAAGGGAAAAGGGGAATTGTGACAACACAATCACGAGGGAGGGCGGAGAGGCGTTGCCTACATGACAGCACGATCGGGACGCGTCTCGTTGAAGGTGATGGCTTTCGGCGACAGATCAAGCTCCTGAAAGGCGACCGCATAAATGTCGGGCGGCTCCTCGGACGCCGCTAGCCACGGCCGCAAACTCGTCGCATTGCACTGTTGCCCGTTCACATTCCACGTCGCACAGTAAACCCTGAAAAGAGGGGGAGGGAGGGATGTTAGTAAACAACGACGCCCTCTTATCACCACCACGCCCACCTGTACGCCTTATTAACAATGTACTCGTGTTCGTGCTTCTTCAGCTCGTACTGAAACTTGGACTCGCCCTTAAGCAGCGGCTTGGATCCATCCGCAATGCCCCGATCAATCTCCAGCAGATCATTCTCGCGTCGAAAGCGCGCCAGCCAGCTAAACTCACGATCGTCGCCCAACAGATGCCAACCATCATTGCCACTCTCCTCCTCGTCCTCGCCCGCACCCTCTTCGGGCACGTGCCACACAGGTGCATCGCCACCTGCGCCGCCCCCTTTCCGCACTTTGTACTGATAAACGTCATCCACCAACAACTTGAATGACGCATACTCCGTCCCGCCATCCGCGTCCGCATGCGACGGATAAAATGTTGATTTGGTGGTGCTGCGCGACGACGACAGGCTAAAGCCGAGCACGGAAATGGTGTTGCGCACCTGCGTCTCCAGCCGAAAGCCGCGATCAATCGGGAAAATGTTGTCCACGACCAGATCGGAAAAGGTGCGCGGCTCCGCGCACGCCAACCCGAACGAGAAAATGGCAAACGAGTCGTTGGTGGCGGCGACAAGCGCCAGGATTCGATCCACCGTCTCCACGCCCACGCGCTGATACGTCTGAAGAATCTGCAACGACAGAGAGGAGGGCACTTTGAACCACAGGGTCAGATATTGGGGACGCCGCGCGGCAAACCACCTACCGCCTTCACTTCCTCGCCGGGCAAAAATTTCTCCTGGACAATTTGATAGATAAAGGACGCCGCGGGCGGCGTCGTCGTTGCCGCCGTCTCGTCCGGCGCTCCATCGTTGCTCATTTTGAACAGACGCGCCCGTGAATTGTGTGTGCGCTGTCCTGACGGGGTCAATAGTTTGGGGCACTTTCATACGATACGACTGGAGGACACTCCCAGTGGCCCCATTGCTCGGTGGCGCGCGCCGAGTAAACAAATGACTTTTTCGTTCAAGTTTAAGTCGTCCCTCCCGACACGCGGACAATAAACAGGCTGCTGCATAAGATGCTCGTCACGACGGCGACGGTACGGTGGCGAATTTCGCACAAATAATTTTCTTATTGGAAATTAATTAGCGAGAGACGAGAGGACGATCGAAGGCGCGCGGTTTACAACTCCGACATGACAGGCGAGTTGTCAAATTAGATTAGGCGAGAAGTTGTCAAAGCTGAGATTCGATATCCGGCCGCAAGCGGTGACGAGTGGCGCGGATGTCGCTAGGGGGGAAACGGTTCAGTTTTCGTCGTATGAAACTGCCAACTGACAGGAGGAACTCGGATGGAGCTAAAATGCAAGTAAAACACTCAAGATACAAATAAAATCATTTATTTAAATTTAATGGCATTAGTTAACTATTTTTGTCGGGTATCACATTCACCCGAGCGTGTATTTTTTCGTTTGTTTTTGTTCGCTCTCTCGGGCGCACGCAACAAATAAACCTAACAGAATGTAAGCGAAATGAAAGTTTCCATGCACACGATATTCCGATTCACACCATACCCCGTTCACTCTCCTCCTCTTACGCGACTCCACTCGTCTCTGACGACTTTAATGATGATGCCCGAGCGTTATAATCAACGGCAACAGTGCACCACACACCATAATAATCAGTTCCGTGTTTCGCAGCCCGGAATAGCCCTTGCTCACGCCCACCGAGACCGTTTGATCCTCCAAATGACTGTAGTGAACGGAACTGGATGCGGACGATCCCGAAGCACCGCCACCACGTCCGCCGTGATGATGTCCGTGCGACTGTTGCGTTGTCAATTCGGGCAAAACATGTACGGTGGCCACATACAAAAATGTCCCTGCCGAAAAGAGCATGGCAATGCCCGTTGCATTCACCGAGTTCAACGTCTCCTTTTGCTCCTGGCCGATACAAAAATAGGTGAGAATGGTGAGGAGTGGCGCGGATAGCGAAAAGATGGCCAAATGTTTGCGTATACGTTGCCGCTCGACGCCCTCGTGTAGCAAAAAGCTGACCAGACCGAAGGCGGCGGGCGCTTTATGAAGCATAATCGCCAGAAATACAATCATTTCGACGTCCTGATGCGATGTGGTGGCGGCCGCGCCCAATGCCACGCCGTCGGCTATAACGAATGAGAGGTAATTGCATTGCAGATCGACTTGTTGCCTTTACACTTTACCTGCAGCATGAACGACAAGTCCCAGAGTGGCGGTGATATTACGATCGGGACCAGCTCCGCTGCCCGTGCTGCGTCGTAGCGAAATTTGTTCCACGAGCATCATAAAGATGAAGCCTAGAATTGACAACCGTGTGAATGCTGTCGAGACGGACGTACGGATGAACACAACTTACCCAGAACCAACGATAGTCCAATGGTGGCCGAGTGATCGTTACCGTCATGATCCGCGTGCCTCCCGCCGGAATGTTGTTCAGCCGTGCTGGCACTCGGCACACCTGTTGCTAGTTTGTGGGCAAGCGATGCAGGCGTGTGACGATGCACATCGTCCTCGTATAGCGCCCGAATTCCTTCGGGTATTATCACAGTCAGAGCTGTGCCGACCAGCAAACCGGCACCGAATATTGTCACAACCTTGAGCTTCTCCTGCGTAAGGACATGGAGATTACAACTGCGACACACGCGAGACACAATTCGGGACACTTACCTCGGACCAATTAACCACTAGCGGAATGTTGCCGGCCAGATACGATCCCACAAGCATGACCAGCGTCAGAAATATTAAAATTAATGTCTCCTCCATTGTTTTTCTTTTTGTTCTCTGTTTGTTCGTAGCAAGTCCTTGTATTGGGACTGTTATCAGTTCAGCCGTTTCGTGTCTGATTCTCGTGGGACTGCCGCTCCGTCTCAATTTTACGCCATTGACGACAGGCGAATTAGGCGAATCAACAGAACGAGTCACAGCAAATAAAGTAGAAAATAACAAAATAAAACCAAACGACCGAGTGCCCAGAGTGCGTCGACTTTTTCTTCCAATTGGGGCCCCGCTGTCCCGCTGACGGACTGGTTCACCTCGCTGTGCCTCGCTCCCCCGGGAACCGTGAGTATATGTGGATACGCGCGCTCCCGCAAAACGACCCGTGTCACCGCTTTTCAACAAATTCTCAGCGGAAATTTCCGAGCCGTGTGTGTGCTGTGATTACTATCACGACTTTCCCGACTTTCACTCAGTGTCACGAACCGTACACATTGCAGATTTTCGCAGCAACAAATAAGTGGAAAAGAGAAATGTCGCGCGACACGGCACCACAACACAACGAACGCAACAGCGCGATTGACAGATATTTTTCGGTGAGAAAGAGACGTGTGCGGTCTGTCAAATGTGACAGCAGTCGCGGGATAGACAAATGACGGACGGAATTTCACGGGGTGCAATCTCGCACAATGCTAATTTAGAGAATCCACCAACTAGCGCATTCCACGATCACAAACCACCTTTAAATTTCCCCCCTCCCGTGAAATTCACGGAACCCCGTGCCCACCACCACCATTTGTCAAACGACCACTGTCCATTTCGCACCAACTACCGAACATTTGACACAACCGCCATGCGTGTGTGTGTATGTGAACATATGGGGGCGTTAAAAGGTGGTTCGGGATGATAGGATATGTGTTAGTTGGTGGATTCCCTAAATTAGCTTTTAAACAAACGCGCGAAATTACTTGAATTTGAAATGTTTAAATACCTTCGGGTGGAATTAGGCAATTTCGGACTTTGCCGCCGGGAAATTCACGTAAAATCCGCTGCAGTGAAGTCCAAATCTCCTTATCTGAAACGTCGCGCTATATTCAAATGAGAAAAACACGAAAAAAACAAATGCACCTGGTTTTTTTTACATTTTTTTTTATAGAAGTTTTGTGTTTTTTTGTATTACAAAAATAAAAGAAAAAAGATAGAAAAAAGTATCATATTAGGCTACACGAATCGATTGAATAATTTGGAATATGGCTGAGCCGCAAACAACGAACAGGAACAGTGCCAAAAGCCATGGACCGACTGGATATTGGTTTTCCTTGGTCTTCTGCAAAAAGATAAAAAAAAGATAAGAAACACGCAAGGTAGAAAGGTGAATGAAAGCTTTTTGCGTGGTTTCGAGTAGTGCGAAAAATGTCGAGGGACGACTGTGTAAATCAAACGCCACGCGCCACGTCGTCTTCGCCGCCCCTTTGATCGTTGTTTTGCCAATAAATGGCGCGTGCACTAATCACCTGTAAGACCGGCTACCTGTTCTCACCCCCGTCCACGCGATGCAGTCCTTGATTTTGCCGTAAACATCGTATCTAACTGCGTAGTTAGTGAGATACGATGTTTACGGCACAACCGTGGACTGACTGGATCGCGTACCGCGGGCTGGCGGCACTGCGCTGTTATCACAAATGTGTCTGACCTTTTTTTTTGCGTTTAACGACGACACATAATGCAACACCGTGTGTTCCACCGCGGCAGACCCGGGGGCACGACGGACGGGATGGATGAATGAAAGTGCCACGCAAGCGGTGCGGCGGCGATCACAACACAACCAAAACACGTCTGGGACGTTCATTTATGATGAAAAGGAGCAAATTTTTGATTGTTGACGATGCGGCGAAGGATTTTGGGCGGGCCGGGGCTGCCACGAGACGCAAATCGGACTTTCACACTTTCTTGTTTACACACACACCCGCCGACCGCAACTTTCTCTCTACTTACCGACGATTTGGGCACATTGCCTCGCATCGTTACATATTTGCTGGCCTTCTCGTTGGCAATACGCATCCTTTGCTTTGGGGCCATGTTTGTGTTGTTGTTTTGCTGTGTAGCTCTCTTTTGCGTATAATCGGACTTCAAGGAATGTGTACACTTGTTGGATTCACCCGGGGGGAACGGCGGCGGGCCGAATATTTGATTGAAAAATTTGCACAAAAACAATTGACACTCAACACGACAAGCGTAGCAAATGGAAGAAAACAGAAAAATGAAAAAACAAGAGAGGTCTCTTCTCGACGGGGCGCGGGGAGGAAAGACAGGGAAGAGAAGGATCCTTGACACGACGGCACGCCACGAACGATCGAGATGGATGGCTTGGGCTCCCGGGGGTCTCGCTTCGGAGATGTGTTGAACGTGAATGAACGTCCAAATTAAAGTCATAAACTTTCACACACCAAAATCGCAAGTATGCCGTTGTATCTCGTGTGTAAATTTTATCGTGGCAAAATCGCTACGCGCCGCGTGTTCTCTCGCTCTGTCGCTCGCCTCTTCGTAAACGAAACACGCGTCTTTTCGTGCGGATGGAATGGAACGTGTATGTCAGGGAGCGGGCGAATATATATAAAACAAGAAAAATAGACGACTACGTCGACGACGACGACGATTAGAAACGCCACGATGACACAACGGGGCTGACACGTCGTCGTTTGTGCGGCGCTAGTGTGTGGAACGTATGTGATGGCGTTGTGCGCTGTCACATGAGATCGGGCTGCCCGATGTTGACACACACATCGGGGCATTTGAGGCCAGTACCGGATAAAGTTGCAAAAGTCTACCGCTTCTTATACGAATGTTACGCTATGACAACAACAAAATCGTCGTTCAACAATTTTTTAATCATTCGCTCGAATTTTTTTTTTTCAAATTACCCTTCCTGGCTCCATATTCCACATACGATCCACACATGTTCATCGGGAACCACGACTCACCCTGTAGCCCGAATTAGCTGTCAGTTGTTTGACAGTTGGACACGTCATTGCGACTCGGAAAACATCGCTGGTTTTTTGCAATAGTTTAACCGGGCGGATATCGTGAAATTAAAAATCTCCGTGCACTCTATTCGTGTCCGT
This sequence comes from Chloromyia formosa, assembly GCA_964017055.1. Classification (NCBI taxonomy): domain Eukaryota; kingdom Metazoa; phylum Arthropoda; class Insecta; order Diptera; family Stratiomyidae; genus Chloromyia; species Chloromyia formosa. The sequence goes on from OZ024819.1 coordinate 3,226,353, forward strand.
GGATAATTCCAGAGTATAGCCGTCCTCCAATCCACCGCGCGGTGTCCTTTTCCAATCGAAAATCGCCCGAAAATCCCCGCATCATGGACGACACAACCAACGGCACACTTTTCGACGCCCGCAATTTCTACTATATCGGCAATTTTATGAGTTGCATTAATACCGTACTGCCGGAACAAGCAACCGGTACGCCAGATCTTCTAGCCTACGCCTACTACTCCTACCTGGCGATCGATTCGGCTCGTCTAATCAACAGCGAAATTAAAGAGACCAATCCCACGGCGCTGATAGCGCTCCGCCACCTCTGCGAATACATGGAACGTCCGGACAAGCAGGAGGAAATCTTTCATCTGTTTCTGGATCGTGTGCAAGGCGGCGATGTGGGCGATACGAATATTTGGCTAATGACCGCTGCAATGGTGTTCTGTCGCGAAGGATTGTACGAGAATGCACTGAAGTAAGTCCCCGTCCCGGCGGCCCCCCGGCGCTGTATTCATTGATTTTCATGCATTTCCCCTTTCACACACAGAGCCCTTCACGGCAAAGACGACCTCGAATGTATGGCCATCACCATTTACTGTCTGCTGAAAATGAATCGTGTCGATCTGGCGCGTCCCGTACTCGCGAAAATGCAAGAGAAAAGTGACGATGCAACGCTGACACAACTCGCCCAGGCGTGGCTGGGCATTGTGACGGGCGGCGAACAGCTACAGGATGCCTATCATATTTTCCAAGAGTTTTGCGACAAATATTCCGCAACGCCGCTTCTGTTGAACGGACAGGCCGTGTGTCATATTGGGCAGGAGCGATACGAGGAGGCGGAGGACGTGCTCAAGGAGTCGTTGGCGAAAAAGCACAACGATTACGATACGCTGGTCAATTTGATCGTGCTGGCACATTTGACGGGGAAGAGTTCAGAGGTCATTGCACGCTATGTCGAACAATTGAAGCAGTTCTATCCGCAAAGTGGTTTTGTCACGGACTATACGAAGAAGGGAGAGGAATTCGATCGTCTGTGCATGCAGTATCAGGAGGCGAATAAGGTGCAGCCGGCGAACGTATGAGGGGAGGAGTATTAGAAACAGATATGCAGATTCCAATGTTATTATGTATGACCTAGAGTATAAAAATAAATATGTACATGAAAGAGCCATTTTTTCCATACTAAAGTTACTGGTTCCAGGAGGCTCAGTGTCACCATACACTGTCGAACCCGAGCACGAACCTGGTACAAATGTCCCCTGACACACACATACACTCGGTTCACTTGTATTAGGTTCGAGTTCGACAGTGTATGGTGACAGTTGACACCAACAAACCTCCGATGAGCTGAAAAGTGGGGCACGGCAGACGGAAGGAAAAACTCATTATTTTTTTCAAACGTTTTTAAATCTTTAATTCACATGTGTTTAATTCTTTTTCTTCATTCCAAACGCTTTCTTCGCATCCTTTTTTTTTGTTCGCAATTCAAATGAGGACGTGCCCAATTTCCATATTTTCCGCGCTATTTCAAATCAAAAGGAGGGCGCTCCGTTTATATTCTTTTTCTTCTATCTCAATTAAGGACGCGTTCATGTACTTTAATTTCGTTTGTCGGATATTTGGCGTGCAAAATTGCGTTTTATTTAAACTCGCGATTTATTAATTCAATCATACTAATTCAAAAGAAGTGGCGCGCACGGTAAACTCCACTCTCTTCCCTCCATCGAATTCATTCTCTACCTTTTTTTATCTAATCTCTAGATATAACGGTACTTATGATCTAATTATTTTAAATAAATTTTATTTAAACATCACATAACGGAGAGAGACAAGAGGATTTCAGTTTCTTGTTACTCTACATATTTACATATTTATTTCGTTTCCTTTAGCACACGAGTATTCACGCTCAGGCTGCCGAAAAACGTCGTGTGTAAACTCCTTACCGACAAATAACACACACGACGTTTATGACAAGAGTGAGCGTGAATACCCCCTACTCTCTATATGTATTTTTAATTAAATTTACATCGTATAAGGCAGATATGAATGTATTTTTCTACTATATATCGACGATCATAAAATTCAATTCGTCAAGACCAGATGGAGACAAAATAACATTAAAAAAAAAATGGAAGAAATTTCACAAATTAACGGTACATATTACGTGGTAATAAAAACATCACAACATATAAATGACAATAACCTAAACGTAAAACTTTAGGGGTGTGGATATATATCAGAGCCCACACAGGCGGCGCATATACCTTTCGTCCCGTCTCGTCTGTCTTTTGTCCTGTCTGGCCTGTCTCCTCCCTTTTAGCGCATGCTTCTTTGGCGTACTTCGTATTCTATTTCGTTTTTAAGTACTCTCTCTCAAAACACAACATTCTCATGACTAGCTATTATATAAAATAGTAATAATCTCTATACGGTTACAACAGTAAATTGACTCTCGACAATCAAAAAAAAAAAAAAAAAAAAGACGACAAAAACAAATAAATTAAACGCAAATGCTACTTGTTGGAGATCACATATGTACATTCAAATTGCGCTCCGTAACAAAACAGAAAATTAGACGAAACTAACAAAAACTAACGTAAGAATTAAGAGAAAAAAATAGCCGAGCCCTACCATGCAAGTCGATCCGAATCGAATTTCATTCGGAAATAGATGAAAAGGGATACCATGTAACAACTCGATGCTTCCTTTTCGAGTTACATATGATATACAATTTCCATCCATTCGAAAGCAACAACAATTCAATTTGAATCGAATTACATGATAGGGCCCCCTCTAAGAATCGCCGCCCCGCGTTTTAAAATTCATGCGTGGATTTTTTTTTGTAGATTAATAACATATTCGACCGCGTACTATTTCCTTTTTGTCTCACTTCTAGCAAGTAGAGACCGAGCGAACAGAGAAAAACGATTTATTCCGTTCGGTCAGTCCTTACCCTCCTGACAAACCGTCTAAATACTGATACTAATGCATAAGCAATGAACCAGAATACGAGGTAAAATCCAGCATAATTTAGCACTCCATATATATGCCACCAGCGATCAAACCGTAAATACACAAAAGGCACCAGACACCATCCCATGCCTACTAGTGTGTATATAACACGTACGATTAAGATGGCAATCTCAACGGGCAAGGACTCCACATAGCGTCCATACGGCCCCATGACCAGCGCAATGTAACAATCGCTGATCTGTAAGAACGAGGAGAAATGGAAATTAGTAAGTGTCGTGCGGGGGGGTCTAAATGCCAATATCAAATTTACCTGCTTCTCAAATGTGATCGTCATAAACTCCATCGCGAAGGACATGTAGTAGCCCGAATGAAAACCGTGCCACAAAGCCAGGAACAGTAAAGCAGCGCCATAACTCACATTCCTATTATTAAGGAATTTCAACCGCTTATAGATATTTTCAGCGACCCAATGGTTCGTGTTAACGTTAAAGGACAAAACGTAGTGGCCCAATTTGGTGGCCGATTCGAACATGCCCAGCCGAATGTTCGACAAGGCCGACCAGTCCTCCGTACCGTCATCGTTCACACGTACGAATGATATACCTGTCGAGAAAAATAAGAAACACATTACCAAATTGTAGTCCACATGTGTGTAGAGTACAAGACTTACCAAAAAGAATCGCCGCCCCTTCAGCCAACAGCCAGCACGAGACATACTTGTATAACGACACTTTTCCCCAAAATGCCAACAAAATCCACTGATGGCCCGTCGAATAGCCAGCAAATTCCTTGCTGAGAAGAACATCATCGGGTAGCAAGGCCGCACCTATCTGTCGCAGAGCCAAATAGATTATGCCCAACATTAAACGTTTACCGGCCGCGCGCCAACATCCGGTGTATTGTCGATACTCTTTTCGGATGTATGTCAAGTATCGGGCAAAGGTGAATTGTGGTCCGACCAGGCAGCACGCCGGGAAGTAGGTGAACGCCGCAATTTCCAATAGAGACAATTTCCTTGGTATGGCCGCTTGCGCTTGCTTCTTGGACAGATCGCCGTCCTCCTTCGTGCCGTCGCTCACATTAAAGCCGAGCCCAATCAGACGCAATACAAGCACACAATGTGGCATTGTCCAAATTATATCGTAGTCCTCGCTTTCCGTGAAATAGTAGGCCACCAGCAAGTAAGTCATGTGAAAGATGAAATTGACAATGACAAGATAGTTGGGCCGGGTGTACAGTAGGCGGATGAGGGCATAGGTCACGATAATAGCAATGCACGAATGATACGCATCCGTGCCATAGTTCCATACGATCAGAAGGAATCCGCTTAAGGCGAAATAGAGATGATTAATCGGCTCCCATTCAACACGGTATAGAATCGCACGATAGATCAGGGCTAGCGGGTAACCTGCAATGGATTAGAGAACTGTTAAATATCAATGATCATCTATCGGGCATTCAACACTACTCACCGGCTAAAATCGAGAACAATAGGCGAAGCGCTGCTTCCGGGGCGCCAAGGATGTCCGCCAGTGCGGTAACAGGTCCGACAATTTCGCCAATTGCCACTCTAGTCGCATTCATCATATCGAATTAGTATCGTACCACACTCCTTAAATGAACTCTCGAGCCGTTGCGACGACAAGGAGCGCGGAAAACACACAAACGACCTAAACGAAACGACAAAGATTGAAAACAAAAAACGTCAATTAAAGGTGTGCAAAAAATGCAATGAAAAGAACGTATAACAATCACTTCACATTTCGTGGGGGAGAAAACACGCCACCGCCGCATCATACCATTCAATTAGAGCCAATTACATCCAATGTTAGGGCAAACGAACATAAAAAAAGCCTCCAGAGTGTCAGAGGGGAACGGGGAAGGCGCTAACTCTAATTGGCTTCGTTACAATCCGCGGACGAGTGTCGACTTTCAAATGAAAGTGAAATCAACCATGTACACAAAACATCACTCGGAGCGCGCGAGATGTCTAAAGAAAACGCGAGAAACAAGGCTACGAGTGGACTTGACCCACCAACCAATATATCGAGGGCGCCTGGCGGTCTTATATCGACCCGCATACGCGCGTGAAAGTACGTCTAGCAATTCTTGGACACTTAAGGTCTCGCTCACAACACATAATCATGAGTGGCATTCGATTACCAACGAAGAAAACGATAACAAAGAAACGGCACCTTATAAACAGAGGGGGGAACCACTTAAAAACGCGGAAGCCATAACCTCAATCAATTCCCAAAAATATTAGACGTTCGAGCTTGACCTCATTCAAAAATTCCGCAAGAAAAAAATTTACGACCCCAAAACGTACCGCCGCACAATCTTCAACGAAAAATCACAAAAACAAAACCGTCAACTGCGTAACAAGTGCCCGTGCGTACACACAACGTATCGCGCGAGACGATAACGCATGCTCGATAAGAAATCTCGTCTCACGATTTAATTATTTTTTCGTTGTTTCAAAATCCAAACGCCCGACATCGAGAACAAACGACAACAAAATTCGCGGCCGCGCTACAACTTACACCACCCCCAATGAGGGGGCGCGACCGATGCGGACGCTGACAGGACCCGAAGCGACGCCGGTCAAGAAAAAAAGGCGCGCAATGGGGCCCCCCACGAAGCGGAGTCTCTTCACGTGTACTTTCCAATTGAGGGCCTCCTCCACCAGGAACTTTGCCTTTTCGCGGCTCTTTCTGCTCACAAGGGGGCGGGAGGGGGAAGGACTCAAGAAATCAGGAAAAAGGATGAAAACTACATACCTTCCGGCGTCGGGTCGCGCAAACACCTCTCAAAGGACGAAAAGAAGAAACAATGATCCGGGAATCACGGCGTTACAGCACAGGATTCCCGAAATCCTCAATGCTGCCGCAAGGACGAGGACGCACAAACTTCTCAGCAAAAGACAAACGGGAAAAACAAAATTTGGCGCGCGCGCAACTTCACGGACGGAGATCAAACACACAACAACTCGTAGCACACAGGACGACTGCTAGCGTCCGGCCGCGACTCGCGATATTTATACTTGCGCCACACGAGTCAGGCAATGCCTACTAAGTACCGTTCATCGGCTTTTTCAAACAGACGCGCACCACAGCTTCTTCTTGATTAACGGACACACGGACGCAATCACCGAATATGTTTGCCTGCATTTATTGCACAATTTTCGTGCATTTCCAGCCCGGTCGGCTCGTTACGCACCCGGACAATTGAACAGAGTGTGCGCTGACTTTGTGCAAATTGTCCCAAATGTTAAATACGCATCGTAGCGGCCATTTTTCCCCCCTTCCCAAAATTCGAATAAAATCGGGGTGATTGCCGAGCAGGCGAGCTGTCGGGCAGTGTTGTTGGTTAATCCAGATGGTCGTTTGGTGGCTCTTCTTCTAGATTAACGGACGCTGCACGCAATCGTGAATATGTGTGCGCGCACTTATTGCACAATTTTCATGCATTCCATTCGCGCACCATTCCGGCAATCGAACGAAACGTGCACCGGAATTATGAAAACGTACAAAAACCGATCGTAATCGCCATTTTTCCCCCCGTTTGGCGACAAACAAATGAACTGTCGATGCGTGTGATGCCGAAGCTGACGAGCTTCCGGGTAATGTTGGCGGTTGATTTGAATTTGAAATTTGAGGTCGTTTGGATGAAATTGTTGAATTGGAATTAAGCGGATTCGTGGAAATTGGGAAATAAATTGAGGAAGGCGGCGAAATATTAAAATAAATTCCCAATTAAGTCATTTATTTGGATTAGACGAAATTAGGCAATTGAAAACGCCACCACAGTACAGAAAATCACGTCCGGATTAAAGGTCGGTTGACACGTTCAAAGTACACTTTGACAATGTATATTGACAACCTACTTTGAGGTTACTTTGAACGTGTCAACCCCCTTCAAAGTTCTTTGAAGTCTCTAGCGTCCCATCAAAGCAAAGTAGGATGGTGCTCAACTTTCCATCAAAGAATTGGTTGTAAATCGACAAGTTCACAGAAAAAAAGTTGTTGGGGCGGCAAATAGTGAGTTGCTGGTGGTTTTTATTCCATTTACGGTGGTCTGAACAATGTGTTTTGGTATAAATTCCCTAGAAATGCTAAATCCAGCGTTTTTTGCAAGTGGCAAAGTGGTAATTCGCAATGATGGACATTCTTTCCAAGTCATACTTTGACAAAGTGTACTTTGAGCATGTCAACCAGCCTTTTTACTCGATATTCCAATTTTTACCCCAACTCTGTGCCTATTTCCTATCTGTTCAATATATATCTATGGTGCGAATGGAGTGTAATGTCGCATCGTAATGTCAGTTTGACAATTGGGCGTTATGTGTGTGTGTGTGTGCATTTCAGTGTTCCGGGTGGGGGCGAGTCCGCCGTCAGTCGACAAAAACTTCTAGAGCCAGGCGAGCAGCGAGTGCAAGAAAGCGCGCGCGTAAAAAACACACGAAGATCCAATTCGCGTGTAGTGTGGTGCGTGGCGCGAGCGTAGCAAATCATCCGAAAATCGTCCGTCTTCGTCGTTATCATTCCGTTTTCGCGACATGTACGCGAAAAAATGATAAAAACGCATCGCACAATGCAAGTGTACGACATTAGTTGCGTACAACAGACGCCGAACGCGACAACAGTCGGGCAAAGCGCTAGGGCTTGGCTGGCATAGAAAAAGAGCGGGCGCCCCCCTCCTTGCGCGATTGCGGCGCCGTTTGACAGACGACGGACGTCTGGTAAAGTTTTTTTGTATGCAAGATATTTCTTCTCCGTTTCGTCGTCCTGAAAGTCGTTGTTTACGCCGCGGAGCGTTATTCGTTGCGTTTCATTCCGTTTATCCATTTTTCGGTCTTTTTTCTGGGGCCCGCGGCTGCGGTTGTTGTGTGGAGTTTTTGTGGGTCCTTCCGAGGACTGTGGAGTCTCGTCGGATCTCGTGTGACTTTTACGGGACCCTTCCCGGGTTCAGTGGACATTGGAGGAGTCCCACCTGATATAGACTATAGTGTGTGTGACAACAAAAAGTGTCGGAGGAAGTTTCGGGAAAAATTAAAAGACACCGCGGGTGGGGGGGAAAAAAGGATATTGGAACGCGGGGCGTGTTTAAAGTGTGTTTTTGTCTGTTCTTTCGGGCGTTACGATGCGTTTGGATGATTGTCACTTGTCCGCGATCGAAGAAGAAACGTTTTTTAGTGCACTATTCGCAGATTGTCATTCACTAAAGCGTGATCCTTACAATTTTATCCGTCCTGGGACCTGTTACGAGTGTCGATTGTTATCATCGTGGAGTGTACATTGTACGTGTGAGTGTGAGTGCCCCCCTGATCGTTTCTTTGATTTATTTATTCTGATTTTTGTTGCAATCCCCGTATATAGCATAACGACAAGGCCAATTGCACACCGCCCCGAATTCATGATAGTGAGACACCACGCCTACGTATAAACAGACAACAATCGTCAGACAAACTGGCCACCACGAGTGCCCCCGCCATCGACAGCAGCAGCAGCAGGAGCACCAGCCAAAGGCAGACGGCAAGCATCATCCTCATTACAGCTAGCGATAGAGGAGCCCAGGACACGAATGTCACCAATGATTTACACCCTCTACGGCTTTGCAATATTTTTCTTCATATTCTGGTGCGGTAAATGGCTCGTGCATTTACTGGCCATCAGCTATGGGTATGAGTAATACAATTCACGGTTAAGCTCCCATCGATATGTTGTTTGTGTATTCCCCCTGTCCGGTGTTATCTTCCGCGCGCGTGAGTCATGGTGTTATGGTGCTCATTGTGATAACACACAAAAGTGTCATCCTTGCGCTTGAGAGTGGCTTATGTGTTGAATCGATGCATCATACAACGACGCGGATGGTTTTTAACATGATTGATGATGAACTGGTCATTTAATTCCCGGTAAAAAATGGAAATTTGCACCAGCTATGTTTTACTATCGCGATCTTTTGAATCCAACGAACGTCAGTCGGTTGTCCTGTTCGCGAGACAGTCCTGCAGTCATGCTTTAGCCGAGGAATTAAAGATATCAACACGCACACCTTACGTAACCCGCTATATCAATGATTTTTCCCTCCACACGATCGTAAATGACGACGCGGCAATCTCTTTACATTTTTTTCATGTAAATGCTTCTGCCAACAATCGGGTAACAATTGTTTTCAATGGCATTATTCTAAATCGCACCGTAAAGTGCCTCTTAAACGTTCCACAAGGTCAACTATTTGTTTATTTTGTCATTACACGAGTTGTAGAGGCGATTTGTTATCACCTAGCCGGCACCACTGCATTCTTCTGTCGATATCTCTTCCATTTTATGGCGACCTGAAATTATGCCATCATAGATTTCGTAATAAATTGATGCCGGGCGATGATTATTTATCGGGAGATGGTGATGGTGTCGTAAACGGATTGATTAATCATTAAACGCGGAGCCGCGATAAGAGATAAGACCTCCGCCCTCCTACTCCTCCTCTGACCCGAGTTACACATTGATATTTTACAATTTACACATTTTATCTCTCTTTTTTTCTTTCGCAGGAAATATAAATTGCATAAAAAGGTGTCAAGTGCACCGCGCGAAACTCCACTACCAGGCGTTTCCATATTAAAACCACTAATGGGCACCGATCCCAATCTAGCACTTAATTTAGAAACATTTTTTACCATGAACTACGTAGAGGTGAGTCCTTTTCGTTCTTTCCTTTTTTATTGCTGCTTCAATTTCATGTCATTTCAGTATGAGCTATTGTTTTGTATCGAGGAGTCAACGGATCCGGCCGTCGAAGTCGTACAGAATTTATTAAATAAATATCCACATATCGATGCACGCTTATTTTTGGGCGCCTCCAATGTCGGAGTGAATCCAAAAATTAACAATATGTATCCGGGCTATCAGGCAGCTAAATATGATTTTATTATGATATCGGACAGTGGCATCCGAATGAAGGAGGATACATTGTTGGATATGATGGATCATATGGGTGATAATGTGGCGCTGGTACATCAAATGCCCTTTACATGTGATAGAGACGGTTTTGCTGCAACATTTGAAAAGGTTAGTTGACACGTTTAATTGCTTTCAATTTGTCTCCTCTCTCTCATACCCGCTTGTGTACTTTTCTAATTTCAGATATTTTTCGGCACCGTACAGTCTCGTATTTATCTAAGTGCCGACTTTTTAGGAGTCAATTGTCACACGGGCATGTCCTGTCTGATACGTAAATCCGTGCTGGATGATTTGGGCGGCATTGGGGCTTTCGGTTGCTATCTGGCCGAGGACTTTTTCATAGCCAAAGCCCTCACCGAGCAAGGTTGGAAGATGCGTATATGCAGTCATCCGGCCTTGCAAAACTCGGGCTATTGCGATATTGGGTCGTTTCAGGCGCGCCTAACACGTTGGGCGAAATTACGCGTGGCCATGGTGCCGACCATGATACTGCTGGAGCCGTTGGCCGAATGTATGGTCGTCGGGGCGTTTGCATCGTGGTCCGTTTCATTTCTGTTCGGCTGGGACTCTCTAGTCTTTTATCTGATACACATACTGATGTGGTTCCTATCCGATTGGATACTTTTGTCAATAGTTCAAGTGAGTAGAATGATTCATATGTGATTCTAGTGTATTTCCTAAATTTCTGCTTCTATTTCTCTTCCAGAACGGTTCATTGCCATTCAACAAATTCGAATTTGTTGTTGGCTGGCTGTTCCGCGAAATCAGTGGACCATATTTATTTTTACACGCCCTCTGGAATCCGGCAATACGATGGCGAACACGCGTCTATAAGCTGCAATGGGGCGGCGTTGCATACGAGCTGTCCGGCACGAAATCCGGTTCATTATCATCAGCGACGGCAGCAGCAGCAGGAGCAACGTCAGTTTCATTACAACTGTCGTTGCCGTCATCAATACCGTCAGCGCAACAGCCCCTGTGCAAGGAAAAGTCGTAGCAAAGAGTCAAGTTCGTAGTTTAAGAGAGTGAGAGACGCGCGCGCAGCAGATTCACATTCATCATTGTTGTTTTTTTTTCCATTGTTTCTACTTTTAAGAGAAAGTCCATCATATCATTCGTATCGTGTGACTGGAAATTCATTCATTGTTAGAGCCGTTTTTTTTTTCTTTCTATTTTTGTAGAAATGATAGGGAACAAAGTATTTTGCAGAGCAAACGAACAAAAAAGAAACAGAAAAAAATACCGGGACAAGAAAAAACGGACAAAGCGCATCCTTGCATGAAATTTTAAACTTGAATTTGTCAATTTTTCACCAAATTTGCCAGTTTTTCTTTCCCCCCGGTTTTAGTTTTATAAACATTCTCGGGCACGTCAACTTCCCGTTTGTTTTTTCGTTGTTCGATACTGCGGAAAGAAGCAAAATAATTATATTCAAAAAAAAAAAAAAAATAGCAGAAAAAAGTACAGAGAGATCATTGAAATATGTGTTATCAAATTTGTAAAACGTAAGACAAAAGTATTTATTAAAACACGACGAAAAAAAAAATGAAAAAGAAAAAATCTTAATCTTTTGAGAGAGGACAAACAATGCGACATGGAAGGAGCATAATAATAGTGTCTAAGGCATTCCGACTTTATATATAAATATATATATATATATAATTTATGTAGTGTTATGTATGAAATGTCTCAAACAACCAACCGACATGAACAGCACTGAGTTTTGTTTGTTTTGCCGCGTTTTTTTCGTAGTCCTAATCATCGGCTCCGGTGATATGCGCTTAATTCCACTTAATTCTCTTCAATTGTGACGTTTGTCCTGCAATTTCCGGCGCTACATACTTAAAAAATTGATTTTAGTTATTCTCACCGGCAGTTTTCGCTGAACTAACGTTAAAATCATCCTTAAAATATGAAAAAAATAAAAGAACGTTCGGTATTTTCGAAAATTTCGTGAAAATACGTATTTTTCCTTCTGTTTCGTCGTTCGTCTGTCATCTTTCTATCGCTCTTCCTCTCCGCACTCGCCTCTCTCTGACTCTTTTCCACTATGCCATTTTAATTTGTATTTAAAAAAAGAAGACAATTTTTGACGACACTGTCCTTGATTGAAAACGAAAAAAAAACAAGAAAAATCCCAATTTGATGATGTCATTCGTCGTCATCGTTATGTAACTCTCCCCTTTTTATTAAAAAAAAAATCATTTTAGTTAATATTCAAAAATTTCTGACGGCACTGTCCTTGGTTGCCAATAAAGAAAAACAGAAGAAAATCCCAATTTGATGATGTCATTCGCTGTCGTCATCGTTGTGTCGCTCTTCCCCCCTCTAACTTCTCTTTCCTTTCGCGAAAAAAATTATAAAGTAAATATTCAAAAATAAATTTCTGACGACACTGTCCTTGACTACCATCAAAACAAGAAAAAATCGCCGACAATTCAAACGAAATAACGATGACATCATTCGCTGTCGTAAATATTCGCCGCAGATCGTACCGGCGGCGAAGGGAGTGGTTCGCGTTGTCGCCGGCTTGTCAACAGTGCACGATTCACACGATCCACATAATGGCCGCGCTCGTTATTTTTGTATCCCCCATTCTAGACGCAGTCTGCAACTTGTATCTTCCACATAAAGCATACGGTGCACGCACATGCCGAACGTATCAGTCGTCGCATCTTCCCCACCTTCCACACATGCTGTTGACCGGCTGCTCGCTCAGTACACACCAAGCCGAAAGTGCCGGTCGTCGTTTTTGTGTCTTTTTGTTCCCCCGAATTTTTTCTGTAAATAGACCGCCGCCAGTGAGCGAGCTTTTAGTTGATCGCGGCGGTTGTTTCGTCTATCATAAGCGGTTGACAGCTGGGGATAATTTTTTCTTGTTTGGATCCCCACAATTCTGACGGCAAACGTCGACCTGTCACTTTCCACACGTACTGTACACTGTGCTAGACACATTCCACACATTCCACACACACACTCGCCGCGACAGTTGTGGCAACATTTCAAATCCGAACGGCGCGGCGACCAGTGTTCAGTTGGCGTCGGTATATCGAAACGAGTGGAGGTCTTTCCGTGTATTGACCCAGGACACAGCACAAACCCAATTCTTGCTCGCGTCGCGACTTGATTTGCATTTAAGTCGATTCTTTCGATAGTTTACAACGCGATCGCGAATAATTTTTAACTCGAAAAGTGTCGGTCAAGTGCCCGCCGAGTGTAAAGTGGAAATTTTTGACATATTGTGTGTGCGCGCGCATTTAACCGTGTGTGTCAGTGTCTCGCGTGTGTTTCATCCCCGGGTCCACCGTCGTCGCCTGTGTGCGTATAACAACAAATCGGCGGCTTTTTTCCTTTCGTTTTATCCGCCCGCGCGCGCTATCGAAGACTTGTGCGTAAAATTCCGCGTTAAAATCGGCACCTGCTGAAATCCGGGGCGCGGTAGAAATGGCCACAAAAGGCAGAAAATTGGGTACGCCGGTTGGCGGTGTATCGGCGTCGGGCTCCGGTGGTGGCGCGTCCGCACAATCCGGCAGCACCTCCACCCCCATGTCAAATTTGCGTCCAAGCAGTCCGCTCAGTCCGACGCGTCACAGTCGCCTGGCCGAAAAGGCCGAGCTGCAATCCTTGAACGATCGTCTCGCGTGCTATATTGATCGCGTGCGGAATTTGGAAACGGAAAATTCGCGGCTCACGCTCGAAGTGCAAACGACCCGGGAGACGGTGACCCGGGAAGTGTCCAACATCAAATCCATGTACGAGCATGAGTTGAGTGATGCACGAAAGTTATTGGACGAGACGGCCCGCGAAAAGGCCAAGCTGGAGATTGACACGAAACGTTTGTGGGAGGAGAATGACGAGCTGAAGGCAAGGTAGGTGCCCAGTTTTCATTATCCTTTGGGTTTAAGGGAGGCCCCCCTTAATATTGTTGTTTTGGAGAGTTGAGGCTCTGTGCTGTCAACAGAATTTTTGAATTTTTGGTAGGGGTCCCGCACAGCGAGGCTATTTGGGGAGAACACTTTTTAATTTACAATCTAGGGAGACACGCACCACCAGACAACAACTCCCTCCAAGGATGAGGTTGAGGCAAGGTAGGTGGAGTTTTTCATTACGTAGAAGGGGGGGCTTCTTAATTTCTATTGTCGGAGAGCCGCACAATCCAGGTTCTGTCCTGGTTTCATGGCTGTATGCGAACATGTTCGCCAATTTTTTTTTCAGGAGACTCGCACAGCCCAGGTTCTGTCCTGCTTTCTGGCTGTGCATAATTAAAACCCCTTAACTACCTCTTGGACACTTGCACAGCCCTCTTGGCTGTGCATAATTTCCTCTAAGAGACTCTCATTCAGCCCCAGGCCCCCAGCGCGTAGCCAAAACCACCTAATTACGTCTAGGAGACTCGTGCACCGCCCAGGCTCCATTCCCTACGAGTATATCCTGGTGCGATTAAACAAAACCGCCCCCCAACTTTTCTTCATCTGTCCCCCAAATTTTTCCATGCACTGTCCTTCTCATGTGTGTGTATGCGTGCGTGCGCTTCTCATTACTCATTCCCGTGCGGCGGCTGCTGTTGCCGGCTAATCGCCGGAGACTCCATTTCATATGCAAGCGAAAAAATTGTCGCCCGCAGAATTCCGAGATCGCGTCATCGACGCCGTTAAACACGAGTTGGCGCGCAGCGCGCTCCCTCGTTTTAAATATTTTTATTTATTTCGGCGTGCGTGTTTATTACAACAGCCGGCGTAGAGAGAATGTGCACTGATCCATCGCCCGCGCCAGAATAAATTTCTTTTTTTAGATCTTAAGATGCGTGCGCGCGCACGCACACACGACGAATTAACACCCCCAGGTCCCTTGCTCCGTTTGACTGAGTCTTGATCATGCGGTGCTCTAAGGCTCGCCACACACAATCGAGCACAACCATGACCCAACCACCATGGCGAACCATGTCAATTTCTCCCCATTTCCCCATACCATTTTATGAAATTGACGTGGTTTGGTCGTGTCTTGCGCGCTCTCGATCGTCTGTTTGCGCCCTCTCGATCGTGTGTTTGCGCCCTCTCGATCGTGTGTTTTTGCGCGCTCTCGATCGTCTGTTTGCGCGCTCTCGATCGTCTGTTTGCGCGCTCTCGATCGTCTGTTTGCGCGCTGTCGATCATCTGTTTGTGCGCTGTCGATCATCTGTTTGCGCGCTCTCGATCGTCTGTTTGCGCCCTCTCGATCGTGTGTTTTTGCGCGCTCTCGATCGTCTGTTTGCGCGCTCTCGATCGTCTGTTTGCGCGCTCTCGATCGTCTGTTTGCGCGCTCTCGATCGTCTGTCTGCGCGCTCTCGATCGTCTGTCTGCGCGCTCTCGATCGTCTGTCTGCGCGCTCTCGATCGTCTGTCTGCGCGCTGTCGATCGTCTGTTTGCGCGCTCTCGATCGTGTGTGTGTGGCCGGCTTAAGATGTTTAATTTGACATGGCCCCTGATATTCCCCCTCACCCTTCTCCTTTGCTCAGTGTGGGTTTTGGTTGACGTTTTGTTGGAATGGAGGGGGGGGGGGGGGCGTTCTTCTTTATTTACGGAGCGTTAAATTTACTCAGGGAGTGTCAAAACTAGATCAAGGAACATCAGATTTGCTCAGGGAGCGTTCAATTGGTTCAGGGAGTCAGGGATCGTCAAACATGATCACGGCAGTGCCACTTGGACGTCTACTCGCGAAAGGAAGGCGCTCTCAATTCATAGGAGTGTCAAAATTGGCTCGGGGAGCGTTAAAACTTACTCAGAGAGCACTTTTAACTCAGGAAGCGTCAAAATTTACTCACGGAGCGGTAAATTGGCTCGGGGAGCATCAAAACATTAATCAATGAGCATCAGGGAGCGTCCAATTGGCTCAGGGAATCAGGGATCGTCAAACATGATCACCGCAGTGCCACTTGGACGTCTAATCGCGAAAGGAAGGCGCTCAACTTATAGGAGTGCCAAAATTGGCACTTACTCAGAGAGCAATTAATTGGCTCAGGAAGCGTTTTTCGCCTTTGGTTTTTTTTTCGCGTCGAAATTTTGCTCACAAATCGTTAAATTGCTCAGGGTGCATGAGATTTACTCTGGAAGCGTCAAAAATTGCTCGGGGACCAAAAAAACTGGCGCAGGAAGCGTAAAACTCACTCAGGGCGCGTTTAAATTGCCTCAATGAGCATCAAAAATGGCTCCGGAGCGTCAAATTTGCTCAGGAAGCGTTCAATTGGCTCTGCGTAAAATTTGTTCCGCGAACGTCACGTTGGAAGCGTCAAAAACTGCTCGGGGACTAATAAACTTGCTCAGGAAGCGTAAAACTCACTCAGGGAGCGTTTAAAAATGGCTCAATGAGCCTCAAAAATGGCTCAGGAAGTGTTCAATTGGCTCAGGGGGTAAAACTTGTTCAGCGAGCGTCATGTTTGCTCAGAGAATTTCAAATTTTTGCTTCCGAAGCATCAGATTTGCCCATGAAGCGTCAGAAATTACTCAGAGACCAAAAAACTTGCTCAGGGAGCGTAAAACTCGCTCAGGGAGCGTTTAAATTGGCTCAGTGAGCCTCAAAAATGTCTTAGGAGCGTCCAATTTCATCAGGAAGCGTTCAATTGGCTCAGGGGGTAAAACTTGCTCAGCGAACGTCACGTTTGCTCAGAGAATTTCAAATGTTAGCTCACGAAGCTTCAGATTTGCCCAGGAAGCGTCAAAAAATGCTGAGGGACCAAAAAACTTGCTCTGGAAGTGTAAAAATCATTCAGGGAGCGTTTAAAAATGGCTCAGTGAGCCTCAAAAATGTCCCAAAGTGTCAAATTTGCTCAGGAAGCCTTCAATTGGGTCAAGGGACAAAACTTGTTCAGCGAACGTCAAATGTCTGCTCCTGAAGCATGAGATTTGCCCAGGAAGCGTCAAAAATTGATCAGCGACCAAAAAACTTGCTCAGGAACCAATAAACTTGTTCAGGGAGTGTAAAACTCATTCAGGGACCGTTTAAATTGGCTCAGTGACCCTCAGAAATGTCTCAGGAGCGTCAAATTTGCTCGGGAAGCGTTCAATTGGCGCAGGGGGTCAAAACTTGTTTAGCAAGCGCGACACTTTAGCTCAGAGAAATTCAAATATTTGCTCAGGAAGCGTCCAAACGACAAAACAGACACGGCGTGAGACGACCACACGATACTGCTGCACTCATCGTCATCCCCTGCGTTTTCATAAAAGACTCGAAGAAAAAATAGAAGAGGGGGACACTCGATTGTCTCGGTTGTCTCACCGCAATTGAGTCGCTTTTCGACGCACCCATCACCATCTTGCGATTGTGTGGTGCAACAGAAATGAATAAAAATTGTTTGATCGAAGGGTGTGAGTCACCCCGGTGCTAACTGATGGCTTCTTCCTTTTGTACCCGCAACTTGGGACGACGGGCGGGGAATGCTTCAAAGCTATCATTAAAGTCATTATTAATCAATTGTGAAGGGTCAATGTACCCGAACGTGTGTCGTTTCGCGTCCTGTTGCTGCTGGTGGTATTGTTGCTGTTGGTTGGTCACCTCGGATCCTTTGTATTTTGGTTTCCTTGAGAGGCATTTTTCCTGGGAAATTTCTACGAAATTGGGAAACCGAGGGGATTTGGCGAGGGCGTCACGGCCCTTTAGTCCTATGAAAAACAAAAAAGTGTTGATGGGCCGAACAAAACTGGTTAAGAGGCGAAAAGACGGTTGGTGGAACAAGGCAACAGAACTTGAAAAAAAGCTTCTTAGGAAAATCCGAAGATTCCATTTAAAACCGTTTTTTTTATTCTTTTGGGACAGTTTTTATTCTTTGGGGAGCGTTTTTATTCCTTTGGGATCGTTTTTTTTTATACCTTTGGGACCGTTGTTATTCTTTAGGGAGCGTTTTTATTCTTTTGGGAGCGTTTTTATTCCTTCGGGACCGTTTTTATTCCTTCGGGACCGTTTTTATTCCGTTGGGACTGTTTTTATTCCGTTGGGACCGTTTTTATTCCGTTGGGACCGTTTTTATACTTTTAGGACCGTTTTTATTCCTTTGGCACCGTTTTTCTATTTTTGGGACCGTTTTTATTCCTTTGGTACCGTTTTTTTTATCCCTTTGGACCGTTTTTTATTCCTTAGTTTTTATTCCTTTAGGACGGTTTTCAATTTTTTTGGGACCGTTATTATTCTTTTGGGGCCGTTTTTATTCTTTTGGGACAGTTTTTTACTTTTGGAAATCGATTTTTACTCTCGGTAATCGTTTTTTTTATATCCTTGGTAGAACTATGCCCCTTTTGTCCTCAACTGTTCTCCACTGCCCAGTCCCCCCCCCCCTGTTCCTCATCTCCCTCTTGTATTCCTCCGCCCCTCTTGTCTTCCTCCGCCCCTCTTGTCTTTCTCCGCCCCTCTTGTCTTCCTCCGCCCCTCTTGTCTTCCTCCGCCCCTCTTGTCTTCCTCTGCCCCTCTTGCCCTCCTCTGTCCCTCTTGCCCTCCTCTGTCCCTCTTGTCTTCCTCTGCCCCTCTTGTCTTCCTCCGCCCCTCTTGCCCTCCTCTGTCCCTCTTGCCCTCCTCTGTCCCTCTTGCTCTCCTCTGTCCCTCTTGCCTTCCTCTGTCCCTCTTGCTCTCCTCTGTCCCTCTTGCCCTCCTCTGTCCCTCTTGCTCTCCTCTGTCCCTCTTGCTCTCCTCTGTCCCTCTTGCTCTCCTCTGTCCCTCTTGCCCTCCTCTGTCCCTCTTGCCCTCCTCTGTCCCTCTTGCCCTCCTCTGTCCCTCTTGCCCTCCTCTGTCCCTCTTGCCCTCCTCTGTCCCTCTTGCCCTCCTCTGTCCCTCTTGCCCTCCTCTGTCCCTCTTGCTCTCCTCTGTCCCTCTTGCTCTCCTCCGTCCCTCTTGCTCTCCTCTGTCCCTCTTGCCTTCCTCGGTCCCTCTTGCCTTCCTCGGTCCCTCTTGTCCTTTTGGGAATCGTTTCTTATTCTTGGTGAACCGTGTCCCCCTTTTTCCTCCACTTTGTGCTCCTGTCCCTCTTGTCTTCCTCTCTGTCCCCCTTGTCTCCTCGTCCTCCCCGTCTGCCAAAGCAAAGACAAACGGGCAACAGTTGTGTGTGTGTGTGGCAGAACCCTCGAAAAAGTAGGACACCGATTTTTCCACTTTATTTGACAATGGACACATTTAACAAATTTGTTTGCTCTCGATCCATTCGGAAACCACTTAGCGGTGCGACCACATCAATCATCATCTTGTTCCCATTTTCATTTTGGGGGGACAATTGCCCTACAAACTCAGCTCTCTCGTAGAGAGTGTGTAGCGGCGTTTCGCCTCACAGAAGCAAACAGCAGCAGCACACGAAAAAAAAAACAGTCAGAACACATCCATCCAATTCGTTTCTATTTTTTTCGGGGGGAAACCTTGAAACTTTATGCTCTGCACACTTCCATCGTTACCGTGTGCTGCTTTTTATGTTGACCGATGATGTCATGCTCCACTGTCGCGCTGCTGTTGTCATCATCTTGTGTCTACACCACATACCAAACCTAATGCTGGGGTTTTATTTGTTATCATGGGCCCCGCGGCGCGGGGCGCACTCTCCATATCGCCGGTCGTCGTTGTCGTCATCGCAGGCCTAATAAAAAAAAAAAATTTCCCGCCATCATACAGTACGACGATGACAACAACAACAACGACAAGTTTCGTGTGTAATTCTAATTACCGAATTCAGTTCGTTTTTATGGCGTTGCTTTTTATATATGTTGTTTGCCTCGACAGTTAGCGTGCCCAACAACATTCAATGTGGTGGCCTTTGCGCCTAAGCATACCTAGATGTGCTCGTAGTATAGAAACGCGCCTTGAATCCAACTATACAAATAATGGCCAGCAAGACCTTCGTCGTCGTCCTCCTTCTCTCCGCCCTTCGAGCCCCCTATAGAATCTTAAAAAATCACTTAAACATAATTTCCTACATTACGCGGCCCACAGGTAAAGAGCCCGCCCCAAGATCATCTCAGTCAGTGTCAACGACGTTGTGTGGGAGAGATTTGGATCTGGATATCGGATTAAAGGGCGCAGCCAGCCAGCGACCATATGTTTGTCCAAAATTAGGAAATTGTATTTGTCTTTTTTTCAAGGTTCCGTGACTATGAGGCAGCGAGCGGGTAAAGATGTGGAACCGCCACTCTTCCTGGGCCTAAAAAAGTATTATAAGTCATCAGGACAAGGTAGTGCTTCTACTGCTATATTTTTGAGCCCCCCACCTGTTCCTGTATTCCTGAGCCCCAAATAAAAAATATTTATATTGCGGTAGGACCGGGGCAGCGCTTCTAAAATGCACTCAAAAGTCAGAGGAAGAACTCAAGAGTCAGATCAAGGACTCAAGATTCAGATCAAGGACTCAAGAGTCAGATTAACCACTCAAGAGTCAGATTAACCACTCAAGAGTCAGATTAAGTTCGGGCCCTGTAAACGGACTTGCAGAAGCCGTCCCGGCTAGCTCATCAGCGGTTTCGTTACCCGCAATACCAACATGTTCAGGGACCCAATCGATGGTGACTGTATTAGCAGTGCCAATTCTTTGCAAAGCTTCAAAGCAGTTCACAGAACCAGTTTCGATGAAAAGGAGAATTTGCTGAGCGCCTTGACGGCAGCTTGACTATATCAGTGAAGATTGCAGTCCTTCTGTCACGGTAGCCAGCTTCTAGACATAAGTTTTTGCACATATTGTACATCAATCGCGTGAACTTCAGCTTGGAAAACCGTGGTGTACACTTGTATTGTTAAGGACAAGGCAGCGCTCCTCGGAGCACCGCATAAATGCGTGGAAGGCGAGGTACGCGCATAGCGCGCGGTGAGCCTCTGGAAAAGATTACAATTTCGTGAAGATGTGTCCTTTTCCACTGGGTCACCACGACTGACTCTTGCATCCTTCCCCAGACTCTTGCTGAGTCCTTCCTCTGACTCTTGTTGAGTCCTTCCTCTTACTCTTGTTGAGTCCTTCCTCTGACTCTTGTTGAGTCCTTCCTCTGGCTCTTGTCGAGTCCTTGCTCTGACTCTTGTCGAGTCTTTCCTCTGATTTTTGCTGAGTCCTTGCTCTGACTCTTGTTGAGTCCTTCCTCTAACTCTTGTTGAGTAAGTCTTTCCTCTGACTTTTGTTGGTCCTTCATCTGACTCTTGTTGGTCCTTCATCTGACTCTTGTTGGTCCTTCATCTGACTCTTGTTGGTCCTTCATCTGACTCTTGTTGAGTCCTTCCTCTAGCTCTTGTCGAGTCCTTGCTCTGACTCTTGTTGAGTCCTTCCTCTAACTCTTGTTG
This sequence comes from Chloromyia formosa, assembly GCA_964017055.1. NCBI lineage: Eukaryota > Metazoa > Arthropoda > Insecta > Diptera > Stratiomyidae > Chloromyia > Chloromyia formosa. Next base: position 3,247,535 of record OZ024819.1, read on the forward strand.
AGTCCTTCCTCTAACTCTTGTTGAGTCCTTCCTCTAACTCTTGTTGAGTCCTTCCTCTAACTCTTGTTGAGTCCTTCCTCTGACTCTTGTTGAGTGAGTCCTTCCTCTGACTCCTCTTGAGTGAGTTCTTCCTCTGACTCTTGAGTCTTTCCTCTGGCTTCTGAGTCCTTGCTTTGACTCTCGAGCTCTTGCGCTTACTCTTGAGTCCTTTCTCTGACTCTTGAGTGTTTCCTCTGACTCTTCGAGTTGTCCTGAAAGGCAAAGTGTGCGCTGGGAGCCAATGGAGAAGGGTTAGAATCGGTAGTAGGTAGATAGGAACAGCAAAACATCTCTTCCTCTGACTCCTCTCGATACATCGTTGCATTCTTAACGCCACGCAATCCATTGAACACGATAAATTAGTTTTTGATTTATTTTTTAACTCAAATACGTCGTTGAGAAAGGCGAGTTGTGCGGTCAATGACTGTGCTTTCAACACCTGCTTTTCTTGTTCTTTCTGTCTTTTTTTTTTCATATTGTTGGCTTTCTCAACGTGTGTTTTGTGCGCGCTCCTTTATGGAATGGCTAATGCGCTATGACAACATGGCTCAACAATGTTGTCTGTGCTCTGTGTGAAGTTCTTGTTCATTGAGAATACACACACTGTGGATGGATTGGATGTGAAGTTGTGATGTAATCACAAAACCCGAATTATGTATGTATATGGTGGAAACCATTAAAATATACTCGAACCGGTTTTTTCTTTCGGGGTCCATAAATTTCCATGGATACGGCTGATGGGTTTCTTAACTTCTTGCGGCTCTCTTCTAGAAGAAGCTTTCCAGTCGCACGTTCAGATCTGAATCTGAAAATGATCATAAAACAGATTGCGAGCGACAAATGTTTCTCAAATTTAGTGTTTTACGATTCTCTGGAATTACTTTTGAACTTCTTTTCTTTTCGGGCCGGCTCGACAGACATGGAGCAGAGCACAGTTCGACCCTCAATCGTTAATGATTTGGAGTCCAGTAGATTGTCGTGGGCATGGAGGGGAGGGGGGGTCTGTTACCGGAATCTTTTTTTTCTTCCAACAAAAACACAAGCCATCACACGTTTACGTAATCGCCCAGAATAGTTTTGTGTGGCATGGAATAAAAAAAAAAGTTCTTCGATTTCTGTTTATGCTTGGCGCGCGCTTTTTGATGATTCCATTGAAAAATGAGTGTGCGTGTGGAGTACAAATAAGGACAAGGACAACAGTCAGTAGGGATGAGTAAAAACCTTTCATTGGGTAATCGGTTAGTAGTTTAGTAGCGCCTCATGCCAGCAGGAGGAGGTTTGATTGATTGTGGGGCTCAAGCGGTAGTTAATTTGATTAGCACAAAGGATCCCGATGTCAGTGGACCTGATATGCCCGCACTCCTTCTGAGGAGGTTTCTATGTGAGGTTAATTCGGTTAGGACAATAGATCCGTTAGGCCTAGTGGACCTCTTATGCCCGCAGCCCTTCTCTCAATGTAATCTAACCTTAGGAGCGGTTTTGAAGGGTTTTTGGGGGGTTTTAGGGGAGATTTAGGAGTAGGTTCAAGGGATAGGAGATCTGGCTTTATTTTTTAGTTTATTTTTATCGACAGGGGATGGTGGGGTTCAAGGGGTGGTTAATTCGACTAGCACAAAAGATCCCGATGTCAGTGGTTTTGATATGGCCGCAGTCCTTCTGAGGAGGTTTCTATGGGAGGTTAATTCGGTCAGCACAATAGACCCGTTTGGCCTAGTGGACCTTTTATGCTCGCAGCCCTTCTCTCAATATAATCTAATCTTAGGAACGGTTTTGAAGGGGTTTTGGGGGGGTTTTAGAGGAGATTTAGGGGTAGGTTCAAGGGATGGGGGATCTGGCTTTTTTTTTATCGACAGGGGTGCGACGGTCAAGCTCCAAACGCCTCGCGTAGCCAAGCCAGGCTGAAAAAAGAGGTTTTAGTATAAACAATTTCCCAATGATCTCCTTCTCGGGCAATCTCATTCTACGAAAAAAAAAACAATTCGCACGCCTCCGCGGCGACCATGACCCAATCAATAATCATCGAACACGGCCGCGGCGCCTCAAACGTAGGCCAAATTGATCGTAGAATCTAACCAGAGGAAAAACCGGGCAAAAAAAATTAGAAGAGCACTAGGTAAAGGCCCAACGCCGCCCAACGGTGTTGGTTGTATAACTGACCTCTACCTACAGAGGTTTTTTCTTTTTCCTGTGCTGCTCCGAGTCTTAATTCGCCCCGTCATGCCCAATTCATTCATTCATTTGATTCATGCGATGACGACGAGTACACGGACGTACGCCGTGGTGGTTGTTCAAGATTGCGCCAAATGTACCCGCGCGCCGAGTACATTGATTGCGTGCAAGCACGTTGGTTTGAAATATTTTTTTTTTTTTTTTGCGCCAAGCCACACGGGGGAGCACAGGGCATTTTGTTGTAGCCAGCCGGCCTCATGGCGATCCGTAAAAACATGTGCACATGCAAAATGTGTACGCGGGGCGGAATAAAAGCGCGAACAAAATTGGCGCTACTTCGGGATCAACTGAGGATCTCGGGGGCCTGGGCACGACGACCTTGGGGGGTGGATTGTTTATTTGTTGTCTTTTTTGTTGAATTTTTTTCTAGATACTCACGGGGGGCGTAGAGTGTCTTCTTCGCCAAGGATTTAGGTTTGTTGAGCCGACATGGGAATCTGGAGCTTGGTTTGGATTTTTTGTCAATTTTCGGCCTGTTTTCCTGCCACTGGAATAAACTGTTATTTCTCAGCAAGTACGGCCTCTAGCGACAAGGTTAAGGCACCGTTGGAAAGGTAGCATTCGAAGCTATCAAGCGCTGAAACTCCGTCCAAATATCTTTAAAACTGTGGGCACGGGAGCGAGATGTTCGGGGCCGTACCAGTTATCGACCTGTTTTCCTGCCCATGAAATAAACCGTTATTTCTCGACAAGTACGGCCTCTTGCGGCAAGGTTACAAGATAACGTTAGAAAGGAAGCATCCGCTGCTATCACGCGGTGAAACCCCGTCCTGATATGTTGACGTTCGGGGCCGTGCCCACAGTTTTAAAGATATCTGGACGGGGTTTCAGCACGTGATAGCTGCGGATGCTACCTTTCTAAAGGTACCTAACCTTGCCGCTAGAGACCGTACTTACTGGTCCGGACCCCTTTTTTGACAACCACGGGCACAGAGTGTCTCTCTTTTTGCGAAGTTGAGTCGTTGGGTCCTTGACACTCACGGGCGCGAAGTGTCTCCCTCTCTGACGTTGCGCCCTTGTTTCCTTGACACCCACGAGCGCACAGTGTCTCCCTCTTCTCCGACGTTGAGTTGAGTTCCTGGGTGGGCCTCACAATGTCTCCCTCTCTTTAAGGATCAAGGATTAAAATCCTCTTTGCCTGTCCCTTTACATGTTTTTCTCTGAACACTGAAACATACTTTGACCCATCTCCTTCCCTTCATCTTCTCTCTCGTCACAGACTCGATAAGAAGCTCAAAGAGTTGACAATAGCCGAGAATTCCGCTCGTGTCTATGAGTCACGTTGCACCGAGCTCCAAGGAAAATACAACACGGCGCTGGCGGATCGCAAAAAGGCCCTGGACGATGCCAAGGAGCTGGAGAAGGAGAACGATCGTTTGCGCAAACAGTTGGAGGAGGCTCGCAAACATCTCGAGGACGAGACATTGGCCCGAGTGGATTTGGAGAATGCCATACAATCGTTGCGCGAAGAGCTGACGTTCAAGGATCAGATCCATTCGCAAGAGTTGAGCGAGACGCGTACACGTCGTCAGGTGGAAATAAGTGAAATCGATGGACGCCTATCCGAGCAGTATGAGGCGAAATTGCAGCAATCGTTACAGGAGTTGCGCGATCAATATGAGGCACAGATGCGAGCGAATCGCGATGAGATTGAACTACTCTACGAGAATAAAATGAAAAATTTGCAGAGTGCCGCACAGCGCAATAGTACGGCCGCGTCTAGTGCGTATGAAGAGTTGCGTACGACACGTACTCGTATCGATTCGCTGTCGTCGCGTATCAGCGAATTGGAGGCTCAAAATGGAGCCCTGAATGTAAGTTACACTCGCGTCTCTCACTCGCGGTGTGTGTGTGAGGGTTGACCAAAACGTTATTAATCTCGTTATTTTCTCTTCCCGTCTCGTTTCGCTTTTCTCTCCCTGTTTTTTTGTCTCCCCTTTCCTCTCGCTTTTCTCTCTCCCTGTTTTGTTTCCCCCCTCTCTCTGTCTTTTGTCCTGCAGTCCCGCATTCGCGACCTGGAGAAAATTCTGGATGCCGAACGGGCCCGTCACACGGAGGACGTGGCCTTGCTCGAGGCCGAATTGTCACGTTTGCGTGACGAGATGACCCAACAGCTACAGGAATACCAGGATCTGATGGACATTAAAGTCTCCCTCGATTTGGAATTGGCCGCCTACGATAAGATGCTCAAGGGCGAGGAGCATCGTCTCAACATTACGCCAAACGCCTCAATGGTCGTGACCAGTCAGCTAAGTCAATCGTTGCGCTCGCGTCAAACACCGGTTCGTCGTACACCCTCGCGTCCGGTTGCCGTCAAACGTAAACGTACCGTTGTCGAGGAGTCGGAGGATCGCAATTTGGCCGACTATTCGGTGACGTCGTCGGCCAAGGGTGACGTGGAAATTTTCGAGGTGGACCCGGAGGGACAGTATGTCAAGTTGCATAACAAGACAAACAAGGAGATCAATATTGGCGGATGGCAATTGATACGTACGGCCGGCACGAATGAGACGTCCTTTAAATTTCATCGTTCCGTGAAAATTGATGGATCGGGCTATATAACGGTGTGGTCATCGGATGCGGGCGTGACACACGAGCCGCCCACCAATATTGTGATGAAGTCACAAAAATGGTTTGTCGGTGACAATATGAAGACGATTCTGTTTAATAATGACGGTGAGGTAAGTTGTGTACAATAGGATCGCCCTCCCCTCCCCCCTCCCATTTCTGATGATTGTTAATACAATTTTTTCCCCGTTATATTTGTGTTTTGTGTAAATCATGCAGGAGGTTGCCGGATCGGAACGCCAAAAAATCAATGTTTCGAGCCATGCATCACGCCATCGAGAGTCGGGCGGCTACAGTGGCGGCGAGGATATCTATCATCAACAGGTACGAGCATCGAGCAGCAGCTCCACCGCCGGGGTAGGTCGTTTATTGCATATATAATTCCATTCATCAAAAAACATGTGCCGTTTTGGAAGTTTATTATTATCGGACATTTTCATAGCGGTGGGACGAGGGGGGTTCGAATAAAGTGACTATTTTAAGGTCCCTTTTAGATGGTCTTGATCATTTAAAGAGAGGTCCTTTATGCATAGTTTGGCGTCTTGAATTGTACGCGCCATTCAAATCTCTCTCTCTCTCCCGACATGTTGTCCGTTTTGTTGCTGATTTTTCTTTTGCATTGTTTTTTCTTCTCCGGTTATCTTACAATGTGTTTTTTTTCTCCTCTTTTTTTCGTTGTCTTTTTTGCCTCCCTGTGAAAAATACCACAACAACCAATCATCGAACCGACCAACCAACCATCCAACCAATCAACCCCCGAACCAAACAAATACAGCGCTCATTCTGGTTGTGGTGAAACAAAATAAAAAATAAACAAAAAAAAGCTCGAAAACAAATATTCAGTTTTTTGATACAACAAAATATAAAAATGATGAAAAAAATAACGCAAAACACAGAGTTCAAATTAATTTCGTATAAAACAAAACAAAAGAAAAAAATAATTTACCAAGAGATAGTGTGACAAACAATTTAACTTAAGGACATATGCTTCGTGTGTGCCGATAGAGAGTGGACAACTTTACTCTCTCGCAAAAGAGGGGCGGCTCGCCGCTTCACTTTCTCCTCGAAATCTTCCCCTTCGTTGTTCAACTAGCGTGTGTGTGCCTGCCATCTATGATTGTGATGATGAAGCCTTACAAGCCAGACGTGCGCTGCACTTGTTTTACACCACCAACAACTCTCTCTCCTCTCTTCATCGCTTCTTCCCGGTTGGGGTAATTGCTGATTGTGTCTTCCACACGCCGCGTTCTTCGTTCATCTCCACACACCCGCACACCTTCCCTGCTGCTGATGCTGCCCCAATTTTCCCCTTCGAATGTCGTCGCTTCAGCCCAAAAAGAGGACGTGCGCATGCGTGATGGACTTCTTCTCTTCTCATTGGTCCCCGCGGGGGGCCTTGCTTAACAACATACCGAGAGACAGCGGCGCGGGCCAGACATTCAATTGTGAACGTATGGAAAAAATTTAATTGCATATAATTTTTTTAGGTTTAGATTTGACTTATTTATTTTAACACAAAATAGAAAAAACCTAAATTTTGGAGAGCGCTTACTATGATATATGTATATGTTTTGCTACCATTCACTCACTTAGTCTGCCTGTCTGCCTGCCTGCCTTGTGTGTGCATATTTTTCTATCATTTTCTCCCTATCACTCGTCTGGATTCACACTCTTAGACACGCCTAACAACTTTCATTTATTCCTTTCTGCTTATCTTAACTTTTTTTAGTTTTGTTTTAACACGACTAGGAAAAGATGAACGGTCTTCTCTCTTTCCCCCTCTCTCTCTCAATTTTCTCCATTCACACACTCTTTCACACGCCTAAAAACTTGCCTTTTGTTCCTTCCAATTTTTTTTTGGTTTTGTAAGTTTTAACACACGACTAGGAAAAGAGGAGGGGGAATCTCTCTCTCTCTCTCTCTTTTCTTTCTACGCGAAATAACTTTGACAGCGCCATCTGTGGCGATTTAAACAAAATTTCAAAATTCTGCAATTGTGCGCGCCCAACGGGAGGAGAACAGCCGATTCTACGCATCGGAGCGACTCGTACATCAATAAAACGGCCAAGGGCTGTCAAAACCCTTCAATGCTAGTAGGCGTTGCTACTACAACAACAACAACAAAGTGGCACCCCTGCTAACCAAGCCATGATGAAGACATCAATGTGCTCATTATCCAGCCTTGGATGAAAGGCGGCATCATGCCCATTGTTCTAGCCGCGCGACTAAAGTCACTTATGTATTTTTCAAGCATATGATGAAACCATACATGACCTCTTACGAGTCCCTACATGAGTATCACTGACGGCCGTAGCTGATGAAATACTTGATGAGAATCACTGACGAATTCATCAGGCCGTAGCTAACAGTTGATGAGTATCATTGGCAAATTTATCAAATCGTAGCAGGTTAAATACTTGATGATTATCATTGACCGGTTCATTAAGCAGTAGCTGATGAAATGCTGGATGAGTATCATTGAGGAATGTTCTTGCTTCGGCACAACATATAGTATACTAAAATTGGAACGATACAGAAAAGATTAGGATCCCAAACGTTCTTCTGGATTGCTGATTCTAAACAGAAATAATCTTAGAACTGTCGTAGGAGCGTGGTAACTGGACATTGCCTAATGGGGGAGCATGCCAGGAGACTTTGTCTTCCATAGAATGGTTTTTGCAGGAGCTGTGGGGACGAGGAAGAGGAGGAAAGTACGTGTCATCTTCTGTGTACATGTTCGGCCCTGACAAGGTTTAGGAAAGACCTCTTTGGTTCCTACTTCTACATCGATCTGGATGACCTGAAAGAGGTAAATGTTGATCGGCTACATCGCTTCATTGTGAGCTCTCAGGCTGGTTTAACGAGTGAGTTGGTCTCAGTTGCTGAGTCCAGGCGTATCACAACGGACCCAGTGGTGGTCTAAGTGTGCTTAAGCAATACTTTTCATCTAACCTATCATTGAGGAATTCATCAAACTGTAGCCGAGGAAATAGTTGATGAACGTCATTGACGAGTTCTTCAGGCCATAGATGATGAGCATAATTGACCAATTCATCAAATGCTTGATAAAGTTCAAAGGAAATTCATCAGGAAAGTTACCACGGTAAAAAAAGTGCTTGTGGCAGAAATTGAATCCGCGACTTCACAAACATAAGATCAGCTCTCTACCCATTGAGCTACCATAGCTCCCTCTTCTTATTGAGCAAATATTAAAGCCCTAGATGAGTGCTTCGATGAAAAATGGGAAAAGTCATCAGCGAATTAGCTGATAAGTTTACGAACGACTCGCATCCAACATTTACGCAGCTACGGTCCCATGAATTCATCAATGATCTTCATCAAGTATTTCATCAGCTACGGTCTGATGAATTCGTCAATGACTTTCATCAAGTATTTCCGCAACTACGGTTCGATGAATTCGTCAGTGACTTTTATCAGCGAATTAGCTGATGCGCTTATCAACGATCAAGTATTTCACCAAGCGTCGACTTGTGAACGATGGTTTACCCGGGACATTGCAGCGTGCGCACTTGTTGTTTTCGCGCGCATATAATTGCTGCTTTTTTTGTTTGTTTGTAAAGTAATCACAACCAGTAAGAGAGGCGCCTGTGAATCCTCACACAATTGTTTCCTCAATGTTTTTTAGCGTCTCATATATTTTGTGCGTCTCATCTTTTTTATTTTATCGCTTCTCACCTTTTTTTGTTTCCATCTCATTGGGGTGGGGGAACACAGGAGGGGGTTCATTAAGAGTTGGGAATCTCCCGCTTTTTCCATTTGTACGTATAAGTGTTTGTTCACAGGGGTCGTCTCGTAATCGACTTGTAATCGACTCGTAATCGGCTCGTCTTCGATCTGAACTCCAATTCCCAAGCAAATGCATGGAGAAGATGCTCACACGGGTCGTCCATTGGTCGACACGTAAGCGAATCGATTTGCTTGGAAAATGGAGCTCGAATCGCAGACGAGCCGATTACGAGACGACGACCCGTATGAGCAAACACTAACACGTTTTGGCGTTTTTTTGTTTTGCTTCTCGTCGTTTTTTTTTGTTTTCGCTTCTCATCGTTGTTTTTTTTTTCGGGTCATTGGAAGCGGTCTTCGGCTTCGACCTCCACTCCCCTTCCTGAAAACTTTCACCAAAATAATTTTTGTTGAATGGAATTTTGCAAAGACGCTCCAAAGCTGCCTCGGATAGAGTTTCTATGATCCTACTCGTATATGCTTGGCCTAACACATTTTTTTTAATAATAATAATAATATTATTAAATTAAAAAAAAACTATTAATTGTTGTTATATAATAGTAATTATTATTATTACTACTATTGGGTGCTTTTTACTACTGAATGTATGCTTGTGTTCACTTTGATTATTTCCATCACTCACCTAGGGTTTACTGCTTTACCTAATTAACCTTATTTTAACCTAATTTAACGTAATTTACTCAATTAATCATAGTTTGGTGTAATTTATGTGCATGGTTTGTGTTCGCGTGATATTTATTAATCCTGTACAAATAGTGTTGTTGTTAGCTAGTGTTAGTGCTATGTTTCATTAGCAACGACGGACATAAAAGTGTCTTAAGGTGTGAGTTCCAAGGCCGCGCGACTGAGCGACTTGCGTTTGCGACTGTGAAAAAAAGCAAAACTGTCATAACGGAGCACTATTCGTGTGTATTTTAAAGTTTAGGGAATCGTCGAATGCCGGTTGTAGTTGTACGACTGTACTTTCACATAAAATACACACGAATAGTGGTCCGTTACGACAGTTTTGTTTTCACAGTCGCAAACGCAAGTCGCTCAGTCGCGCGGCCTTGGAACTCACACTTTTAGGGGGCGCGTGCGATTGAAAAATTCTCTCGGAATTCACGCTTTCGCTGCATTTATTTCGATTAATTTTTTTTCCCGAGCGCCTTCTGTACGCACTCTGTATGTACACGCGCGTTGTCTAATTGAAATTTTCGCTATTCAGTGTACATAAATATATTTTAATGTAAGTAAAAACACATAAAACAAATAGAAATCTAATTTTTCCCCTCGATTTCTTTTTTTTTCTATTTTTCTCCAATCGCAGGGGGAACCGCAAGGGTCAGAGAAATGTCGCATAATGTAACGTTGAAGCCGGGCGTCATCTTTTACATTTATCCAGTTAAAACCGTTTCTTTTAAAGGGAAATTTATCTAAGAATATAAATATATTAAAATATAGGAGGCAACGTGAAAAGCAAACTAACGGATTTGTTTTTCAAAAATCAGTTGAAAGTTAAAAATTAAAAATCTAACAAAACAAAGAAGAATTCTATTGTAACACGAAAGAAAAAAATAAATTTGCACTCGCTTACCCGCACAGCAAGCAATCGAAACAGTGGGAATTACAGAAAAGAAATTAATTTTGCATTAAAACAAGCAAAAGTATGTCACTCGAAAATATATTAGTTATATATTTCTATGTATAATAATATGAATAATATTTGTATGTATTATCTCGTACAATGTAAATGTAATTTTTACCGATATGAGAAACGGAAAGAGATCTATATTTCAAGCCCAAAAGGAGTACGAAAAAAACTTGAAAGGGAGGTTGCAGGGGAGGGGGGGGGGGGGACCTATTTTGAACATACACACTCAAGAAAAAAAAAGTCAAAATCAAAAATAAAAATAAACGAAGCAAAATGAACAAAGAGCTGAAACATTGTTTTTTTTCGTCATTCTCTTTAGCCACACAATAGCCAATTTCGTTCATATTAAATGTAAAAATCGCTCCACAGGACACAGGACACGTCCTTCGCGGATGCGATAGGGTGTATTAACTTTGTCATGAAGTTTGCAACGCACAGAAGGAAGCATCTCCGACATATTCTTGGTCAGTATGATAAGACGAGTTGATTAAGCTTTGTCCGTCTGGTTCTATGCAAACTAAACCCTCGGTTTTAAACCTATCGAGCTGAAATTTCGTACAAAGCCTTTACATTCAATGACCCTCAAGGGCTTTTTTTTTACATGCACCCCGAAAACTGCCGCGCGATTCCATAAATTTGTAAACCGTCGAGCGAGTGGGGAAAGAAGTCGAAAAAATAGAAAGAAGTCGAAAAACCACACCAAAAAACAGGTGGGAAAACAGGGCCCTGGTCGATAAATCCGTTAAAAATTCCATGAAATATTCTCTTTAACTTTTGTCTCATTAAACTATCGCGAGAGAGTGGCTGGGATGTCGGAAAAACCACACCAAAAAAATGTCAAAAAAAAAAAAACAAGCGGGGTAAAATGGGGGCCCTGGTGGATAAATTACAATATATTGTAAAAAAAAATCAGCAAAATTCGGCTCCGTAGTTATATGCTCCTAATTTTTGTCACATTAGCCTACATACGAGTATAATATATACGACACAGAACATTTAGGATATCATCTTCAAAAGAGAAATTTTTAAAATGTCCCTAGTTTAAGAGTTTTCCCAATCGTTTATATAAATTGAAGTCATTTATTTTTTTTTTACATGTTCTTTCCTTTGTTTTTTTTTGTTTTTCAATCAGAAGAGACACACACATCTCATTTTTTAATGTAAAGAAAAGAAATTGATAATTTTTATAAAATGTGTTCATATAAGAAGGTATATCTTTGTTGCAAAAAAAAAATAAAAGAAGAGAAAGAAATTTAAATAGAAAATATATATATATAATTACATTATACACCCGTTGTTTTCTTTGTTACTTTGACAGTGACAGAATTCCCGGAAAAAAAAACCCTTGCTTTCAGCCGCGATAAATCCGTGAATTTGAATTGCTTTTGGCGCGCAAACAGCTGTGAATCTTTTCCGTTACAGGTCAAATTTAGTGACATTTCCTAGCATAGACACAAACCAATTGGGGGAGAAGGGGCTCCGCAGAGACATATAGAAGGCGATGAAACCACCATCTACTGTTCACTAAATTCTGGACGTAATTCCACCACATACGAACTAGTAAAAACCGTACCCCCGGTAACGCGTACCACCCAAAATAGCTGTGCTAAATAGCCGTCCTGGCGTAACAACCATAGGATTTCCAAGAGATCCATGGCGCGGGGGCTACGATTTTCATGATTTAGGTAATATTACGTTTACACTATCCCCAGATTACCTCATCTGCGGCTTAATCTGGGTGTGGTGAGTTTAAAATTGTATGTATTTGACAGTTGCAGATTAAATATCAGCCGGCGCAGATGAAGTAATCTGGGTATAGTAGTGTAAACGTAATATAATGTTAAAGGATATACCAGATCGTAACAATAAGCCAGGCACGCATCCAACGACGGGGCATATGTGATCATGTGACAAATGACCATCGTCAAAACGAACGAACGACGAATAAATTTCAAAATAAGGGGATTCACGCTCAGTGTCGTAAAATGTCTGTCATCATGAGCATGAATCCCCCTAATATTTGAAGTGCCGGTAAAATGGTTTCGGAAACACCCGAGCATACCAACAATGCAGTGCAGTGGAAATTGTGAAGCGTCTGAACCCCGAAACATGTGGCTCAAAGACCTAAAACTATTTCCAGTCGCCAAAAAGTTCGGGGTCAACTGCAGTTTTATTTGCGGGCTAATTGAATCCTGCATTACCGTAGCCATCTTGACTACTCGGGGTGTGATCATCGAGAGCAATTCATTAAAATCGTCTGGTCGCAAACACATTTTGAACTCCTTCGGGTCTTCGTTCGAGAGTTCTTGCAGCAAGCATGATTACACTCCTAGCTCTGCCCGCCGATCCATTCAGTTGCGCATCCAAATACGCTTATATTACGTTTACACTATCCCCAGATTACTTCATCTGCGCCGGCTGATTTAATCTGGAACTGTCAAATACATACAATTTTAAACTCACCACACTCAGATTAAGCAGCAGATGAAGTAGTACGGGGATAGTGTAAACGTAATATAATATTACGTTTACGTTATATAGAGTGTACTATTGCAAAAACACAAAATGATAGAGCTGGTTTCGTCTCTACGCTGCGTAATTGTGAAATACGGTGTTGCTCGAAAGAATGCCAAAGTGCGAGTGAGTCCGCTTTCCGCTTCCGTCGTCGTCTTTTCATCGCCCGAAGCGCCTCTGTCGGCAAAACCCAAAGTGCTGCCACTGTCATGTGGTAACGCCACATCGTTTCCGGTGAAATGACATCTAGCGTCTATTTGAGAGAGACATCCCCCTAGCATGGGCACAAATCAATAAGGAAATGGAAAACAGATGCATTCGTTTCACACGGTCTTCTCAGATTCAGTTGCTCCCCATGAAACGTTTGAATTTGACCGTTGGATCAAAGACCAGTTGTCTTCTTCGATCCGCAACGGTCAAGTTCAAAGACCGTTTGTCTTCTTTGATCCACAACGGTCAAGTTGAGACGTTTTAGTATAGACACAAATCACATGGGAAATTGCAATGGGTGCATGCATATTCATGGGCTTGTGGCAACACTGTGGCAGTCATTGACATTTAATTCCGCGAGGGGCGCCACCTTCGACATCGAGAGAAGAAAGATATGATGATAATCAGCTTCTGGCTTGTCAAATATTCGAATGGGACGGAACCAGACGGAACAGTTAATTAGAACCCACGCTCAGTTTGTTATTTGTATTTGAGGGGAACATAATGGTTTTAGCCTTTTTAGGAGAATTCTCTCTATTAAATTAGGGAGAATTTTTTTAATTCCTTAATTTCCGGCATTTTTGCGTTAGGTAGTCTATTCCCGCTTTAGTTGGTAAGAACCTAGAACCCATTCGGGGGGGATTCGTCGGTCCTAAAGCGGAAATTTCCTGAGTTTTGTGAAAATTCTCCCTAATTTAATAGAGAGAATTCTCCGAAAAAGGCTAAAACCATTATGTTCCGGCATCCCTAAAATTACGTTTACACTATCCCCAGATTACTTCATCTGCAGCGTAATCTGGGTGTGGTGAGTTCAAAATTGTATGTATTTGACAGTCGCAGATTATCTCAGCTGGCGCAGATGAAGTAATCTGGGGATAGTGTAAACGTAATATAACAAGGAGCATCACTTGGAATTTCGAAACATTATGGATTTGGCATTAATTCGAGAGTTCTATTTCATTAGAGAGAATTTTCACAGAACTCAAGGAAATTCCCGGTTTAGGGATCTACACATTTCCTTGCGTGGGTTCTAGGTTCTTACCACTTAAAGCGGAAATGCCGCAATTACGGATTCGCTCTAAATGCAATAGGGAGACTTCTCCCATTAAGGCCAAATCCATAATGTTCCCATCCTGCCTTAAACAAAGTGCGCAATTAACTTTTAGTAGAGAAAGCGTTCCTTTTTCCTACATACATACATAGCTATCGGTCGTGCTCCAGTCGATACTCCTCTTGCCGCTCGAGCTATCATCTGGTGGCAAAGTAGGGCCGCTACAGCAGGAACCATAGGTCGCATACACGTCACTTCCGCCGAAACTGAGGCGACATCTACCGATTCAGTCAGAATAGGTTTGTGTCTTTGCTCTCGCTGTTACGTCATGCGGCCACGAATATGAATATTTCGTTGGGTTGGTTCGTGTCTCGGTTACTTATCGTGGAATGAAAAGCGCCGTGAAATCCCATAAAAAATCGCAAAATTTTTCGCCGATGAAAACCGACGTCAAATTGTGTAGAAGCTAAATTTAATTTCACGCGATCTGTGTACTACCTTGAAGTGAAAAGTCAAGTTTGTGATTTCACGAGGATTTTGTTCTCGTAAAAAATGTACGAGAAAAATTTGGCAAAGGAAACTGTACAGATCGAGTGTTTTATCCGATCATTTTTAAAAGTACGAATCTTCCAAATGACTCCAAATTTTCGGGAAAAATCTACGTGGCATCGTAGTCTCGACTTACTTTCGGTAGAAAATTTAAAAGATTGGAATTTTTCCGCGAAAATTGGCAAAAGAAACTGGGGGGGGGGGGGGGGGGGGGTCCACGACACTTTGCACTTTGCAATTTCGCCATGCGAGCAACAGAAAGCTCCAGTAGCGAGCGAGAATTTTTGAGGTCCCTTGTAGAGAACAATTTTACGAATTCTCAAGCTCCTAGGGGAGGACAATTTCGTGAATTCTTGAGGTCCTAGTGGAAAACAATTTTACGAATTTTCGAGGCCCTAGTTGACGACAATTCCCCGAATTTTTGAAAGTCCCCTGTAAGGGGCAATTTTGTGAATCGTTGAGGTCCCTTGTAGAGGATAATTTTACGAATTTTTGAGGTCCTTTGTAGAGGACAATTTCACGAATTTTTGAAGTTCCTTGTAGAAGCTAATTTTACGAATTTTTGAGGCCCTAGTTGAGGACAATTTTCTGAATTTTTGAGGTCCTAGTAGACAACAAAGTTTCATAAATTTCTGAGGTCCCTCGTAGAGGACAATTTAATGGATTTTCGAGGTCCCTTGTAGAGGACAATTTTACGAATTTTCGAGGCCCTAGTTGACGACAATTCCCCGAATTTTTGAAAGTCCCTTGTAAGGGCAATTTCGTGAATTGTTGAGGTCCCTTGCTGAGGATAATTTTACGAATTTTTGAGGTCCTTTGTAGAAGACAATTTTCTGAATTTTTGAAGTCCTAGTGACAATTTCCTGAATTTTTGAAAGTTCCTTGTAAAAGAGAATTTCGTGAAATGTTGAGATCCCTTGTCGAGCGTAATTTTACGAATTTTTTAGGCCCTAGTCGAGGACAATTTTCTGAACTTTCGAGGTCCCTCGTCGAGCATAATTTTACGAATTTTTGAGGTCCGAGTAGAGGACAAAGTTTCTGAATTATTTAGGTCCCCTGTAGAGTACAATTTTACGAATTTTGAGGTTCCTTGTAAAGCACAACTTTACTAATTTTCGAGGTCCTTTGTAGAGGTCAATTTCATGGATTTTTTTAGGCCCTAGTTGAGGACAATTTTCTGATCTTTCGAGGTCCCTCGTAGAGGACAATTGAGCGAAGTTTTAAGTCCTCGTAGACGTCAATTTTTCGAATTTTTGAGCACATTTGCAGAGGACGATTTTACGAACTTTTGAGGTCCTTGTAATAGACAATTTTACGACGTTTTGGAGGTCCCATGTAGCGGTCAATTCCATGAATTTTCAAAGTCCCTTGCAGAGGGCATTTTGACGAATTTTTCAGGTTTTTATAAAGGACAAAATTCGAGGACATGTCATCGTGAAGATGTGTCCTTTTCTCAAATCCTTACTTCGTGGTACTTGTTTCGGATGTGGAGAAAGAAGGACCTGAAATGGAGTGTACTTGACGTCCCCTATGAGAGGGTAACCATTGTTTCCTTCGAATAAGGACAAAAGGACATTTTTTTGTTTAAACTGAAAAGAAATAAATAAAACAAACACACAATATTTACTTGTAAATAACATCGTCTTCGTCATTTTTGTTCCTTTTATTTCGTGTGTAATTTCGTAATTTAATGTCTCTACTTCTACAAAACGATGGTCGTTCTCCAATCATTACATAAGATAATAATAAATCGTGTAATAAAAAATAGAAATATTAAATTTGTAATAGATTTATACGCGTTTGTGTGATTTTTTTTTTGTTTTTATTATTTTTGTATATTTTGTTTGTTCTCTTCGATCGGCGGCTGTTGCTGCCACTTTTAACTCGCATTTATATATATTTATTCATTTATTATTCAACATATATACTTACACAAAATGAAATTACAGTCTAATCGAATTTATTTTATATAAAAAAAGAGTGCACACACAATGTATGCATATGGAAGCCATAAAATATCCTTAATATCCTAGGATGATAAAAATTAAAGATGTGTGACATAAAATATCTCGTTATGTTTTGTATTATTTTTTGTTCGGCCCCTAAGGCCCACCACACACAAACAATCGGGCGCACAATCGCACGACCGAACCGTTCGTGACGGTTGCGCGCGATCAACTACAACCACCATCGAACCACAATTCGTTGGGGGGTTGTGGTTCGTCGCGCACAATGTATTTGTATCTATTCTATTTCATGTTTGTCATTGCCATGTTGTTTCCTTAAATATTTAAACTTAATCACTTAGAAACACTGTGTACCTTAACAGAAGCATATATGCCTTTATGAAGTGTCTGGGTCATTTCGTTTGTTTTTTTTTTATATTTTCTATGAATTCGTTTTTTTTATATATTTATGTATGTAATTATTTTTCTTATGATCTCATTTATATTTCGTTTAAATACGTATCTCTATAAATAACCTAAAATGGTTTTTTTTCTTTTCTCAATTTATTCTCTGAATTTCGCTCTGGATAATTTGTTTTCTACGTGGAGGGGAGGACGGAGGGGATTCATTTAAAAAAAGAAGAAGCACAAGGAGCCCCACAACATGTGCTGGAATTTATTTATAGTTCTGGGTACTATCTTTTTTCGAGTGCGCCTTAGGTATAAAGTATCTCTGTCGCCAGAGGCATCGCTAATCGATGTTTCTGGGAAGAGGGATCAATTTTCGATTTTTCGAGACATTTCTTCAGATGCTTTTGTTATCCTTTTAAGCGGAGAACACATATACGCGATCGCGATCACGATTGCGGTCGCGATCGCAATCGCTATAAATTTTTTTTTTTGAATTGTACGCGCACATTGTTGTAGTCAGCATGTGACATGTCATACAACACATTCCGTGAGATCTGCCATTTTTAATACTTGCGATCTGCGATAAATTCAACCAGTTGTGTTTGATCGCCGATCGCCGACTACCCCGCGATAGAACGCTGCAGATTTCCACTCTATTGCTAACAGATCGCGACAAGTATGTGCTGTTTAACTTACTAACGTGGCACGCGTTTGATCGCGATCACAATCGCGATCGCGTATATGTGTTCATACATAAATATATGCGATTGCGATCGCGATTACAACATGGTGTGTTCGCTTCCTCCTGTGATCGCGATCGCGAACGCAATCGTGATCGCCATCGCGATCGCTTATATGTGTTCTCCGCTTTATCCTCTTCTTTATCTTAACAAAAAATTAGATCAAATCCAAATGCGAGGTGAAGGGGGTGACATAACAAGTTTACTAAAATTTCAAACCTCTGCACACTACTGTTCGGATGGCGGTCCTATCCTCTCCTCTCCGTTCGGTGTTTTTCGATTCATTTTTTCCCCCCTAATTACTTAAAGACTCAGCACATCACATCCTCACTGTATCATTTGCAAAAATCGATTTTCTTCGAGCAATGAATTGAGCGATGTGGTCATATCATTGATGATCATATTCGAGCTAGGATGTGTCGAACTCGTGACAGTATCATTGTTTGTATTCTCCACCCAATTTTGACAATTCTGTACATACTCAAGGGTGCGTTGATACGTATCCTGACGCATGCCTGTATGATTGAATGCAACGGGCAGTGCGGCGACGCCGGGAACAGATGCCGCCGCCGCGGCCGCCGGTACGTTTGAATTGTTCGTATTGTTGTTGTTGCCCAGAACATTATCCAAACCGGCACCGGTGCCGGCTAGTGCCGATGGTGATGGTTGAACGGCCGGTGTTGCGAAAATCGGTGGCATGGTATCGATTGTGGGATCGACGGTAGCCGGAGCAGGAACAGGCGGAGGCGGAGGAGGATGATTGACAATCGATTGGGCGGGCGGAATTGGGGCGACCGCAGCTGGCGACATTTGTGATTGACTAATGTCGCCACATTGGATCTCGGGAGCTGTAGCCGATGCTGACGCCGATGCCGATGACACGTGGTCTGTGTTGGCGTTAGACTGAGATGGCTGTGATGTCTGCTGCTGCTGCTGGCCGCTGTAATAATACTTCTTCGAAGCACAACAACTGTTGAGTCCTGTTGGGTTTGTGTTTGATGCATTCGAGCAACAGTTGCCGGCACTGGCATCGGTTCGATGATAGTAGCCGGCCAGATGGATGCATGCAATGGCACGATATGTGGCCATCATGCTGACCGCGTGATTGTACTGTTGCTGGTGCTGTTGTTGTTGCTGCTGCATGAAACCGCCACCATGCGATGCAAACTCGTTGGTCGATTGCTGATGTTGTTGCATCGGTGATTGCATTACACCGTTCATCTCACTGTTGTTGTTGTAATTGAAGTAACCGCCCATATTGGGTGCGTAGCAAGGACGATTATTGTCAGGCTGTTGCTGCTGTTGTTGTTGTTGCTGCTTGGGTATGGCACCACCAGCGTACGTAACTCCCGGATACTGTCGGTTGGGACTGTTGTACAGCATTGAGCCATTGTTGGTCTGCTGTTGCGTTTGAGGATCGGCCGTCGACCAGCTGAACGGATCAGCGGCTCCGTCACTATGCTGCTGTTGTTGTTGTTGCATGGGGAAGCACTCGGCATTGCTGGCCGCCTGCGATTGCGGGGGCTGTTGAAAATCAGCCACCTGATTCAAGTACTGAAGCATCTCGTCGGGTATCACAAGCTTATTCTCCACCATTTCGCCCTCCTCCACCTCATCGAGCACCACCTCCTCGTTGGGATGATGCACGGAAGTTGCCGCCGCACCAGCACCCGCACCACCACCCGCACCGGCGCCATCAGTCTTAAGTTTGGGTGTGAGTGCGCGACGGGCCGGCGCCGGTGGCGGCGGTATCGGTGACATCATCATCATACGATCATAACTCTGATTCACCGGCTCCGATTGCCGGCGATCCATTTGATTCTGATATTGGGCGGCCGCGCTGTACTGATGCGATGTGGACACATTTGGAATGGAATAGCGTCCGCTGGACTTGGCACCGCACGCGGACGTTGCCATTGGATTGTTGCTGCCGCATCCGCCCATGCTCATCATGCTGCCCTGCAATCGTTGCAAATGTGACGAGATGAGATGCGACGATGGGGGCGGAGGTAGACTTTGACCACCGGTCGCGGTCATTGACATTTGACTAGAGCGTCGCGAACAGCCCGGCGATATGGGATCGTAGAATGAGGACGAGGAGGCGTTATAGCTGTTTGGTCGCATTGTCGATATGGAGGACAGTTGCGACGCCTGACTGCTTCTTCGGCTCATGTCGGCCGAACGCATACTACAATAGTAGGTGCTGGCATTGGAATTGTTACTGTCGCGACGCTGCACCCCGGCCAGCTGCATGCTGGTCGCCGTGTGCGGATTCAGGCGACATTGCAGATCTGGATTGATGGTACCGGGCGCTGGTGGTAGCACGGTGCCCGGTTCCATTTTCAGATCGGTAATTCGCCGGTTCAGCTCACCGATGCCGATATTGCAGCGATTCATCTCGGGTATGTTGGTGAGCGCGTTCACCGCCTTGGCCTGCAGGCGCGATCGGAAACGATTTCGTGGATTGTTCATTGTTCCGGTTCCGCCACCACCACCACCGACTACGCCTCCTCCACCGTTACCCGTTCCACCGCCACCACCACCACCACCTCCAATACCGACCATGGCTCGCAACACAACCGGCAAATCGGCCACCTCCAAATCTTCGTCCTCGTACGGCCAGGCCGGATCGTCGATCGCTGACACGCTGGTCGCCATCGGTACATGATGGCTCGAGTTGGACGATGGCACACAATCATAGTCCTCGTGTAGACCATTGATTAGATGCGATACACTCATCGGACTGCTAATCGGCGGCTGACCCGGCGAGTTGGCTTCCGATTCCGACTTAATGCTAGGACTCGATAGGCTCGCGGTTTTGCCGGAATGTAAATCATCACTGCGCGGACTGGAATCAATGCCGTTTCCGTGATGACTATCATCGTTACCGGCACCCGCCCCACCACCACCTCCGCCCGGATCATGGGACGCACCCTTGTGCTTTTTGTTGGCGTAGAATTCGGCACCGTGCACGGTTTTCACGTGTTTACGCAGCGAGCTGGGATCCGTGTAGCGTTTCGTACAGCCGGGCGCTTTACAAACGTAGGGTTTCTATAGGTGGAACACGAAGAGAACCTTAGATCTTTGCATTTTACCTCGGTAGAAAAAAAATAAGGACCTTACCTCATTGCTGTGCGTTCGATTCTGATGTTTGGCCCGATCCGATGCATTGCTGAACGCCTTGCTGCAACCCGGATATTCACAAGTGTAGGGTTTCTCGCCCGTGTGCGATCTCAAGTGTGTTTTAAGGTTCTCCAGACGGGAATAGGCCTTGCAGCAACCTTCAAACTGTGGATGATGAGAGAGAGATACAAAATTGGATTGAGAATGGGTGGAATTGAGTTTCGTATCGCGAAAATGGAGTCAAGCAAGCATGCCAGCACCAAGACAATGTTCGAACCTCCGAGGTTCGCATCTTAGAACTCCTGAGAGTACTTGGGAGGTTCAGACAGCTGTAGCCCTTACTACTATCCCCCAGTACACTTTGGAGGGGATCTTAGACCTCCCGGAGGTTTGAACTTTGCCTTGCAATTAAACGTGTGTGCAGGTGACGGGGATAGAGGTGAAAGAGGGTTGGGGGGGATTAAAAGGGATCAAGATGAACATCACATATCATATACTAACTGTGCATTTGTGAGGCTTTTCGCCAGTGTGCCGTCGCATGTGTACAACCAACATATACTGTGCCTTAAAGGGTTTCTCTTCGCGAGAACAGTCTTCCCACCTGCATACGAACGATTTCTTGTTGGCATGAATATGATCGTTGTTGATGTGCTTGACGAGCTCCTCCTGCGTCATAAATTCAATATGACAATCGCGCCAATGGCAATTCGTTTCCACAAAATCGCCCGGTTCGTCCTTAATGTCGGTCGTGTCGACCGTCACGATTTCACCATCGGCCGTTGTCTGATGATGACCCGTATGGCCGCCATTGCCGATCGAGTCACGCTTGCAGCGTGCCCGACGCATAAGCGTATTGGACGATGCACTGTCCGCCTCCACTTGAGCCACACGATTGGTCGACGATGTTGGCAATTCGGGCTTTGGACGCTGCTGCTGCTGTTGCTGACTATTCGTCGTCTCGTCCAAGTGCTGCAAGAATCCAAATGAGACAAGCTGCGCGATTGAGTTTCGCAAGAGTAACGAAGCGGGGCGGGATGAACTTATGTGCTATGCTTCACTTACCAAAGGCTTCGTCAGTTGATTGGAGGCCGCCTGCAACGGATGATGACCCAACGAGAACATACTCGCCGTTGGCGGATTATGATGCGATGGCAACGGATGAAGAAGACCGGCTCCCGCTCGCAATAGATGAGCCTGCAATTGTTGAATGTGCGGCGCCATACCGCCTGCCGTATGCATCCCTAGAGCCGGACTCATTGCACCGGCCGATAAGTGACCGTACGATCCGCTAGCGCTACTATTTCGCGAACCATTGACAATGGTCGCGAGTGAGTTGGGCGAGAAGCGTATCATCGAGTTGATGTCGAAAGAGTCCGAGTACGGGGACGAGGATAAGGCACGCTTTCGGCTAACACTGGCCCGTATGCTGCCCGAACGGGGACTATTCAATCGCGAGCCGTCTATACTGAACGGGAAATCGGTACTGGCCAATGAGCTGGGTGGCGGATGCATATCACCGAGCGGTCCACGCCCGCCCAAATAGTCCGAATTCAGGCCGAGACCGAGAAACGTTTGTTGCGCTGAACGGGGTGCGAAATTAATTATTATGTAGATCGGCGGAATCACACCTTTTGCACTTACCATGCAACGATGCCGTCGGACTGGCATGTTGCAGCGAATATAAATGCTCCATGTAGCCGGGAATCCTGTAGGCTGGATGAAATTCATGGGGTTGTGGTGGTACGCCCGGCGGTTGATTGCCTGTTGCCGAGGGTGGAGGCGGAGGTGGTGGTGGTAGAACTGTAGCCGCCGCGACCGCAGCCGCTCGACGTGATGCCAAAAATTCCGAATAGCTTGAACTGTTGGTTAAACTTGAAATGAGAACGAAAAAGAGAAAAAAAAACAATTAATTTAAATTCATTTCGGGGCGCCCAACGTGGGATTAGCGGATAATAACGGTATTCTGCCCTTAGAACGGTTACTTTTACATAACCCCACGATGGGTGTTAAGCGGAAATTGTTTTGCTAGAGGCAGATAAAATTTAATTTAAATTTATTCCGGCGCCCAATGTGGGATTAGGGGATAATAACGGTATTCTGCCCTTATAACGATTACTTTTCCAAAACCCCACAATGGGTGTTCAGTGGTAATTGTTTTGCTAGAGACATAAAATTTGATTTAAATTTATTTCGGTGCCCAATGTGGGGCACGATGTTAGGTTGGGAGCTAAACAATCAGAAGAACAACCGCCTTTCTGCCGAACTGTGGACCGCTTCATCAACAAGACGAATTGGTTGGACTGTAGAACGCGTAGCTAGAGTCGGATTCAACCGATCCATTAAAGGAAGAGGCTTCCTAAGACCTTATTGCTGTTGTTGTTGTTGTGGTAGCGATGCCTGGAATACTGCAGTTCTTCTTGCATCTAGGGGGTTTGGCAGCTCTTGGTCGTTCCGGTACGAAGAACCGGCTGCCGTAGGAAGAGCTTAAACACCCTAGCCTAGTCCAGATGGCATGGTACCAAACTGTTTGAACTGGAACGTTTTCAACGGCCAAAAGAGTGCAGGGAACCTTAAAGTCCTGAGTTTCATAGCCCCCTCGCCAGTCCTTGGCCAGGTCGGTAGCCTTACACGTAGCCCATTAATGACCACTTAACGTAATTAGGCAGAGAGAGAACAACATTGCAAAATAGCAGAAAAACGATGACACACAATGTTGCAGCAATGTGTAACTCTGTGAGTTTGCAATGGTGCTGCTGTTGATGGCGATTATGACGATGATACTGCTGTTGATGATGACGATGATGATAGTGCAGACATCATTATAATAATGATGCTACCAGCTACCAACAACAAGAACCAAGGATCACAGTAGCGCTAGTCTCTGCGACTGCAAGTGTGCATGGTAAGTCTACCGGACGACTAGGAAATATGCTAGCAATGCCAGTGAGGAGACGAGACAAAAAAGGGCCGACAATTAACGCTACAATTACGAGCGATAAGTTGCCTTTATTTGGTGTAGTTAAGACAGGTTGATGCGACCATAGAGAGCCTCCTCTGTTCGTGGTCACTTCCCAAAGGTTGTGTAAGATCGACGTAGTATACAGATTTCCCAGTTACAAGGCGTCACATCGCCAGCGACAATTGTTGGGCTCAGAACGAAGAAAACTGGCTCACTGCCAGGTGAAAAGGAGGAAAATTGTTACAACAATACAAGGAACACGTTTTCTATGGCTCACCGCGCGCTTTGCGCGCACCTTGCCTCCTAAATATTCATCGCTTCTGATGTAGGGAGCGTCACTGGTGCCATTATTGGGCTCCTTGGAGCGCTGCCATAGTAGGGAGCGGCACTGCCGCTACTTGGAGCGCTGCCAAAGTATTCAGAAGGCGAGGTGCGCGCGTAGCCTGCGGTGAGCCAGAGGCCATTGGCCAATTCAACCAAGAAAGCCCATTTTGGTTACCCGCCTCTCTACAAGCTAACGATATAGTTTTAGCCCCAGCCCTGCTTAACGTCTACAGTTCTAAGAGTTTCCCCATTGAGCCTCACCATTAAAGAATCACGTCGAAGACCTAGGATAGCGTTCTAGCTCCCTGCTGAGCGGCTACAATTCTAAGAGTGTCCCCGTTTAGCCTAAATTACACCGAGGATCTAAACGCGGTCGGTGCGAAAGAGAATTAGGGACAAGGGCCATGTACCTGTTCGTCCTCCCTCCGTATCAGGAGGCAATCCTCTCACGTAATAAACATTCGTATGCACTCGTAACTGGACCGATAACCTGTGTCAGGCACATCATCCCAAGCGCGAGAGGTCCTCACACGGCTCAATGAATGGATCGTCCACCTTAAACAGAAATCAACAAACAAACAAAGGCACGAACAAACGAATGCACATTTTTTCAACGTGCCAAGTAGAAGTCGTCCTTTATTTACCTTTGCCATCCAGGTGAAGACAGGTAGAAAATTACGGCAGGTAGATGAGACGACAACGACTTCGACCCGTCATGTGTTTTCTTTACAATTAACAGTGTATACCTTTGTCCAGGGGTGTGGGCGGGTGATATCGTCTGACAAATCTGGTGTATGCAGTTCACAAGAAGAAGAAGAAGTAAAAAAAAACGACGACAACGAACGGACATAGAGGCGATCGAAGAGAGAGAGAGAGAGAGAAAAGCGTTGATTCCTCGAAAGGCCGACTGTTTTCTCGCCCAGCAGCATTGAATCTGGATCTGGAGAGAGAAACATATATGGACTCATGTGACCGCGGAATGTATGATGAAAGTTTTGCGCAATGACTTTTGATTGATTGACGAGAACGATGAATAGTATGGTGTCCCACATTGGGCGCCAGATAAGCCCAAGCCTGTTAATTGCAGTGTGGGCACAGTCTATCACTTCCTTTTGGTGCGATTACGTTCATTCGCCATCTCTGCCCATTTGTTTATATCGTCCGCGACCTTTGACGGAATTTAAAAAATCCAATCTCTCTCTCTCTCTCTCTCGGATTCCATGTATCAGTCAATATTATTATTTGACGGCGCTTCACCCAATTGCGCGCACATTTATTTGTGTATTTATTTACACGCGTTCGTGCACCTATTTGTACAAAATTTTAATGAAATGCGGATGATATCTCGAGTGTTTGCGGAAGGCAAACACACAGAGGATAGAGCCAGATTACCATTACACTGGATCGAGCCATGGTACGGTGCGTACGAACGAAACAAGAGTCGTATCGTCTCTCCGTTCTGCGGGGATCCCGAGAGGGTCGTGAATTTCACACTGCACCGGGCTATATATCGGAGCTTATTGACATAAATGTGTTTTTTGTGTATCTTTGCATACTGATCCATTGCAGCGGCAACAGCAGCAGTCCAGCCAGACCAGCAGCAGCAAGAGGATAACAGATCTGTTTGATTAAAAAACAAAAAAACGCTGCGCTAATGTTGTCGCGTCTATTTGTTTGAATTTGTCGTGTCTCTCGAGGTCTACGGTAGACAGTCCGTTGAAGAGTTTGTACTTGTGCGTGTGTTTGCAAACGCCACAACACAGTGCAAATACAAACAATGAATCAAATAGAGGACCTTCGAATCTTGCTATCCGAAGGGGTTAAGGAATTTATCCAATTTGCTATTTGCTTCCTTTATCTCGGAGTGATTTTTTCGGACTGTATCGGTCAGTAGGCATTTTTTCCGAGATTATTTACAGTTTTGTGAAAAATATCATCCATCATTTTTTAAGCGGTCAAATGGGAAAGACACTTTAACGGTTGCCCTTTATCTCGGTTGTTTCTTTTCAGCACGGTATCGGCCAGTAGGCATTTTTTCGAGATTTTGGACGTTTTTGTGAAAAATGTCACTTGTCACCTTTCAAGTGGATACCATTAACCCAAAACGATGCAATCAGCACGTGATCGATTGATTACAATATACCAACAGACAATCATCGTATGATCTGCCCGATTGCATTGCGTTACTCGCGAGCCCACCATTGCTAGAGAAGGGAGAGAGGCGCGTCAATTCCAGGGAATTGTGTGGACTCTCAGTTCACTCTAGTATTCAATTAATTTCAAGTGCGTCAAATTAACTGCAATTGCAATCTTACAAACAAATACACACATGTGTGCAGCAGTTGCAGTTGATCCTCCGCGCGTCGTCCAACAATCAACGATGAAACGTGTGCAGAAGAAGGCAGAAGCCACGCGAAGCAGTAGCAAACTCAATCATCAACTTGATTTGCAAAATACATATTTGTATATCTACATCTAGACAGACAGACAGACCAACAGACACAATGATCTCTTCACACACAACTCCCCGAAGATGTTGTGAACCTCTTGTTGTGTGTTTTGTGTGCTACTCTATACAACATAATTGAACGTCAGCTTTGAGTATAGGCTCTGCCGGACTGAAGCCATGCTTTGCTCTGTGTCCAATTTCATGTTTTATGATGGTTTTTGTGGTGAGCCCGAATCAGATTCATATATAAAGCAGAAAATGCACAAAATTGCACTTAACCGCGTGTATAGGTATGATGCGCGTGTGTGTTACAAGCAAAACCAAAACATGGCTCGTGCCAATTGATTGTGTACACAGAAAATGGGGAGGGGGAGGAGATGCCTTCTCCTGTGAAAATGCTGGTGTGTAAGTCCTGCGCGTTTTGATATGACCCCACTGGTTGCAAAATTTTCTGCCCAACGGACGGGGCACCCATCGTGGGGTCTCTCGGATGTTAATAGTTATCCTCATAAAATCTTTCTATGGCTCACCGAGCACCTCGCCTCCTAAATACTTGGGCTTTCATCGCTTCTGATGTAGGGAGCGTCACTGGTGCCATTATTGGGCGGTTAAGGTTTGGCAGCGCAAGGTGCGCGCGTAGCGCGGTGAGTGAAAGGAAAAATGTTACAACAACACAAGGAACACTTTTTCTATGGCTCACCGCGCGCTTTGCGCGCACCTCGCCTCCTAAATGCTTCGGCTTTCATCGCTTCTGAAGTAGAGAGGGTCACTGCCGCTCCTTGGAGCGCTGTCAAAGTATTCGGAAGGCGAGGTGTGTGCATAGCGCGCGGTGAGCCAGAGGAAAATTGTCACAACTACACAAGGAACACTTTTTCTATGGCTCACTAACTCTTAAAAGAACGGACGGTGGAATTGCAACTGATGCCGAGGATACTGGTAAACTTTAGCTGAGTACGCATCTCCTCGGATGTGTGATCCTAGGAGGAAATGTCGCCCCTCCTATCTCGGGTCGTCTACACAGGGCACGTCCGTCTGATTGGAGAGCTGCAACAACCATCTTCACTCCCGATAAAGTCAAATAGGCCATCGACTTATTTAGTCCATTCAAATCCCCTAGTACTGACGGAATATTCCCCGCCCTTCTCCAAAAGGGGGCAGGAAGCATTGACTTCTTACCTCATGAATATTTTCAGGGGTAGCTTCGCATTGGGGTACATTCCTGTCGCTTGGAGACCAGCGAAGGTAGTCTTCATCCCTAAGTTGGGCAATTGCCCAAAGGATGACCCTAAATCCTGCAGGCCAATCAGCTTAACATCGTTCATGCTGAAACCGTTGGAAAAGATCCTTGACGAACGAATATACGTCAAACTCTCCTCAAGAGGAATCCACTACACGATAGACAGTTTGCCTACCAATCCGGAAAGTCCACCGATACAGCTCTACATCACCGGGTGAGTGAGATTGAATCGGCAGTGGAGGCGAAAGAAACTGCCTTATCCGCCTTCCTCGACATTGAAGGTGCTTTTAACAATATGTAATGAACCATATTCTGGTTTGGTGGTGCTGCTTCCACCGGCAGATCTATGGCAGCACCTGATGAGTAAGGATCTGTCGGTGGTACGAAACCAGAGGCCGAGGGTCCTGATGCGAACGCGAGGGAATGTGCGCCGTCCGCCAACCATTCCATCCTTGTCGCCTCATTTTTTCATCAGTCCCCATTTTTACCTCCCCCGTTTGTGTTGTCTTCTTCTTCTGTCTGAATTTTTTGTTAATACGTAAAGGACAGGGACAACGAGCGGCGAAAACGCCGCCCACGTCTCCCGAACTGAGCTACAGCAAGCATAGGCCGCTGCTTAGCTCGTTGAGGGGCCTTTTTTCTTCGCCAGATGGCACGGCTCGACCTTCACGGTCATTATGCTACCTAAGGCTTCGTCCCCATGGGCATATTCGGATGCCCACCAAACCGTCCATTACAAAGACTTCGTTCAAAATTGGTGGGACAAATGCTCGCATCGAAAAGGGTCATTACTACGATTGGAGACTGCTCCCTAGCGGCTAGTGTCACTCGTGGGTGTACACAAGGAAGTTCCGCCAGTAAATGCTTTGGAGACTGGGAGCGTACTGAGACCACCGTCCAATGGGACTGTCTTCCAGGCCTGAGGCAAGCCAAGATGCTCATAGCTGGTTACTCGCGCAGCAGGACATTTGAACTTTTAAACATGGACCGCAACAGGGTTAGAAGCATTTGTGCCCTTCTAACTGGACATTCTTACCCAAGGGGTCACTTAAGGATCATGGGTATAGTATCGGATGCTAGCTGTAGTTTCTGCGAGGGCGATGACGAAACGTCACTACACGTTCCTTGCGAATGTGAGGCACTGGACCAACGTCGCCTTCTCTGAAGCAGATGACATTGCTTCCACCCTTTTAAGCAAATGCATTAGCGCGAACAAACTTGATCGACAGGCCTAGGCTGGTTGCCAGACCTGGGGCTATAGCACAATAGACAATTTGGCCTCGGTGCCAGTGGGCGCCCGCAGCCTCTCTCTTAATTTAATCTAACCCCACGTTGGGTGCCAAAAATCGAAAATCGGCTTGTCGCCCAGTGAACCATTTTTTTTTTGCTATTTTGTACCAACTAGATCCCGAATTCATTGGGACACTGTAAAATCGCGGGATGCTAATTAAGTTCAAATTACCAATCGAGCGAGCGCGAGTCATGTTACGTGCTAGATATCAAATATCTTATCATCTTGGTGTGTTGGTTGTTACTTCCTTTTTTTTCTTTCTTGGTCAGGTACTACGAACAAGTCTGACCAGAAGATTGCAATCGGCAGCCAGTAGGCCTCCCCAAACCCCTCGTAAGCCTCCTCCTCCTCCTAGCCCTAATCAAATAAACTAAACGAACGAACCTGATTCAGAGAAGACAACAAGCAAATTGATCAAGGCGAAATCAGTTTCTCTGTAGCCTGTTTCTTTTTTTTACCGTATATATATAATAATAATTACAGAGTTGATGTGCTACACCACAATTCTGTGTGATGTCTTAATCAATTCACTTGTTCGATGTGGACAGACATACAGAAAAAAGAAAAATCAAAAGAATCAGTCCAGTCGCCCGCGCGAGAAGATCTGCAAGTATTGAGTCGCCAGACGCGCTCGTCTTACAACTTGATCAATCTTTCTATCTCTTTGTGCGATGGATGTATCGCGCGGCGCGCGGGCAACAACACAGCTCTCAACAGCAGCAGCAGCCTCCATCTCCAATGGTCAGAGCTCCCATCTCTTAAAGCATTCAAAGAACCGCGCGCCGGACCGCGCCGCGACGGACCACTCTACGACAAAACGTCGATGACCATTAAACCGCAGCCAATGAGGCAAGTAAAACACAACAAAAAAAAAAAGGAAGTGGTGGTGAGAAGTGCGCGCGCGGGGCCAACCGAGCAGAAAAGAACTTAATTTGTTGACCGCAGGTAAATGGACCGCAAAGATGCCATTGAGGATGTGATGTGTGTGGGTCCCGTGAGAAATAGGCTTGCAAAAATATTGCCCAATTCACTGGGGCGCACTTGTAGAGAAGCATCATCGCGACAGCGTCTTGTCATCATATGGATGGGGGTCAGAGCTACAATTTTCACAGCTTGTATTCTAAGCGGCGCCCAATGTGGGGTGATTGCACGAGAACGCACAATTCCAATCTCGTAATAACCATGATCCCACGATGGGCGCAACTCTTGACCTGACCGTCATTGACTCTTAGCAGGAGAATGAATTGCCCGTTTTCTAATGATCATGATCCCACATTGGGTGCCACACGATGATTTCTATCGGCGGATTGTGAGGGCACATGGCACGCGATTGAGGGGTTGGAAAAAAATGTAGAAGAATACGATACTAATCCCTTCAGAGTTCAATTTTAGATCTAATTTTTAGGGGACTTAGGACTAGGATGTGCGAATCATATTCGAGTGAAAATTTACAAAAAAAAAAAAAAAACAGAAATGTTGGCGGAGATGCGATAATTCACGATTCGTGATACTAATCGTACACGCTGGCTAGAGAAAAAAAAACTTTTGATCTCTACTTTATGACACAATTTGAGTTTGTGATGATTTTAAGTTTTCCGCGGCTGCGAATCATATCCGAGGGAAAATCAACAGAATCCCTTTGCTTCTTGGATTAAATCCTCCTGTATCGTATTACAGATTTTGCCCCCCCCCCCCCTCAAATATCGACAAAACAATGTCTTTAAGCGAAGTAAATCAACTGAAGAATTACAATCAATGACTTTTCTGCACACACGCTCATCGTCATCATCAACAGTTTTGTGGGTTTATCAATTTTATTAATTACACGTTAACAGACTCGCTCTCGTACTGAACAGCAACAAGAAGAAGATTATCAGGACGACCTCCTCCTTCCCTCTCCCCCCTCTCTCACATGAAATGGTAATTTCAGGGGTGGCGCGCGCGAAGGGAGCACCGCGTGATGGGATAAACCACAAAACATTTCGGGGAATGGCTCAACAAAAATTTTGATGAGACTCTTCGGGGTCTACACTTAAAAGCAAAATGCCTCCCCCTCCCTTCCCTTCCTGGACTAAACGAAAGCCAAAAAGACTACGCTGCTGATGATGTTGGTTGATGTTCATCATGAGAGGATGATGATGAAGAAACTGACTTGAAAACATTTTGTGAATTTTTTTTTCGCATTTGGTTTGAGGCGCAAAGGCCCGATGATGCTCTCCTGTGAGATGGGCTCACACAAAACCACACACCGCACATATTAAATTCGCGTGATTTTTCTTCTTCTTGTAGCAAATGTCTTGTTCCTATGCCCCGCGGTACGGGGGCGCGCAATCAAATCAACCGTGGAGAGGACAATATCCCTGGGCCCCGGACAAAGGAGGAGAAGGAGGAAGGACGCCAGGCTCTCGCTCGGGTGCCAGCCAACATATATGGGTACAAACGAAAATCCCCTTTGAATGAAGATGGAGTAGTCCACCCTGCCTGCCTCCCCTCCGTCCCTGAAGTAAAAAAAAACAACAACCTTATTGCCTTCGCCCCATAGAAATGCCTTGCCATCCAAGACGATGCGATGATGATGGTCGCAGCAGCAACAGATTGTGCAGCGCCGAGTAGTAGCAATTGATTAAGTGATTATTCTCGTGTGGTTTTCTCCTCTTGTTCCTTTTTTTTGTTGTTGTTCTTCAGATGTTTTGTATGGCGGTTTTTTTGGTTTTTTTAATTTTCAGGCTTCAACGACAGCTGCGCGGGGAATGGAAGCGCCTCTCGGACCATTCCTCCTTAGCCAGACCCATAAGAATAAGACAGTTTTGCCATAGCAGCCCCCCGCGGGCCTTGAATGGGCCTTTTATTTTTCACGCAGTCATTCAGAGTCGCTTTATTAGTTTGTTTGGCATTTCTTCTTCTCCTCTCTTCCTCTTTTAAGACGCTTTTGCCTTCTTTTATTTTGCATTTTTTGTGTTTTGTTAATTGTGGTTCGTTATTTGTTGTGTGTGCGCGAGCGAACTATAAAAACATATAAAAAGGGCTTTGGTTTCGTTTCGCTTGGCTATGTGTGCGATTTTCTGGGAATTCGATCGATTGCGTAGGATTTGAAGGGTTGAATTCTGTTCAGAGGTAGTCCCGGCTAAAGGATCAAGTTTCGGACCGCAAGGCCTCCTGATAATTTCATGCGCAGGACTCGGTCCAATCGACTCGGGAGTTCAGGCCAAGGAAGCAGAATATTCCTAGAAATACAGGCTTTTCTAAATAGGACCAGGTGCATGCGGCAAGCCGATCACCGTTTCAGGACGATCTTCTGACGAGCCTAGAGTCAGTCCTAGGGTCCCAACAAAATTAGAACCTTTCGCGAGACAGAAAGTCCTCGAGCTAATCCGAGCGCGATCCAGAACAGTAAAAAGCAAAGTCCTGAAACGGAAACCGGACTTTGTGCGAACGAAAAAAAAAAATCCGACAAAAACGTCGATTGGTTTTGTCATTATTGTCGCCATGATGGGGTCCTCATCATCAGCATCTCTTCCTTTCCTTTGCCTCTCATCGTCAACATCATCATCAAAGTCGTCGTCTTGATCGTTTTCATCGGCATCTCAACATCATTATTATTATGTAGTCCTACGCATACGCATCTTCATCGTCATTTTCCAATTGTCGTCGTCTCCTCTCTTGAATCTTTTCCGCCAAAGATATATGTATATTGTGGCCTGGCTGCTTTTAGCTGGTTATGCCCCACATCCACTTGAGCTTGGGCCTCTTCTACACAACACAGAGCTCGGGCCTGTTGAGACTTGAGGAGTGGATGGAGAGATACCCAGGCGAGGCGAGACCACGGACGATGATGATGACGATCATGATGATGATGAAGACATCAAATTTAAATTGCCCGGTTATATTAGCATTTAGTCATGGAGAGTATGGTTGCTGTTGTTGTCGTTTGATCCACTCGACTCCTTCACCTTTGCCTCCGCCTCCTCCGGCTCTTTTTCTCCACTTGCTCTCCATCAAAGTGTCTTGCGCGGATTGCGCTACGGGGCAATGCCGTTGACTTTATTGTGTGCTGGAGCTTTGGTTTTTTTTTTGTCGTGTATCTTCTTGCCCTCTTCACCCAACGCCTACCCGTGGTAAATGTCTTTTTAGCGGCACCTCCGTCCTTCTCCGACCTCTTCTGGGGTCAATCTCTAGGCGAAGACCCTGCAAGAGCCTCTTAACTCCGGCGACGACCTCTGGAATTTCATCAATTTCGAACCTGAATAACGCACGTGTCTGATATAGTCTGCATACGTGCTAGCCATGAAATCTATTGTAATTTGTCCTCACCTTAGATGCCCAATAATGGGGTCGGCAGCGCGTGCGGTACCATATTATCCGATTTTGCCAATCAATCGGGCGTTGGTCTCTCTGGGGGTTTTTGAATGCACCCCCAGTGGGGTACAACTAGCACGCAGGTCAGAAATTTGAACTCGGGGAAGTTTTCTGATAAACCCCACCTTGGGCGCAGTTTCAGACTAGGCGCTTCAGTGACAAGATGGACGTTTTTACAATGGGAAGCCAAGGCTTCGAAGACCTATTTTGCGAAGCTTCCAAACTATAGAAAGGGAGCGGAAAAGGCAGCCCTCCAGCCTCTTGAAAATAGTAGTTGTGAGGGGGCTCGAAGAGGAGTTCCGAGTTTTCTCAAATTCGATTTTTTTTGTGTGAGCCTTTTCTTTTGCTTCTCTCGTCTTCGTAGTTCTGAAAGTGGCTCTGCTGTGGGACGCGATGAAGAATCTTTAATCTTTTTTTTTCGAGTCGCTTCTAACCGCCTGACTTCTTAATGACGTGATCGTGATGAAGATGTCTTTTCCAAGATATGGACTCTTGGTCTTTTTTGTTTTTTGTTCGGTGCTTTCATCGCTCTTGATCGCAAGGTAGCAACGTTTTTAATTCACTGTCATTTCGTCGGGCGTTTTTTTTTCTCCACATTTTGGGCCTCGATTTGATTTTTTCTCGTTTTGTTTTCCTGCACTTCGCTGAAGTGGCTCAATATCGGCGAGATCCTAGCCGACGATACAGAGCTCAAAGATTCTTGCATTTATTGTCAGGACTTTTACTCGATCCATCCACTCTTGATCCTCGCCGTCTGATCCGCGAGAGGGACACAACGATAAATTCGAATTTCGTCATTGTTGCAAGTCGAGTCCTGTCGGACGTATTGCCGAGAAGAAGATTTTCCGAAGAATTTCAATGAAAAGATATTTTTTTCCTTTTGGTCTCTTCGGGGCCTGTCAAGCCACTCCCCGCGGGATATCGACATTCTATCCTTTTCAATCTCCCGGAGGAACCACACACTCCCGCCGTTCCCAGAACATGATAATAACGATGATGGCTGTGTGTGTTGCCGTGTTGTGCACATCTTGGTCGATCTTTCGAGGAATCCGCCGGACACAGGTCCAAGATGCGGTGGTAGGAAGCGGTTTGTGGAGCGGTGCGGCGGCGGCGGCGACCACGGTTCACCAAAGACGAATTAAAGATTGAGATGGTCTCTAAAGATGCCGAGCCGAGGATAGG
The DNA here is from genome assembly GCA_964017055.1 of Chloromyia formosa. Lineage (NCBI taxonomy): Eukaryota > Metazoa > Arthropoda > Insecta > Diptera > Stratiomyidae > Chloromyia > Chloromyia formosa. Next base: position 3,282,111 of record OZ024819.1, read on the forward strand.
TCCAGGTCCCCGGTATGTGTGTGCAATCATAGAGTTGCATTCTCACGAAGGAGGAGGCAACAAAAAAAGAAATACGGATATACACAAATAATGCAATATATTGCAATGATGATGATGATGTTTTGCTGCTACTGCGCTAGGCTGATCGTCCGGAACGGGTGTTTGCTTGTTTCGCGAAAGCGAGCGATGGGAATTGGATGTTTATTGTTTTTTTTCGTACGGTTAGGGAGGTCAATCATAGGTGGAACGACACAGACAGCTCTTTTAATTGCTCCCGTTCAAGTTTGAAGCGGCTATGAGCGATCCTTTGTTTTGGGCCAGCACCACTTTGGAAAAGGGTCAAAAGCAGTCTGGGGACCATCTTCTTGTAGTTTTAACACATTTATACTACTTAATTGCCCTAACCCCTTGTGGGGTATAGCGCGTCAACTGTTCCATGTGGTCCAGTTTATGCCAACGACACGTCAATAGTTGGCATAAACTGGTTTCGCAGAATGCAGCTGCCAGCATACACCTCCTGCACATCCATGGCCACGAACGTCGTCGTGGACGGGACTCCAGCCCGAAACGCCGGTAATCAAACATGAGACTGATGCCTCAACACACTGCGCTACCGATCGCCCCAAACAACACATTTACGGTGGCTCCCCGCAGCGCTGCTCAAGGACAAAGCAGCGCTTCCTGGGTGAGCCCCTGAAAAAAACCTTACGATTTCGTGAAAATGTGTCCTTATTAATCGTGGAGTCAGTTGAAGGCGATGACGGCGGACAGGACGAGGTGGAAAGTCGGCGTGGTTAATGCCCTATGATGCCCTACAAGGGGTTGACAGGATCCAGAGAGAATGTCCTTATTATTCCACTAAATAACATCCCACTGGCTCACCGCGCGCTACGCGCGCACCTTGCCTTCTGTCCTTCGAGCGCTGCATAAATATGTGAAAGGCGAGGTGTTGAAAAGGACACATCTTCACGAAGTTCTAAGCCCTTTCCTGGGACTCACCGCGCGCTATGCGCACACCTCGCTTTTCACGTACTTATGCAGCGCTCCGGGGGTATAAACTTCCGCTAGAATAGGCGAGCCTCGGGAAAAGGATTTCAATTTCGTGAGGATGTGCCCTTTTCCACTGGCTCACCGCGCGCTTGCGTCGTTCGACAAGCCCCACGTTGGGCGCCAGAAGTGATACGGGTCCGTTTTTCCCCCCAAACCTAAAGCGTTTCAAAAAACCAGTTGGCCGGGATCCCGGGAGTGATCACAATAGATTTTCGTTCGACCAGACCCCACGTTGGGCGCCGAAAGTGATTTTGACGATTTCGAGTCCGTATTTCCTCCAAAACCCAAACAGTTTCGAAAACAATTGGCCGCGAGGGATTACGACAGACTGATTTGAGTCATTGTCTTTCAACATGCCCCACGTTGGGCGCGGTTTTTTTTTAATAATATTGGTTGGTAGCTGCAACCTTTCAGGTCCACGAAAAAAGGCTTTTTAGGTTACAGAGAGCGTTTTCAGGCTCCAACGGATATCGGAACTTTCGTGGTTTCTATTTTTTTCCCCGAACTGCGAGATAAGATCAGATTTTCGGTCGGTCCCTTGTCCCGCACTGCTGTCTGCCGTTGTCTATCTTTCCTGGTAGATCTCTTCATTAGTACGAATGTATGACGGGCATATTGGAACCCCTTAATAAGAGTGTTTCTGTCGCAGCCTCTGAATATGGCTTGATCAGAGGCTCTACTCTACCTGTGTGTGATAAATTCCCGCTTCATATCATCATACCATCGTGCGCTCTCCGTCATCGCCGGCCTCATCGGCGCAGTCTCTGTTTTCGCGCGGCTTCACTCGGAGGACACGACTGGCCCGGCGCGGTTCTGTGTGCTGCCGAACTGTGCGCGCTGTGTGTTCCTCTTTCTTGACCACCGATCGACCGACCGGATTAAATGAAGCGCACACAAACCATAAAAACTGAATTGTATCTTTATAACCCAAACGGACGAACAAATATAATAAAAAAAAACACACAACACTTTTGTAAATCTCATAAAACCGGCTACAAAAAAATATGTATATATGTACATATATAGAAGACCGAAAATGAAATAAAATATAAAACACGATCCAAGATCGAAACCCAAAAGCCTAGCACAGGAAAAAAAATCATTACACTACACACACAAGATATACCGAGAGAGATCTCGTTGGGCTCAAAAGAAAAGGTATAGTAGGTAAAAAAAAAACGAAGAACAGAACACAACTTAGTCGTTAAGAAAATGAAGAAATAAAAAACAAAAAGACAAGACAAGAAGAAGAACCTACATACCGAGAAGAGAGAAGTTTGTGCCCAAAGAAAACGATCTTGAAGATTTTAATGTCTTAATTTGTCTTTGTCCCAAGCGAGTGCACGCGGCCATGGACACGCCGAATCGCTCCACATCCATGGTCTTGTACCAAATCGCGGCGAAATACTCGTATATTATATCTCTGTTACTTTAGAGAGGGACATTGAATGAACCTGCAACACGAGACAATAAGTAAGCGGGAGGAAACTCTCTAACGCGCTCCCGGCAAATTAACTTTGAAAATGTCTGTCTGTGCTGTTGATGAGAGTTCGGCCCATTTTGATTGGATTTGAAAGGCTCACGATAGAGAAAAAGGGCCGACATAAAGCCGGGTCCTTTTACACACGTCACTTCGTCGTCGCCGCCTCGACCGAGCCCTCGAAAAAAAGCGTATTCAGATAAGCGCACATCTCATTAGGGTCCTAAATTGGTTCCCGGAGAAGTGATATGAAAATAGAGAACTACAAAAAAAGACGCCTCTCCGTGTAATTCGAGGACGTTGTCTAGGGTGGAAGCGCGTCAGAAACCTTAGATCGAAAGGGTCGTCTGACTATCTTAATTGAAACATTTGTGTCGTCAGTGTGGTGGATTATTGATGTCCTGCTGGCTACATGAACTCCTGAACTTAATGTAATCCCTTCTTGAGACTCTGGATGTTTGGCTCGCGTTTGTCTATTTGAGCGATTGAAAATAGGGTTTGCAGTTTCTGGAAGCCGTGTGGCTTCAAGACTTCAAAAACAGCAGCAGCAACAGCACAATCATTCAAGAACACACCCAGACTAGGGAATTTAGGTATCGGTGGATACAGCTTAGCACTCACTTGTGAGTTACATAGAAGGATCTCTGCATTACAGGGAGTTTACCTTAGGTTAGGTAAAGGGGCTGCCATGCTACCGCACAGCACACATAGACTACCTCGGGGTCCGTTGTGATAACACCAAAGTCACCTAATTAAACCTAGGCAACAAACCAGCCTGTGCTAGCAATATAGCGATTGAGCCCGCCAGTAGAGCCTCCTCTCTTAGAGAGGGTCAGACTTACACTCACCGAAAGGGCGAATTTTACGGGCCTGGTATTGTATAGGAAGCTCAACTGGAGACTAAACATCCAGGAGCGTAGCAACAAAGCCACTATAGCACTCTACTGCTGCGAAAAGACTATAGGTAAGGCATGGGGTCTGCGGCCTAGGGTGCTGCACTGGCTCTATGTGTCGGTCCAGCGGCCTATACCCATATAAGAGTTGTTGTATGGTGGAACGCCCTTTGCACCGAAGCCAATCGTAAATTGTTGGGCAAGGTACAAAGAGCGACCTGCTTGGCAATCTGCGGAGCTCTTCGATCGACTCCATGTGCAGCGCTAGATATAATGCTTGATTAACTTCCTCTAGATACAACGAATGGACGATGATCGCATGCCAAAGAGAGTGTAACGAACGCAGAACGAGTCGACGGAGCGAGACTGCCTAGACCACCGAAATCTCGTTGGGAGAGCTCAGTTCATGCGGACGCCGAGCAGCTACTGGGCTTCCAAAATTGGAGGTCGCGGTCACGTGACCGAGAATTGAATTGAATTGGAGGACAACGATCTAAGCGGCCAAGGCCCGACGTCGGGTTGTCGCGCCATGATGATGATGAAATGGCAGCAAACTCAGCCATACATATTCGTGAGACCAGCACCTGATTCACCTTGAGTATCGGGCACTCCACAATTCTCAATAATTCAAATATCCCGACATCGGTAGACTACACTCTACCAACGTACTGTTTCGGGAATAACTATGCCAGCTTAATTCCATCCCGTGGTCAATGAAATTAAGGGATTTCCGCCTGCACTGCTAACCTCTCTGTGGATGTTCACAGACGGCTCCAAGACCGATGCAGGTGTGGGCGCTAAGCTCAATCTCAACTACTCGTTTCAACTTTCAAGCTACTGCAGCGTTATCCAGGCGAAGGTTTATGCGACAAAAGAGACTGCGATGTCGTTAGGTCTCGCCACAACAGCCAAAAGGGTCATCACTATTTTAACGGACAGCCAAGCTGCAGTTAGGAGACTTGAGTCTATGCTGATGGTGTTTGAATGTCGAGCATGCCGTGTGGAAGTTAGCAGCTATTTCAATGGGGCAATCACGGCAGCCCCCCAACCTAACCTAACCTAGGTACCGCACGCTCTCAGATAATTCAGAAAGTAACAAAGACGTCCAAAAACACAAAACAAGAGTCTTAGGCCCCACATCTTGTTCTGAATATTCAATTCATGGTATGAAAAAAATGTTTCCTTCCTTTGAGGTCTTGGAGGTACCAGGATCTCGGGTAACTCAGCCATCGAAGCTCACGCCGCCTGAGTCGATTCAAAAAGCCTTTGAGATTTTACTAACTTTCTTTATTTAATTGCGCCCAATGTGGGGTCGGCGACAAGTGCCCAGACAAGGCCTTAAGGTTAATTGTTTGGCCTTTTTGTCTTTGGGAGCTCACGCAGGACACAATGTTGAGACTCGGCTTATACCTTAGGCTTCTACGAATACTTTGAACCTGCCTGCTGTTAGGATCTAGTAAAGACGAGCTTAAAAAAAATGCATTTATGTACATGTCATCGGCAGGGTCTTATCGAAACCACGGCCAACATGTGCTGGGGGGGGCCATTAATGTCACGGGGAATTTGTTGGATCTCACTATTAAACATTTTTTTTTTCGTCGTTTCGGTTTTATGACACTAGAGAGACTATCTGTGTGTTGCCCAAATACGAAATTTATGATGGCTCTATTGCCCCGGATCGATCCGATCGATCGCACTTACAATGGAAAGAAGGCCCTCTGATTCAACTCTCTAACCATTTATTGTGCTTTTTTTTGTATTATTATTATTTTCTTAAATTTGTTTTCTTGTCGAAGAGCGCTAGAGCCTTGGGGGTCATAAAAATGAAGATACGGTCTTTGAATGAAGATGTAAGATGTGATCGCTAGATATCTCCTATGCATATTAGAACTGAATAAATTATGATAATATATTATGGTGAAGCGCTTGAATAGAGTCGAGTTTCGAGTTTGTTTGTCCGTGTGTTCGTCCGTCACCCCGCGAGGCACCTTTTCCCCTTGGAGCGTTATGGGATACATTGAGATTTTTGGGTGATTTGATCCCATACACTGCTGTGCAGCCCAACACACATCATACATATTATAGGGTCATGAATAAGATATGAACCGAAACACACTGACTGGATGGAAAGTTTCATCGTTCAATCTATCTATCTATAATATTGTGTTTTGTTTGCATTAAAAGATTGTTAAGACATAAAACGTCGCCTTCGGTATTGCTCCGTTGCTGGCTATTGTTGATAAATATGTTGTTTTTGTGTTATAGGTTTTGGGGTGCTCTTTACGCCCCGATGGATCGATGGATGGATGGATGGATGGATGGACGGTGATGAAGTACATCACACTCGCGGGTTCACTACTCGCCCGCTATAAAAGATAATAAGCAAAAATAGCCTCTCTCTGGCATCTTCATCTTGGACGATCTCGGTGACGGTCCAAGATGAAGATGCGACTCGTGAAAATCGACTCTATGGACCGGCACACGCAGCAGGGTGCCAGGCCAGGCGCATTTCGCCTATTAACATCTTAAGTTGGGTTCATAGGTTCTTCCTCATCAGTTGGGCATTGTTGTTGGAGTTGTTTCTTTTATTTTTCTATTTTTTGCTCTTGTTCTCCACTTCATCGTACCTCCGCGCTCGGTTCATCTTTGCTGCTGGTGCTGCTGTTGATTGAGCAGTTCTTGCGTTTCTATTCTTTTTCAGGTGTTTTTGGTTCATCGTTGGTTTCTGTCTTTTTTTTTTTTGTAGCTTTGTAATTTGGGAAATCAATTCATAGCTTGATTGGTTCATCTTGGACAATCTTATAAATTGTTTTGGAATGTCAGTTGTTGTTGTTTTTTTTGTGTAGATGCTTCAATGGGAGTCGATATAATAAATTGATATCGGCAATATGCCTGTCTGTTGGATGAGAGGAATAGAGGTGCTTGCTGCGTGGTAAGGAGCCTCTTCGAAGGCACGGGTTGTGCAGGGATTAACATTCATTCCGGGAAGCCCCCCCTCCACCTCTGGCTCATTTCCCCCCAGTTTCGGGATGTAAATGGGTATATACCAAAAAAAAAAAAAATTCCCTTTATAATAGAGCGCCCAACGTGAGGTGAACAGTTGCCCACTTATATATGCACACTTTCCTGTGCCAATTGAACCATCACATCAGCAAAATTTTTGACCTGTTATGTTCGTTCCTGCGGCAGCCGGTTCCACGCACCGAAGCGGCCCGTTTCTCAACGGCCAAGAGCTGCCAAACCCTTTCAATGCAGAAGGAAGTATATGCATGTGTGTGTCATATTTTCAACATGTCGGTTTTTTATGGAATCTGGGCGCTTCACATTTCGGCGCAGCTGCTCTCAATACTCCTTCACCGCGCCGGCATCGAACTCAACCCTGGTATATGGATCTGCTGCGTCTGTAACAGAGTGCTGTACTCAAATGCAACCTCAGTTAGATGCAACTGTTGCGACGAGTGCTGTCCACCTTAGGGGATGCTCCGGTTTAAGTCACCATAGACTGTGGAATGCAACGTTTACAGCTGGTCACTGTAGGAACAGAGGACAACAAACATCCACCTCAAATGATTCACCCTCAGTTACGGCGAATACACAACCTAGACTACCTTCACCTCGTTTTGGCCGTTGATGCTTCATCGATGGCTTTGCTGAAGGAGTGGAATGGGGTAGTTGGGCACCGTTATTCCACAGTGACCCTCAACCTAAAGGGTAAGGGTCGCCCATCCCAGGGTGTCACCGGCGACGTGGCATCCGCACACAACAAGAGGAATATGCCGCCAAAAATTTCTCTGCCATCCTCCAGCGATATTTCATCTCCCCTGGAAACCTCGATTCCCGCTGAAGTGGTCAAACAACCCTCATCGTCCAGCTCTTCGAGCAGAAGAGATATGACTCTTTCAGAAGCATCGGGCTCTTCTAGACTCCCCTCTTTATTCCAGCCTTCTAGTGGCCCACTCAAGGTCTTCGAAGTGGCTCTGAATGTTACCACCAACGCTGTGAGTCATCGGGACTTACCGTCTACCAACCGGGGCATCTTGGCTCCACAGAGGAATCCGGAACATTCACTAAGCACCGCGCGCAAGCTGCCTTCGTATCATCCGACTGGCCGTCAACTTAACATCGCTCGGGGCGAACAGCCTACTGGTGGGAGCGGTAAATTCGATGGTAGCGGCAAGTCCCGACAGGGCAAGCATGGTGGCCTTGTCAACCGCCATTCCTCGAATAGACATCATGAGCGCCATTAGCGTGCTCCAAGCTAACCTGCACCATGCGAAAGCAGCATCGGCCACACTGTGCAGGTTATTCGAAGAGAAGAAGACCACTCTTGCGCTCATTCAGGAGCCTTGGGTGGTAAACGGCCGAGTCTGCGGTATCAGCTGTACATCTGGTAATCTGATTTATGACAAATTATCGGATCGTCCTCGTGCGGCGCTCTTGATAAACAACTGCATAAGTCACTTACTACTAACCAACTTTATTTCAAAGGATCCAGCTGCGGTTCTAGTGGACATCTCCACTCCACATGGCAGTCAGCAGGTGGTTATAGCCTCCGCTTATTTTCCCTCGGATAATGATGCAATCCCTCCGACCGAGGTCCAACTACTTGTCGACTTCTGCAAGAGGTCGAATCGGCAATCAAACATTGCCTGTGATGCCAACGCCCACCATACTTTTTGGGGGAGCAGAAACGTTAACGACAGAGGTAAGTGTCTACTTGATTATCTCATGAGTAAACAAGTGTTCGTTCTTAATAAAGGGTGCAAGCCCACTTTTATCACTGCGACTAGGAGAGAGGTACTTGATCTCACTCACTCAGAGTTTTATCGGAGACAGTTACGGACTGGAGAGTATCGGATGAAGTGTCTAATTCTGACCACATGCACATCGGTTTTGACATTCCTGGGGGTTCTGAGCTCCAATCTGCATCTTTTTGTCCCAAGAAGACAAATTGGAAACTTTTTAAACCATTAGTGGGTTCCAAAGCAGATCAACTTCTTAATTCCATCAGTACGACTGGTGAGTTGGAGTTGGCTGCGGAACAGCTAAATGACGTCCTTATTACCTCCTACGAAGATAGTACTGTAGCATGTGGCTTTCGTACTTCGCGTAGGGTTCCCTGGTGGAACGAAGAACTGGCGCGCAAAAGGGCCCAGGTTAGGAGGGAGTTCAACAGAGCAAAGCGTAATAATGAATACAGACATTCGCTCACCGAATATAATCTCTTTATCAGACGCTCCAAACGGGAGAGCTGGAGGAGACATTGTGAGAACATTCAGTCGCTACCTGAAGCGGTACGCATTCACAAAGTCCTATCTAGGGAGCATACTAACGGCATTGGGCAGCTTAAGAAGCAGGACGGATCCCTTACTGGGGGTCCAGTGGATACTCTGGAGCTCCTCCTACACACCCATTTTCCGGGTTCAGTGAAAGCTGGAGCCTGTGCGTATATTCCATCGGCGGACCATCCGTGTAGCCGGTTAAGTAGCCTATCGGAGGTCATTTTCAGAAAAGAAAAGATCAAATGGGTCGTGGAGTCCTTTGAACCCTTCAAGGTGCCGATGGTATTTTTCCTGCTCATTTGCAATACTCTCTTGATTTTATTATCACCCCATTGATTGTACAGCTACTCCTTCAGCTATTTACCACGTTTATAGAAGGCTGTGAACGTGGTGTTTATTCCGAAAAACGGAAACAAGCCAGAGGAGCTACCGAGCTACACAGTGAAACTAAATTTCTGCATTGCTACAACAACAACAACCTGTTATGTTTCATACCATAAAATTTTATTATATATTAAAAATCATAAAATTACCTTCATGTTTTCTAAGAGGATAAGTGTTATGTGTACCATGTTATAACGTCATTGCAAAGTATCGATAATAACTCACGAATCGATACTTTGAAATTATTTTCACATCCTTACATAATTGAACTTAAGATAAACAATAGCAAGGCAAACTCAAGATAAACATCGAAAGTCGAACTTAAAATAAACAACAGTCGGACTTGAAGTTGAACTTAAAATAAACAATAGACGGACTTCTAAGTGAAATTAATGTAAACATTTTATATAGATCAGATTTCAAATTCGAAATACATTTTGAATACATTTTGATACAGTCCGGACTCCCAAGTCAATTTCAAAGGCGCACGGATAATGTAAAGTTCATAAGTACAGTACATAACAGCAGACCCTCTTTAAGAGGATCTGTAGGAACCCCAAGACACGAATGCCCCCCGCCCCCTCTTTTGGCTCATTTCTTTCCCCAGTTTCTAGATCTGGATCACCTAAGCCAATTCAAAGAATTAAGTCCTCAAACGGAAACATTCCGGAAAGCCCCCTCCCTTCCCCGCTGGCTCATTCCCCTCCCAGTTTCTGGATATGAATTGCCTGACATTGCCTTTTGGGCCTGAAAAACAGGTTCACGAAACTCCCTATATAAAACAGCGCCCAACGTGGGGTCAACGGTTTCCCATACAATGTCCTGTGCCCATTGAATGATCAACGATCAGCAAAAAAAAAGATTTGATTCTCTTCGAGAGGATCAGTAGACACGGAGACATTCCGGAAAGTCTCTTCCCTTCCTCTTTGGCAGATTTCCCCTCCCAGTTTCTGGATATGAATTGCCTGACATTGCCTTTTGGGCCTGAAAAACAGGTTCACGAAACTCCCAATATAAAATAGCGCCCAACGTGGGGTCAACGGTTGCCCACACAATGTCCTGTGCGAATTGAACGGATCAGAGAAGGAAAAAAATTATTTGATTCTCTTCGCAAGGATCAGTAGAAACCAAGACATTCCAGAAAACCTCCTCCCTTCCCCTCTGGCTCATTCCCCCTCCCAATTTCTGAATATGATTTGTCTGATGTTGCCTTTTGAGCCCAAAAAATAGAGCCACAAAATTTCTTATATAAAATAGCGCCCAACGTGAGGTCAACGGTTGCCCACACAATGTCCTGTGTGCCAATTGAACGGATCAGAGCAGAGAAGAGCAAAAAAACACAACAGAAACCCCAAAAAAGCAAAGACAACGGACAAGAACAACTTGATCTTCTTCACTAATGATCATAAATGATCCAACCGCAGCAACCTCAACAAAATTACCGATGTGCGTGAACGGCAAAAAAAAAGGAAAAATTAAAAGAAACGGCCACGCCAATTTTCCTTTAAATTTCTCAATTTTCGATTTTCAGCCACGCTGAGGGGTCCTCTTCTTGTCGTATGTATGTGTCTGTGTGTGTGTTGTGTCTGTCGTCGATTGTCGATTGCTCTATCCTGCGCGGACTAGGGTAGGGTAGGGTAGGGTCATTTTTCATTAAGGACCGTGAAATGAAAAGACCTCGACCTCGGGTGCACAGCATACCCCAGATATATACCTGCTCGGTATATTCACTCCCAAATGGTTTGGTCTTGTCTTGTTTTTTTCTTGGTTCATTTTTCTTTTTTTGAGCCAGGCGAAAACCTAAACTATCCAAAACAACACAACGCCGCGCGCAGCCCCGAAAAAAAGAAAGAAACTTCTTTTCACAAAAAAAAGATATAAAACGAAAAGATCAACTTATAGATCTTTTGGAATTAAGATCTCAGATCTGCATTATGAGCCGAGGCGATTCAACAACAACAACAACATGGACAGCAATGAGGTACCGAAACCGAAAAAAAAACCCTCAGAGCTCATAGCTTCAAAAGACGATTGTTGTGAAGAACAAGTTTCTCAGCTCGAGAGATCATCGCCGTCGTCGTCGTCGACGAAGAAACAGAGGAGACCTGTGAGTGTTGTGCGCTGCGGAAGGAGTAGGAGGAATGGACGAAGATTCAAAAAGATTGACAAAAAAAAAAGACCGACGAACCACTCAATTTGAAAAGCAACATACAACGATCATGAGAATTTTTATAGTTTGTAGACGCGCGTAGATATACAGATATATGTATATATCGCGATGATGCCTAATGACTTTATTTCTTGAGCCGCGTCTCGCGCAGTCTTAAGTCCCCCCGCTTCCAAATATAATAGAGAGTAGTAGAGCCGAGTATACCGGAATCTGAGCCTGAAGAAAAAAAAACATAATAACGTACGTGATTGCCCAGCATAGCTTTAGGTGCATTTTTTTATACAACGGGTTAGGGTGAGTTAACTCGTGGAGCCACATGCAGTTGCCAGCATGCACCTCCTGGACATCCATGGCCACGAACATCGTCGTGGACGGGATTTGAACACGAAACGCCGGTAGTCAAACATGAGACTGATGCCTCAACACATTGCGCTACCGGTCGCCCCCTGATTGGCTATCAAAATTGACAGTTGCTTACAGAACTCGTTCGTTTCGGATACGACAGCCTAAATTGCGAATTGATTAATGCATCATCGTCACAAGTTGGGAACAACTGTCAAATTAACGACAAGCATACCAATAGGCGCCTTTTTTTGCTACAATTTGTAATGACCAGAACATGGTCTGGTAGTGCCGCCTCCAGATCAATGACAAACAGCACCTGATGAGTAATGATCTGTCGATGGTACGAAACCAGAGGCCGAAGGTCCGATTACACCTGGACTCCAATTCAAGCGTGAGGGCGATTGATCCATCCACCATTAATTTTTTTTATTCCCCATTTTTACCTCCCCTGTTTGTGTTCTTCTCCCCAGGCCTATGAATTCTTGTTAAAACGTGAAGAACAGCGGCAACGAGTGGCGAAAACCACGCCCACGTCTCCCGAATTGAACTACAGCATGCATAGAACGCTGCTTAGCTCGTTGAGGGCCCCTTTTCTTCGCCAGATGGCACGGCCCGACCTTCACGGTCATTATGCTACCTTAGGCTCAGTCCCCACGAGCATCTTTGGATGCCCACCAGAAGAGTCCGTTAAATATTTCCCACCAAACCGTCCGTTACAGATGTTGCAGACATTTTTGCAGTTCGCCAAATATTTGAGGTTTCAGCGCAGCTGGAGATCAACTATCGGGGGCCTGGCGTCAGTCAGCGGTATTTAGAAATAAGTCCTGCAGTCTCTATTTGGTTAAGTCTCACGTTGGGCGCCCGCTTTTTTGTCTTAGAGCAGCTGTAGTCCGAATATACTTATCCCGCCCTCGGTTCAAAACTTAGCCTGGCAGTTTATTGGTTAATTTCAAGTCTCCAGAAAGAAAGGTGATCTTTCAAGGCAGAATTCAGTTGGTTTTTAAGCCTTTCAAAGGTACAGAAGGGGCTTGAACGCCCCGTTACAAATTGTACAATCTATCGAGGTCAGGTCAGCCACCCCACTGACTTGTAATGCGTGGAGTGGAGATACCCTAACCTGCACCGGATAGATGTTCAAAACAAATACACCTTTTGTGTATCTTTATGCGGTCCAATCTAGAATCTAGAGATATGCATATTGTTCACCTATGAAACTCAGAACGCATGGTGAGTGACGACGAAGACCTATACGGGTCGCGTCTTTTTCTGTGAACTGATTTTCTTCTTACGAGACCCGCCAACGCCAACGCATTTTATTTTGAGCGTGACTTATGTGAAGCATGCTTATATGCTAAATCAAACAATAGGCGTCTAAACAAGCCGCGATTTATTGGGCTCATTTCGAGCCTCGCTCTATGGTTCAAAAGGCAGGCTAACGCGCACCTGAGGGCTTTATTTTTAAGGCGCCGAGAAGTGTGTAGGAAATTCAAGTTGAGAGGCAAAAAACAGGCGGCGAATCTAGTCCGAAATCTTTGTATTCAGGAGAAGATTCCAGACTGCCTAGACGACCGAGATCTCGTTGGGAGAGCTCAGTATGTGTGGACGCCGCGCAGCTACTGGGCTTCCAAAATGGGAGGACGCGGTCACGTGACCGAGATAATTGGAGGACAACGATCCAGGCGACCAAGGCCCGACGTCGGGCTGTCGCACCACGATGATGATGATGAGAAAGAGATTCTATAGCCACAATAGTCTGTTCAGGGCTCTTCAAGTTTTTGTTTTGCCCGCGTAGCATAGGCACGCCGTTAAAGACGAGAGGCAAAATCCTGTGCGCCTATCCCGAGGTACATAAAAGGCTCAACCATTTATTTTTGTGTAGAATTAAAAACCGATGAGCCGGATCATTAATTTGCGGGCTAACTGAAATCGGAGTCCTCAAAGGCTAAAAAAGGACGCGTCGCGTCGTCGTCCCCACAAATTTCCAGAGGCCCTTTCGTGCAACCCGATACTTGACAATCGAATCACGTCTTTTTCCAGTTAACGTCTCAATTCAATCCCATTTCCAGTCCACACTCTACAAGTTCGTTAATTTGAATTTAGGCCGGCTCAATACACAAAACGGGAAGGAAATAAAATAAGACTTAAACCCAAAGACGCGCACCCATTTGATGGTGTAACACATCTTGTCCAAAAACGAACAGATCGTTCATTTCTCAATATACACACGATCCGAGTACTTAGGATTTGTACGCGAGTACGTGCTGCGAATGATACAAAAACAAAAAACCCACATTACATGTCATTTCTAATCGTATTTCGGAAGAAAGGAAATGACAATTACTTCCTGTACAGCACTCTCTCGTCGTCAACACGATCGTGAATAACATATTTTTGTGTATCACACGTCCCGAGAGGTGTCGTGCGTCGTTCAATCTCACGCACTGTTTTTTTTTTTCGGTATATTTCATCGTAACTCCGTGTCATCGGATCGTAAAACTACTAGTACGAGGGAATTGTACTCGATTTAGTCCTTTGATTTGATACCCCACATGACATGATTTCGGATGATGAAATTTGGACTGTGGTGGGCGGTTTTTTCGTGGGTATGCTGATCATTTTGATTGGACCTGTCTTTCTACCGTAGAATCTGAAAATGACATATATATCGTTCGTGCATCAAATTCGTGGGGTGTACATGGGCGTGAAAGCGCCTCTTTTTTTGGTGAAATTTCGGATAGTGTGAACTCATCATATATCATGTGTCATCGGATCAAAAAACTACTATTACGCGGGAATTGTATTCGACTTAGTCCTTTGATTCGACACCCCACATAACATGATTTTGTATGATGAAATTTAAACTATGGTGGGCGTTTTTTGTGGGTACGCTGATGATTTTGTTTGGACCTGTACCTCTTTCTCTCGTAGAATCCGAAAATGACATATATCGTTCGCGTATCAAATTCGTGTGGTGTACATGGGCGTGAAAGCGCCTCTTTTTTTTTGAGACGTTCCACACAGTGTGAACTCATCATGTGTCACGTGTCATCAAATCGAAAAACTACTATAACGAGGGAATTGTACTCGATTTAGTCCTTTGATTTGATACCTCACATGACATGGTTTCGGATGATGAAATTTGGACTATGGTGGGCGGTGATTTCGTGGGTACGCTGATCATTTTGATTGGACCTGTATGTAGATCTTCGGACAGTGTGAACTCTTTGCCTGGTATAATTTACATGGAAACACGCGCACGCGGCGCCCGTTACACAAATAGGAAATGACAATATTTATCGGTTGATTTTGATTGTGTTGTAAATTATATTGTAACAATGTGTCACACACAACAAAATCTACTGTTTTGTTTGCTGTCCGAGAGCCACCTAGAGTGCACTCTGCTCGCGCTCCACTTTACGACTTTTTAATCGATTCCGTTCCGTGTTTAATATTATAAATGTTTTGTACTTCCCGCTTCAGAGATTTCTACACACATTTTTATTGCTCTTGTGTTTATGTTTTTGTGTTTTATTTATATTTCTTTTGTTTTGTTTTTTTTACGGTGGTTATTACATTTGACCCTAAAACACACAAGTGTTGAGTTGATTTTTATATTGTCGAGCGCGCGCGCGCTTTTTCCGTTTCGTCGCTTACATTTATACGTGATTTATTATTATTGGGATTTTCAAAACGGTTTTAGCGGAAGCTCGCGGAGTAGTGGACTACCCTTGCCTCCTCCGCACCACCTCAAATGAAAGTGAAGAAGAAGAAGAAAATGGCTTCCCTTCTTCCTGGCAGACTGGCACAGAAAATTACTATGGTATGTGGACTACTAATTTGCCTTAACCTCGTAGTTGTGCGGAGGGGGGGGGGGGGGGGGCAATTCTGCGGATAGAGTGCCAGCCAATTAAAAACTAGAGTACAATAAAATAATTTTTGTGTTTTCACATTTATAGCGATGATTTGTTACACACAGTATTGTTGCCGTGCCGTGCCGAAACAATCTAAATCTGCGGCGGTAAAATTTCGCGCGCAAATCTAATTGCAATGTTTTATAGTCACATACTCCAGTTTTATGTCGGCGCACAGAATGTAAATCCGTTCCGGTGACCCGATGACCCCGAGCCGCACGTACTACGGAAATGGTGCACTATTGTGTTTTTGCCAATAATTCAGGGGTTTATTGTAGAGCGTGTATAATCAGGCGACCACCGTGCTTTGCAGAATATAAATGTACTTTATTGAGATTTGAGGTTTTTATGACTTACACGATTCGGGATACATATATTGGTTTCAGGGTGGCGCGGCTACAAAATTCCCCTCCCTTCCCCAGCCCTCGCTTTCACGTAATATGGTTTGCATGTTTGCCCCGACATGAAGGCTAAATCGTCGGGACTGAGCTCTGATTGCTCTATAAAAAAAAACAACTCAGTCAGTACAAGAATGAACTCAGGAGATCCAAGCGCAACTCGTGGAAACTATTCTGTGAAGGCACTGAGACTCCGTAAAATCCTGTCTTCGGTCCCTAAAATGTCCAGTTATTTGATAAAACATGATGGGACTTGGACCTCATCCAGTCAGGAGACTATTGACTTGCTGCTCGACACACATTTTCCTGACAGCTCTGCCCTTACGCCTTTCTATAATGGCGTCTCCCCCGTAGTCACTCGCGCGGTGAGCCAGTGGAAAGGGTCCTAATTATTTTCGAGGTGATTTTCTTGTAGTTTTAATCCTCCTCTAGTGGCTCACCGCGCGCTACGCGCGCACCTCGCTCTTCTCATGTTTCTACAGCGCTCCAAGGAGCGCTGCCTCTTCCTTTGAAGCCCCTTCGTGGCTGTGGCGGTTGGACACACCTCAAGGGTCTTTACTGATAATGCAGCACTCCTTCTAGTGCTGGTGAAGTAGAGGAAACGCGAGGTGCGCGCGGTGAGCCAGCGGAAAGTGTCTGAATTATTTTAAAGAACTCCAAGGAGCGCTGCAAAATGATAGAAAAGAGCGAGGTGCGAGCGGTGAGCCAGTGGAAAGGATCCTAATTATTTTCGAGATGATCCTCTTGTGGTTTTAATCCTCTTCTAGTGGCTCACCGCGGTCTGAATTATTTTCAAAATAATCCTTTTTGTGCTTTTACTCCTTCTCCAGTGGCTCACCGCGCACTACGCGCACATTTCGCCTTTCCTGTGCTGCTGCAGCGCTCCAAGAATCCCTGTCTCTTCCTTCGATGCCCCTTCGTGGCTGTGGCGGTTGGACACTCCTCAAGGGTCTTTACTGATGACGCAGCACTACTTGGCGTGCTGGTGAAGTACAGGAAGGCGAGGTGCGCGCGTTGAGCCAGCAGAATTATTTTCGAGATGATCGTTTTTGTGCTTTTAACCCTTCTCGAGTGTGTAATGAACCATATTATGGTCTGGTAGTGCTGCTCCCACCGGCAGATCGAAGCAGCACCTAATGAGTAGTGATCTGTTGGTGGTACGAAACTAGAAGCCGAGGGTCCCATTACACCCGAACCCGAATTCGACCGCGTGGGCGTCTGATCCGTCAGCCAACCATCCCATTCTTCTCGACTATTTTTTTTATTCCCCATTTTTACCTCCCTTGTTTGTGTTGTCTTCCCCAGGCTTATGAAATTTTGTTAAGACGTAATGGACAGGGGCAACGAGCAACAAAAACCCCGCCCACATCTCCAGAACTGAGCAAGCATAGGCCGCTGCTTAGCTCGTTGAGGGGCCTTTTTCTTCGCCAGATGGCATAGCCTGACCTACACGGTCATATGCTACCTTAAGCTCCGTCCCCACGAGCATCTTCGGATGCCCACCAAACCGTCCGTTACAAGTGCTACGGTGAATTCGATCTACAGGGTATGGAAGTAGTGAAAGGCAGGCTGATTCTTCGAAATTTATACAGGAAACTGCGCGAAATTGATTCAAAGGATCACTTTCGCATACGTCGAAGTCAATGATGAATACTTTGACCCTCTAGCTCTATCCATGGTGTCCGAAAAAATACTTTAAATAAAATTTCGAACAAATTTGATGAATTCCTGGGCTGAGGTCTGATTGCCTCCCTGAAAATCAACTGCAAGTTGTTGCAACAAGTTCCCTTAGCTCTTAAAATTCGATATCGCGACACATACCTTGATCTCGAGCAAATTAGGCGAGCACTGAATTCGATTAGCAACAGTCAGAAATTGACACCCCGCATTCCACTGCGCGAATTTCAGTGTGAATCATCTGCACTGGGTGCGATGGGTGCAGAGAATCGCCCAATCGACTTTATAATGGTCTCCTCTAAATTAACCCATCATCCGTTTAATTACGCGCCGACAGAAAAAAGGCGATAATTTTTCAAATTTTACAACGTCTTAAAACCGGCACCTTTTTTTTCACTCCCTCCCTCCTTCCTCCTCTCTGAAACAGATCCCGGATTGAATTTTGTGGTCTACTACTTGTCACTTTATCCGCGACCGTTTACCTGGCCGCAGTCTCGATAGTCAGCTTTGGGTTCCCGTCTCCACGCCGCGCAGCCGCCCCACGCGCAAAACAAGATACTGTGGTGAGACTATAATTCACACGGACCCGCGTGGACTCACTCGACCACTTAATTAGAATATCTCTGTGTTGTCTACCTCTATATGAATCAGAAAGGTTCGAATTCCTGGACACTATCTATCACAGGTCGCGTTTCAAAGAGCCCACAGCTAATATCTACGACTGTATAATATTATATGGCCCAATCAACGGCGGTATCTTTCAATCTATCTTGGACCATGTTGGTTTTGGTTGCTCGTTTCTTTTTTTTTCACGTTTATCCCCCTCTTTCGCTGCCCCGCGTTCGTCCCGCAAAGCTACGAGCTACATTTTTCGTGTATTTCTAATTATTTTAAATATAAAATTCCTCTTAACAAAAAGAGCCCAAAAAAGGCAGAAATCAAAAGCCCCGGATAGGAGAAAAAAAAGACCTTTTTGGAAGATATAAGGCAGTAAATAATCACCCGTGGGGTGTCCATTTGATCCTCTAATAAAATTTGAGAGAGAAAAAAAAACGAACAAGAACCGAGCAAAGAAAACGTGTGACATCAATAAAGAAACGATAAGAACATTGTTTTTTTCTTAAAAAAGGTAAAAAGACGAAAAAATGTGTTTGTTTCGCATTGTGTCGGCCGGATCTTGAAGAATTTGGCATTTTGAAAATGCCGATGATGGTCTAGTGTCGACTAGGACTATACGTGTACGATGCTGGGTTCGAATCCGCCCTGAAGTACAGGCAAGGCCTCCGCGCATCGAGTCGCGGAGAGGTGGATTGATCGATTTTTTATTCCCGCGGGGGGAGGCGACAACTACGAATTGTGTCGCGCTATAAAAGTTTCACAAGATACCCACAAAACATCTTAATCGACCCCATATATCGGATTAACAACGTGTTTTTCTCCTGAGTGGGTCTTTCGGGTTTTTTTTTTCTTGTATCTCGCCCTGGAATAGCCGCGCATCTGAAAACAGGCAAATGCGGCGCTATTATGCATAAAACTAACATTTGTATTTATTAATTTTTAGTGTGGACTTGTCGGGTGGATAGATATTGAGTGGTCAACATTTCTTCTTCATTTCTTTTTTTTGTGCTTTGGGGCTTTGTGATGCACAGAAGATTAAGAGATACACGCTCGTTTCGGGGGTCTGAATATTTTAATGAAGACTGTGAAAAACTTAATGATAGACGCGACACAACACAATTTAGATATCTCCAGGAAACGCTGAACTTATCTCTGTTGATATGCAAATTTTTTTTGGATATTTATGGTCTGGTCGTCGGTTTTATTGGGAGATTTTTCATGTGTTTGAACTTTAATGCGTGTTCAATCTGTGTTTATGCATTGCACTTGAGCCTTTTGTGTTTCACCGGTGCGCCGCCCTAAAACTGGCACGTTGGGTGTCATTTTGATTGCTGCTTTGAAAGGCGGCCCCTTCAAGTCGGAACGTTCACGGACGATCCAAATCCAAATTTTCCCTGATCGAAGCCAAAATTTCCCTGTCAAATCCATAGTGCGACTCGGGGGAAATGTTGGCTTCAACCAGGGAAAATTTGGCATTTTGGACGTCCGTGAATGTCCAGCATAATTGACACCACACACACAGACCCAACAGCCTGGCAAATCGGATTGCTTGTCCCACATTGGGTGTCACTTTTATTGTTGCATCGAAAGACGTCCCCTTAAAGGAGTACGATCCAGAAAAACTATACAATCGAAGCTGCACAGTTGTGGGCTTGAGGATTTCCAAATCACGAACTGGACAGTTGTTCTGCTCAGTCGGCCGCGGATCCCAATCGAAAGGGCCCGTTGTGATACCTCCCTACTGTACAAACTGCTCAGTATTTTTCCCCAAGGAATTTTCTGGGCAGTACAGTTTTTTTTCTCAAGGATGTGAATGGGTTAAAACTACAAAAGAATCATCTCTAAAATAATTTTAGCCCTTTCCCCCAATGGCTCACCGTGCGCTATGCGCGCACCTTGACTCTTCTGTACATCACCAGCGCTGCAATGAGCGCTGCATCATGAATAAAGATCCCTGGGGTGTGTCCAAGCGTCACGACCTCGAACGACGTTGAAGGAAGAGGCAGAGTTCCTTGGAGCGCTGCTGAAGCACAAGAAGAGCGAGGTGCACGCGAAGCGCGCGGTGAGCCAATGTGAATGGGTTAAAACTGCAAAAAAATCATCTCTAAAATAATTCTAGCCCTTTCCTCCAATGGCTCACCGTGCGCTATGCGCGCACCTTGCCTCTTCTACACATCAGCAGCGCTGCAACGAGCTCCTTGGAGCGCTGCGGAATCACAGGAAAGACTCACCGCGCGCTTTGCCAATGTGGATGGGTTAAAACTACAAAAGAATCATCTCTAAAATAATTCTAGCCCTTTCCTCCAATGGCTCACCGCGCGCTACGCGCGCACCTCGCCTTACCTTTACTTCAGCAGTGCTCCAAGGAGCAGTAAACGTCCATGGGGTATGTCGAAGCCTCACAACTTCGAAAGAGCTTTGAAGGAAAAGGCAGCGCTTCTGGGAGCGCTGCAGAAGTTCAGGAAGAGCGAGATGCGCGCGAAGCGTGCGGTGAGGTGAACCCATGAGAATGGACTAAAACTACAAAAGAGTCATCGCTTAAATAATTCTAGCCCTTCCCCCAATGGCTCACCGCGCGCTACGCGCGCACCTCGCCTTACCTATACTTCAGCAGCGCTCCAAGGACCAATAAAGGTCCTTGGTGTGTGTCCAAGCGCCTCACGACCTCTAACGAACTTTGAAAGAAGAGGAAGAGGATCACAGGAAAGGCGAGGTGCGCGCGAAGTGCGCGTTGAGCGAATGAGAATGAATTAAAACTACAAAAGACTCATCTTTAAAATAATTCTAGTCCTTTCCTCCAATGGCTCACCGCGCGCTATGCGCGCACCTCGCCTCATCTATACTTCAGCAGCGCTCCAGGAAGCAGTGAAGGTCCCAGGGGTGTGCCCAAGGGCTTATCCAGGCAATCGAGGAGGCCAGAACTGTACAGTTCTTCCGTCCAGGTACGCAAGCAACCGGGACGTTACATCTATGAAGACGATACATTCTTTTTTTATTGTCAGGTGAGCTGAATTTACGCCTGACAAAATTGCGTCTCCGGCAACAGGTCGTGTTGAACACATTGTCTGTCGTCAGTGTCTCATGTTTTCGAGCCTTCGAGACATCATAAATCAAGGGGGGCCCCGTGGCTGGACTATCTCTAAAAACGGAATTCACAAATTGCCATTCGACAGACAAATTTGAGTCGTGTAATAGGCGTCGATCGATTTGATTTAAATAAAAATTAAATTAAATTTGAAACAAAAACGAAATTGTGAGGGTTGTCCAAAACAGGCGAGCCAGAAGCACTTATTATTTTTGCACAGTGCAAAAACAAACAAATGGTAGAGATATAAACGGTGGCTCGTCGTCATAATAGATTTTGCTATGTGCGCTTATTTCAATTTTTTTTTTATTTTCTTTGAAGCGCGCTTTGAAACTATGTGATTGGAATATAATGAGGCGCGAAGAGACCGCTGCATGTCCTCTAATCACAAGTCAGGCATGTGTTTGTCTATTGTTTGAATCAAAGAAAAATCAAATGCAAGTAGAGATGTCATCATCATCGCGCGGTTAAGGCCATAGTTGAACGCACAGTGCGATTCAACAGTTGGCCCCTTGTTCTGGTCGTCCTAATGGTCCCCACACACTTTTCACCCCCTCTTCGCTCTTCTGCGTATCACACATTGCTGAACCGCGTTTTGTTGCAAACACACAAGCGGACACAATCAGACATTCAAACGATTCACCCTCCACATGCGCTTACTCAGGGGGGTTTGTCAAAACTCCAGTCACGTTCGTCTTTTGACGGTCATCCAGAGAGTTAGTTTTATTTGTCGTATATCTAGTCGTTTTAATTCCACATCTTATGGGGATGAATGTGTATTTTCTTTTGGTTTTCTCAAGAACACACCGATCAGGATTTTTCAGAATAGTGTGACTATGCTTTCAACGATGGGGAGGGGGGCGAGCCTGTGTGAGTTCTAGCTCAAAACCCCAAGCCTTCTGCTGCTGCTGTTGTTGTTGCTGTTTGACAATTGGCAATTTCGCAACGCAAGTAAATCAATAACAGGCGCGTGTTGACTCTTAAAAGTTTAATCAACAATAGTAAAAGATAATTGTATCTAAATGGTCGTATTATAGACGAACATGATTAGTGCAGAGCAGAAGATTGATTACCTTTTTGGGTTGATCTATGCGCACAGCTCTGTGGCTACACTACAAGATGTGTAATGAACCATATTCTGGTCTGTTTGTGCTGCTTCCACCGGCAGATCTATGGTAGCACCTTATGAGTAAGGATCTGTCGGTGGTATGAAACCAGAGGCCGAGGGTCCCATGCGAGCACAAGGGCAAGCCAGCCATCCGCCAACCATTCCATCCTTATCGCCTCATTTTTTTGTATTCCCCATTTTTTGCATCCCCCGTTTGTGTTGTCTTCCCCAGGCCTATGAATTTTTGTGAATGCGTAAAGGACAGCGGCAACGAGCGGCGAAAACCCCGCCCACGTCTCCCGAACTGAGCTACAGCAAGCATAGGCCGCGCTGTTTAGCTCGTTCAGGGGCCTTTTTCTTCGCCAGATGGCACGGCCCGACCTTCACGATCATTATGCTACCTTAGGCTCTGTCCCCACGGGCATCTTCGGATGCTCACATGATCGTTCATTACATGATCTCTATTCGCCGGATTAGACAAAAAGGATAATAATCGGTATGTTCCATATTGGGCGCCACTTTTCAAACTATTAATCCATCAGACAAGGCCTTAGAGGAATCGTACGATTGCCCTGTTGCCTTTCACACCGGTTAATAATTGAAAAGTGGCATCCAACGTGTGATATTTCAAAATATCCCACATTGGGCGCCACTTTTCAAACTATTAATCCGTCAGAGCAAGGCTTTAGAGGAATCGTACGATTAGCCTGTCGCCTTTCAGACCGGTTAATAATTGAAAAGTGGCACCTAACGTGTAATGTTTCAAAACGTCCCACATTGGGCGCCACTTTTCAGGCAGTGAGTCCGTGAAAGCCACGAAGACCTTATTGGAATCGTGCTTTTGCCGTTCACGGATTGGAACTGTTTGAAAAGTGGCGCCCAACGTGGGCCATATTAAACGATTAAAATACGCAACAGTATATAAAATCTACATTATTTTAAGGTTGGGCTAGATTGACTTCGTTTTTTCTCCAAACCTATAAAATTTTTGTTGACCCACTAACCACACTACAACTGTTGCGCGTTCGGACACTCACGAGTTTGGGATCGAGTTGAGCAATACAGGGTGGGGGGGGGGGGGGGGGGGTCCATTCCATATCCAAACACTAGAGACACACGTTCAAAGGACTTTTAAGAGAAAACCTACAATTCAGGCGGGGGTGAATATTGAAATTCGGATTCGATATAAGTATGTTCAGACGGCCAAGGCCCGATGTCGGGCTGAAGCGGCTCAATGCCTGCATTTACAACGGGTAGCGCTACCCGAGCGCTCCCATTTTTGTTGTTGTAATTTAGTGCAAAATTGGGACAGAAATGGAAGCGCTCTGGTAGCGCTTCCAATTTGTAAATGCAGGCATTGATGAATAGATGTATGAAGTCCTTTTTGAGGAGACTCTGAGGCGTGGATTGAACTGCTGATAGGGCCAATTGCGTTCGCGAATCTTCACAAAAAATCGTCGGATAGATTCAGGACGACGTGGATTAGTACATAGAAACGGGTTCAGCGTGGAAATCAAGTCGCCTGATCTTCACGAAGTTTCGGAAAGGTTTTAGAGGAAATTGAGGATACTGGGCCCATAGAATGCAGAGCATGAATTTAGACTGTGGATTCGATGAACTAGATGGTTCAGGAACGAGTTCAGAAGAGGCTCAATCTGAAAATTAGGTTCTCTGATCTTCCAGAAAAGGCTCAATCTGGAAATTAGGTATTCTGATCTTTCAGAAAAGGCTCATCTGAAAATTAGGTTCTCTGATCTTTCAGAAAAGGCCCAATCTGGAAATTAGGTATTCTGATCTTTCAGAAAAGGCTCAATCTGGAAATTAGGTATTCTGATCTTTCAGAAAAGGCTCATCTGAAAATTAGGTTCTCTGATCTTTCAGAAAAGGTTCAATCTGACAATTAGCTTCTCTGATCTTTAATTTTTCAGGGACATGCGGATGAGTTCAGCCTGAAAATTAGGTTCTCTGATCTTCTCGGAAGTTTCAAAAGGACTCCGGATATTAAGGACTCTGAAGAACATGGCAAAAAATAGTCTCTAGAAACAAGAAGGGTCAAGAGGGTGATAACCCCATCTAACTACATATAATTGAACTTACGGTATTGGAAAATATGTTGGCAGTGTATAGGCATCCATGTTGTGTCTATACAGGCTTTCGGTGTATCCTTGATGCAGATTGCAGACGACTCTCCTCAACGTCGATCGATTCTATTTCTTGCTCTTAAATATTAATAATGACCGTTGGCCCGTCGGCACTTGTCAGGATTTTTCGCCGGATGCTACACACATGCTAACCGAATGGTATCCACACAGGTTAGCCAGCGTCGTTGAATTTGTCGAATCTTTAGGATGTCGGAAACGGGCATGCGAAATTCAAAGATAAATCCCGCGTCACACAGGGAGCACATTTGTTTTGTTACGTTGAAACTACTTTACACACTTCACTTTCTATTTTTCCGCTAACCTTTTTTCGCGCGGTGAACTTTTTCTCCCCCGGGGGGGGAATTTTTTCTTTCTCCCTGATTCCTGATCTGATTGTGCCCTCGGCGCGCAGATCGGACAAGCGGAATGGAATTTGATGCGGCGAGTAGTGGAGTGGAGAGACACAACGAAAGGATGCACGAACAAGTAGTTTCACCCGAAATGATGTTTCACAGAGGACGAACACAGCACAACATTGAACCCGATTCGAGTAGCAGCAGTGGATCGCGAGTGAGACTATTCTCGGGCAATTATCGTGTGTTTTGTACAAGGGGGCGAGGGCCGTCTAGATGAAAAATTGCCCGAAAAGGACCACTCGCGGTATGTTTTGATGAAATATTTTTAACAGCGTTCCGAAGACGTTGTACCGTCGGCAGTGTTCGCGCCGAAATTAATGGGGAATTTTCGATTTTTTAGCCTTTTTGATGTTGATTATCGCGTAAGATGAAAGGTTTTTGACAATTTTTGACACTTTTGATGTTTTTCTTTTGTTCCGGATGATTTGCCCCGGCGGCTCGTTTTCACATGCGTTGATTATCTGAGAATGAGGTCTGTGGTTTTGTTTACTCCAGCGAGATTTTTATTGATGCAGACCGGCGGAAAGGGATTTTAGACACTTTTGACGGTACTTTTTTTATCTATTTATATTTTTTGACGCTATTGGACACATTGGGATGTCGCGTTTTCGCACCGCGTTACATTGAGCCGGATTTTCTCGAATTTTTGGATAATTTTTTCTAGTTTTACCGACGACCGTTTTTGAGTTGTCGATTTTTTTTAATTGTTAGTGGGACTTGTGCGCGTTTTCGCCTAGAGATTTGTTTTGTCGCCGACGGTGGATTGTTGTTTCGCACGCGATTTTACAGCGAACATTTTTATGATTTGCTTTTTTGAAATTGAATAAAAAAGAAAACAGTGGTTTGTTTTGTTTGCTTATATACATATGTATTGTATATATTTTTTGAACGACAGTTTCTCAACAAAAAGTATATGTTCGGCGAAGATTATACAGAGCGCAGTGTGCGATGATCAACGCGTTGTCGTCGTCGTGTATCGACTGTCGCTGTTAATGTTTCTTGTATGCGCGAGCTGCGCTGCTTCCTCAACAAAACAACACGACAACACGACACATGATGATGAAGATGATGATGATGTTGATGAAGAGATGATGATGACTTTATTTTGAACCGACTCGGCGGCCCCCGAGATACAACAAGTCAGAGAGACCGCGACTGGCACTGGACAAACAGCGAGATTCAATCTCGCGCTTTATACACACGAATAAGAAAAACGGAAAGATTATAATAATGTGTGCGATGTCCGCGCGCTCGATCGTCGATCACCGATCACACACGAGAAAAGAGACCCAAAAGATCTATCTGAGTCTTGGCTTGGTCCGAGTAGTACTAAGAAAAAAATCTTTAAAAGTCGCCTAAAAATCTGTGTCCAACTTGTTTTCTGTCTTATTGTATTCCTTTTTTTTCATGTTTGTTTGTTTCATTTTTGGTTCGTTCGTTTGTTGCGTCCGCATCTGGTCGTCGCACGGAATCACACGGACCAAAGATACTCTTTTGTATTCTCAACGCACACACCCATACAGGCTCATTTTATGGGCATACGTGAGCAAGCCGGATAACAACAACAACATGGATCGATTGATCTATCTATAGTCGAGGCACTGCACAAGTGTTTAACATATGCTCGATCGCGCGGTTGGGCTGTGTGCGAACGCGCGCGCGCAACTTAATGAGCAACCTGTGTGTATGGTGGCGGGGCTGTTGGTGATGTGGTGGGCGTGGTCTCTGGGATAACATAAAAACAGGTGTATTGAGATCTCCCTTTCTTGAATCAAATGCAAGTTTATTTTTGAAATTCTTTTGACGATCAGATGCGACGATTTTTGACGATGACTCTCCCAAAGTTGCACAATATTTTGCCCAACCTGCCCGATGCACAACAATCAGTTTTGCCGGTGATCGCATGCGCTTGCACAAGTGCACGTTTGCTCCGCCTTCACTGCGATCAGCTCTCTATCGTCTGCTGTCTGTCTCTCTCTTTCTCTCGTGTTCCATCGTATCGTGCATGAGCACATGAGGCTCGCTGCTCGCATGCTTGACTCTGCGATCAATGATCGCACACGTATACGTACACCCACCGAACACGCGGTAATGCATGGTGCACAAGACGGGACGCATGCATGTGTGTGTGTGTCTCTATCTGTTGTGTCTTCGACAAGTCCAAGAAAACATTTCAATAAGAAATAACAATGAGACAACATCTTTTGCCTTGATCTTAACAAGCCTAGTATAGAGCAGCAGCAGCAGCAACAACAACAATAACACACGATGAAATGGACGATTTCCTAAAGCAGCCTCCGCGCCTGTATCTTTAATGCTGGGCTTGAGAGCTGGAGAGCTCGAGCAACAGCACCATATAATATATGGACCGTAGACAAAAGGCAATGGAATGTGCACACGGGATCACGTTGTTGCCGGCGATGATGGTGCAGAAGGGTGGGGTACACAGGGGGGGGCGGACGAGGCCCAGGGGCAATCGACAATCCTCTTATGTTGGTTTTTGTGTGGATTTCGACGAAACCATAGCATTGAGCCGAAGCAATGTTAATAATGTAGTTAAGAAATCAAATTCATCAACAGTAACAGCACAATTAGGCAGAGTTGTCGATCTCGCGGGCGGATTGATTTCTTTTACTCGAAAAGGACGACGGAAGTTGTGTAATAAATTGAGGTGTTTACACAGGACCATTACCACTTTTGTCAACTGGTCGAGGGGGCGGTTGGAGAGGATACGACTTCTTACTAAAATTCTGCCTCTGTCGTCAAAAATTGTCAAAAATCACCAAAAACGGTCAAAATTCGTCTAAAATCCTCATTAGAAATTTCAAAATTAAAGGGAGGTAATTGACATGCCGGGGCGAGTCGGGCGGTTGGAGAGGATACGACTTCTTACTAAAATTCGAATTCTGTCGTCAAAAATTGCCAAAAATCACCAAAAATGGTTACAATTCGTCAAAAATCTTCTTTAGAAATTTTAAAATTAAAGGGAGGTAATTGACATGCCAAGGAGGAGGGGAGGGGAGTCGGGCGATCGCAGAGGATACGACTTTTTACTAAAATTCTGATTCTATCGTCAAAAATTGACAAAAACCAACCAAAACGGTCCAAATTCGTCAGAAATCTGCTCTAGAAATTTCAAAATTAACGGGAGGTCATTGACATGTGGAATGTGCATCAGTGTATTTGGAGAGGGGAAATCTGGATTTTTGACTGTAGTCAAAAATTGTAAAAAAATGTCAAAAATCACCAAAAACCGTCAAAATTGCTCTAGAAATTTCGAAAAACGTTGTCAAAAACCGTTCAAAAAACGTTTTAACAACACAACAACAACAAAATGCCCATAGATCGAGGCAAAGTGTAATGGACGGTTTGGTGGGCATCCAAAGATGCCTGTGCGGATGGAGCCTAAGGTAGCATAATGACCGTGAAGGACGGGCCGTGCCATCTGGCGAAGAAAAAAGGCCCCTCAATCAGCTAAGCAGCGGCCTATGCTTGCTGTAGCTCAGTTGGGGAGACGTCTCCTTTACGTATTAAAAAAAAATCATAGGCCTGGGGAAGACAACACAAACAAGGGAGGTAAAAATTGGGAATAAAAAAATGGGGCGATAAGGATGGAATGGTTGGCGGATGGCTCGGTTGCCCTCGCGCTCCGGGTGTAATAGGACTCTCGGCCTCTGGTTTCGTACCACCGACAAATCATTACTCATCAGGTGCTGCCGTAGATCTGCCGGTGGAAACAGCACTTCCAGACCATAATATGGTTCACAACAAAAGATCAACGACGAAAAACGTTTCGATGTGCAACATTAAACCGCTCACGGTAACCCCGGTCATTAATGTGCTGCTGCCTGTGGACTTAAGAGGCTCAATCAACATCCAACAACAACCCATAATAACAACATACCGTAGCATCACTAAACAAAATCTTTCATGGGCGCAAAGGTCTCAATCGTATAGTCTCGCGATTTTCAATTTAAATGATCTTCTTGGTCGCGCGCGACCCCTCTGCTGCGCGTCTCTTGTTCCGATTGAGCCATTCAGCCGCGCGGGATCGTCTTCCATTGAAAAGTGCCCCCCCCCCCCCCCCGCGGGGTTCTCCCTGGCCCACGAGTTCTCCGCTTCCGCGCGCCATAAGAGGCTTTTCTTCTTCTACACCGAGGGAATTGTGTGGTGTATAACTTAAGATGTCTTATTCAAAGAAGACAATTTCTTGAATCTCCCGGTGGAGGAGAGTCATACCAAGGCAGGCCACAAAAAGGTAAACGTTGTTCGTTGCAACGAACTCCGATCAAGAGCCTCTTCCATACCCATCGCCCCAGCCTATGAAAATCTACGAAGATTGCAAGATTCTATATATATGGCAAAAGGGCTCCAAAGTTTTGTGTGGGTGTTTGGATGGGACAGGGGCCTCGCGCGCGCGGCATGCAGATTCGAAGGATGCGGTTCCTCAGCAATTATCCTCGATTCTTCTCTCTCGACCACATTCGCGACTAACCATATATACGATGAGATACGTTTATAGGTTTTCGCGCTACAGGCGGAAACAAAGGAGAAGAGCACGATGGCTAATGTTTTGTATGTTGTCCGGGGGTTCCGCCGGGCCCCGTTGAATATCGGATAGCCTGCAGTGTGTTTTTTTTTCGGTTCAGCATTAAGCGACAGAAGCAGCCGCCTCTATTAAGTAGTTACAGTGTACGTGCATGTGGCTGGCCGGAAAAGTTGGTGGCTGAAATGTTGGACCAAGCTAAAGGGCCTGAATCATGCCCTGATCCTTCAGGGATGGAGGCCTTATCTAAGGCCACACTGCTGAGTCTTAAAAATAGACCAGTAACCTTACTGAGTCATCTGGAGACCACTAAGAAGTGCTTTCGAGGTGTGTTTGTTCACAGGATCAAAAGTTGGTGGCTGAAGTGTTGAACAAAGCTGCTATAAGGCATGAATCATGCCTTGATCCTTCAGGGATCGAGGCCTTATCTAAGGCCCCACTCCTGAGTCTTAAAAATAGAGCAGTAACCTTACTAAGTCATCTAGAGACCACTAAGAAGTGCTCTCAAGGTGTGTTCGTTCACAGGATCAAATGCTCGACTATCCCAGAAATTTACCTGAGCACTGTCAATTGTGCGAGCCTTTTTCGCTTTTCCCGGGGCCTTCTCCTCCGCCCCTCTGTCCTTCTTCCCTCATGTATTATTGTCATTGGACACACACAGCACATCACGGACATTTTATGGTTTACGAAGAAGACGACGAAATTCGAGGATGATGACAAGACGCGATTGTTGTTTTGGATTGTGCGCGATCGTCGTCGTCGTCGCGTCTCTTGTCTATATGGGGTCTCCTCCGGCTGCTGGGCTCATTAAGACCGCAAGGCACCTACCTACATATATAACGCGCTGAGATTGCATCTTTTGCGGGCTCCAGCCGCCCGCGATCCATTGCAAGACCGCGTTTTTGGTCCAAATCTGCATCTGCTGTGGCTGTTGCATCTGCATAACAACGCCGCAACATTTAAAAAACATATATAAATATAAAACCGAAAAAGACAAAAACATCAACAAGTCAGAGAACACAGAAAACAGCAAAGCATGCATTAAGCGGCCGGTGTGTGGAACTGAATGCACACACCACATAAAACTGAAAACAGCATAATTCTCACCGTGTACAGATTTCCTAATTAGCGATACGATCAGGTTACCTCTGCTTGCTGCGGTTGTCTTAATTGTTAGCCACGAAATGGCCCAGGTAGAGGCAAACTGGACAATCTGCTGTGCGATCATCAGCACACCGATCTTTGCTGAAAAGTGACTCGATTAAGGTCCTTTCGGTGCGCGGTTGTTTGAACCTGGCGAGGCTTGGTCTTGCCTTCTGAAATGAGCCCTGGGGGTCACGGTGAAGGTTCAGGTTCAGCAACATTTTAGATCCTCTTCTGTTTACTTGAACCATAGTCCCGAAGGCTTTCAGGACCATTTTTTTTTGACTCCGGTAACCTTTCACCGAAATTGCTTTAAAAGAAGAGACCAGAGCTCCTTCCTTCGCCCCCCTCTTTAAAATGTAAGAACTAGCTCCTGAAGATCTATCCTCCTGCGGTCTCGAATCGAAGGAGAGCCTTTTCCCCGAACTTGGTGATTCTGAACCTCCACCCCCCTCCGAAAATATCCTAGCGCTAGCACGATATTAACCTTGATTTCTGCCCTTCAGTTTTTTCTTTTTTTGATTCAAGTCTCTCCTTCTCAGACCCCTCCCCCCCGTGTCCTCCTCCTCTGTTCCGTCTTTTAGAGTGTTTCTCAAGAAGGTTTGT
The DNA here is from genome assembly GCA_964017055.1 of Chloromyia formosa. Classification (NCBI taxonomy): domain Eukaryota; kingdom Metazoa; phylum Arthropoda; class Insecta; order Diptera; family Stratiomyidae; genus Chloromyia; species Chloromyia formosa. The sequence goes on from OZ024819.1 coordinate 3,313,364, forward strand.
GGCTTTTCTTTTTTGTCGGCTGTGGTTTTAAATTCGTATCTGCTGCACTAAAATTTGATATCTTGGTTGTTGCTTCTTCGTTGTTTCGTTTTCGTTTTTTTTTTCGGTGAAAACTTAATCGACCATAAGATTCGGGTTAATTGAGTGTTAAATATGGTCAATAATAATGAGGTGAGAGGTGCGACGAAAATGATAACCGCACGAAGATGTGTGAGGTGAGACAGTGCAGGACATCTCATTTATATATCAGTCTTAAAATTTGCGAAAAATCACCATTCAAAAATTGAAATCGTCCAGCCGAAATGAAGAAATATGAAAAGGACTTCTGGCTAATCGCCAAGGATCTCTCAATCACTCTCGAAATTGTACATAAGACCCTAGAAGACCTCATTTGAGTTCCCTTAGTCGAAAGATATTATAAATTAAGCCATTTCTCGCCTTCGTCGACGACGACGACGAGGACGACAATGTCTCTTTTGCGGTGTCTTCATCGGGGCTGTCCTTTTCGCCAAAAAAAAAAATACTTAAAAAAAAATAAACCCAGGTCCTAACAACACAACACACTCTCATGTCCAATCGCAGCGGGATATGTCGCCTATTGTTCATGTTCCAATTTGCTGCATGTTACTCAATGTCCTTTAAATGGTCATCTACACAGGAACTTCTTTGTGCTATACAGCCGATCCTAGGAAACACTGAGTGTCCTCCCTGGGTTCGTATTGGGATATGCCTAGATGCAAGTCCGACCACGACGACGACGGGAAACCAATTCCTGGCCGGACAACAGAGCCTGAGCTGAACAATAGCAGGACACACACAAAAAAAGGATTTCCCGAGAAAGGACGAACGAAAAAAAAATTAGAAAATTTCTCGGCTCATTATGTGGTGTGTGTAGAGGTGAATTGGGTGCGGTGCACCCGTTGTTGTTGTTGTTCTTTCAGAACATCCCTCTTGTACATCGGATCAACTAGCTCTCGTCCCGATTTTTATTCTTTAGCTCTAGGATCGATGATTTTCTCTGGCCTTCGATGACTGTGTGCGTGCATCATTTTCCCAGTTGGATCCTTTGCCTGTTTGTTGTGTTTCCAATTGTCCTCCTCTGCTGCACAGGGTTCGTCGCGTCGTTCGTTTCCTTGTGATTGATCCCGACTGATCGACCGACGACGACATCCCTTCGAAGAGTAGCACTCGACGATAACATGTCAATTAGAAGACTTAGCGGGAGTTTTTTTTTTGTTCCTCATTCCTTTGGTTCAATTTTCCCGGAATTCTTTGAACGTGTCCTGTCCGACCGTTCAACGGATCGCTGCTGCTGACACACGAACTACACAAAAAGGATCAGAGACAATAGGGACGACGATATCTTGGGAAAACGTTGGTGTATCATACCGGCGAAGGATTAAGGGTGTAAATGCAACAAACAGGTGATTATCGGTGTAGGGAATCAAGACAAAGGACAAATCGAGTCGAGGAATGATTGCGTCATGTGGGATAAGATGAGAGCGATCCTTTTCTCGCGAGGCCCCCGATTCAGACACTGAGCTCCTGCTGGAATCTCGGTCCACTTAGAATCATTCGCGTTATTGATACGGGCTCCGAACCCAGCCTATATCGCATAAAATATAGTTTTTTAAAGAAAGGATGTAATACGCTGGAATTTGATCCTTTCGCTTCTGCGCCGCGCAGAGAGATGCATTCAAATTGCACGTGTGTGGCTCGAATAGAGCCGGCATATATCTTTATTTTGTCGCCCCTATCGCGCAAGTACTATCGAATGGCTCAATTTACGTTGAATCCGCGTTGAATCTTTAGAAAGGGTTTATTTGCTGATCATATCGAAGGACGCATAGCGCATATTGCATCCGAACACATATTCTTAGTAGCATGTCACGTCTATAGATCCTGCGACCATCTACGCCCAATGTGGGGCACTAGAAGAGTGATTACTAAATCGATCAATTCGCGTGAACCTCGCGGAGGCTTTGCATGGGCTCAAGAACCGCGACCAGGAGCCACGAATGTCTGATTTCGCTTGAAATTTTTGTGCGCCCAGTGTGGGACACTGGATGATTACTAAATCCATCAACTGGACTGAACCTCGCGGGGGGCTTTGCATGGACTCAAGAACCGCGACCAGGGACGACGAATGTCTATTTTTTGCGCCCAATGTGGGTCATTGGGGGTCAATACAGGTCTCTGTATTCACACAAATGACACTGAAGCTCGAAGGCTTAGAATTTCGGGCTCAAGGACTCTTCAGCCCACGCAAAATCGTCATCCCGTAAGATGTTTGCATTGTGTGATAAGGGTGAGCTAGTCGTCCCCCTGAATTTGTTCGGAAGTATAAACATTCACACGCGGATTGTGTGCGGTGCTTCTCGTCTTGGCCCCGGACGACGACCGCGACATGCATTGTCGTGTGTTGTGTTTGAAGATATAGGATCGTGTCAAAAGAGTCCACACACCACAGAAAGTTCACCACCACCACCAGCAACAACAACAAACTCCATATCCTCTTGTTTGTATCTTGTTTATTTATGTTTACTGGAAAATTTGACTGTTGATTTGATGTTTATCTATTTATTCGGTCGACTCGTGCGTTCATATCTCATCATACAGCACCGAACACGCACAATTCATATTCAACATCCCATGAAATATAGACTCGCGCGATGCGGTAATTAACTCTAACTCTCGGGAAGAGGTGCGCTCTTCATCATTTCCACGGGGATGCTGTTGTTCAGCTCAGGACGGGGGGAGGAGATGGTTGAAATGACTGCAATGAGAGCTGAAACGAGTCATATCGTTCAGGGGCGTTGATTGATTTGCAATATTCAGGAAGTGTTGCAGAGGCGAACGCATGTCAGGGTATCAAGCTCCAGTTAAGTAACTCCCGCGAAGAGGTGCGCTCTGCGTCATTTTCACGGAAACACCGTAGTTCAGTGTCAGGGAGGAAATGGTTGAAATGAGAACGATGAGAGCTGAAATGAATCATATCGTTCAGTGGCGTTGATTGATTTGAAATAGTCATGAAATGTTGCAGAGGTGAACGCAGGTTGGGGTATTAGTATTAGGCTCGAGCTTTTCTGGGGCTCTCGGGGCATCAGGGCTAAGGGTTGGTTCATGTTTGATCTTAAAACAAATACTCGCGTCGTCGGTGCTATGAGTCCAGTCGGAAAAGATAAACTTGAGCTTTTCGAGGCAGCACACTTTGAACCGTTGGACCTCATGGGGTTTTACAAGCCAGGGATAGCGATTAGGCTTGCTGAGGCTGAAATTCAAGGAACCCCAGAAAAAGATTGGTACCCACCGAATACGAATTTTGATACATTCGACCCAAGCTAAGCTAAAGACGGGCAAAATTTCAACTCGTCGTTGTTTCGTCATCGACCTCCTTCAACATTCACTGGAACACAACACACACTTGTGCAACACATGTTGCGGGCGCTTCCTTCCTGCTCCCCCTCCGCTTTTACGTACGGGATATGTGCTCATCATCATGCTCTGGATTCAAAGAAAATGCTTCCATTGTCACACCTTTTCCGGTGTGTATGGTATAGCGCGCAACGAGAGCTAGTTGGAAATTATACTTCATTTCCTCCGAAAGGAAAAAAGACACGCGACAAAGTCCGGAAATTAAATCATATTATCGTGTACGTGTACGTCATCATCTGGTTGTGATTTGTGTACAATGTACACATATAAGACACACGGGGCAAAAGACGCAACAGCAGCAGCATATGTAGGGCAGCACCCCCGGATAATTTGATGTGTTCATATGCGGACGACACACGGACATTTCGTCAAAAGTCAATCGTTTTTTTTCTATGTCTATAAATAGTAAGCGCCCATGTAAGGGATTTGTTGCAAGGCGCACAGTAATGGCTATCTGTGATGGGTGTTTTTTTTAATTTCTTTCCGGGATCCTGTACGGGATCCCGACATTATTATGGCGCCCAACGTGGGATACTATCTCGGGACTCGCTATTGGCTAGATTTCAGCCAAATTTTCGTCCCGCGAAACGTCGAAAGTCCCGGCGTCCAATGTGGGACACGCTACATCGTTATATGGCTTTTTTTTATATTATTATGGTGCCCAATGTGGGGTACTATCGTGGAACTCGCTATTAGCTAGATTTCAGCCAAATTTTTCTCCTGCGAAACGTCCCGTATTCCCGCATGAAGGTCGAAGGTTCCGGCGCCCAATATGGGACACGCTACATCGTTATATGACTTTTTTTTATATTATCATGGCGCCCAATGTGGGGTCCTGTCAAAAGACTTAGTATTCCAGGGCAGTTTTCGGCGGTTTTTGGTCGCTTTGACAATTTTTCATGATTTTTTACAACGTTTCGCCTTCTCCCTTCTACGGCTTTTAAGCTCTTTAAGACCCTCTCCGCCCTCTCCACCAATTTTAATTTGCCTGCCACTGTCCCGGACAGTGTTGTCTGTTGTTTTTGACCGTTTCTGCAGCCGCAAGACGATTAGAAACTCTCCTCGAAATGCCAACACGTCACACGAAACATATGTTTGGGTCGTGGCCCGGACGCGAAATTCTATATGCCGGGAAAATATCACTTTTCCCCCTGTCAGAGTCGTCAAAAAAGGGAGAAAAATACGAAAGAAAAAAAAATTATTTTCCTAAAATATGACACGTATGGCGTGCACGCGAGCACGGAGGCATTATGATGTGCGTGCGCTCTTGGGCAACCTATGCATGTGCTAAAAGGGTGTCATGCAAATCGTAACCGAGGATCGTGTTTTTTTTTTATCCCAGAGTAGCGCTGAAAATCACTTCGAAACGGTTGTTTTCGTTGAATGACGCACGACGGGATTTCAGGTCGAATTAAGGGTCAAGTTGTAGTAAACCACCTGCAATGGACCATATCCTGGTAGTGCTGCTTCCACCGGCAGATCAATGGTAGCACCTGATGAGTAATGATCTGTCGGTGGTACAAAACCAGAGGCCGAGGGTCCCATTACAACCTGATCCGATGCGAGTGCGAGTGAATATCGCCTCTTTCTTTATTCCCCATTTTTACGACCCCTGTTTGTGTTGTCTTCCCCGGGCCTATGCATTTTTGTTAGTACGTAAATGACAGGGGCAACGAGCGGCGAAAACCCCGCCCACGTCTCCCGAACTGAGCCACAGCAAGCATAGGCCGCTGCTTAGCTCGTTGAGGAGCCTTTTTCTACGCCAGGTGGCACTGCCCGACCTTCACGGTCATTATGCTACCTTAGGCTCCATCCCCACGGGCATCTTCGGATGCCCACCAAACCGTTCATTACAGTTGGTTTCGTTGAATGACGCACGGCGGGATTTCGGCTCGAATTAAGGAGCAAGTTTGAATTTAGGCGCCGTCGCCAAAGAACCGTGAGCACCGCGTGCGATTGAGGTCCGGAACCTTATCTTCTCTTTAGCATAGGACTGTATCTCCTAAAAAGAATCAACTTTACAAATCAGGGCTCGCGCAGGACCTCAATCTCAAATCAGATTTCAAATCTTGGAACTCTCTTAGACAAAACAAAGCCGTTACAGTTTGATATTTTGTTGCGCGGCGATTCATCTTGGGTTTCCAATAACACAATAATCGCTCGCTCCCAAACATCATTGACAAAAAAGTGTCGTGCACGCGCGATTTCAATTCAAACCGTAGCTCTCTTCGCTTCAGTGCAACAACGGCTCGAATTTCATCGGTTTTTACTTCAGGAGTCCCGGGAGTCCGGGAGCTCACTTGTGTGTGCATTTCTTCGAAATTAATTATTACACAACACGCTGGAAATTCAATCATGGCACGTTTGCTATAGCGCAGAGATTTTTGCCGCGGCTGGAGCCCCCGGGGTACACAAAGACGCGACGCGTCTTCTAGACCAAACATTATTTTTGTCGCTGCACTATTGTGAAAACAAAGGTGCTGCAATGTGTGCAAAAGGTTCGTTAGTGTTCTTTTTTGGCCAAGATTTTTGGGGTATGGTCAAAAATTTAGGTGCCTGATAGGATACCTCGAGGTCCTCCTGAGGTTTAGCTGAAGACTTTATTTCCATCCGTGGACATGATGTCATTGGACAACCTCCCATCTTGGGATTCTTGCGGCTTTGAACTCCGCGCGCGGTCCTAGGAGTTTCAAGCCGCAAGAATTCCCTGCAGGATCTTTCGTCGCGATGGGGCCTAGTCTGTGCTCTAATTTTATTGTAGCCCACTTGACGTCAAAGACTCGGTTGTCGCCTGGCCTTCTTCCTCGCCCATACTCCTCTAATACATAAAACTGGAGAGAAAAAAAAACCGGAACCATTCCAATCCAAACTTATCGAAGCAATCTCGCGCGGGGCTCATCTCCGCAAGCTGCCACAAATGAAGACATCTCAAAAAACTAGCCAACGTTCGAAATTGTTTGACTCGGCGATAAAAAGAACAGAAAAAAAACAAGAAGTAGTCTGAAGTGTGTACCAAAGTTTGAGCTCTCAGATTTTTTTTGTCTCCATTTTTTTTTTTTGGATGCTATTGTCAGATCAGAGGACTAGTGTAGTGTGGCCATATTATCTGTGTTTGGGCTTTCACCTGGGTCGCCCAATAAGTTGTTGTCGTCTTCATCTCATGCGCCCGGGCCCAAGCACACACAATGTACACTCGAAAACAATATATTCGTATATTGTACGAGTATATATGAAAAAACCCGTGGGCCTCTTCAATGAGCGTCAAGAGAGGAACAAAAAAAAAATTCGGCTGGACTCTGGTTTGCGATTACCGTGTGTACAGGTACACACAGGTACTCTGTACTGGCCGAGCCTCAAATCTCACGGTGTGTGTAATTGTTTGATTTTTTTCCCTTTAAGACCATAGTCCGCAGGTCCAGATCGCGATTATCGCTCCACCGCGTTCTGTACAGGGTTGGCTACCATCATACAACAACCAGGTAGAGAGAATGCCCCGCGCGCGCACATACAGCATCCGCACCAGTTCAAATTATACGCTTGACTTGAAGAACAACGAGATACTTGGATAGTTGTTGTCTTGAAAATGTCTTCCTTTTTTGACACAGCCCCCCTTTTAGTCTTCATCATCATCAGCGTCTCTCGATCGCCCCGCGCGCGCGAAACTCAAGCTCAAGCGGCTCAGAAATGAAGACATTTAGCGAGCCTCTGTGAGAGCTGAAGAAATGCTCAATTACATGCTAGCTGTCTGTGCTGTGTGTACATTACGCCCGTATAGATATATACTCGTATATTAGATAAATGGATACAGCACACAAGAATCTGCGATGGCTCTTGGGGCGCAATTTCTTTCATTCGACCCGCGATGAGAGATGAAGAGATCGATTTGAAGTTGTGGGAACGAGGGGACGTATTGCGACAGTGTTGTTATTATGAATTTTACTCGTACATTTTTTTATTTAAAAGGAAGAGTCAAACTTCACTCACAACAAATGGCGCCCAACGTGGGACTCCGTATTACTTTTTTTTTAATACAGTTTGCTGGAAGAATTTTGTTCGAATTCGAAGAAAACTGTGAGGATCCTGGGATGGCTCGGCTCAAAATGTATTTCGCCCGTTCCACAGATTATGCCGTCTCGGACCCTTAAAGAATAGTCGCGTTAAAAAAATCTGGTCGACCTTTGCCTTCACTTTAGGTATTCAGGTGATCTCTGGAGTGCACCTTTGGGGCTCTTCGGCCTTTACGGCCTTTTCCTCGTTCGTCCGTGCATCCATTAAATAAATGGGCGCCCAACGTAGGATCATTGTGGTGGTTTATAGATAGCGGCTTGAGGAGAAAAGAGGATGGAGCGGTCCGTTGGGGACGGTAAGTATAGTACTTCTAGCGGACCCTATCAGAGTGAACGTATTGGCGCGGCCCACAACACTACGCAGGGGCCTTTTTCAGCCAAACTTCAGGTGAATCCTTAAACTTCACTCACAATAAATGGCGCCCAACGTGGGACTCCGATTTTTTTTTTTAGCGGAGTTTGCTAGAAGAATTTTGTCTAATTCGCAGAAAACTGTGAGAATCCTGAGATGGCTCAAAATGTATTTCGCCCGTTCCACAGACTGTGGGGTCTCGAGAAATCAGCCAACTATAAGTTGTGATGAGAGGCGGATCCTCAAAGAATAGTCCTTTAGTCCTTTGCCTCCACTTTAGGTATTCAGGTGATCTCTGGAGTGCACCTTTGGGACTCTTCGGTCTTTACGGCCGCCACATTTTCCTCGTTTGTCCGTGCATCCATTGAATAAATGGGCGCCCAACGTGGGGTCATTGTGGTGTAATATAGATAGCGGCTTGAGGGGAAAGAGGATGGAGCAGTCTGTTGAGGACGGTAAGAATAGTACTTGCAGCGGACCTATCAGAGCACTTCTGGGAGGATCTTTTTCAGCCAAACTTCATGTGAATCTTTAAACAAGCTGAAGGTGGTGGAGGTGGGATGAGGCCAGGGATCTGTCCCTATTGGATGCGGAATCTTCCCTGATTCCCCTTTCCCCCCTGTTCTCTCTCCTTTTCTTTATCTGTCACGGCACAACTGTCGGTTTAGCTGGCATCTACGCGCTATTTTCTGCAACTTTATAAATTTATTTGCACAGTTTTCCGGAAGGTTCTCTAGGGCTATTCACCGTTTTTGATCATTTTTGACGATATTTGACGATTTTCCATGTCATTTTCACGGTTTAGGTATTCAAGTGGTCTCTGGAGTGTATCTTTGGGGCTCTTCGGCCTTTACAGCCGCCACATTATCCTCGTTATCTAAATGGGCGCCCAACGTGGGGTCATTGTTGTGTAAAATAGATAGCGACTTGAGGAGAAAAGAGGATCGTGCGGTCCGTTGGGGACGGTGAGAATAGTACTTTTATAGCGGACCTATCAGAGCACTTCTGGGAGGATCTATCGGCGCGGCCCACAACACTACGCAGGAGCCTTTTTCAGCCAAACTTCAGGTGAGTGTTTAAACAAGCTGGAGGTGGGATGAAGGCAGGAATTTGTCCTGATTGGATGCGGAATCTTCCCTGGATCCCTTCCCCCCCGTCCTCTCCTCTTCCTTTCTCATCTCTCTTTTCTCTCCTCAATCTTTGTCTGTCACTGCAAAACTCTCGATTTACCTGGCATCTACGCACAATTTTCTGCAACTTCATTGATTTATTTGCAGTTTTCCGGAAGGCTCTCTAAGAATATTCGCCGTTTTTGATGATTTTTGACGATATTTGGACGATTTTTGACGATATTTGACGATTTTCCATGACATTTTGACGGTTCAACAATTTTTTTTGGATGCATTTCTGAAATGCTGCTTCCCTTTCGAAGGCTCTGAATCTTTTTAAAGCCGTCTTTATCCTTCGTCAACTTTAATTTTCAACTTTTCCGGACAGTTTTCTGTGATTCTTTACCGTTTCGACTATTTTTGGACATGGTCTTGATGCTTGTTTTTTAGTTGTCAAAATTTTGACGACTCCAAAAGAGAATAAAACGGCCATGCCGGATATTTGAGGATAGATTTAGTCTTTTGACAGGGCTCCGCGCAGTTGAGTTGATTGGGACCGACCGGTGGTAACACTGACCCCCCTCATCCACACGAAATCTGTTGTGCTGTGTGTCCTGAATTGAAATGGTAAGCCTTGCGTGTTGAAAGGTTCTTCTCGCAATAGCGCGTTGTCCTCTTGAAATTTTTGCGGGAGATGGCTCATGCGCCCGAAGAGACATTTTGTCATACTATAAATCGAAGAACACACACTTCATAACAATTCAATCCGACCTGCCGGGTCGGATACGTGGAAATCTCAGTAAGAAAGACGGTCCTTGTCTGTCGAAAGTCTGACTGCTTTCTCGAGACTTTTTCCAGCCGCCAAATATACCACGACCGAGTGAAGGACGCAACAGACACTGCGAAACGAAATTGTACGGAAATATCTCGTATAAAGAAAACTGGAAAACATGCCGCCATTTTTACGCGCGCATCTAGGAGGTAGCCGCGCGCAGCCTGATCCACACGCCTAGAACAGTTCACCTGACGTCCTGACCCCATTGGATGCATGCGCGAGGATCATCTCAAACACGGACAGCAACAAAAATCACAATTTTTATCGACGGGGCGATTCTGGCTCGAAACTCGGAACTCAACTCGACCTTACGCCCCATTCCGCATTCGGCCATCATGATGAACGCGCGCGCGAATGGATCCCGATCCACATGCATCGAAAATCCCGCCCTATTTCAGGTGTGTGTGCCATACTCCGCGTACACTTACCACCTACCCTATCTACCTGTCTGCATTGCATAGGTGCCCCCCGTCGTAAAGTACGATGGGCCGCGCTCTCAAGTGTTTTGGCTCCACCTTGAACAAGAAAGAGATCGAGCACGCGGGCTGTGATCGCGTATGTGGCCATCATAATCACCATCATCAACATTCACGTGTTCCAAGAAGGTGGTGAAGGCACAGATAGAACAGATGTGGCTTAGAAGCGCGCCCATTGTGGGGCATATGATGGTCTACGTAGAGGTATATGTAGCCGCAGCATTATGGGCGCATGGAGCATGGTTCAGTTCTATTGTTGGGTCTGGGCTTCTGTGTAATGACCAGATTCGGTCCAGGTCCAGGGTATGTACAGTGTTGCGTGGAAGTACGGAGACCGTACCGTGCGCCTGAGCTTACAATGATTAAATTCGGGCCAAAAAAATTCGAACGGGGTATCATTTCAATTAGTTGAAAAAATTTAAGGCGAGGCGAGGCGCAAGCGGGACCCCGCTTAACGTTCACACGCAATTTATTGACTCAATGAAATCCGCACACAATCGTCGATCGATTGAATATCCAATGAATGCGTGCGAATATCTCTTTAAATCCGCATGAACAGTATTTTCTTTTTATTATTAACGGATAAGATACAAACAATACCTTGGAATTGTGAAGCGCTCATATATAGCGCAGGCAGACCAAGGGGGAGCGCAAGGTAAGGTGTGCTGCGCTCTGGTCGCTACAAGCTACAACTGCACATTGTGTTCCAGCCCTAATGCGATTTTTCATTGAGGAATAGATAATATGAAAAGTGTAGAAATGATCGTGCTACGGAGATTAAAAGATACAAATGACTTTTGGTGGAATGTTAGAAGCTACACGGGTGTGAATGGGCTGCTTTGCATGCCGCGGAATTTTTCATCCTTTCCATTTGATGTTGAAATGATCTCGCCCAACAAGACGCATCAGTTTTAAGACGAGCGTTTTAAAACGGATCCGGAAATTGATCGAATTCGTTAAAAAGGAAGAAAAATTGACATCCGGACGCCATCTGTTGGTTCTGAATGGCCTTTCGGAGATTGGTTGCAAACCACACGTATCGATAAGTAGCCGAGACGCGTACTAACCCGCAAACAGATCCGGATGTCGACTGGATCCGTTAAGCATAGTACTAAGATCGGGTTTTCGTGCGAAATCTCAACCAAAAACTGTCAAAAGTTGCGTTCGGACGAAACAATTTCGCTCTCTCAGTACTGACATATTTCATTCGAAGAAAAAAGTCTCCACATAGAGAAAATGGGGAAAGTGGAGAATAGGGAAAATGGAGGATAGGGTAAATGGAGAATAGAGAAAATGGGGAAAATGAAGGATAGGGCAAATGGAGAATAGAGCAAAATGAGAAAATGGAGGATAGGGAAAATGGAGAATAGAGAAAATGAGGAAAATGGAGGATAGTGCACATGAAGAATAGGGAAAATGAAGGATAGGGCGCCTGGAGAATAGGGGAAATGGAGGATAGGGCAAATGGAGAATAGGGAAAATGGAGTGTAGGGAAAAATGGAGAATAGAGAAAATGGGGAAAATGAAGGATAGGGAAAATGGAGAAATGTAAGAAACCGGAAAATGGAGAATACGAAAAATTGCGATTGCGAAACTGGAGATTGAGCCAAAATTCAACTCAGCCTCCGGGGTTTTGGAGATGGAGCCTTTTGAAAAAGTGCAAGTTTGACCCCTCTAGCTGCTCAAATAACGAAGTTACAGGCACTTTTATATTTGGCAGTCGAGGGGTCACTTTGCCATGAAATTTTCGGGGTTTTTCGCAGGTTTTCGTCCGGAAACGGAGAATACGGCAAATGCGAGGAAGCGAAACGTAAGCCCTCAAGAAACCGAACGAATAATAAATGGCCCTTCGACGGATTTTTGGAGCGGCACACGAAGGAAAACCATGGCGAGGGAAGTACAACCATACAAGTGTTGGGTAAGTGTGCGCGGATGTGTGTAAACCCAAGACACCGGGGGGTACTCCGTCCCTTGGATCAGCCGAGAGAAGCTTGGGATTCGAAATTGGAAGCAGCCGTAGGAAGATCGGGACGAATGGAAGCGCAGACTCTCCAATAGACCATGGTTCACCGCGGGGACACAATGGCTAATAAATAAGTAATTACTTGATTGGAAAAGTGATTTGATTGGGCTCCCATGGGGTAACAATTGAAAGTGATTGCAATTCCATGTGGGCACACTTCGTCAATAGCCAGTTGAGGAGTCAGTTTTGCAACTAAACGATTGAGGCAATTTTACGAGTGGAAACTGGCAGGACTTGGAGCAAAAAAAGTATGGCGAACAGAAACGTCTTCTACGACAGGGCGCACTACTCGTGGGATTTCTAACGGGGCAATTAATAAATAAATAGAGGAACACGCATACAGATGAAAACTGATCACTGGTAGTGGATGCAGGAATTGCAAGCTACCAAACACACCTTCTGTGCGACTGTCCAGCGCTCGCTAGAAAAAGATTAAAATGCATGTGGGGCTACTTTTTCAGAGACCTAGAAGGAGTTGCTGGTCTCAGCTTGAGAAGTCTCTGGAGCTTCGCTAATGAGTCAAAATCCCTCGAGCTCAACAAAGATCTTCTGGTAACGACTAACATTGAGAAGGAGGAAAGTAAAAAAACATGGAGAACTATTGTAAATAAAAAAGTCAACAATTTTAATTTATTTTGTCCTTTTTTATTGAACCTTAATTTTTATACATAGGTTTCGGTTTTTTTTCTTCTTTTTGTGTGGTTTCTCTCCTTGAATATGTATATATATATAACTTTGATTTTTTTCTTTAATCTAGCGACAAGTCGAAACACAACAGAAAAAAAATATATTTATATAAATAAATAAATTATTAAAAACAACAAAAATATAACAATTTAGATTTAATGTTGTAGTAATTCGCGATTTCCCCAATCCGTATGGCACTCTCGTTGATCAATTCGTGATTGGTTGTCCTGCTCTCTTGCTTTTTTAATGTGTCCGTTTTTTTCAGGAGCAATGTAGGGGAGCGGTTCTCTCTCGAGGATATTTTTCTATTTGCTGTATCTGTCATTTCCCGAACAAAAAATTTACTGAAAATCTCTACATCGAATTTCGCATCTTTCTCTCGATAGTTTTCGGTAATAAAAATAATTTAAAATTAAAAAACTAAAATGCTGTCACATGGTGTTGGGGATGACCACGCGATCAGTTCGTTGTTTGTTTGTTTGTGTGTGTAGAAATGCAGACAGCGCCTACGTACAATCCTCGTTGACGATTATCCTCTGCTTATTGGGGACGATGGTTGAGTGGTTGGGGACACATGTTTCATATTCCTGATCAGTTGCTGCTGCGGAGGGAAGAGAGGCTGGGGAGGGGAGTGGATCTCGTCAAGACTATTCTGGATCGCATTCAGTCCAAACAATTGATTGAACACGAGCCGAGCTGTTGGTGGCTACGTGTGCGTGGCCTCGCGCGTGTCAGATGTTCAGGACGACACGAGGCGTTTGAGGATGAGGATGCTGGCAAACAATTGAGCAGACTGTGGGCATCCAGAGCAGATTTGTGAAATACACTCCCATCGGAATCCTTTTTCGGGTGCTTATCTCTCTCGCTCTCTGTATGACTGTATTGACTTCCCTCCTTTAGGTTGTTATGATTGATGTTCGCCCGTTCAGGGGAACTTTTTTTTTTTTTTCTTTTTTTGTATTATAAAATTAATTCTCTGCACATTTTTCCGTTCATAGTCAGTTGTAGTTTTTGTTTCTGCGTTTCAGGGTTGGCTCTCGTGTTTTTTTCAAATTGGGAGCACTTTTGCGAGCTTTTTCGAGCTTTTTTGTAGCGATTTTTCGGATATTAGAGATTTCGATTATTTTGATAATGTGCAGGTCGTTGGTTTTTTATGGGTTTCGTTATTTTTGCATTTTAATGGAGAATTAAAATATACAAAAATCGTTTTGTTTCTTTATAAATTAAGTTTTAGGATTAAATTTAGTAGTTTTATTATTATTTATTTATTTTTTTTTTTTTTGTAGAAGTTAAAGTTTAGCTTCTCGAATTTTTTTTATTTGTTTCTTATATTTCCTTTTCTTTATGGTTGTGTCCTAGTGTGTAATGTTTCTCTCTGTCTCTAGGATTCAGTCGGAAAAACATTAACCGAAAATGCAGCGAACGTTTCGCCCTTCTTGCCAATCGCCTTGGCCTGATATTGTCCGACATCGGTCGCGGAGCACTTGACAATTTCGAAAATATAACGATTCTTATCCTTGACAAATTTATAGTTGGGTCGTGTCTCGTCAATCGATTTGCCATCCTTCAGCCAGTTGAGCTGCAACAGGGCGTCTTGTGTCTCGCATTCGAATTTCATCGATTCACCTTCGTGCGCCGTGACGGATGATGGGAATTTCTGGAAAGCGGGCTGCTTTGGATCCTCGCCCGGCACCAAAACATTAATCGTACATGTGCTGAAACATTCGCCCGCGTCGTTAAACGCCTCGCACGTATACGTGCCCGAATCTTCGGGGAAAATTTCGGCAATTTGCAATTTATAAATGTTGGCCTCGTTGGTGTATTGGAAGTCCTTGGACGGTTTGATTTCTTTGTTGTTGTGCAGCCAGACAACGTCAAAGTGTTGAGCGCCGATAATGCGACAGGCTAATGTTACGGCATCGCCGTCTTTGACGAAACGTGATTCGAGATGTGAAACGATTTTGGGGGGTTTATCGCCGGCCGGGGTGCGTTTTGATTTGCCGCTGGCCATTGCTGTGAATAGAGCGTGAGAGAGAGAGAGAGAGAGAAAGGGGAAAAACAACAGAGATAGAGTGTCAGGTCTTTGAAGAAACTTAGTCTTAAGCTTAAGCGCATAGAGTGGGGCGAAATCTCTATGCGCCCTAAAATATGCGCTAAGCTTAAGACAGAAAAAAAGATACGAGTGGCTGCGTTCCTGGGAACGAATCAGGTTTTGATATTTCTCCAATTCTCCTCCATATGCTTTCCCCTCCGGCGAAATTTGTACGCACCTCGGGATCTGAGAAGTATTCTGATCCGGAGGGGAACATTTTCATGACAGTTGTCCGTACAAATTTTACCGGAGAGGAAAGCATATGGAGGAGAATTCGCACGTTTGCGGGAACGCAGCCAGTGTCAGGTCTTCGCAAAAGAAAAAACCTAGTCTTAAGCTTATCGCATATTAAGATGAGCACATGGTGCGCTATACTTACGTTTAACCGTTAGCTTGCATTTGGTCTCCACGGAACCAATTGAATTGGTGGCCGTGCACGTAAACACGCCCTCATCTTCGGGGAAGATTTCATTGATTGTGAGCGTTGCAACGCCATTCTTATATTTCAAATCCATAATTTCGGACGATGAGATGGCCTTGCCATTCTTGGACCATGTTATTTGTGGTTCAGGATCACCCTTGACCGTACACGATAGCACGAATTGATCGCCATCGCGTATCGTCATATCCTTGAGTGGTTTCGTGAATTCCGGCTTGCACATTAGCGAATCGTCGGCAGGAACTGCAATTGGAGAAAGTGTTAAAAGAGTGGATTTTTGTTTGTTGTAGTAATACACTTACAGATTAATTCCTTTGTGGCACTACGCGATCGTGATCCTGGACTTCCCGAATCCAATCGTCCGTATTTCTTTTTCGACGATGAAGTGGCCGTGTCCGACGACGTTGATAAGGAACTTGTTTTTTCGTTAACAGTCTGCCGACAAAAAAAAAATTAATTAAAATAAAAATAAAAAAAGGAGATTTCGATTTCATTAATTTTTGGGCCACTTTGACGCCACTGAGTGGTTTTGGTATTTTTTTTTTGTAGTTTATCGACGCCGTTGAGTCCTGGATTCCTTTTGACTCGATTTAATGCTTTTTGAGTCATTTAGACGCCGTTTATTTTTTTAATCTGTCAAATTTCTTGAAGCAAATTTTTAATTTCCACATTTTTTTCTTCTTCTTTTTCCAGTTTTGATAATGTATGACTTTCGGTAAGATTGTTTTGCTGTTGTTGTTCTTTTAAATTCCCATTTTATTCGGGAATCTGTGGCTCTAAGCGCGTCGAATGGGGGTTGGGTAGGAATCGTTGATTTTAAAAAGCTCGATTAACAGCATCTCGATCTCGAAATATCGACTGCAATTATCTCGACTGTATCATAATCTCGACGGGTGGAAATCTCGACTTATATTTCATGAACTTTTGAAGATTGCTTGTAGGGGAGATTTTACGAATTTTGTAGAGGATAACTTTACAAATTTTTGTGGTCCCATGAAGAGGACAATTTTCTGAATGTTTGAGGTCCCTTGTAGACCACAATTTCACGAAATTTTGAGGTCGCTCGTAGAGCAGAATTTCAAGAATTTTTGAGGTCCTTGTAGAGGACAATTTCACGAATTTTTGAGGTCCCTTGTAGAGCACAATTCCAAGAATTTTCGAGGTCCTTGTAGAGGACAATTTCATGAATTTTTCAGGTCCCTTGTAGAACACAATTTTTCGAATTTTTTAGGTTCTTTGTAGAACACGATTTTTTGAAGTTTTGAGGTCCCTTGTAGAGCACAATTTTTCGAATTTTTGAGGTCCCTTGTAGAACACAATTTTCTGACATTTTGAAGTCCTTGTAGGGGACAAATTTCTGATATTTTCAGGTCCTAGTAGAGAACAATTTGCTGAATTTTTTATGTGCCTTGCAAATGAGAATTTCGTGAATTTTTAGGTTCCTCTTAGAGGACAATTTCGTGAAGGTGCCTTGTAGAGGAAATTTTACTAATTTTTCAAGTCCCATGTAGAGGTAAAATTCATGAATTTTGAGGTCTTTTGAGGGGGACAATTTTCTGAATTTGTGAGATCTGCTATGTGGGTGGCTAGAAGAAGAAGGATAATCTTGGGGCCTTTCTATTTTGGCGATCTGGACGAGCTTAAGGATGCTAGCATCAGCCGGCTCCAGCACTTTATCAACTCAGGCTCAGGCTCGGTTCAATGAATAGGTAGGACTCGGGTTGTGGAATCGATGGTGCTATCGAACAGCACCCAGTGGTGGTCTATGTGTACTGTCTGTATCACGGCAGCCCCTTGGACCTAACCTTCACTTGCTCTGCGTGCAGCAGTCTCTTGCGTGGACTATGCCCTTAAGGGATCCTTACACTCAGAAAATAGGACTAGAGCGCTCGTCGTTCTCTGGTAAAAATTTCGAATTAGTCCATTTTACTAAAGCGGAAATTTACTTCAATGGAACTGAACTACTACAGCGAGAGTGACATAATGGCAATTGACCTTATTTCTTGTGAAAAAGGGAAATAAAGTCAACCGACATTGTTTCCCTCACCATTGAATTCATTTTAAATTAGTCACGATTGTTTCCTGTCGATGTTTTCATCAGTCGAGATATTTTCTAATCGAGATTTTCTCAAGTCGAGATTTTGAAGTATTAGGGGGGATTCACGGTCAGTGTCGTCAACATCGTATTCGTTGAAAACTTCTGTCATCTCCATAGTAAACAACTTTACGACAAATACTACGTTTACGACGTGAGCATGAATCCCCCTATTATTCCATAAAAGAAAATCTCGACTTTGGTAATCGAGATTTCAAAAGTAGACGTTTCGTACCGCTGTCTCTAATGGGGGGGGGGGGGGGTCCGTCCAAACATACCTTATTTGATGATGAGTACGATGATGATTGATGGCTCGATGATGATTGATAGTTGGACGACGAGTGATGAGCTGAACTGCTCGATGTGTGCGTTGTTACGCCGCTTGATGTAAAGTGTTTAACCGTTACAATTGGCGGTGGTGCTGGTTTGATTGGTTGTTCGATATATTTACGATCTGTGGACCGGGGGGCGAAAGAAACGAAGAAGAAATAAACATATGAGTTCAAGAAGATGAAGAGACAAGTAAAAATTAAGAAATCAAAGAAAATATCATGCCAAGGAAGAAAAGCTGTTTGTTGGTGGACAGAATAGAAATTAATTTAATTAATGGAATTTACAAGAAATCTAAAAATCTAAAAAATCGGGTGCATTAGAAAGTGGTAATGAGGAGGTAAACAGAAAGGATGTAAAAATAATTAGTAAAAAGGGTATACAAAAAAAGAATAGAAATTAGAAAAAGAAGTCATAGATAAATACGAACTAAAAAAATTAAAAAAAAAATTAAAGAGGACGTTAAAAATAGATTAAATAATTTAATAAAAATAAATAAAGAGAAATCAAAATTTGACGTGAAGGATGAGGACGGAAACAAGTTAAAATAAATGAAATAAAAAACTGAAAGAGAGAGGATATCACAAAAAAAGGCGTCAAATCAAGTTATTGATCACACACTCTTTTTTTAGGGGGAAACACGCACGCAGGCAGGCAGGCAAAGGAATCTACATATTTTTTTTTTTTTGTATAAATATTATTTCAACCATAAGAAGGACTTTTGGGTAGCAAATGTGTATCAAATCTACCAAATCTGTCAAATCACAAACTTCTATTACATCTCAATTATTTTTTTCTTTTTACATTTTTTTCTTATTTTCAATTGTGTGCCACAAAACACTTGCAATGTTATTCGCTCACTGTACAGGAGGGGGGTGGAAAGGAGAAAGAAAAACCAACCAATCCGAGGGACAGGATTAACACTCATTTAATTTTTCTAGATTTTAATTTTTAGTTCTTATTTTAAGATGATGATTATTTCGATTGTTTTGTTCTTTTAGTCAAACCACACCATTCGGTGAATAAAAACTCCAATGGGTGTAAATCCACAGAACACAAAATTTGCTTTTAGAGGACTCTTTAGTTTCTACTCGTAATTTTTCACGAGGCGGGGTTTATTTAATTTGTGTGTTTTTTATTAACATGTCCGAAAAATGTTTTTATCTAACTTTGTGAAAAGGGAGGCGTGTTTTGTTTTTTTTTTCTCTAAAGAATACAACTCAGCATAATAGTTTACCTCCAGAGTATAGGAAGTTGTGAGCAAGTTCAAGTTGCTCAGGCGTTTGCCATTCACCTATAAAAGATTCAAGTTGTATTTTGATGTGTGTATGCTATTTTTATTATTTGATTTTTAAGAGTAAATAATTTTTTTGGGGAGGGAAATTTCATTTTTTTCGCTTTTTTTCATCAACCAATTGGAACGTTTGCTTAATAAGGAATGAATTTCGGGTCGAATTTGATTGAGCCGGGATTTTTAGTTGACCGAATTGTTCATTTAAAAAAAAAAAGTCTTATTTAATAAAAATTTACCAAGCTTTAAAGCTTTGCTACACACGGACACATTTGGACACGAAGTATTTAGATAGGGACACCGCGCCTTAGCTTTGAGCTTTAAGCTTGGAGCTTTAAGCTTGGAGCTTTAAGCTTGGAGCTTTAAGCTTGGAGCTTTAAGCTTGGAGCTTTAAGCTTTAAGGAAGCTTTTTTTCCCCATGGTTTGTCCCCACAGCTATCTTTGGATGCCCTTCTAAATAGGCCCGCTACAATGTCCTTTTCTATGTCCGCTTGCGCTTGCTTCAATCCTGCATATAGTGCAACAACTGGACACTTACCTTCAACAATAACCACACAGCTCGTCTCGTCCGTTCCGTGACAATTGGTCGCGACACATCTATACTTTCCGGAATCCTCCGGCTTGCAGTCAATAATCTCCATTGTAACAACCCCATCAGAATGCGTCATTGAATATTCATATTTGCTAAGCTCGCGACGATCCTTGTACCATTTAACGGTCGGTTGCGGTTTGCCGCTTAGACAGCACAACAACTTGCACGTGTCGCGTGCCTGCATGACACGCGGACGCAAAAGGAATGTGAAGCTGGGCGCCGATTCGGATTCTTCTTGCCAGAAGGTGTAGGGTAGCGGCTCGCGACGACGTACCGGTTGAATTTCTTGCTTATACACAGGCGTCTCCTTGGGCAACGGCTGAACATTAAGGAACACAACTTCCTCGCGCGATCCATAGTGATTCTCGGCGCGTATTATATACTCGCCGCGATCGTCCATTTTCGCCCGATTTATAATAAAGTAGTAGTCATCGCCCACATAACGTTTCATATATTTCACGCTCTGTCGCAACTCCTGATTGTTGTGATACCACGTGAGCGTGGGCGTGGCAATGCCAATGACGCGACAATAGAACTTGACGCTTTGACCCTCGTAGCAGAATTGCGATTGGGGCTTGATGACGAAACGGGGCGCGGCCTGGCGTCGATCGAACGATGTCTCGCGAATCTTGTACTTCTCCACGAGCAATTTGCGCAGCGACGAGTATTCGGAGAGGCGGCCGATCGGCAACAGATACTTGTTGAAGTCTTCGTATTTTTTGCGCAATTTTTCGCGCATGGCGAGGTAACGGGCACGGGCAATTTCCGCCGTACGATCGCTATGATCGCCGGTGAGCCAGGGATGCACGAGACACTCGTGCGCGGTCATACGTTTCTCCTTGCTCGCGAGCAACAGGCGACGAATAAAGTCCTTGGCCTCTTCGGACACGTTGCGGAATGCTTCCTCGTCAAAGTCCCAGTCGCAGGCCTTGACGTTCTTTAGGGTGTCGACGTCTGTATCGCCGGCGAACGGTGACAAACCGCTCAGGCTGCAACGAGAACAACTGGATTTTAAACGACGCATTCTCCCGGCTTGGAGCGGCGACGAGCGGTTGGATCATCGGTCAACCGGCGACCGATGATCCGACCGATAGGATGATACTTACAGTACATAGCCGAGTACACCGATCGCCCACATGTCCGTGTAGAAGCCCACGGGCTCACGATTAACAATTTCGGGGGCCGCAAATTCGGCAGTGCCGGTTGAGATCTTGACAACTTCATTGGGGTCGAGTTTTGTAGCGAGGCCAAAGTCGATGAGCTTGACGTTGGTGCTGGCGCGTGTCTGGCACATGATATTCTCCGGCTTGATGTCCAGATGGATGATGTTCTTCTCGTGCATGTGCTTCACGCCCTCGCACACTTGGCGCATGTAGTTGATGACCTCCGCTTCGGACATGACGTAGCCTTCGGCCGTGATACGCTCGAAGAGCTCGCCGCCGGACAGGCTGCAAAGACAAAGGATTCGGGTCAAAGTCCAAGGACACGGCAACAAATACACTTACAATTCAAAGATGAGCACCATCTCATCGTCGTCCTCGAAGGCGTCGTGCAGATTAATCAATTTCTGGTGATGCAATTGATTCATGATATCGATCTCCTTGCGGATGAGCTCCTTCTCCATGGCATGCGACACGGGGATGAATTTAGCGGCAAAGATATTGCCAGTGGCGCGTTCGCGGCACCGATGGACAACACCGAAGGCGCCTGTTCCGATTTCCTCAAGGATATCATAACGATCGTAGACACTATCCGTGGAAATGTCCACCGGTTGTGGCACGTACTTAGACCAAATGTCAAAGACGTACGAGTCATAGTCCTTAATGGGTCCGTCCGCCTTGCCGCGGATCTTCTTGCCGTTCTCATCCACTTCGTACTTGCGCTCCTTGTGCACCTTCTTGATAGACGCCTTGGTCGACACGGACGTGCTCGTCTCCGATGGATCCGAGCGTCCGTAGATATTCTCGGCATAGACACGGAACTCATAGGAATGTCCCGGAGCAAGTCCTGTGATGGCCATGGTGGTGAAGCGTGTAGTGCCTACACGAATCCATGTGGACATATCGTTCTCACGCTTCTCGACCAGGTAGTTTGTAATGTTGGAGCCACCGTCCCAGACGGGTGCCTTCCAGCTCAGCGAGAGCGAGTCCTGGCCCAAATTGTCCACGGTGGGGAATCGTGGCGGATCGGGACGATCGCTGATCTGAATCTTAATGATGGCCGTGTCGGAGCCGAGCTCGTTCTCGGCCGTGATCCTGTACGGTCCCGAATCCAATTTGGAACCATCGCGAATTGTCAGAATGGCATGACGTTCCTTCACCTCGACGTGATAGTGACCGCCCGATTCGATGGTCTCACCCTCCCGGACCCATGTGATGCGTGGCTTGGGATGGCCAGTGAATGGGATTTTGATGACGACATTTTCACCCTTGTCGAAGTAGGCTGTGTCGCGGAAGCGAGGCGGTACATTGAGTTTTGGAGCAGCTGCAAGTAGAGCAAGGATATGGGAAATGGGGTTAGGCTCGGCCTGCAAGAGTCAGAGGGTCTGAAACTAGGACTAATGTACTTACTCATGATATACAGGGAGGCACGGGTGGACTTAACGCCACCCTTGTTCACCGCACGGCAAACATACTCATCGGCATCTTCGCCAAACACATCCTTGATGACCAGATTGTAGGTGTCACCTTCGGCGTAGATGTGATAGCGGGCACCGTTGGTAATCTCGCGAGCACCCTTGTACCAGGTGATGGTCGGATTGGGCACGCCCGTGATTGTGCATGTGAACTGAGCGTTGTGGTTCTGAATGCAGTTGGCATCGCGCAATGGTTTGACGATGATCGGTGGTTGGGCGGCCTTTGGATCGATGATCTTCACGCTGGACGAAGCCGACGATTCCTTCGATAAGCCGGCCTCGTTTTGGGCAAACACACGGAACTCATACTGGCGTCCCTCGATGAGGTTCGGGCAATTGATCTGAGGGACCGGACAGATGGCCACGTTGACACGCACCCATGTGCTCGTGCCAACCTCACGCTTGTCGATCCAGTAACCTTGAATGCGGGCACCGCCATCGTACTCGGGCTTGGCCCATTCCAAATGGACGAAATCGCCACCAATTTCCGTGACCTTGGGCACGCCTGGCGGACCGGGCGGGTCGAATGGTGCCTTGGCACGTACCGGATTGAGTCCTTCCAATGGCGGACCCATACCGTTCTCGTTAACGGCCATAATGCGGAACAGGTACTCCTGGCCTTCGGTCAGACCCTGTACAGTGTGTGATAGATCCTTAACATTGCTGGCAACCGTGACCCAGTGTTGGGACGAGGTGTCCTTACGCTCGACCACATAGTGGGTGATCTTCATTCCTCCATCGTAGGCTGGTGGCCTCCACGACAGGAAGCATGTGTGTTTGGTGATAGAGCCCATGCCCAGCGGTCCGGTGGGGGCGCCTGGCAAGCCTGTGATGTAGGCCTGCATGTAACCTGACGCGGTGCCGCTTTCGTTGCTCAGATCCAGACGATAGCTTCCGGCATCATCCTTGCTGATGTCCTTGATGAAGATGGCAACATAGTCGTCGAAGACGGTATACTTGATGTGACTGCCGTCCGGTGCCACTTCTACGCCGTCCTTGAGCAGGGTCACCTCCATCGGTTGGTCGCCGGAATAGTAGACCTTGATCTTGCTGTTATCCTTTTCGACCAGATAAACTTCGGGCGGGATACGATCAATGCGTGGTGGCGTGCCAATCTTGAGATGACCCGTCGTGTGAACGAATCCGAGCGAGTTGATTGCCTCGCACGTGTAGTCAGCCTCGTCTTGGGCATTCACGTCCTGAATGTGTAGCTTGAAGACGCCGTCCTTGCTTTCGGTCGTATAACGACCGCCCATGGTGATCTCCTTGCCGTTTCTCAGCCAGCGGGCGGTGGGCTCGGGCTTACCGGTGGCCTGGCATGTAAGGCAGAAGTATTTGCCCATTGGAGCGACCGTATCGGATAGTCGGGTGACCCATTCCGGCTTCTCGCCGCCGAGCACTTCGCAAACCTTGATAGGCATTGTGCACGAGCTGGGCTCGGATCGTCCGGCTGCGTTAACGGCAAATATGCGGAACTCATAGTCACCCATCTCGACGAGATTGATGACGGTGAAGTCGGTGTCCATGACGTTGTAGTCGTTGCATTTGACCCATAAGGCGCCTCCGATATCGCGACGCTCAATAACGTAGCCCGTGATGCGAGATCCTCCATCGCTCTGTGGTGGTTCCCACTTGAGATCGACATAGTTCTTGCCCACCTTGACGACGGTCGGTGTGCCGGGTGGCGATGGCACGCTGAACTTGCCCTTGAGCTTGAATCGGAGCGAGGGTGGCGATGGCTTGCTGAAACCTGCCGCGTTCTTAGCCTTGATACGGAACTCGTACTCGTTGCCGTTGATAAGATTGTACAGTTGATATTTGGTATCCTTGATGAGGAACTCGTACACGTTCCAGGTGGTGTCGTGAACCACATCGCGATACTCGATCTGGTAGCCTTGGATACGTGAGCCTCCGTCCGTGTGGGGACGATCCCAGATGAGCGTAACATTGCCGCTGTCCCAGTCAATAACCTTGGGCTGTCCTGGCGGATCGGGTACGGTGAATGGATATTTGGCCATTACCGGCTCGTCCATGCTCAATGGCTCGCCTACGCCGTATTGGTTCTCGGCACGAACGCGGAAGTAGTATTTATGATTGGCCTCCAGGCCCATCACGTCATAGTGGCAGCTCCTTACAAAGCTGCTGACCTTAACCCAATCGCCGCCTGTGTCCATCTTCTCCACAACATAGTTGGTGATTGGTGATCCACCATCGTCCAATGGTGGCTTCCATGACAGCGAGCAGGTGTCGGGTGTGATATCGAACGCGGTGAGTGGTCCTTGCGGAATGCCAGGCTTATCGACAACGGTAACGTGGCATGAGGCGGAGTCGGTACCTTCCGAGTTCGTCAGACTGATCGTGTACACGCCCGTCTCGGAACGTTTGGCGCACTTGTTGTAGAAGACGGTGTTGATGTCACTCGTCTCGAACTTGATACGATCGTCGGGCACGACTTCGCTACCGTTAATAGTCCAGGATGGTCGCGGCTTGGGATTGCCATGGAACGGTACGGTGATCTTGAAATCATCGCCCGCAATAACGGTCATGTCGCGGATGCTCAAATCTGAGGTGATCTTGGGCGCGCTTGGCGGGGCCCGACATATGATCATGTCGGACGAGGAGCTCCATGGTCCTTGGCCGGCGGCATTAAGAGCGGCCACGCGGAATTCATACTCGTGATTCTCGATTAGGTTCGGTATCCTGTGCAGAGGAGAGAAGGATAGGATAGGATGATGGCATATAGATATAGTCACAAGGATTCAAAAATACACTTACTTGCAAGTCAGGTCTGGAATGTGGGCATGCGTAGCCTTGGTCCACTTATCCTCGGAGATGAGACGTTTCTCAATCACGTAGCCGGTGATCGGTGCCCCGCCGTCGTGACGTGGCTTGGTCCAGGCGATCGTGATCGAATCTTCGGTACTGTCAATGCCACGCGGAGCTCCTGGAGCGCCCGGTGGATCAAACGGATGACGGGCCCGGATCGGTTGTTCTGTTTCCGCAGCGTCCGATTGGCCATATTGATTCTCGGCCATGACACGGAACTCGTAGTCCTTGCCGATGGTCAAGTTGCGCACACGCACGAATGGTGTCGTACAGTAGCTGCTGACCTTACTCCAGGTGTTGGCACGTGCCTCCTTCTTCTCGATCACATAGTTAGTGACCGGCGAGCCGCCATCGTCCTTGGGCGGATTCCAGTACAGCGTCAATGAATCGCCGGCAAACTCGTCGGCTCGTAGATTTGTCGGTGGCTTGGGGCGATCCAGCACGCGAACATTAATCGTGGCCGTATCAAAGCCGGAAGGATTCTTCAATTGGAGACGATACTGACCCGAGTCGGAACGTTTTGAGTTCTTCATGACCAGACTGGCCGAGTCGTCGGTGAGTTTCTGGAAGATGCGACTGTCGCCATCGTCCAGAATCGTGTCGTTTGCAAACCACGCAGCCGTCGGCTTGGGGAAGCCCACATACGGCACGTGAATACAGAAGTCCTCGCCGGCGCGCACGGTAATATCACGAACACCTCCCAAGTCCATGCACGGCTTGTTCGGTTGCTCCTCGATGACGATCGGGCTGGACGGTTTCGAGGGATCCGAGGGACCCACTTCGTTGACGGCGATCACGCGGAAGTTATATTCCTCGCCCTCCTTCAAATGGGGTACGGTATGGACGGTGTTGGGGATCGGTACCTCGTTCACATCGCTCCAGTCCTTGTCGCCCTTGGCCTTCTTCTGCAGAATATAGCCCTTGATCTTGGCCTTGCCGTCGTTGCGTGGCGGACGCCAAGACAACGTGACACTGTCGGTGGTGATGCGATCGGGCTTGGGTGGCTCTGGAGGATCGGGACGTGTGCGTTGCAGCTGAGCGGTCATCGGTTCCGATGGCTTGCTAGGCTTGCCGGGACCGGCCTCATTGACGGCCAGCACACGGAATTCGTAACGGGTTCCTTCGCGCAAGTCCTGAACGGTGTAGCTGGTATTGGGCGTGGGATAGTTGTTACACTTGATCCATTCGCCTCCGCGTTCTCGTTTCTCGACAATGTAGCCGGTGATTGGTTTACCGCCGCAGTACTCTGGCGGATGCCATTGCAGACTGCACGAACTTGGACTGTAGCCAGTGATTTCGGGCTGACTGGGTGCATCTGGTGGATCGTAGGGTGACTTGGCCACCACGGGTTTGCCTTCTAGTGGCTCAGATACGCCATAGATGTTCTCGGCACTCACGCGGAACACATATTTCTTGCCCTCGGTCAGGCCCTTGACCGTGAACGCGTTCTTTGGACAATAGCCCGGAACGGGACGCCATGAGTCCGTTCCGAATTCGGCAACTTCCACAACGTAGTTGGAGATCTCGCTGCCTCCATCGTCGCGAGGCGGATGCCACGAAAGCGAGATCGAGTCCTGTGTCGTTTCAGTGTAGGTAAGCGGCCCTTCGGGCATGCCGGGCTTATCGACAACAATGACCTCAATATCGGCCGAATCCTTGCCAAATTCGTTGGTTGCGGTGATTGTATATTTGCCCGCATCTTGGCGCGTGGACTGGTCAATGTGGAGGAGTGTCTTCTCATCACCCGTCTCTGTGGAAACGCGATTGGATTCGGGTATGCGGATGCCCGCCTTCGCCCATTCAACCTTGGGTGTTGGCGCGCCCGACAATGGGATATTGACGTTGATTGGTTCGCCCGCGCGTACCTTGATCTTGCGTCCGAACAGACCGTCGAGCCACAATTTGGGCTTCTCGCGCATCGGTTTGGCTGCAATAACAGCGGACGGTTCGGATGGTTTACCGGCGCCAGCGGCATTCACAGCCGATACACGATATTCGTACTGATGACCCTCGGTCACGCGATCGTCCGTGTAATCGTTGCCCGGAACCGGATCCTTGTTGAGCTTGACCCAGCGTCCGGTGAGCTTGTCGCGTCGTTCAACGTCGTAGCCAATGATCGGTGATCCGCCGTTGCTGATCGGTGCTGGCCACTTGATCTTGATGTGATCCTTGTCGGCATCGACTACTTGTGGTTTACCCGGCTGGCCGGGTACGACGTATTGGTTCTTCGCCACGACCGGGCCGTCCGAGTTGAGTGGATCGGAGCGTCCTTGCAAGTTTTCGGCCATGACGCGGAATTCGTACTTGGTACCTTCGAGCAGGCGTGGTACGACGGCATGATTATACTTGGGATTGACGTAGGTCACTGCTGGTACCCAGCCACCGCCATGAGTCAAGTCACGCTTCTCAATAACGTATGCCGTGATCTCGGAACCGCCATTATCTTTGGGCGGCTTCCAGGACACGGTAACGCTATTGGCCGTGATCTCCTCATTCTGGAGTGGTCCCTCGGGTGGTGACGGACGATCCAGCACAATAAGTTGGAATCGTCCCTCGTCTATGCCGGAGTCGTTGCGAATGAGCAGATGATAGACGCCGGAATCGGATCGATTGCAATTGACCGTATGTACGACGGTGTGATGACCAATGGATGTGATGGTGGACCGATCGGTTGATTGCAACGGGATAGAGTTACGGGTCCAGATCGCCTCGGGTGCAGGCTCGCCGATAAAGTCGATGTCCATGTGGAACATGAGACCGGCCTTGATGCGAACGTCGTGCAATGGTGTGATGATCTTGGGGGCGAGGTAACGAGCCTTGGCCATTATCATGTCGGACGGCTCCGATGGTTCGGACTGACCCGCCGGATTTACAGCAATAACGCGGAACTCGTATTCCTGGCCTTCGGTCAGTTCGGGCACAGTAGCGGCCGTCTTGTTGGGTGGCACGTGGACGGCATTGACCCAGTACGGGTTGCCCTTCTCTTTCTTCTGAATAATGTAGCCGGTGAGCGGTGCTCCACCGTCCGATTTGGGCGCGGCCCATTGTAAGTCGACGTGATCCTTGTCCCAGTCGGTGATGGCTGGCTTGCCAGGCGCATCAGGCTCATCAAATTCGTTCTTGGCAACGATGCTCTTGGCCGCTTCCAGCGGCTCAGATTCGCCGATTGCATTCACGGCCTTGACACGGAACAAGTATTCCTTGCGATGTACTAGGCGGGAGACATCATGTGCTGTAAGTGTGCTCATGCCAGCATCGGCCCAGGTACCGCGCGACAGATCCATCTTTTCCACTACGTAGTGCAGAATTGGCGAACCACCGTCATCCTTGGGCGGGAGCCACGACAAGTGGCAACCCTCCTTGGTTATGTTGGTGATGTTGAGTGGAGCTTCGGGTGGCGCGGGTTTGTCCAGAACGGTGGCATGGGCCGAGGCCGAGAATTCGCCGACCTCGTTCTTGAGCGTCAGCGTATAGAAGCCAGTATCGGTGCGTGCCGAGAATGGTATCTCGAAGGACAGCTCATTCTGGAAGAGGTTCATATCGACACGTGAACCAGCTTGGATGGGGTTGCCATCAACGGTCCACTTGTAGGTGGGGCGTGGTGACGCCTCGATCGGAATTGTCCATCCAAGACGCTTGCCAGCATGCACGACCAGATCTTCGAGCAGCGTTTTGTCAAAGTGCGGTGCAAGGAAGCGCGGTTTAGCCACAACCTTATCCGAGGGATCGGATGGTTCGCTGGGACCGCCCTTGTTCACGGCAATGATGCGGAATTCATATTCCTCGTTCTCCGTAAGGTCGGGCACACGTGCTGATGTGATGTTGGCCGGGACCTCTAGAGCCTTCTCCCAGCCGCCAAAGCGTGGGCGTTTCTCGATAATATAGCCCGTGATGGGAGCACCACCGTCCTTTTTCGGTGCCGTCCAGTCCAGGTCCACGTGATCCTTATCCCAGTCGACGAGTTGTGGTTGTCCGGGCTTGTCGGGACGACTGTACGGATCCTTGGCCGTGATGGCTTGTTGAGTGGCGAGTGGCAGCGATTCGCCCTGCTTATTAACGGCCCGCACGCGGAAGTTGTAGTCGTGTCCTTCGATGAGATTGTCGGCACGAATTGTGGTATCAGCGCACTCTCCAACCGGGACCCATCGTCCTGTTTCCGCGTCCATCTTCTCAACGGCATAGTGTGTGATCTCGGAGCCACCATCGTCCTTGGGCGGACGCCATCTCAACGTGATGGAGTTCTTGGTGACCTCTTCGGGACGAAGTGGGCCCTCGGGCGGCGTAGGTACGTCCAGAACAGTAACCTTAACCGAGGCCTTATCTTGACCGTTAACGTTGCGCGCGACGAGTGTGTACTCGCCACTATCCGCTCGTTTGGCATCGACCACACGCAATTTCGTGCGATAGTTCTCGTTGACGATCTTCACGCGGTCCGTATTGATGACCATATCATCACCATGTGACCAATCCTTGCTTGCTGGCGGTTCACCACTCACAGGGATGTCCCATTCAAAGTTCTGTCCGGCACGTACCTTGACATTAATCATGAAGTTGCGATCGATCTTGGGAGCCAGATTCTTGGCACGGGCTACATGCGGTGCAGTTGCATCACTAGGGACACCGGGTCCAGCCTTGTTAACGGCACGTACACGGAATTCGTAACGGTTGCCCTCGATTAGATCGGGCACTTTGCCGGTGGTAACATCACCCTCGACATCGGCACACTTCTCCCAGTCGGGACTATACTTGTCCTTCTTTTCGATGATGTAGCCGGTGATGGGGGAGCCTCCATCGCTCTCCGGTCGATCCCACATGAGCTCCACGAAGTCCTTGTCGTAGTCCTTGATAACAGGCGTACCCGGTTTCGTGGGTTCGTCGTACGGATTCTTTGCCTCGGTGGAGTGTGGTGTGGTCAACGGCTCAGAGCGTCCTTGCTTGTTGCAAGCTCGCACGCGGAATTTGTATTTGTGACCAGGCGTCAGACCCTTAATGTTGAGTGATGTTTCAGGTCCAATGGTTTCGCCGGCCGGTACCCAGCGTCCGGTCACCTCGTCCATCTTCTCAACGACATAGTTCTCGACTGGTTGACCACCATCGTCGCTGGGTGGATTCCACTTGAGCTTGCATCCTTCGGCAAACACGTCCTCCACCTTGAGCGGACCGTTGGGTGGTGATGGGCGATCCAAGATAATAACCTTAACATCGGCCGCGTCCGATCCGTTAATATTTTCAGCGGTTACGGTATAGGTGCCGGAATCTTCGCGCGTTGCATTGCGAACAACCAGCTTGGTGTTGTAGTCAACATGCGTGACTTTGAGCCTATCGCTGGGTCTGACCTCGCGCTTATTGAGCATCCAGCGGGTGGTGGGTGCCGGTTCGCCCGACACTTTGACGTCAAAGTTGAAGTTCTGACCGGCCTTGATCTTGACCTCGATGAGATTGGTACGATCGATACGTGGCGCTTGATTGCGAGCCTTGGCCGTGATCGGAGGCGTGCAGTCGCTGGGCTCGCCAGGACCGGCGGCATTCACAGCCCGCACGCGGAACTCATAGGTCTGGCCCTCGACCAAGTCGGGAACGGTGGCATTGCATTGGCCGGCCGGTACTTCGCCAGCCTTATCCCAGTCGCCGTACTTGTCCTTCTTCTCGATGATGTAGCCCGTGATTGGAGAGCCGCCGTCGAAGAGTGGCGGTGTCCAGGCCAGATCGACATGATCCTTGTCCCAGTCGGTTGCACGAAGATTGCCCGGCTTGCCGGGCTCGTCGAATGGATTCTTCGCGACGATGGTTTCGTCGGCCACCAATGGAGCGGATTCACCCTCGGCGTTAACGGCCGACACGCGGAACTTGTATTCGCCGCCGGGTGTTAAGCCTGTAACGTCGGCATGCGGTTCATTGGCACGACACACAGGCACCCAACATCCTGTCTCGGGGTCCATTTTGTCCACCTGGTAGTATTCGATGGGAGTGCCACCGTCGTCCTTGGGACGTTTCCACTTGAGCTTGCAGCCCTCCTTGTGAACGTCGGAAATCTGAAGTGGTCCTTCGGGCGCGGTGGGCTTGTCGGTGACTGTTACCTTGATCGTCACCGAATCCTTGCCGGAGCTGTTGGTGGCGGTGACGGTATATTCACCGGAATCGCCTCGCTTTGCTGGACGGACCACCATCTTGGTGTGATAGTCCACATTCTCGATGGTCACATTCTTGCCCGAATGCAAGGGCATGTTGCAGAAGCGCCACTCCACGGTTGGTGGAGGTTCACCGATGATGTTGGCGTCAAATTTGAGCGTGGTGCCCGCGGAGATGGTGGTATCACGCAAATTACGTCGATCAATCTTGGGCGCAAGGAATCGCGGCTTGGCCACAAAGTTCTTGCTCGCCTCGGACGGTTCCGAGTGGCCAGCCTTGTTAACAGCGATCACGCGGAATTGATATTCGTTGCCCTCGACGAGACCGTTAACGGTTGCTGCGGGACTAGCGCTAGACGTTTCGCAGGCCTTCTCCCACATGGGACTGTACTTGTCCTTCTTTTCGATGATGTAGCCGACGATGGGCGATCCACCATCGGAGGCTGGCTCTTGCCAGACCAGGTCCACATGATTGGCAGACCAGTCGGCCGGCTCGGGAACTCCCGGACGGGATGGAGTGGCTGTGCGGGAGAAAGGAAGAAATACGGGAGTTTAGTATATTTTGAATTAATTCGAGATCGCCATGTATACTCACTGAATGGATCCTTGGCGACGATCGTGCCGAAGGTCTCCAATGGTTCGGACTCGCCCTCTTTGTTGAGAGCCTTTACACGGAACTTGTACTCATGTCCAGGCGTCAGACCATCAACGGTCATCTCGGGAACATCGGATTTGCCCACTGGCAACCAAATACCAGTGTCAGGATCGTATTTCTCCACCAGGTAGCCGTCAATAGGCTCGCCTCCATCGTCCAATGGTTTCTTCCACTTGAGCTTGCAGCCCTCCTTGTGAATGTCGGAAACTTCCAAAGGACCTTCAGGTTTGCCCGGTTTGGCTGTGGAAGAAATCAATTGGTTAGTGACGAAAAGGGTCCACGATCCCCCAAGCTTAGGACTTACAAATGACATTAATTTCAATTTCGGCCGTGTCCTGACCGTACTGGTTGTGAGCGGTGATCTTGTAGGTGCCGGTGTCCTTGCGCACGGGACTATCGTTGAAGAATTTCGAATTGTAGGGGATATTGTCGACACGTTTCGTGCCCGACGACGGGATCGTCTTGCTGTTGTGTTGCCAGGCGACTTCCGGTGCAGGCTCACCCGATACCTTAACATCCAGGTAGATGGGCTCACCCTCACGAACCGTGATCGTACGCAAATTCTTGCGATCGATCTTTGGCGCCACTATCATGAGAATTGAAGGGAAGAGAATATGTTAAAAATTCGGGCTTCAGGGAGGTGCGTCGTGTGGCTAAAGGACTTACGTCTTCTGGGCTTGGTAATGACCGGCTTGCTAGCTTCACTGGGCACGCCAGGTCCGGCGGCGTTAACGGCACGCACGCGGAACTCATACTCGACACCCTCTTCGAGATTGGGAGCGGTTCCCTTGCATTCGGTGGCGGGTACTTCGGCGGCCTTGACCCATTTGCCTGTGTCCTTTTCTCGTTTCTCGATGACGTAGGCGGTGATTGGAGAGCCACCATCGGAAGCTGGTGGCGTCCATCGAAGGTCAACATGATCCTTATCCCAGTCGGTGGCTTCGGGTTGTCCCGGTGCTCCGGGTTCATCTGTAGGTACGAAAATATATATGAGATCAGAATTGCGAGCATATTCGAACAAACTTACCAAATGGATTCTTAGCGACGATGGCCTGGTCGGCTTCCAGCGGTTCCGATTCACCTTCGGCGTTTATGGCGCACACGCGGAACTTATACTCATGACCCGGTACCAAATTGTTAAGTTCGGCATGAGGTTCACGGCTACGTCCGGCCGGCAGCCAACGTCCCGTATCGGTGTCCATTTTCTCGATTACATAGTGATCGACGGGAACGCCTCCGTCGTCTAGTGGAGGATTCCACTTAAGCTTGCATCCCTCCTTGTGGACGTCGCTGATCTTTAGCGGTCCTTCGGGCTTGGCCGGTTTATCCAGCACGGTGATCTCCACAGTAGCCTCGTCTTTGCCCGATGCATTCTCAGCCTTGATAGTGTATTGGCCGGTTTGTGATCGTTTGATGGCCGGAATGGAGAGTTTTGTGCGATAGTCCTCCATGTCGATGTTGAGGTCGTCGCCCTTCTCCAGGCGAGCCTTGTTGTGGAACCAGGACTTCTTTGGTGGCGGTTCACCGCTGATCTTTACGTCCAATTTGACATGCAGACCGGCCTTGATGGTGATATCCTTGAGAGTGGAGCGATCGATCTTGGGCGGTGCATTGCGATCCTTGGCCGTGAGAACGTCCGACGAGGCGGACGGCTTGCTTTGGCCGCCCTTGTTGACAGCCTTCACACGGAATTGGTACTTCTCGCCCTCGATCAAACCATCGACAGTCGCTTCCGGTTTCGGTGAGTGCGTTTCCGCACATTTGGTCCATTTGTTGGTCATTGGGTCCTTCTTTTCGACGATGTAGCCCGTGATTGGAGCACCGCCGTCATTTTCGGGAGCCTTCCATTTCAAGTCAACGTGATTGCGTGACCAGTCCTTGAATTCTGGCTTGCCGGGTGTGTCGGGTGCATTGAAGGGATTCTTGGCCGTGGTGGCGGTCTCGGTGACGAGTGGTTCAGACTCGCCCTCGGAATTGACCGCCTTCACGCGGAACAAATAGTCCTTGCCTTCGGTAAGTCCGGTGACATCGGCTTCGGGCGTTTTGGACGTGCACACTGGCACCCATCGGCCTGTCTCCGTGTCCATACGCTCGACGACATAATTCTCGATTGGTTCGCCACCATCATCATCGGGCTTGTCCCACTTCAAGTGGACACCGTCGGCCGTAACATCGGACACAGCAAGCGGTCCTTTCGGTTTGCCGGGCTTGCAGAGCACCTCGAGCTCAACATCAACCGTATCGATACCCGACTCGTTCTTCGCGGTAACGGTATACACGCCCTTATCTGATCGTTTCACCTTCTGCAGAATGAACGTGGTCTTGTAGTCCTCGTTCTCAATCTTCAGACGATCGGCACTTCGCAACACCTCGTCCTTATACGTCCAAACAATCTTCGGTGCCGGCTCACCCTTAACATCGGCCTCCATACGAAGCATTTGTCCGCTGCGCAAGACTTTCTTTTGCAAATTCTTGCGATCGATGCGTGGCGCAAGGAAGCGCGGTTTCGCGATCACCGACTTGGACACATCGCTCGGCTCACTGGGTCCGGCCTTGTTAACAGCCACCACCCGGAATTCATATTCGTGGCCCTCGTCGACGCCCGTTACCTTGCCCGAGGTTCGATCACCGGGCACGGTCGCTGCATCGGTCCATCCACGTGCCGATTTGTCGCGCATTTGAATGATGTACTTTTCGATGGGCGCACCACCATCGTTTTTGGGCGGTGTCCAGCGCAAATCGACAAAGTCCTTGTCCCAGTCGGTGGGTTCGGGACGACCGGGCTTATCCGGTTCGTCGAAGGGATTTTTCGCGATGATTGAGTGTTCAGTTTCCAGAGGTTCGGATTCGCCTTCTTTGTTGACGGCACGCACCCGGAATTTGTAGGGTTTGCCCTCTTGCAGGCCCGTGATGTTGGCCTCGGGTTCGGTACTCTTGCCGCACGGTACCCACTGGCCCGTGTGCGGATCGAGTTTTTCGATTTCGTAGAACTCTATCGGTGCACCGCCATCGTCTTCGGGCTTGTCCCACTTGAGCTTGCAACCGTGCTTGTGAATATCGGACACGTTGAGCGGTCCTTTGGGTTTTGCCGGTTTGCCGAGAACGGTTATCTCCACTTCGGCACGATCCTCGCCCACTTCGTTCTTGGCGACGATCGTATACTTGCCGGACTGGATACGTTTCGCACGCATTATGAAGAATTTCGTGTTGTAGTCGATATTATCGATGCGAGTATTATCGTCGGTCGCGACCGGTTGATCTTTGAAGAGCCACTCAACGGTGGGCGCCGGCTCACCGATGATGTTCACGTCTAGATTGACTGAGAGACCGACCTTCACCATAATTGGATTCAAGTTGGTACGATCGATCCTTGGCTTCACTAGAAGGGAGAGAGGGGAGTCAATATATAGATTCTGAGTATCCTGAAATATAAGTGTACTTACAGAATCGTGGTTTGGCTGTGTGCCAGTTGGTTTGTTCGGACGGTTCCGATGGTCCGGCCTTGTTCACAGCCCGTATGCGGAACTTGTACTGTTGTCCCTCTTCGAGTTTGGGTACGGTACCCTTGCAGACAGGTCCTTCGATTTCGGCCGCCTTGACAAAGTGGCCGGAATCCTTATCCATCATTTCAATGATATAGCCCGTAATGGGTGCACCACCGTCACGAATTGGTGGCTCCCACTTGAGCTTAACCATATGCTCGTTCCAGTCGTCGAGTTCCGGGAGGCCTGGGGCCGCGGGCGGATCGAATGGATTCTTCGCCACGATGGCACTCTCCGTCTCCAACGGCTCGGATTCGCCCTCCTCGTTGACGGCCTTCACGCGGAACTGATAGCGATGATTCGGCTCCAGGCCCTTGATCTCTTGCTCCTCCTTGGACGGGTCAACATGACCGGCTGGTACCCATCGGCCAGTGGCCAAATCCATTTTTTCCACTTGATAGCCGGTGAGTGGCATACCACCATCGTCCTTGGGCTTCTTCCACTTGAGCTTGCAGCCCTCCTTATGAACGTCCGTCACCTCGAGTGGACCTTCCGGTTTCGATGGTTTATCGAGTATGTGAACCTCGACTTCGGCCTCGTCCTTGCCCGAGTCGTTCTCGGCGAGGATTTTGTAGGTGCCCGACACGGCGCGTGTCGTATTCAGTAGAGTGAGTTTGGTGTTGTAGTCCTCATTCTCCAGACGACAATCCGGTCCGGATTCCAAAATCTTGGGACCGAACGACCACGTGATCTTTGGTGGCGGTTCGCCACGCACATCCACGTCGAATTTGACCGTTTGTCCGGCCCGTACCTTGACCGTGTGCAATTTGTCGCGATTGATGAGTGGTTTCACTGCAGACGACAAAAAAGGTTCGGATCAATATGGGCTTGGCAGGGGAGCGAGGGGGCGTATATAGAGATAGTGAAAAGCTAGAAGAAGCTACTAAGCATATTAGACGTTAGCGGGTTTAGTGCTTGCACTGGGCTTCCTGAAATAAATGCTTAAAGGAGATCGGTTAGTGCATAGTTTAGAGCGCTTGTATGATGCGGAGGACCCAAGTGGTCGTGACTTACAGAAACGAGCCTTGGCTATGTGTGGCTCGGTAGCTTCACTGGGCTCCCCCGGTCCGGCCTTGTTAATGGCACGCACGCGGAATTGGTAGGTGTTGCCCTCCTTCAAACCGGGCACAGTTGCCTTGCAATCGGGCGTCTGAAAGGGACAAAGAATGCAGAGGTCAAAAGTCAGGTCGTGTATATGCTCACTGCCCGCCACTTACATCCGTCGTAAGAATTTCATCCCAAACGGGAGAGAATTTCTCCTTCTTCTCAATGACGTAGCCCGTAATCGGGGCGCCTCCATCGTTCTTGGGCGCGGTCCATTTCAAATCGACACGATCCACGTCCCAGTCCTCCAGCGACGGCTTGCCAGGCTTTCCAGCTGCATCGTACGGATTCTTTGCAATGATGCTGCCATCCGTTTCCAACGGCTCGGATTCGCCCTCCTCGTTAATGGCCTTGACACGGAACTGATATTCGTGTCCTTCCGTCAGTCCCTTGACATCCAGCTCGGTATCGCTGGGAGAAGTGCGACCCACAGGCATCCAGCGACCCTGCTTTTTGTCGAACTTCTCCACTTGGTAGGCGGTGATCGGCTTGCCGCCATCGTCTTCCGGCTTCTCCCATTTCAACTTGCAACCGTTCTTGGTCACATCCTTGACCTTGAGCGGTCCCTTGGGTTTGCCCGGTGCCGACAGGACGTTCACCTCTACCTCGGCCTCGTCCGAACCGTGCTCATTCACGGCACGAATCTTATACAGGCCGGTGTTCTTGCGTACCGAATCCGAAATTATGAGTTTCGTGTTGTAGTCAATGTTGGTGATCTCGACGTTGCCGTCCGACTTGATTTCGGTGTCCTTTTGGTACCAAGTGATAGTTGGTGGCGGTTCGCCACGTACGTCGACATCATATTTGATCATCTTGCCGGCACGTACAATGAACGGCTTGAGATTGGTACGATCGATACGGGGCTTGACTGTAACGAGAACAAAAAAGGAAGAAATTTAGGTACACTCAGGCTACTGGGGTGCTGACTCGTAAAACTTACGTGCTTTGTATTTGACCACTTGAACCTTGCTGGGATCGGACGGTGGCGACAGGCCGGCCTTATTGACGGCAATGACCCTGAACTGATACTCGCCGTACTCCTTAAGACCATCGACTGTCGCCTCCGTCTGACTGCCAGGCACTTCTGCCGCCTTCTC
This sequence comes from Chloromyia formosa, assembly GCA_964017055.1. Lineage (NCBI taxonomy): Eukaryota > Metazoa > Arthropoda > Insecta > Diptera > Stratiomyidae > Chloromyia > Chloromyia formosa. The sequence continues at coordinate 3,351,174 of OZ024819.1, forward strand.
CCAATCCGGCTTGTAGCGATCCTTCTTCTCGATTATGTATTTCTCGATCGGAGCACCTCCATCGGATTTCGGTGGCTCCCACTTCAGGCTGACGCTCTTGTTATCGAAATCGGTGACCTCGGGCGTGCCCGGTTTCAAAGGCTCGTCATACGGATCCTTGGCCACAATACCGACCAGCGTCTCCAACGGTTCCGAATCACCCTCCGAATTGACGGCGGTTACACGGAATTTATATTCGGAGCCCGGATTCAAGCCAGTCACATCAAAGTCTGGTGGTTCCTTGTCGCCAGGCACACGACCAACACGTACCCACTTTCCGGTGGCCGTATCCATCTTTTCGATTTCGTACTCTTTGATTGGCACGCCGCCATCGTCGTCGGGCTTCTTCCACTTGAGCTTGCAGCCCTTGGCCGTAACATCAGACACTTCCAGGGGTCCTTTGGGCGGGCTCGGTTTGCCCAGGACACACAATTCAACGGTTTCCGTGTCGACGCCATTGCGATTTTCCGCCTTCAGCGTATATTTGCCGCTATCCTTGCGCGTTGCATTGACCAGAGTAAAGTCGGTGTGATAGTCGACGCAATCGATCTTCAGACGATCGGTTGTTGTTAGCGGCACATCATCGCGCCAGCTCCAAGTAAGCTTGGGAGCAGGCTCGCCACTTACATCAACCGACCACTTATGGGTACGACCAGACTTGATTATGACCGACTTGAAGGTATCACGATCGATTCGTGGTTTCACTGGATAGTGGAGGGAGGAGGATAAGAGAAATAGTTAGATTGGATGATATCATCGGCAGCACTAAGGGTGTCACAGAGGACTACGTCTGTGTCACACTTTGCGCCCATTCAAACACAACACAGGACTATGCATAGTACAGCAAGGACGAGTTACCCACGAAATCCAGAAGAACGTGTGGATTTTGTGGGTGATCGTCACAATCAACAACAACACAAAAGCGTTACCATGCCGGCGGCTCTAATTCTAGGTCCGAAAAAAGCGTGTGCTAGTTGACCCCCGGTATCCAGCCTTGGACCTGGGACGTGCATCCTGAACTCTATAAGCGGGGTTAGTCGTTCTCTATATGGGCTAGCTAAAAAAAATACGAGGCTGACCTCTGCAGGTGAGTCTTCCTGTGCCTATTTTTAGTTAGTTTATGCAAAAAAAAAAAATTATAGGCTCTCTCCGTTGTCCGGAGCAGCTATCAATCCCGCCCGAACAACAGACAAAAATTCTATGCTTAGTAGGCTCTCTTCTCAACAACCACCACCACACTCTTAGTCCATCGTACTCACAGTTCTTGTGCTTGCACAGATGATTGTCCGTCGGCTCAGATGGTTCCGAGCAGCCGGCCTTATTATGGGCCTTGACGCGGAACTGATACGTTTGCTTCTCCTTGAGTCCGCCCACCTTGTGCTCGCATGTCGGTCCGTCGGTTTGTGCCACCTCGACCCAATCGGGCGAGAATTTGTCCTTCATCTCGATGGTAAAGTGGCTGATCGGTCGACCACCATCACTGTCCGGCTTCTTCCATTTCAGCGAGACGCTAACGTTGTCGTAGTCGAAAATTTCCGGTTTACCCGGACGCGATGGCTCGTCGTAAGGATTACGAGCAACGATACCCTCGAGCGTTTCCAACGGTTCGGATTCGCCCTCCTTGTTGACGGCCTTCACGCGGAACTTGTACTTCTTCTTGGGCGTGAGACCCTTGAACGTGAACGAATCATCGTTGGGGCCACATTCACCGGCCGGTATCCAGCGTCCCGTCTCCTCGTCCATTTTTTCCAAAACGTAGCCGGTTATATCGCAACCGCCATCATCTTCGGGCCTCTTCCACTTCATTTTGATATGATCGGCACGAACCTCTTCCGGTTCGAATGGTCCCTTGGGAGCAAGCGGTCTATCGAGTACGATAACTTGAGCCTTGGACTCGCATGTGCCCGAGGTGTTCTTCAGGATGACCTTATAGATACCACTATCGGATCGTACCGATTTACGAATAGTAACGGCCGAATTACGATCGTACTTGTCGATGGTAATTCTTGAGTCGAACGCGGTAAATTCCTTATTGTCCTTCTCCCAATTACACTCGGGTTCCGGTTCACCGTCGTAGCGTATATCGAAACGGATGCTTTGTCCTTTCTTGACCGTAACGGGCTTAAGTTCGTCGCCCACAATGAACGGCTTAACGAAACGACACTTGGCAATGATCGGTTTGGTGGGGTCGCTAGGCTCGCCCGGACCGGCCTTGTTCACGGCTCGGATACGGAACTCGTATTGATTGCCCTCCTTCAACCCGTCGACGGTCGCCTGGAAACAATCGGCCGGCACTTCTTTGGCCGGTGCCCATTCCGTTCCGAACTTATCCTTAAATTCAATGATGTAGCCGGAGATGGGTGAGCCACCATCATCCGCCGGCTTATCCCACTTGAGATCGGCATGATCCTTGTCCCAGTCGGTGACTTCAACGTTGGCCGGCTTGCCGGGCTCGTCCCATGGATCCTTGGCCAAAACCGGTTTGCCAAATGTTGCCGGCTCGCTCGGTCCGAGCTTGTTAACGGCCCGAATTCGGAACTTGTATGTCTTCTTCGGCACAAGATCTTCGATCTTCTTCTTGCACGGTTGACCGCCCGGCACTTCGGCCACACTCTCCCATTTGCTCTTCAGGCTCAAATCTTGACGCTCGATCACATATTTGGTGATTGGCGCACCGCCATCATCCTGCGGCGGTTTCCATTCCACCACGCACGATGTCTGGAACACTTCTTTGACGTCAAGATCTTGCGGTGCCGTGGGCACATCTTGCATGATGACTTTCACATCTTTCACGTCCTCGCCTTGGGCGTTTGAGATTTTGATTTGATACGGACCCGATTGATCGCGTGACGGCTTCTTGATCTTAAATACGATCTTGCCATCGCTCACGGCTGTCTCGACTTCCTTAACCGGTAACGGCTTGCCGTCCTTGATAAGTTTTGCCTCGATGGGTGATTGTTTGGTACCGTCAACTGTATATAAGGGAAAAGGATATGGATCATGATCGTGGCGGCGCGGCGGGGTGTGATTTCAACCTACCTTTGAATGGCACTTCCAGAACCAAGGGTTGACTAAGCGGACCCTCGAAGACATCCGGACAATCCATTTTCGGTTGTGACTCGCCCTTGTTAACGGTCAGCTTACAGGTCGAGCTCAACTTACCCGATTCGCATGTAATCTCACCGTCATCCTTCAGCTCGAGATTATTGAAGACGAGCTGATGTTTGCCGCCACCTAGATTCTTGATTTCGATCCGTTCATCGGGAACAATTGGTTCACCGTTGAACTTCCAGTCAGCAGGAGCTGTTTGATCCTGAAGTTCAACATCCAGGACAAGCTTCTCCCGCTCCACTGCGACCGTATCTTTAAGTTTCTTGTTGAAACGATTCAAGTCTGTGTGTGTATGTACATAGGAAAAAAATTAAAAATATTCGATCGCGGATCAAGGATCGTGATTAGAAAAAATCAAGGGAAGTTGCGGGGCATGGCATGCCACGAAATTGTGTAACAACTTACAGTTAATCACGATCTCAGCTTCGGTCTTGTCGGCATTTGTTGTACAACGATACTGGCCGGCATCGGTCACCTTAGCGTCCGAAATAACCAATTTTCGTTTGCGACCCTCCTTCACCACCTTGATACGCTTATCGGGCTTCACCTCCTCCTCACCCTTCCACCATTGCACATCACCGCTGGCATCGTCAATTTCACAGGCCAACGTTACCGTATCCTTTTCGATAAGTTGCTGTGATTTTAGCACCTTGACGAATTTGTAGGGATATTCTGTGGAAAATGGGGGAGGACATTAAGACCGGACACACACACACGCACACAAAGAGAAACACAAGGTAAAACGTTTTCAGTCTTGGAAATTTCAAAAATCTTTAAAATCTCCAAAAATGAAAGCTCGGATATTGTCTAGAATATCTGAAGATATCAAAAAGGTCTCGGAAAACAAAAATCTCCAAACAAATATTAAAAAAAAATCTCGAAAAAAATCTCCTAAAAAGTCTCTAAAGATATCAACAAGGTCTCGGAAAAAAATCTCTAAACAAATGTTAAAAAAAAAATCTTTAAAAAATCTCTAATCTCTAAAAATCTCCACTCACCACTCATCTTGACCGTAGTCTCTGTCTTATCGGGTTGTTTGTCAATCTTGCACGTATACTGACCGGCATCATCAAAAACACAATTTTTGATGACCAACTTCAAGCATCCTTGCAAATCTTTGCCAATCGTATACTTGTCGCCGCTCTCCAACTTTTTATCGCCCTTATACCATGACACAATCGCCATCGAGCTACTTACGCTACACTCGAGCGTCAAATCGTGCACGGTATAGCCTTCCGTTTTTTTCTTGAGCGGTTTCGTGAACGTATAGACGGGATCGGCTTCCTCAACGTTAAGGAAAGCCGTCGACGAGACTGTACCAATTTCAATTGTATACTTGCCAGCATCTTCAACTTTTGGATTCATAATGATCAATTGATAGGCGTCGCCCTCATTTTTGAATTTATATTTGCTGCCGGTGAAGAGTTCCTACGAAACGCGAGCGGATTTTTTAAATTTATTTTCCTCAAGGATTTTTGTTTTTTGCAACCGCGATCTTGCATTCTGTATACGCGGCGAGAGATACTTACATCCTTGCGTAGCATCCATTTAGGCTTGCAGTTTGGCTTACTGAAACCGGCCTCGAACACGACCTTCTTATCTTTGCCCTCTTTGGCGAATTGATCGATTAGCGGCCGTAAAAATGATTCGGGTTTCTAAAATGGGATTCAAGTCGATTTGTTTTGTAGTGTTTGATTAAGCGGGGTGGGGTGGTGCGGGCGGGCGGGGATGTGGGATTGTTTTTTTTTTCAGAGATAAACAAAGCACAGGACATAAAATAAAAATAAAATAATAAAATAGGAACAGGAAGAAAACGAAAGAGGCAATTTGACCAGGAGACGTTGCAATGTGAGACGTATCTCCGGTGTGCATTCAAGAAAAAGTGGAGAGAGAGGCGGGCGAACCCGAAGCGGGCGCACCCGAAGCGGGGCTCAACATTTTGGAAAACAAAAGCAAATAAATAAATAATTAATTTGGAATAAAATTTTACATAAAAAAAAAATAGAAAAAAAGGAAAAATTTAAAAATTAAATTTAAAGCCGGCGGCACATTGCGTCGTAGGCAGGGCAGCCCGCGCAGCGGTTGTAAAATATGATTTCGGCAATTTTCACAACAACAATATCATGTGCGCGCTGCGTGGGCGGCTCTGCCTGCGACGCAATGCTCGTCCGGCCTAAAACTGAAGAAATTTAAAAATAAAATTTAAGGTCGGCCGCACATTGCGTCTTAGACAGGGCAGCCCGCGCAGCGGGTGTAAAATGTGATTTTGACAATTGTTACAACAACAATATCATGTGCCCGCTGCGTGGGCTGCTCTACCTACGACGCAATGTGCGTGCGGCCTAAAACTGAAGAAACTAGTAAAAAAAAATAACGTTTTCAGCCAGGGCTTCAAAAAAAAAGCTCTAAAAATATCTAGAAAAAACCCCGATATTAAATAAAATCAAGAAAATTAAAATTTAACTGAATTACATAAACCCATCATGTTCCTTCTTTGGAAATAAATGCTCATCTCTTTTTTTAAATATGCAAATACTAAAAATAAAATAAAGAAAGGACACAACAAATACATTTTTAGTCCTTCGGACCGTTTGGACTCTACTACTCTCGATAGACGACGTTGCCCAAAACCAAAACGTAAAGCACAACAAGCGAATTAACTAAGCCAACGGAAAGCACAAAAGATGATATCAGATAGAGAAAGAGACACAAGCAATGAGAGAAAGAGAGAGAGAGAGGAAACCGCTAGGGTGTGACATGTCCAAACAATGCATTGCTAAAAAATGGATGTAAATTATAAATGTAATATTTGATGAAATCCAGCAAATTCCGCTTATAAATCCAACTGAAAAAAAAAACTAAAAAAAAAAAGAGGGCGCACGATTGTCCCGATGACCACGATTGTGTCCTCCTGAAAAAAAAAAGAAAATAGCAACACCAGTCGGCTGTTTGCGGTCTGCAGCAAAAGCCAGCCTTCTGCCCCACCTCCCCTCCTTGGAGGTGGCACAGACTGCGTCCAAACTCACGCCAGGAAACATCATACACACATCAACCTTTTTTGTATGTCCTAGCAAAAGCAGTGGTAGTAGATAGCGGCCGGGTCGAGCCTACTATAATATTGTGTCGAAACAAAATCCAAAAAAAGCTGATTTTTTTTACATAGTTGAACCAACTTAATTAAATTATGTTGTTAAAACACAAAAGATAAAATAAAATAGTAGTATTTACATAATGCACAGTAAAAGCTAATAGACTTTTGATTTTTTTTTCTTTTTTTTTTACAACTTTTGACAAAATTTTGAACATTTTTGTATACATTAATTTTGTTTTCAATGAGTACTTATCATTCAGTCAGATGCATCTGACATTTGATCCTCTCAGTACAACCAGTAAAGCGGGGAAAAAAAAACACTATTTAAAAAAAACGGAGGGTTTCCATATTTTTTTCTTAGTGTAGATGACGACGCCCTCTTGTTCACATTGCGTTGAAGATTGACACTTTCTTTGAACGACGTTCCAAAAAAAAAAAACTCCCCGTCAAGTGGAAATTATACGATTTCACTTTGGCATTAAACATTAAAACCTGTTCCTTAAAAAAAAAAACACCAAACGAGGTCCAAAATTCCGGCGACCCTTCACAGTCGTGCGTCAAAAATGAATGAGCCTGTCGCAGAACACAAAAAAAACTTCCGGCGACCCTTCACAGTCGCGCGTCAAAAATGAATGAGCCTGTCGCAGTACACAAAAAGAAAAACAGTACAGAAATTGACCTTGACCCATCCCACGCACGTCCCGCACCCCCTTCCAAAACTCAATGAAAGGGAAAAATTAAAAAAAAAAATTAGAAGCTTGTCCATCGCTTGACACAGTCGCAGAAGAGATGCAGAGTAGTGTTGGTCAAAATTCTGCACCAGTAAAAAATCCAAAAAACAAATTCGGGCACCCCTAAAAACGATGGGCAGAAGGGATGTGTGTGCCTTTAATTAAAATACAATACGTAACCAAAAAATTTCTGAATAAAAAATCGGAACATTCCTGTTTCGCAAAAATTGTGAAAATTCTCTCTAATCAATTAGCGAGAAATTTCCGCTTTAGTACAATAAAATCCCCCGGCATGGGTTCTAGGTGTTCTTACCACCTAAACTGCAAATAAACTACCCCTAAAGCGGAAATCCCGCAATTAAGGAATTTTAAAAATTCTCCCTAAATACAATAGAGAGAATTCTCCTAATATTCGCGAAACAGGAATGTTCCAAAAAATCCTATCAGAGTCCAAGTTGCAAGGCAAGGAACTAAACAACCTTACGAGTAGTTCCAGACTTGAAATTAACAAACTAGTTGAAAAATTTTTCGATGAACTAACGAACTAACGATGGTGAAAATTGCAAAAAATACATCAAAATAGGGAAAAACGGATATGTTGAACCCTCGTCCTGTGCGCCAGGCACCAGGGACTGCGCAGTGGTGTTTTCGCTAGGAGAGAACTTGTACATTTTGTTTTGTGTATTGCTTGTGTGTGCGTGTGTTTAGGCATTTATTTCTGTGTTCACGAGAAAAATACAATACAATACCAGGGAAATGAATATTGCAAAAAAAAAACTAAGTTTAAGACAACATAAACATATTAGCATAAAACAGAAAGAAAAGAGAGGAAGAGAATAAAGTGTGCTCGTAAGCAAGAGATGACAACACACTAACAGAGTCCACAGCGATTAACGATATACGAGTACATAAAATTGGATAAAATCAGGGAATAGGGGTAGTGTTGAGATATTTGTGGTGTCACAGAGAGGAGGAGACGAACCAAGCGAACCGATAATAGGGGAAAATCGGCACAGAGAGCGAGCGAGACAGAGAGAGAGAGAGAGAGAGAGAGAGAGAGAGAGAAAGAGACATGTATTTAGAAAGGAGATAAAGTAAAGTGTCTGTGGCAGGAAGAGATAGAAATAGTATTGAGACATAGATTAAGATTAAGACATACAACTGAGAGACAGAGAAACTGTAAAGTAATAAGCAGATATATGTTTATCTCATTTGTTTTATCTAATATTACAAAAATATATTCAGACGGCCACCACCCGACGTCGGTCTGTAGCGCCACAGTGATGATGAGTTATAAATTGGCTCCAAAAAAAATTTATATATATACAATGTGTCCCACTTTAAGATCGCTTTAGGGCTAGGGCATATTCCACACTCTGTTTGTGAAAAAATGTCGCCCAAATGAACCCTATATCTTTTACCGTTACAGAGCTATTACAATTTTCCCAATTCCTGTCAAAAAGTCTGACCTTCTAGAGAAAACTCCGATTTACCGGCCTATGGCTAATTGAATCCATGAAATTAATACTGATTCAGAAACTACACAAAATAACCGTTAGAATGATACCTCAACGGTTTCGAAATTCATTCCACCGCCCGAGATACAAACGTTCAAATTTTAGAAAAATTTTTAACTCAAATCAACTTTTGATGGAAAATTTGAACCCACATTTTATAACGGGGCTTTAGGTTAGGTTAGGTAAAAAAGGCTGCTGTGTAGAACACAGCACACATAGACCACCAATGGGTCCATTGTGATACCTCAACACCATAAGACCCTAGTCGTCAAACCACCTTATCTATCAATAAAGCGATGTAGATGACCAGCACTTACGTCTTTCAAGTCATCCAGGTGAAGAAAGTTAAGGGAACCTAGAGTATCCTTTCTTCTACCGGCCAGAGCAGGGCAAGTGCAGAGGAAGTGAGCTATTGTATCCTCCTCCTCCTCGTCTCTACAGCTTCTGCAGTGATTGCAGTGATCCATCTGGTAACTCTAACGTTGACAGATTGAGAGGTTATGTTAAGTCTTGGTGGTAATAAAGTCAGAATTTGTGTGGAATTTAAAAGCACGGTTTTACTTCGGTGATCATTATACGGAAGCCGAAGACGCCTGGCATGCTCACGTATCAAGCAATGTCCTGTAATGATCCCCACAACCTTCCTTAGATGCCTTCTCTCCAGCATCTGCAGCCCTGAAGAGCGGCTAGGATTAAAGGCCGGCCAAAGTCGCTGAGTTCCTTCGGTGATCATTATACGGAAGCCGAAGACGCCTGGCATGCTCACCTATCAAGCAATGTCCAGTAATGATCCCCACAACCTTCCTTAGATGCCTTCTCTCCAGCATCTGCAGCCCTGAAGAGCGGCTAGGATTAAAGGCCGGCCGGCGGTGGAATGAATTTCGAAAATGTTGAGGTATCATTCTAACGGGTATTTTGTGTAGTTTCTGAATCAATATTAATTTTATGGATTCAGTTAGCCGTAGGCCGGTAAATCGGAGTTTTCTCTAGAAGGTCGGCCTTTTTGGCAAGAATTGGGAAAAATGTAATAGCCCTGTAACGGTAAAAGCTAGAGGAGGGTTCATTTGGGCGGCATTTTTCTAAAAACTGAGTGTAGAATATGCCTTAGTCCTATGGCGATCTTAAAGTGGGACACCCTGTATATACGAAAAAAAAAACAAATTGTAGCAAAAATACAGAGAGGTTGTGAGATTGGTCCGTGTTGTAAGGTTCGCAGCGAATATGAGTGTATGACAATTCAGTGATCCCAAGGAATCGCTTGTCCGTCCTTAAGATACCGGCACAGCAAACATTTTCAAAAAGGAGACAAAATATAGATCCAAAAAGACAAAAACAAAATATATATAAGTAATTATCAATCTGAAGCCGATCGTACGGGCTCTCGGGCAGAAAGACTTGAAGATATGAAAAAACATATTAGACAGAAAGAGAAGACAGAGGAGGATTCATCCGAAATGAATGAAAGCAAAAAAAAAATATAGGCATCGGCTCATCGATTAAGGAAGGCTCACGTGCGTGCATATGACGTGTGTCAGCGCTTTTTTATCCAATGGCTGCATTCCTGCGAACGAATCAGGTTTTAACATTTCTTGAATTCTTCTCCATATGCTTTCCCCTCCGGTAAAATGTGTACAGACCTCCGGATCTGATAAGTATTCTGATCCGGAGGGGAAAATTTTCATGACAGTTATCCGAACAAATTTTCCTGGAGGGGAAATCATATGAAGGAGAATTCGAGAAATGTCAAAACCTCATTCGTTCGCAGGAACGCAGCCATTGATGTCCTTTTATTTGTTTTTTTTTATGCCCTAACCAGATTGAACGCAGAATGCAGCAGCAGCGGCAGCGACAGAAGCAAAACAACAGGTAGATCTGTCGCGGTGACACAGCGGCGATGACAGATCTACCTGTTGTTGTTGTTGCTTCTGCCGCTGCTACTGCATTCTGCGTTCAATCTGGTTAGGGCCTTATTCTTCTATTGGCAGTTCCATATTTACGTATGTTATATGCTTTGGTTTTTCTTTATTGTTTTTCATCTTTTTGTTTTATATATAGATATAAATATATATTTATATATATAGGGAAATACAGACAGAGAGAAAGAGACAGTAAAAAAGAGAGGAGAGAGAGAGAGAGATATAAACAATAAGAAAATAAAACAAAGATAAACAACTTTTCAAGTACATTCATATCTAACGCTTAATATGCAACATCTATTGTCGAACCTCCTCACGACGGAATGGATGCAAGGTCGGCCAATCCGGTATGAGTTCAGCTAATGATGGTCTACGTGATCCGCATCCCTATAATATATATATATTACAATGTGATATGATTTATGATTTAACGTTTGGATTTAATATTTATAAGGATCCTTTTAACGCGCTACAATATTTTCATGTCCTGAAAGTGAAAGATATAGGGAGTGTGAAGCGAATGATACCGCAAGATATGAGAAAACAACAACGAATTTTCCCGACAACCTAGGGGAGGTATACTTGAAAATTACACTATACTCATTACAGGGATGACCCCTAATTGACGTTCCATAACAGAGGATGAGAGCCAAGAAGCCTGTATCAACGACGACGGGGTAAACAAAAAACCAATGATCATCCCTATACACAGTATTAAAAAAATTAATCAGATCAATGTGACAGTGCCCCACATTGGGCGCCGTTTATAATTGACTCCTGTCAAAAAAAAAAAGACAGAAATAATACCGAGTGGCCGCATAGCTATGATTTGCGACACTTGTCACTTCTTGAGCAGTTCGATTTTAATACCGAATCATTTATTTAATGTTGTTAGGAAAGTGTGTGGCTTTTTTTATTACTATTATTATTTAAATAACTAAATAATAATATAAATAAATAATTCATATACTAAATTCGATTCTTTTCCGAAAAAAAAAATATCAAAAGAATTAACTGCACAATAAAAACACAAAAAAAAAACACACACATGGTGTAAAGTATATACAGATGTGCGCCTGTGCATTGGCTCTCCAAACCCTCGAAAACAGTGTGATCAGAGACTCAAAACGATCGGCTCTAATGTGTGCTCACAATATGTGCTGCTTCACGCGGGTTTGGAACGCGCACATAATATTTTGTGAAATCGACACAAGCAGGAGCAAAGATGTGTTGATGGCTTACGATCCGCCATTTTGTTTAATTTGTCATTTCAGTTATTTTTGTTTCTTTTCAATTAATGGCAAAATTCAAAGCATCTGCTGTTGTTCTTGCAAAACTCCGTATTATTATTTGGCAAAAAAAAATCAATCCCAGTAGAAAAAACTATTATATACAGTTATGTGTATATAAAAATAAAAACAAAAATACAACATGGCCGCCGGCAATAGCAACTGCGCGCCATTTTGTTTTCAGTATACGAAAAAACACCGTTAAAATAAAACGACGAAAAAAGAGAAGAAACTTAGCAGCATATTATTAGTGTTGTTTAAATATTTTTTTTTTGGTTTTTCGTTTGTTTTCCGTTAGGGAAGTCGAAAAAGTCCTTCCAACAGCATAGCACAAAAATATGTTGAAAAAAAAAAATGTGTATTAATTAACATCACGGCATGGGCTTTGCGTCTATTTTTCGCGGCTTTGTACACACGTCTCCATATATTGGTCCGGAAGTGGTCAAAATTTTTGACAAAAAAAAAATTAACGAAATAATAAATACGAAAACTTGCAAAAACCACAAAGCGTGGATTGTGTGAAGCCACGATTTGCTTAAATCCTTAAATTTAATGTCTATTTACAAATGTCCTAGATCTCTTTATCACATTATTGTTGTTGTTTTGTTTCATTTCAGTTTTATTTATTTTTATACAGGGGCGTGGTCAAATTAGCATTTAATCACGCCCTACAGACACACACATTCAGTGAGAGAGAGAGAGACAGAGAGAGAAAGACAATGTCTGCATGTGTGTGCATTTGAGTGAGATAGATAAAGAGAGAGAAAGAAGCTCTCTTTTTCATTTCTCTTTTCTCTTTCGTTCTTTTCACACAAAGTATACGAACGGGCAGAGAAAAAGAGACAGAGAGAGAATAAAACTGAACGATAGAGAGAGAAAAAAAACCAACGAAACGAAACAACCGGGATCGGGTCGTAACTTATAATATATACTTATAACTCTATTTAATAAATTTTCTTTTAAATTCTAACACATCCACATACCTTTTCGACTTTCTTCAATGCCGGCAATGGTTTTTCCGTTTCTTTCAATTCACCCCAATCGGGATCTTGTTGATCTTTCGCCCATTTGGCATATTTGCGTTTTTTCAACATGGCACGGAAATCCATACCGCTTGCATCCGACACGAACATTTGCGTTTCCGCCGAATCTTCACCGTGTATATTGGACACGACAATTTTATATCGGCCCTCATCGTTTGGCTTACATTTGCGCATGCATAGTGTTATCGTATTTGTATCGCCGTCCGTTAAAAATTTAAAACGACCACCCTCAATAATTTCACTGACACCCTTGTAGAAACGGAACGTTGGTGCCGGTACACCTTCAACTTGTACGGTTATGTAGCCCGTTTGATCTGTATATATATATGAAATAGGCCGGGGGATCGAGAGGAGGGATGAGGGGTCGGGGGGATGAGGTTCAACATACCGGGGGGCGGAGAAAAGGTGCATGGAAAAAAAAGAGAACATATAATATAAAAATGTAGTAATCATTTATTTGTAGGCATCATTTTTTTTTTCGTTCTGTGCTTATTTTGGATCTCTCTAGTTCATTAGTTCATTTTAGTTCGTCGGGGATTAGTTACATTTCATAGCACAATTGGTTTTTCTAATTCATTTTAGTTCGTTTAGTTTCATAGCCGAGAATTAGTTATGCTTTTGTTCGGGATGAAGCAGTGGGGGGCAAAGTTCCTTCACACACACACACGCTCGGATTACGATTTTTACTCGTAGAATGCGAGTTTGTGTGTGTGACAAGGAGGTGGGGCCTGGGACGGTGTGCCAGGTATAAGGGACAGTGTAACCATACTGACAAAAAACAACAACTAAAATGTTAAATGACTCGTGAGAATTTTATCGATTAGCAGGGGCTATCTTGGAAGTATCTACGGTGTATAATATTTTATCGTGAGCTTTGCAGGGGAGCGACAGATTTATATTGTGTATACGCGTGTGACAAGAGCACGTGGGTCATGCATTCGTCTCTCATTATTATTTTATTTTAATTTTTTGTTGCCGCAGAAAAAACCCGGTAAAAAAACGCAATGACTTTTAGTAAAAATAAGAAAACAAAAATCCGAAATTTTCCATTTTTTGTTTAGTCAGCCCTCGCGGTTTTAATAAAAATAAAATTTAAAGTTTAAAATTTTCTTTTTAATCCGAATTGTTTAGTCGATCCTCGGAGCTAGAACGTATTTTATTTTATTAATTTATTTAATTTATTTAATTAAAAAAAAATATTTTTGTTTTTTTTCTTTCTTTTTTTTTTATTCCGTGCTCGCGAAATGCAATGACAATGATCATTATCGCCCCCTTAAAATTCACATACATCATCTAGTTGGCCTAATTTTTAGCCCGTTCCATATACACAAATATAAAAGACGACGCAGCGCCGCATATAGTCCGATGCATGCTGTACATTTGTTCGTTTGTCCGGACACTTCTTCCATCTTCCTATGTTCTCGTCTTAACCGAATTTGATATGTAAGTTTCTTGTGTCACCCTGAGCACAGATTGACCGTAATTTTGATTATCAACTGGACTAACGGTACATTGTGCGGTTTTGTGCTTCAACCAGAGCTACACGTCCAAGTCTTTCTTTGATCGTTTGTTCGGACACTTCCAAGGTGTTGATAGAGAGCAGTGGGCGGAGTCCTTCAGCTCTCTTCATTCTGACACAATAAAATGGTTCACGGACGGGTCCAAAACGGATAAAGGATCAGGTGCAGGCATTGTCGGCCCAGGACATAGAATTTTCATACCCATGGGAAATTTCCCCACTGTCTTCCAGGCGGAAGTGCATGCCATTGAGGTCTGTGCACGACTGTGCCAGGCCATAAGCTACACTAACAAGAACATAGGAATCTTTCCCGATAGCCAGGCGGCCATAATGGCACTGACTAGTCCATCGGTTCACTCAAGGCTAGTAAAGTCTTGTCAAGATATCCTTAACATCGTTGGGGCCTCCAACAACCTCACTATCTACTGGGTTCCTGGGCACTCCAATATTGTAGGTAATAAACAAGCAGACGAGCTTGCCAGACAGGCTTCTGAGGCCCCCTACATTGGTCCAAACCCTTTCTGCGGTATACCTATCTGTCTTGTCAGGCAGCGGATTAGGGAATGGGAGCGAGAGAGAGCTGCTTCTCTGCGGGAAGCTCTCCCAGGTATGAGACAATCAAAATTGTTCATTGCTGGCTACTCTCATAACCGGTTCCTTGATCTACTCAGCCTGAGCAGAAACAGTGTCAGAGTTATATGTGGACTTCTCACAGGTCACTCCCATCTTGGAGGTCACCTCAAAACAATGCGCATCGCTTCGGATGCAAGCTGTCGTTTCTGTGAGGCCGACGACGAAACTCCAGAACACATCCTCTGTGAATGTGAGGCTCTAGCTTGCCGTCGAACTGTTTGCTTCGGCATTGCCTATCCTATGGCCGAGGATGTGGCCTCGATCAAGCTCGGCCATCTCAGTCGATTTATCGAGATGAGCGGATTGAATTCGCAGATTTAGTCCTGCTCTCCAGGATTCGGGTATAGCACAATAGACTTATAGTCGCAGTGCTTGCGGCTCTTTTATTGGCCACGACCCATCTATAATCTAAGGTGTTGATCTTAACCAAATTTGGTATGCAAGTTCCTTGTGTCAGCCTGAGTACGGATCGACCGCAATTTTGATTATCAACTGGACTAACGGTATATTCTGCTGTGTTGTGTTCAAACCAGAGTCACTCGTCCAAGTCTTTTTAAAGATCATCCCCCCTCCCCCCCGGCATTTCCCGCGATCCAATTTTAACCAAATTTGGTACGTAACTTCCTTGGGTTATTATCGAGTGAGTACTTCACCAGGGCGTTCCAGGCGGCCAAATCCCGACGTCGGACTGTCGCGCCACGATGATGACGATGACTTCACCACGGTGATATTTTGGTCCTGCTGCAAAGTGTGCTTCAGGACAAAAGGACTCTTCTGGTTATGAAATGAAACAGAAACCAATCCTGGTAAATATGGGTATCTCCTGAATCGGGGGGCGATGAAGCCAATACCGGACAATTGGTGATATTTTTAACCCTTTGATCAGATCAGAAGGACCTTCTTGGGCATGTAATGAAATCTAACCAATATGGAAGTATCGCTTGAATCGGCGTGATAAGACCCATACCGTTAACCCTTTGATGGCATTCTATCTCTTTGATCTCAGTTCGAAAGGACCTTCTTGAACATGTCGCTTGAAATGGGGGGGGGGGTTCAAAAACGACGATAATGCACTGGAGTACTAGTGAAATCATTTTTAACCCTTTAAATGTAGTTTTGACTATCTGGTTAGGACAAAAGGACCTTCTTGAACATGTGACAAGTGAAATCTAGGCAATACAAGTGTCGGCGAGTGTTCAGGGTGATAAAACCAATTCACTGAAGTACAGTTGAAGATATTTTGAGGCCTTTAGTGTCAGGAAAACAGCACAGCAACTTCAACATGAATTGAAACCTAAAAGATATCGTTAATTTCTGGATCATAGAATAAGATACCGCCCAAGGCAGTACACAGGACTGTTAGGCTCTCGCCCAGCGACCATCCGTTTATATATGTGAATTTCAAGTCCGAAAAAATCGAGAAATTTAACACATTATGTACACATGAATATAGACAATGCATTAAATTTCCCGTTGGGACACTTGATTCATGATTCATTGCATTTTTTATTTTTATTTGCTTCTATGTATTTTTTTTTTTTCTTTTTTTCGTTTTTTTGTTCGAAACCAAATTTGCCAACACAGGCTATCGGTGAATTGAAAACGTTTTGTCACGCGAACCACTGTACGGTGTGTGTATGCGAACGGAAGACGTCGAAAAGGGGGCGGCGTCGATATATTTTGTATCTTTCTATCTAAATATGGTATATAATAGGTATAATTTAAATGTGTATATAGAGCATAGTACATAACACAGTATTTTTCATAAAATATTAAAAAAAAAATGCTTAAAAATACGGAAATGTACAATAAAATCCGAGAAAAAGAGCGAAAACATCGAAAATTACAGCAAAGAAGATTATAGTTTAAAGTATCTGTACACATAAGAACCGTAATGTCGAGAAACGATATTAATTTTAGATTTTTTTTTCTCGGTTCCGACGGGAGGTGCAGAGACACATTTTGTCGTGCCCTAGCGTGCTCCAATTACACAGCCCTGCAAATCTAAACTTTGTCTCTGTCGAATGAATGCGACCCAATATTTCCGAATGGAATTTTTGCGCTGAACAAGAATCCCGAGTTCCAAATATTCCATCACGTCAAGTTTTCGAAAAAAAGGGGTTGAAACCCCCAAAAATAGCGTTTTTGGCAGTGTTTTGAAAAATTATTGTGCTAAAACTGTATGTGTCAGAAACTTCGCTCTTATCAGAAATTAAAGCCTGAAGTATGCCCGTTCAAACGAGCTATAGATGAAATTGATTGCATCAACCCTTTAAGTAGGGGGTGTGTTTTTGTCTAAGAGTCTTGGGTAGTGTTTTTTGTTAGTATTTTCAAAACACTCTTAGAAAAAAACACACCCCCTACTTAAAGGGTTGATGCAATCAATTTCATCCATAGCTCGTTTGAACGGGCATACTTCAGGCTTTAATTTCTGATAAGAGCGAAGTTTCTGACACATACAATTAATAATTTTTCTAAAAACTGCCAAAAACGTTATTTTTGGGGGTTTCAACCCCTTTTTTTTTCGAAAACTTGACGTGATGGAACATTTTGAACTCCGAATTTTTGTTCAGCGCAAAAATTCCCTTCGGAAACACTTGGTCGCATTCATTCGACAAAACCGATGCAGGGCTGTGTTATTATTAATATTTTTTTTTTGCCTCCATCGGTTCCGACGGGATGTGCAGAGACACATTGTGTCGTGCTCTACAGTGCTCCAATTATTGTTAATATTTTTTTTTTTCTATTTTTTTTTCATGGCAGTGTTAGATATAATTTTTTGTATTTATCCTTAGAATAGGTATTTTTTTTTTAGCTTAAATATGTTTTATATATACAGAGTTGGTATTGTAGGCTCATATACATAATATATGAATATATGCATAGGAGTGGGATTATATAGAGAAAGATACAGAGAGAGAGGAATCGAAAATTATCGATGAACTTCGGTCAAAACGGGGAATGCAGACCGAGGCTTGTTTTTACATGTTTTTATAAGATTATTATTATTAATTCTTATTAATTATTAATTACATCCAAGTACAGCATATGTATATAATAAGTTTGCTTTTTTTTCTCTTGGGTTTTATATTATATATATATATAGTATATTGTTTAGTAGAGAGTATAGTATATATTTATACATAATATAGATAATAACAACAACGAAAAAGCAGCAGAAGCATCGGCGGCGTATTAGCACCAACAACAATAAGTCCCTCGAATTTTTATATATATATATTTTTCATCTTTAATGTTTCTATGGTTTTCTGATGAAGTGGGGAGGAAAGGGGGCGGGGATGATGTTATAACATAAATAGATGCGTATATATGCATATCTCAGTAGCGTATCTTCTCCGACATGTTGTCGAAAGCGATTAAAAAAGAACAGGACTCGTGTATGCCAGCAACTTACTTCATACGAAGCTTTATAAGGTACAAGCTGCAATTTATGGCGAAATTCAACTATCTAGCTGCCGTAATCGAGTTAGGTTCATATATGTCTCCTAAGGTAGCGTTGACGGAGCGAGTAGCTGTTCTCCCGCTCAACTACCCCGCCACAGCTCTGATTCCTGAACAACAGACTATCTTGCGGGACGCCATAATGGATAGAGCACTTCTTCTTATTGAAGAAACTGCCAACCCTGAGTTTGGGGGCATTCGCTCTAAACCTGGGTACATCTTGATCGAGTGCGATAATCATAAAACTACCTTGGGAAGGAGCCTCGCTACGTGTGGCTACAGGAGAGGAAATCCCCCGTCACAGGGTGGTGAGCGTTTTCTCCCCGGCGAGTGGGCAATCGAGGGCGGAGACAGCTATCAGGTTCCTCGGTAGACAAAATGGAGGTCTACAAGCAGAAAACTGAAGGATCATTAGAGAGGCTGAAGAAGGAGATGGCCTCTCGGTTGTCGCCTCAGTAACCCACGGTCTATGGAGATGGTACGGCAGCGCAACTTCTGCCTATCCTACAGGTTTGGAAAAGCCAACGTCAGTCGCATGAGGAACCGGAGGAAACCTGAGAGTGTGGTGGCCGTAGCCGCCCCCTTGATCCCCCTTCTCAGCGACAACGAGCCACACCCGCTGTCCCTACCTCATACAATCTCAAGCCAACATCCTGTGTACCTGCCGAACCGCAGCCTGGTACAAGTAGGGAGTGCAGAAGGGGCAATGCTGCTCGAACCTCGACAACCACGAATGATGCCATGGCGACTGCGCCCATCCATTCTAGCTCCGAAGGTGAAACCGGATATGAATTCAATTCCGAAGATGAGACAGTCCTCTGATCCGAACACTGGCGTGATCTAAATAAATCTACATCACGCCAAAAATGCCTCGGATATTTAGAGTTGATGATATAATCTTAAAGAACACCATAAAACATATCTGCCTTACAGACTTCACTAGCTGTGATCTAGTGGCAGTAGCTGTTGGATCGACCGATGGCAGTAAAACACCGGGACTTGTCATCGCATCGATCTACCTTCCCAGAGATACTGACATACCATCTTCGGAAATACGTAGGCTCGCCGATTACTGCAGGGAAAGCAAACTGCCCCTACTGATCGGTTGTGATGCAAATGCCCATCACATAATCTGGGGCAGTACTACTCTGACACAAACAGCCGAGGTGAGTACCTCATAGAACTTGTTACCAGTCTAGATTTAAACATTTTTAATAGAGGAGACAGCCCTGCTTTTGTCACTAGGAACAGGCGGAAGGTCTTTGACATTACTTTTGCGACTTACAACATCTCAAATCGGATACAGAATTGACATGTCTCGGATGAGCCATCTCTGTCCGATCACAGGCACATTTGTTCTGACACAGCCTCATTGACCCAAGCCAAAACAGGCAGAAGGATTCTCCAACGCACTGATTGGGAACGATATTCGGTCTCTCTGCGTGAGAAACTCGATCTGGTGGACAATAAAGTTTCAGGGTGGCTCAGCTTAGATTCCCTGGTATCTAACGTATCGGAGGCAATCATATCCTCCTATGAAGAAAATTGCCCTCTAAGTAGCTCTACTGACTCTAGAGGCGTTCCATGGTGGAACTATGAACTCTCTGCGCTACGCAAGAGTACTAGAAGACTCTTCAAACGAGCGAAGCGTACTGGTGAGCGGAAACAGTACCGAGCCTTGCTTACACTCTACAAAAAAAGGTGTCCGCAGTGCTAAGAAACGCAGTTGGATTATGTTCTGCGAAGGTGTAGATAATACCAACAGACCTCCGAGTCGCAGTGCTTGTTGACCCTCTGGGCCAACTGCCCTCCATCTAATCTAGTCTAGGGCCATTTGAAAAAGTGAAAGTTTGGGCCTTCGAGCTGCTCTAGTTTAGGAAATAGTCGCGATTCTATATTTGGCAGTCGAGGGGTCATTTTGCCTTGAAATCTTTAGGGTTTTTTAGAGTTTTTGGTTCGAAATCGAATTTTCGATTTTTGAGGGAAGGTACAAGCTGAATTTTAAGGCAAAATTCAATTCTCCAACTGCCATAGTTTTCAAGTTAAGGTCATTTGAAAAAGTGCAAGTTTGGACCCTCTAGCTGCTCTAGTTTAGGGAATCATCTTTGGTCCGGTATCGGGCGAGGATACAAGCTGCAGTTTAAGGCAAAATTCAATTCTCCAACTGCCGTAGTTTTTAAGTTATAGCTATTTGAAAAAGTGCAAGTTTGGACCCTGTAGCTGCTCTAGTTTAGGAAATAATCGCGATTTCATATTTGACAGTCGAGGGGTGCTCAATTTGACGCCCCGAAGCGGGCGCCACACTTCAAACTCTATAAGTAAGGCGCATTGCACGCAACGATCCAAAGGGCCAACTTTCGAAACCCTCAAAATGCTGGGGCTCGAAAATTTCAAACCACAAGAGAGTTCAAATTGGATAGATTTTTTTTGTCAATTATGGTATGATGTTGGGTATTAAATATTATGTAGTTAGACGAGTAGCGCAGTGTGTTGAGCCATCAGTCTCATGTTTGACTACCGGCGTTTCGGGTTCGAATCCCGTCCACGACGACATTCGTGGCCGTGGATGTGCAGGAGGTGCATGCTGGCAACTGCACTCTCCGAAACCAGTTTATGCCGTCGAAACGTCAACTGGGCCACATGGAACAGTTCATGCGCTATGCTCCGCAAGGGGTTAGGGCAATTGAGAGAGAGAGAGAGACGAATATATACATATATACATATTTATTACGGATATCGATCACTTAGTCCGAAGGATAGCGAAAAAGTGGGCGAATCAGTATGGGAGATTTTTGAGCTTTTTTTTTTTTGCGGGGATTTTTGGGGGTTAAGGTGTGTAGTGTGTCAGTAAGCACGAGATTCTTATTGTTGTTGTTGTCGGTGGTGTGCGCAAATCACCAGCCAAAATCAAAAATTGCAGTATGCGAACAGGCACGTTGAAATCTCATCAGCATTTAATTTTTTGTTTAGATACAAATTTTTTTCTATTTATACAAGATACAAATGCAAAAGAAAAAAGAATAAAAAGAGAGGGAGAGATATTCCTCTCTTTTTTTTCTCTTGCATTGTTTTTTTTTTAAATGTTTTTGTCCTTTATCCAATTTAATTCTGTTTTTGTTTTTTTTTTTAATTAATTAAATTCATTTTAGTCGGTTAGCATTTTTCATTTTCAAATCAATAGACAGCTGAATTTTGTGTCAGTGTCTTTTTTGTTTAATTGAAATTTTGACATTTTTGTGTAATTTGCAAGAAAAAAACAAATTTGAAATTTTCGATTTCTTTACCTTCAACTGCTGAATAGCTTTCTGCAATATCAACAATTTGTGGTGGACCCACATCACCAATTTCACGTAGCGGTGTCGACGGTTGGTTGATCTTATCCTCAAGATCTTGAACGCTGGGACGTCTCATATCGATTGATGGTCGTCGCCTCTGTTGTCGTTGTTGTTTTAATATATAATTTAGTTTTTAAACATTTTTGACAATTTTTTTTCGCCGAATTTTGACGATTTTGACAATTTTTTCGCCGAATTTTGACGGAAGATTTTAACGGTGAATTTTTAAAAAAGATTTTTTGTGTTTTTTTTTTTTATTTTTGACGTTTTTTCGCCGAATTTTGACGGATAATTTTTTCGGTGATTTTGTTTTATTTGAAATTAGTTTAAGAAGTTGGACCATTTTTTGTATTTTGTTGTTGTTGTTATTCGATGACAATGATGACAGACGGATGACACACATGGACAAAATAGGCGCATCAATTTTTTTTTGACAGGTTTTGTCAAAATTTGATTTTTCCGTACAATGCGCAGAACACACACGTCCAACAGAACAAAATTCGATCATGTGTGTGCGTGTGGGTGGGCGGTGTATATGAAAAGACGCGCACGCGTACACAGTGTAACACATTTTTTTAGTTTTTTGGTTTTTTTGTTTTTTTGATGAAGATACGGCACAAAGGAGAAAGAGAGAGAGAGAGAGAAAAAAACATTCATTGAATAAATATTGAATTTTTCTTTTGTTAAAATCTTTTTTTTTTTTGTTTTAGTTATCAATACACAACAGCACATATTTTTGTTGTGTGTGTTATTAATTGTTTTCTTTTCTTTTCAAATGTTTGTGGCGCGTTTTATTGCACGTTTACAACATAAATATAATATATATATATATATTTGTATAGAAATGTTGGCACATTCATATTAAAGACAGCACAATAATTAAGAAGAAATTAACGAAAAAATAGTAATAATAAAGATGGCAGTAGAGACAACAAACATATATAGTTTTTGATTGAATTACGGGTTAATATTATGTTGACATCAACACTTGTTGTATGATTTAAATACATATATGTATGTTGCTTAAAAGTTGAAAAGACACAGAGCATAGAGAGCACATAGAGAAATTATTTATTAATTTTCTAGAGCGCATAATGTCTGTTTGCCAAGCCTTAAGGAAATCGCGTTCTGATGCAAGCATAGCCTTATGGCTTGTTTGATTGTTGTTTGTAGGTTTTTTTTACGGCTTTGTTAATCTAACATTCAGCTGAATTAATTTTTTTAAGCGAGCAATAATAGCATTTACACCTGTCTAATAGTATTTTGAGTTTGAAGATGTTTGATGTTTTTTTTTTAGAGAGAAAGTAGAGACATAAAATGATATGGTGAATAATGATGATTATGTTTAAAAAAATATATAAAAATTAACTAGATCGATAAAAAAATGAGAGAATACGTGACAGTATGATGTGACAAATTGAATGATTGAATCTTTGTATTCTGTTGTTTGTGAGCCGACAAGCGATATATAATTATAATATCCCCAAGGCCCACTTTTCACGCGGATGGTGCTTAGATCTCTTGAGCTTCGTCCTCACAGGTGGTATGTTGGCCCAACGACGGCCCAAATGCTTTCACGGAGATAAGAAAGCTATCGATCGCATCTATTGTCCAATTGGATCTCACTATACGAAAACCCCCAAGCGCACTTGTGCTTAGATCTCTGAGGATCTGTCCTCACTTGTGTTTTGGCTGTGACGGTTCAAGAGCTTCCACGGAGATATGAAAGCTATCGATCCCATCCATTGTCCAATTGGATCTCACTATACGAAAACTCCCAAGCGCACTTGTGCTTAGATCTCTGAGGATCTGTCCCCACTGGTATTTTGGCCCTGCTGACGGTTCAAGGGCTTCCACGGATGAAAGCTATCGATCCCATCCATTGTCCAATCGGATATCACTATTCCGAAAACCGCCAAGTGCACTTTTCACGCTGAGGATTTTTTTTTCTACGTGTGATAGTGCTTAGATCCCCTAGGCTTCGTTCCTGCGTGTATTATGGCCCTGCTGGCTGTGGAAGAGCTTCCGCAAAGTGATAGAAGTTATCGATCACCCCCGTCCATCCATTCATTAGGCTGAGTGCACGTTGGCTCACGTTCGCGTGTCGCGTTGACTTGTTTTTTTTTTCAACCGGTTTGAGTCTATGGTTTGCAACCGAAAAACGCGAATTTGTCAATTTGACAAATGCTCGGCTGTGGTCGTATCAACAAATTGGGTTCATTATTGTGCGTTAACGCTAATAATTTGGTATGAAATGTGTGCTTATATTCAGTCGTTTGTTTTGTCACTCAATTCCCGCCTAATTATCCGTTTTAAAGCACAACAATGAACCCAATTTGTTGAATACGACAACAGCCGAGCATTTGTCAAATTGAAAGATTCGCGTCTTTGGTTGCGCGAACCATAGACTCAAACCACCGTTTGACATAAAACACGTGTGAACGCGACACGCGTACGCGAGCCAACGTGCGCCCGGCCTTATCCAATCGGATCTCACACTATTTTTGTTTGTGAACGAGTGTTTAGCCGAATGTATAGGTGTTTTATATATTTTCTGTAAATTAATAAGCAGCAAAGCGTAAATCTTCTAAACTAGAACTAAGAAAAATAAAGTTAACAATACAAGAGTTCCGTGTTTGTATGCAGAGTTCTTCCTCTAGATTTGTATTTTGTTTGTCTGATTTTTTTTCTTTTTTTTTTTGTATGACTTTGTGTTTTTAGGCACACGCTCCAGGACTACTTCTACGAAACGTATTTGCATTTTATAAGTACATATGTATTGTAATTGATACACAGTTCGTTAGCTACAGATGTCTATTTACAACGTAAAGATATAGGGTGTGCCGCGCGTTAGGCGGACAATACTGATAGCGGTTGTGCCACACTTGGTTTGAGGAATAATGGAAGCAATTAAATTCGCTTATCTTTAACCGTTACGAAGATATAACTGTTTTTGTGATTGTCCGTCAAAATCCGTGACCTGCCACACACTAAATCAAAATTTGCCACTTTCGCAATCACCGCACCTGTGATATGACATCACTTTCTATAAACTATATAAAATTTCATATAAAATGACTTTTTTCCGATTGCGAAAATCACCGTTATTTACAAAATTTTCACATTTGAATTTTCGATGAAAAACAGATTTTGAAATTTCCTCAAGGTTTGGACAGTTCTTCCAGATCTTCGAAGTAACGGTGATTTTCGCAATCGGAAAAAAGCTATTTTATATGAAATTTTATGTAGTTAGGCAAGTTTTGTCAAATTTGCAGATATTCCACTTCAAAGTACCGTTACAAAAATTTTTCATTTGAATTTTCGATGAAAAACACATTTTGAGACTTCGTCCAAAGTTGGGATAGTTCTTTTAAACCCTTTGAAGTAACGGTAATTTTCGCAATCGGAAAAAAGCTATTTTATATGAAATTTTAATGTAGTCTTAGAAGGTGATGCCACTTCAAAGTACCGTTACAAAATTTTCATTTGACTTTTCGACGAAAAACAGATTTTGAAATTTCCTCACATCACATCCTGGAAGGACGTGATGTCAAATCGCAGGTTCGGTGATTGGGAAAGTGGCAAACTATGATTTTGTATGGCAGATCACGGCTTTTGACGACAACCACAAAAACAGTTATGTCTTGGTAACGGTTAAAGAGATATGCGAATTTAATTGATGCCATTATTCGTCAAACTAATTGTGGTACAACCCCTGTCAGTATTAGGTGGAACATACGCGGGACACCCTGTATATATGCCTAAAACATTTACAAAAAACTTATATATATGAGAGTAAAAAGGCACAAATCCACTACATTTTTTTTTCCCAAATTTCTATTCCTATTTAGAGAAAATCGAGCAGAAGTATTTAAATTTATCTAATCATCTAAAAAAAAAACGAAAACTTTATTAAATAAATAAAATAAAAAATAATTAAAAAACAAATACTTATTGTATGGAATCATCAGCACGCAGCCTATAGCGATCTAAATATTATATACAAAACTAATATATGGCCATTGCCCGCTTAATATACAGGCCTCCGGTCAGCTGATCGCGCGGCGAAATCTCGACTTCTATTTTGACGTCAATTTGACGTAATTTCCGCCTTTCCAAGGCAGTGACAAGGCATGCATAACGTCAAATTGATGTCAAAATAGAAGTCAAGACTTCGCCGCGATCAGCTGATCAGCGGACTGTACATTAAGATGCCAATGATATGGCTCTAAAAAAAACTTATCTACACTATGTCTTATGTATTCGTCTATATAGCTATAAATGCACAGACAAAAAAAGAAACGTAATACGAGCCGTGTTCGATTCAAGCTGGGACAGAGATCCAGAGTGAATTAAACGCCACGCGGATTTGCGACGGGCGAATTCAAACAGCCACCATACTATACAGTTTGACGGGGCGAAAAAATTAGAGCGAATTCGTTATAATTTTCCAAATAGATAGCTTCAAACTCGCCTACATTTACCAAAGATTCAAACACTCTTGATACATGCTGTGATCCAATAGCTGCGCACCTGCAAACGAATCAGGTTTTGACATTTCTCGAATTCTCCTCCATATGCTTTCCCCTCGGGCCAAATATGTACGGAGAACTGTCATGTCATGATCAGAATAATTCTCAGATCCGGAAAGGAACATTTTCATGACAGTTCTCCGTACAAATTTTACCGGAGGGGTAAGCATTTGGAGGAGATTTTGAGAAATATCAAAACCTGATTCGTTCGCAGCAACGCAGCCAATATTAGACCCAGATCAAAGATGGCGGTCAGTTGTTTCGTATGGGAATGGATCTAAGTCCGGATGAATCGAATACGGCTAATATGTATATATAGAAGAAACCGTCACATCTAGATATTGTAAAAAAAGCTAAATCTATTAATTTAATTTAAGAGTTATTTGTAGATACATATTTATTTGAATTAATTCAATTTAATAATTTAATTTAACGCAATTAAATATTTTTATTATTTAATTTGATTTGTTTGCTTCTTTTTAATGATTTTAAATCGTTTCTTCGATTTATCTGTTTTTCGTTTTGATACATTTAGGCTCCAATCAATTTAAAAACAAAAAAAAAAACGAAGAAAAACAATTCAATCGTAGTTTAAACTAAAAAAAAAATCTACAAAAATAAACTCTTTTGATTATGAGACACGGACAAGAAAGTAGAAACCAAAGAAAAAAAAAGATATAAAGGATGAAAAGTCAGAAACCTGTTTTTTACTATCGTCCAATTCGCCGGGCCGTCCGCCTTTTTTCTATAAATTCATATTATAATATATTTAATTTTTTTGCTTTTTTTTGTTAATCTATTAATTTAAAGAGTAATTAATTAATAAATTTAATTATTTTATTTTACTTAAACTGATATAAGCTAGTATTTGTTGCCTATTTATTCTAAACGATCTATCTTCAGATCCTAAACATAATCTATCTTCTGATCCTTAATAAAGAAATTTCGGAACATCCCTGTTTCGCAAAAATTATATGAGAATTCTCTCTATTCGATTAGAGTGGACTTTCACAAAATTTCGAGAAATTTCCGCTTTAGGACGTGCCAATCCCCTCGCATGGGTTCTAGGTGTTTTTACGGAACATTCCTGTTTCGCGAAAATTGAGAGAATTCTCTCTATTAAATTAGGGAGAATTTTCACAAAACTCAGGAAATTTCCGCTGTAGGACCTACTAGTCCCCCCGCGCATGGGTTCTAGGTGTTCTTACCACCTAAAATGGAAATGAATTACCCCTAAAGCGGAAATACCGCAATGAAGGAATTTTAGAAATTCTCCCTAAATTCAATAGAGAGAATTCTCCTAATATTCGCGAAACAGAAATGCTCCGGTATAGTATATGGAGATGTGTCGCTGTCCAACATTATTTGTGATTATTTGTGTAACACTCTGTTGTGTACTGAGAGAGAGAAAGAGAAAGAAGGAGAGTGTGTCAAAATCGAGAACATACACTCAACAACGAACGTTCAAATTCAAAATGGGGCGTGGAAAGGAGGCGCAATTTAACAGAGATGGGTACAATTTAACAGAGAATACAAAACAGAGATTATTATTATATAAAGATGGTAAATGTGTCGCAATGAAGGGTGAATGGATTTTCTTTCTTTAAATAGTGAACAAAAAAATAACAACAAAAAACAGAGGAGAACAAAGAGAACTGCTAGTTTGAATTAGAAGAACTGAGCACTGAGATGTGCTTTATGATAGGTTACTGGCGAGCATAGTGAGGGTGGTGGTGGATCCATTATGTCATAACTGTTTTAAGGGTTAAAAAAAAAACTATTGAACGTATTCAACGATATTTTCCTTTTCTTATGCTCGTCTTTTGATGCGGACATTTTTAGTTTTTAGCTCATTCGCTGTCCGTTTTCTTATTATTATTATTATTTATTGATTTTGTAAAAAAAAACTCTGTTAAAATTAGTTGAACTTTTTAATTTTGGATTTTACTAGTTTTTTTCCAAGCCTCACCTTATCATCTAATACCTCGCCCGGTCTCAGTAACTGTATGTGTATGTAAAATTTTCTTATTAGTATTTTTTTATCTTTAAATTTTTGTAGGGATTTTTTTTATGTATACAAATATTTTATTTCATATCTTTATTTGTGACTTAAAATACATGGCTAGAAACTACAATAAATTCATAAAAAAATATGAGATCAAATAAAGAGACGTTTGCCTTACATCCCCCGAAGAGTATTCAAGGACAAGGACTGCCGAACCACATAAAAAGCTCACCGAGGCAAATGGAAATATTTAAAATTATATCCTAGCCTTTTCCTTGGGGCTCACCGCCATCTCGCCTTACAAACATTAATGCAGCGCTCCAAGGAGCCAAATAAAAATATTTAAAATTATATCGTAGCCTTTTATCTTCGGGCTCACCGCGCGCTTCGCGCGCACCTCGCCTTACAAACATTAATGCAGCGCTCCAAGGAGCGCTGCTTTGTCTTTGATCGCCCGCTGGGACGTGTAACGCGCTCCCTATTTCGTGTAACGCGCTCCTTGGAGCGCTGCTGAAACACATAAAAAACGAGGTGCTCGCGAAGCGCGCGGTGAGAAAAATGAAAATGTTTAAAATTATATCGTAACCCTTTCTTTAGGGGCTCACCGCGCGCTTCGCGTGCACCTCGCCTTACGCGTATTAATGCAGCGCTCCAAGGAGCGCTGCCTTGTCTTTGATCACCCGCTGGCACGTATAACACTCCCTACTTCAGTTCAGAGGCATCTTCGCTGGCTAGATCGAAATTTTGGTGTTGTTGATGTGTCTGAATCCCAGGGGAAGCCTTACATCCCCAGAAAAGACTTCAAGGGCAAGGCAGCGCTCCTTGGAGCGCTGCTAAAACATCAAAAGAAGCGAGGTGCGCGCGAAGCGCGCGGTGAGCGAAATGAAAATGTTTAAAATGATATCGTAGCCCTTTCTTTGGGGCTCACCGCGCGCATCGCACGTACCTCGCCTTACAAATATTAATGCAGCGCTCCAAGGAGCGTATCTGAATCCCAGGGGAAGCCTTACATTCCCAGAAAAGTCTGCAAGGACAAGGCAGCGCCCAGGGGAAGCCTTACATCCCCCGAAGAGTCTTCAAGGACGAGGCAGTGTTCTTTGGAGCGCCGTTGAAACACAAAAAAAAGCGAGGTGCGCGCGAAGCGCGCGATGAACCAAATGAAAATGTTTAAAATTATATCGTAGCCTTTTCCTTTTCCTTCGCAAAAAAAAGAAGAAATTTCTCTCTAAATTAAATAGAGAGAATTCTCCTAATATTCGCGAAACAAAAGATAAATCTTTGATGATATAAATGCTAGCAAAACATCATCATCCGTACGCGCCCATAAGTCATTATTTGTGGGAGGGAAGAACGCGCTCGTCCCGGCTACGCCATGCAGTTGGCCAGTTTTGTTTTGCCGGGGTAGTTGGACTACCCTCGTTTTCAACACGAATATATTGTATAATATGATAAGCTTATAGAACTAGAACTATGAAATATGAATGGTAAAATATATTTATGTTAAATGGATAAAAGTGTGTGTATGTAATGTGTGTGATTATTGTTTGTAGATTATTAGTTTTTTTGTTTCCAAGATTTTCTTATATAATACGAGATGCGTTCATGAATATGCACAACACAATATCGAAATGCTACAGAATATTGTAAAAAAAAATATATTTATGCGTGCGATTGGCAAAGATCCTAATTAAGGCTGAGCGCACGTTGTTCGAGTTCGTGTGTTTTCTGTCAAATGGGTTGAATCTTTGCTAGAATGACACTCCGCCAGTGTTGACAAAGATTCGCCGGTTTTCGTTTCACCAATTATGTTAACGCTTGTGTATTTCAACGGGCAATTAGGTAAGAAATGTGCGCTGATATATGTATGTATGTCTTAAGGTCGACACACACGGCAAGCATTTTGGTCGCGAGCATGCATCGAACCCCGTCAAACTCAATAGAAACAAAAATCGCCTCTTGATGGTTCGATGGAAGTTCGGTCGTGGTTGTGCGCGTTCATGTGTGGCGACCTTTATACTGTCCGGTCGTTAGTTTCGTCGTCGCTCATTTCTTGCCTAATTATCCGTTGTAAAGGACAACGATCAACCCAATTTTTTGATTCGATGATGCCCGAGTGTTTGTTAAACGAACGGATTCCCATTCTAGCGAAGATTCAATCCGTTTGACATAAAACACGCGAACGCGATCAACATGCGCTCAGCCTAAATCAAGGGCTCAGTAGTTAGACATTAAAAAAAAATGTTAATTTTTTTTCTCGTGTTATTTTCGATGCCTTGAGTTTTCTCAATAGAAATAGAGACAAATATATTTATAGAGAGAGAGAGAGAGAGAGAGAGAGTGAAAGAAGGCAAATACGCGTTAGTGTAATAATAGTTTGTTTTTTAGATTTTTTATGCCAAGCACAGAGAAATATAGAGCGCATTTGTTTTCCATTAAAATTGAGTGTGCCATTTTCTGATTATTCGATTACTTAAAATTTTTTTCTTTTTCTGGCATATTTAGCAAATAATTTTGACATTTATTTTTGACAATTTTTAGTATGTAAATTTTTACCTTCTTTTCTTCCAACACTTCACCAGGACGAAGTTTACGATTGGTCTGTGTTTTATATATGATTTATTTAATTTTTTTTTTGTGGTTTGTTTTCGTGTTGTTGTTGTTTGTTTCCAAAATTTTGATCCAATTTTTGACGATTTTTTGGGGAGTTGTTAGACGTTGTTGTTGTTGTTGTGGTGGTGGTTGATGATGATGCCAATTTTTGAGGTCAAGTCATTGATTATGTGTGTGCGTGTGAGTGTGTGTGTGTACGTGTGAATTTTATAGGGCCAATCGATTCCAAGTCACATCAGGTCCATGATTATGCAGTTTTGGTGTTTTGGGCAGTTTTGAATTTGTCGAATTGACGTTTTTTTTTCCAAAATTTTGTGTTTTTGAGTTGAGTTGAGTTGCATTGTTTGTGTTTGTTTGTTTGTTTGTTGGTTTTTTGTTTTATTTATCATTTATGGAAAAGAAAGAAGTAAAGACACAAATAAAATTTTTGCAATTTGTACAAATCGAATTGTTAGGAGAAAAAAAAACTGTTTCAGTTGAAATCTTGTGTGTTATTCATTTTTTTGTCGTCTTAGGCCGGCCGCACATTGCGTCGCGGGGCAGGGCAGCCCGCGCAGCGCGCACATAACATTGTTTTGTTGTAAAATGTGATTTTGACAATTGTTACAACAACAATGCCATGTGTTGCCCTTCCTACGACGCAATGTGCGGTCGGCCTTAGAAAGTATGTGCTACGAGTGGAAAATATAGACCGCTTTCCGTGCGATCATAAAATGGGGTGTCGCAGAATAAATTGTGCTTTAAAAAAAAAAAAATGGAAAATTACAAATTAACTTTAAAACTTTGAGAAAATCGAACCACTCGATTCATTTTTTCCCATTGTCAGTGGTCGGCGCTGCAAAAACAAAACTAATAAAACCAGTGGAACGCAACGAAGTGAAGCGACAGAGACAGAAGATACAAGAATCCCCCTGCGTTTAGCCAATGTCTTTTTCTGCACTCGCTAAACCTAAACACAACCCCTATACTAAACATTAAATATCTTACTATCTATAAAAAATTACAAAATGAATTTAATGTTTTTTCATATATATATATGTACATGTATATATATATATATATAAAAAAAGGATCAAAAGGATTTAAAATAGTCAAAATCATTATGTCGCTACATACCTCATCGTTGATAATAAGACTGGGTCGTCGTGAGGGCTCTTCGGGCGGTATAAGTGATCCACGTCGGCTTGTCGGTGTCGAGGGTGCCAACGAGCCCTTTCGCTCCTCGCGTATAACTTCAATTTTGGGCGTTTCCACCGTGGGTATTGGTGCCTTAATTTCCGGTACTTTTGGCTTTTCGTCCTGCCGAATCCATCCATACAACGATTATCATCCCCCCATCATGATGGCGCGCGGGTGGTCAAGGTGCGGGCGGGAAAAGATGAATTCGATGGTGGTGGTGGATGGATTGGTTGATTGGTTTTAGATATTTTATTTATTTATTTTATTTGATCGCCGTTTTTAAGGATGCATTGCCCCGCGTCACGCAACAGGTCCAATTGGAATGAAAATAAACGGAAAAAAAATGGAAAAAGAAAATGTTTTTCTCGGATTACTAAATGGGATTCTTCGTCTTTGTTTTGGAAAAGGGGCGGGCGAGTAAGAAACGGAGCAATAAAAAAGCAATAATTTGGGCCGATTTTGTATACCCCGGGCGAAACACAAAAAAAAAAGTTAAATTAAAAAATGCCGAAAATACAAAAAGAAATGTGTGTGGGCGATTTCAAAAAATTATCGTTTTGGGGTGTCTCGATTTTTGATTATTTTCGGATATGAAACTGTTCCCCTCCGGATCTGAAAAGTATTCTGCTGCGGAGGGGAACATTTTCGGATCCGAAAATTGACAGTTGCCTGTATAAATTTTACCGGAGAGGGGAAAGCATATGGAGGAGAATTCGAGAAATGTCAAATTCTGATTCGTTCCAATTACACGAAATTTTTGAAATCGCCCGGACATCTTTTCGCGCAGTCGATTCTTTTTAAGCCGAAGCGGTTTGTTTTTTTTTTAATTTGCTGCTTTTCGATTTTTTTTGTTAATTTTAAATCTTTTTTAGACGACATGCTGCGCCCAGAAAATTGACAGCAAGTAATTAGCGCGCGTCACTTGAAGTATGTACATATATTGGCGCGTTCTTTTTTTTTAATTCTTTTTTTTTATCACTATTGTGATGTTTTAGTTAAGCGCACAAAAAAATGGGTTTTTAGCATCTTTTGGTTTATTTTGTTATTTGTTTATTTCTTTTTTTTTTTTTCAAAACGCTCTTATTTAGAATTATGTACATATGTTTTGGATTTTTTTTTTCGAAGCGAAAAAATATGAGGGCTGGTGGGGGGAAGTGGCTGCGAGACACAAACCTTGTTGATGACAATTTTCGGAGCTGACATTTTGACTATTATATAAATTTACGCGTGGTTCTTTCTCCAAGCTTTTTTTGTTTCTTCTTTTCGTTTTATAGTTTTAATTAAACATGCATGTATGACGTGGCGGTCAAATGTTGATTTAAATTATATATAAAATATATATATATAAAATATATATTGATCAACTTCCCATCTTTCCATGCAGTCATAATTTATTCGCTGCATAATTTCATAATTTGATTATCGGCGTGCACTAACGAGAGAGAGAGAGAGTGGCGGTCAAGGCCCGATGTCGGGCTGTAGCGCCGCAATTATGATGATGAACGAGACAGAGAGAGAGAGAGAGAGAGCAAACATGCACCAAAAAAAACAACAACAATGAACACTGTTATTTCCCCGGGAGCGCAGGTGGATGACGAGGCCGGGAGTATAACATTAGAAATTTAATCAATTTTAAGACAAGTCGAATTTTTGCCTTTAGAATAATTCGCTTTTTTTTACACACACACGTTTTGTTTCTCTCCACTCTCGTGTGAGTATTCTTTTTTATGTAATTTTTAATTGCACCCAAAATTGAAATGAAATTTAAATCACTTATAGCACATCGCCGCACGTCACACCCGGGAAGAAATCACCGTGTAGAGAGAAGGAGACGAGAGACGAACGAGGCGGAGGGCTTAATTATAAAATTAGGGCGAAGAAGAGTGCATTTTTGCGGCGAAGAAGGGCTTTTTACGTGTTTACGGCGATTAAGGGCTTATTTGCGGCGAATAGGGGGGTTTTTTTTTTTTAGAAAAAAAAATCTAATAAATCATGATAATTATAAGTTTTAATTAAGACACAGCGTCGCGTTAAAATATAAGCAATTCGACCGAACCTTTTTTCGTTTATGCCGATTAAGGGCTTATTTGCGACGAGTGAGGGCTTATTTGCGGCGAGTAAGGGCTTATTTGCGGCGAATACAGTTTTTTTTTAGAAAAAAAAAATCTAATAAATTATGACAATTATAAATTTCAATTAAGACACACCGTCGCGTTAAAATATAAGCAAATCGATAGAACCTTTTTACGTTTACGCGGATTAAGGGCTTATTTGCGGCGAGTAAGGGCTTATTTGCGATGAATAGGGGTTTTCTTTTTTTCAGAAATAAATCACGATAATTATAAATTTCAATTAAGACACAGAGAGAAAGAGATTGAGCGAGAGAAGTATTTAGTTAAAGATACAAGGACCAAACGCGCTACCGTCCGGAAAAAAATCACACACAATCGACGACGATTACAAAAGGATCACACAACACAGGACTAACACGGTGGCGGATTTTCGCTGGTCATCGATGGCGAACTCTAAATAAAAACTGAAACGAACGTCCCGCGAACGCGTAAAGGATTTCGAAATTTTTTAATTTTTTCAATAATTTTTTAAGGACTTTCTCTATCCGCCCCGTCCGTGTTGTATGTTCAATTATTTTCGGATGACTACAACACCGCGCGCGCACAATGCAAATATACGTGTGTCTCGTGTGTGTACCGCGTGAAACGTGTCTAAATTAGTTTTGACTAATAATAATATGCTGCAACGGCCGGAAACCGAAAACGGCCCAAAAAATGCGACAATGTCCCGTCCCCTCTTGTCTTCTTTTAACACAAACTCCCCTCTTTCCTCCCTCCCTGCGCAAAACTCGCACACACCGATAATGGCATATTCAAACATGAAAAACAGATAATAGAGAAAGAAAAGAAAAGTAAGGGGGGGGGTTTCTTGTGCCAATTGTTTATCCTACGTGTTACGAGTGAAGGGAGATGGCAGCTATGGAGTGGCATACCCCATTTCCCTCTTCAAATTTTCGCGGACAATTCGAAAAGAGTTCATACCACTCCCTCCTCTCGATTCGCGAAAATCATATAAACATTTAACGGATAAAATTGCCTCGCGAAAACGAAAAGGGAATAATTAATACAAATATCAAAATTATCAAAAAAATATTATATATGCATATATATAAACTCGCGTCAAATGCATGACGAGATTCAGGCAGAGCGGTCGAGTGCAAAAAAAAACAAAATCACAAAATCACTGATTACCCTCAACTCAACAATTCCCCTTCCCTCTTCCAGCCGCACTACTTCTCCTTCTTCTTTTTATTTGCATATATACCTATATATATGTATATTTGTATTCTGAATTGGATTAAATGATTAAAAGGGACCACGTAAAAGCGCGCGCCATTAAATTTTCGAAAAAAAATTTATATTCTTTCATATGTTTCCCAAAAAAACGAAAACACATTCCAACAAACTGTCTATAACATCAAAGTGAAATCATCGTCAAATCAAATTGTGGCATATACATGACACCCCCTCCCCTCCCCCACACTTTGCGCATGCCTCACAATTTTTTGTAGATTTTTTCCTTACATTTTTTCCCCAAAAAGTCCCAGTAAAACCCACCCCTCCTCTTGCCGTGCGCGGTATGTTATCTAATCCATTTTTTGGTCAACTTTTTGTTGTTGTATTTTTTTTTTTTGTATTTTTAGTTGCTGTAATTTTTTTAACATATTTGCTTTTTTCTCGTTTCAGGCATGTGTTGATTGAGCGAGATGGATGGATGCTCCTTTACACATGGAATACAAGTAAGTGATCAAATGGCGAGAAAATGTTCATTGTTGTATTTTTTTTTTTTGTTGGGGGGGGGGGGCGAGGGAGCTGGCACTTTTTTTAGGGGCTCCATTCGTTTTTTTTCTCTCTGGCAATATTTTTGGAATTTCGACATGACATTCGATAAATTTAAAAAAGTATTTTTGGAGCATTTAAAATTAGATAACAGGGGGAAAAACCTTCTCTTTTTATGTTTTTATTTATTACATTTTATATGTTATGTTATATGTAGGCTCAGGCTGCTCAGACTTTTAATTAATTAATTTAATAAAATAATACATTTATTAATTAATAGTTCTTTGAGAAAAAATAACGCTCTTTTATTCTCTTCATTCCAACGAACTTTCTCCATAACTTTTTGACGATTTTATGGAGAATTTTAACGATTTTCGATTATGTTAAGAATGAATGAAGTGTACATCACTACCAACTCATTCCAACAAGATTGAGTTGGCAATGGACTCCACCAAAAATAATCACAGCCTAAAAAGTCAATCGAACTTGAGCCGACTGGTTTCGTCCACCGATAGACCATACTCTTCAGGAGCTACCTTTAGTCTATTCGGGGGTTGTAACTCGGAAAAGTGGAAGGTCGGAATACAGCACAAAAGTTGGGCTGGTCGAGCTACCACCCCGCTAGACTAAAGGTAGCTCCTGAAGAGTATGGTCTATCGGTGGACGAAACCAGTCGACTCAAGTGCGATTGGCTTTTTATGCTGTGATTATTTTTGATGGAGTGCATTGTTGACTCAATCCTGTTGTATTGAGTTGGTAGTGATACACTTGATTCATTCTTAACAACTTTTAAAATTAAAAAAAGCGCTTCGCGTGTATCCGTCAGATACCTTTAAATCCGGTAGTTTGTGTTCATTCTTGTTAATGAGGCGGCCAAGGCCTGACGTCGGGCTGTTGCGCCACGATGACGATGACGTTAATGTGGTTAATCAGTTTGAGGTGTTTTGGAAACGAAAAATATGGAGAATCCAAATCCACTTCCACAGAGTCTTCGAAGGTATTACTTACAGCTAAAGATTCCAAGCAGTGGATCCGAGGATTATTTTTTTATTTTATTTTTTCCAATTTGATTTCTTATTGAAACAAAGAAGTTTGATCACCACATTGGTGACGTGACACTGATTGAGAACAAGCCGGCCTCGAACAATTATTGTCACACGCAGTCCCTTCGCCACACGAAAATTACGTCAGTTCCCTCCGCCCCAAAATCGGTGGCCTCTTGAATTAGAGTCAGTGAGTAAAATCATATACACCAAAACATATCATGCAAAATCATCATACAACATACATACACATACACTTCAAGACCATCTGGTATGGGCTAAAAGGGACACAACTATTTTTATCTAATTAATAAACACCTTGTTTTGCAACGAATTTTGGCAATGGGAATGGGCGCGCCCACTTTAAAAAAAACACACACACATCCATTTGGGCAGTGCAAATCATCTCGTATGCCGAAATTCAAAATTTTGGCATCACGCAAAAAAAATAAATAAAAACTAGGGTACAATCAAAAACTCAGCATGCTAAATATTTCATGTGCTGTGTGTGTGTGTGCTGTATGTGTGCGCGCGATGCAAATCAGGTGGGGTGGAAATAAGGCCACAGTCATAGGCCGAGGGAAGAAGGCCCTTTGCATATCGCCGCGCATTGAAAAATGCATGCCAAACACGAAAAAGCCCCAAACCAACAAGCGCAATCTCAAAAATGTTTTGAAAAGAATTTTAAATTAAAATTTCAGAACAGCAAAAAAAAGACACAAAACAGACAAAACATGCACGCGCCAAAACGTTAAGATAAATTCAAATTCAATTTATGCGTGTGTGTATTATTAGAAAGTACGCGAGAGTATGGCATGCAAGAAAAAAAAAACGTATTTAATTTTTTAGTGTTGTTTATGCCTATTTTTATTTTGCCTTTTCGCGATGCATAGGTGTACAACGCTTGTCGCTGTTCGATTTTTAATGATATGCCTAAATTTTACCAGACCAACTTCTACAGACCTAGTGGTGATACCAAAAGTACCTATTGCTAACGACAATATGCATTAAAAATGAGTTTCCTATAGGGCCAGTTTATAGGGGAGGTTGGCGATCGTTCAGAAGGATCTTGACCATTCTCATAATCAACTATCTAACCCACACTACAAATATTTGTCGAACTTTTCAAGTCACTAGCTTCATTCTATCGAAAGGTATTGCTTATTTGAAGTTTCATTTGTAGGAGAAATGGGGGTTTCGTCGGTCGGACTTTACGTATTTTCAACATCAGCCAACTGGATCCTACTACAAACAATTGACCAAAATTTCAAGTCAGTTGCTTCATTTTATCGAAAATTATCGCTTATTTGAAGTTTCATTTGTAGGGGAGGTAGGGGTTCCTTGGGTCGGATCTTGCCCATTTTCAGTCAAAACTAACTAGATCTTACTAACAACATCCGGCCAAACTTTCAACTCGCTACCTTTATCCCGTCGAAAGTGATCTCGTTGTTCAATAATATTTCAATTTTTGCCATTTGTAGGGGCGTTAGGCGTTCCTTTCGCCTGATTATGCTCATCTTACTGGAACTCAAACAGCTTCTTATCTGAAGTTTACGTACCAAAAGTCAATTGGTTCAAGAGTTATAGACACAAAACCCTGAAATTTGGGGTAATGCGGGGCTCTTTGTAAGAAAAGTACCGTTATTTTCAAACTGATCAATCTCATTCTTCCAGGAAAGTACAAAATGACCCTTTCACGTCATCTGCCAAAGTTAGAGCTTTTCACGTTGATTCAATCGGGAGTTATATCTAGATACATTTAAATATTTTGTAAATGTAGGGGAGGCAGGCGTTCCCTTAGCCGGATCGCGCCCATTTTCAATACCAACCAACTAGATCATACTACGAACATTTGACGAAAATTTCAAACCTCTTGCTTTATTCTATCGAAAGTTATTGTGCGAACGGACAGGCAGACATGGCTAAATCGAATCAGGAGGTGGCCCTGATCACCTCCTTTAAGGTGTTACATATGAATATACCCTATCCTTATAAAGTCTAGGGTAAACAAAATTCTACATGGTGTACTCATGTATAGTCAAATGCAGGGATCAATTGATTTCTTTTGTTGTTGTCTATTCAAAGCGCTTCTTTGATTTGGGCATCCAAACAATTTGGCAGACTTTTGACAGTTTTTTGCATTTTTTGACCTTTTTTTTTTGACGCGGTTCTTTCGCCACCTTGGCTAGCTTTTGCTTTCAACTTCCTTGGACACGGCTTTTTTTCGCCCCCTATTTGCTCAAATCAATTTCAGCGCCACTACTGGGAAATGGGTCAAATTTTTCAAGTTTTTTTTTCCTTTTTTTTTTGGAATTATTTAGAATACATAAATAAATATTTCAAACAGAGGAAAAAACCTGAAAAAATGATGTTCTTTTCCTGGTGGTGGCGCTGAAATTGATTTGAGCAAACAAGAGCAACTAGAAAAGAATACGTCCAAAGAAAAATAGTTTCATGTCAAAATTTGACAAGATTTTGTGTCGTGGCAATCAAAATTGAGACACGGGTTTGTTTTTCTTGCAATCAACAAGAGGCACTGAACGTATTTCATGTCTTGCTGAAGACTTGCTGTCGTCGCACAACAACAAAATAGAGATAGGTACCATTTGGAAAATAAAAAAAAATTAAAAGAGTGAAGAGAGAAAAGGGTGTGCCAGTGTTGTGTGTGTCATTGACACATAAGATGAAAGAAATGGACTGGATGGAGTTTTTGATAATGTGCCAAGTTGGTTTCAAGTTCAACTTTGCCTTGTCAAACGTCTTCTTTTTGACTACTGTTACTAAAAATATCTTTCTCTACGTGAAATATATGGGACGCGCGCTTTTATAAGTCGTCTAGGAGATATTTTGACGATTTTGACATGTTTTTGATCGTTTTGACGATTTTTTTGATAATTTTTGACGATTCTGATGTGCCCTTTAGCACGGATGTTCATTTTGACGATTCTATTATGTCCTTAAGCACATATGACATGTTTTTGACCGTTTTGACGATTTTTGACAAATCGGTTTTTGTGCCCTTTAGCATGGTGGACATGTTTTTTAAGGTTTTGGGGATATTTGATAATTCTGTTGTTGTGCCCTTTAGCACGGTTGTTTTTTTAAGTTTTTGACGATTTTTGACAATTCTGTTGCTGTCTCCTTTAGTACGGATGACATGTTTTTGATCGCTTCGAAAATTTTTGACGATTCTATTGTGCCCTTTAGCACGGATGACATATTTTTTGATCGTTTTGACGATTGTTTTATGATTTTTAGCACGGATGACATGATTTTGATCGTTTCGAGGATTTTTTTGGTGATTTTGTTGTACCCTTTAGCACGTATGACATGTTTTTGATCGTCTTGACGATTTTTGACGATTCTGTCGTTGTGTCCTTTAGCACGATGGACATGTTTTTTAAGGTTTTGACGATTTTCGACAATTCTGTTGTTGTGCCCTTTTTAGCACGGATGACATATGTTATACCTCTGCAATCGACCGCAAAACTGCAGGTCGAAATGGTGTTCTAATTTATAGTAGACTTTTTTTTTTTAATTTGTTGTAGGCTTTTGTTTTTAAATGTTAGTTTTAAATTAATTATAACATTAATCGACTTTATGGCTCATTAACGCCGCATTGGAAGAACAAAAAAAACACAGAAGTATGTGCATATAAACGACCCATGTATGGTAAATAAGCACGGAAAAGTAGCAAATTTTAAATCTGAAGTTAAGTGCGATAGATATTTGGAATGAATGTTTGTGTGTGTGTGTGTGCATCCTAAATGTGCATATACATATATAGCTAAGAAAATAGATGATACGCGAGCCGCGCATTGACACACGCGATTTTCAGAGATAGAAGAAGTAATATGTATAGTGAAGACGCGAAGAGAACAAACACGACCAAAGACAGAGAGCAGAAAATAAAAACAGAATAGAAGAAAAAAAACACTAGGACAACGGACATTTTTTTTTTTGTAGTCTCTTACCCCTTTCGGTGGCAATTTCGCCGCTTTATCGACATCGATCTTTTCATATTTTTCGAGATCGGGACGTTCATAGTCCTCGATAGTGGATATTGTCAATTTGGGCTGTGCCGAGAATTTGGCGAATTTTGCATCCTTTCCGGCAACCTCCTTGATAGTTGCATTGTGCTATATGTGTGGTGTAGGGGTGTATGTATATATTTAAATATATTCGTGTATTTTGTGTGTATAAATTGCGATAGAGCGTTGGTAGGAAATGGATGAAGAAAAGAAAAAAGAATTACGAGGAATAGTTGGAAGAAAGTGGACGACGGATGAAGTGAGAATGGGGAAACAGATGGACACAATTGAACTCATAATGTAAAGGTATACATCATAAAATATGACTGAATCAATCTCGATCTGATCTGCATTTTCTACATTTAATTGGATGCATAAGAAATGCGGCCCATGCCCCCAGAGCGGTTAAAGCAATTAGCATAATAAATGCTTGCCAATCGTGATCCTAGTCGCGTGACTGATTTCAGGATTCACTTGTTTTTTCTAGACCTCGACTTTATTTTCTTTGACCAGCCTTGGGCGTCCCCCATAGCACATACGAGTACCGCCGTATGTTTAAAATTATACCACAGCCCCTCTATTGAGGCTCACCAAGCGCTTCGCGCGCACCTCGCCCTAAAAGTATTATTGCAGCGCTCCAAGGACGATTGCTGGGACGTGTAATGCGCTTCCTTCTTCAGTTTAGAGGAATCCTGGCTGTTGTTGATGTGCGAGAATCCTAGATCGGAATTTAAGTGTTGTTGGTCTGTCTGAATCCTAAAAAAATCCTAATCCTAAATGCAGGAAAGGCGAGGTGCGCGGGAAGGTTGTGGTGAGCCAAGGGAAAATGTTTAAAATTATATCACAGCCTCTTTCTTGGGGCTCACCAAGCGCTTCGCGCGCACCTCGCCCTACAAGTATTAATGCTGCGCTCCAAGGAGCGCTGCTTTGTCTTTGATCGCCTGCTGGGACGTGTTATGCGCTCCCTACTTCAGTTCAGAGGCATCTTGGCTGGCTAGATCGAAATTTAGGTGTTGTTGATGTGTCTGAATCCTAGGGGAAGCCTTACATCCCCTGAAGAGTCTCTAAGGATAAGGCAGCGCTCCATGGAGCGCTGCGTAAATGTACGAAGGGCGAGGTGCGCGGTGAGCCAAGTAAAAATATTTTAAATTATTTCGCAGCCCTTTCGTACAATTACTCGCATTATTGGCTGGTAAAATTTGTACGAACAACTGTCATGAAAATGTTCCCCTCCGGATCTGGAAAGTATTCTGATCCGGAGGGAAACATTTTCATGACATTTGTCCGTACAAATTTTACCGAAGGGGAAGGCATATGGAGGAGAATTCGAGAAATGTCAAAACCTGATTCGTTCGCAGGAACGCTGCGCCATCGCAGCGCTCCAAGGAGCCTTGTCTTGCCCGCTGGGACGTGTAATGCGCTCCCTACTTCGGTTCACATTTAACATTTCTTGCAAGACCTCGATTATTTATATTTTTTTTAACCACCTCTCTCTCTCTCTATTCAATAAATTTATATGAAATTTATGGGCCGCATTATTTTGGCAGACATTCAATTGGATTTGGCCGGGGTCGATTCGAGAGGAAGAGAAGTGGTGTGCGCCGAGCAATGCGCGCGGGGGGTATCTTTGGGGAATTTTTGTCTTACGGGCCAACAATGAAAATTAAGAAATACATAATTCAAATAATAATTTGAGCGTATCTTGAATTGGCAAAATTGGCAAAAATTTATTAGATTCAAATTTTTAGATTGACCGCGCGCGTCACGTCACCATGGGGCGCATCTCGACACACATCATTACATGTGTGTGCATTTTCAGCATTTTTAGCATTTTTAGCATTTTTAGCATTTTCATCGGTTCAGCCCGCTGCGCGCGCTCTCATTGAATTAAAAACATTTTTCGACATTTTTATTGTTTGTCAAAAATTGGTTCGGCGACATTTTTTGGCAAACGACGAGTGGGCCTGAGAGCCGCCGTCTGCATAAATTTTCCTAGTCGATTGCTAATTATTATATGAGGTCAATTCAGATATTAATAGGATGATAGATAAATAGATATTTTTTGACGCTGCTTGTTCATCATTTTGAGTTCAATTCGATCGGGTTGAGCGAGGGGAGGACAGGACGCGGGATAGGGCAGGGTAGGGTAGGGTAGGGCAGAGCAGATGCGCCGCAAGGCTTGCAAATTAGGGTCATGGAATGGGGGCAGGCAGGACAGGGTTGGGCTGTTTGTCAATTTGAGTTCAAAATTCAATCCCGAGAGGAGGACAGAACAAGGTAACCAGGCAGGATAGGGGAGAACAGGTGGCCCCGGTGAGGCTTGCAAAATAGGTCATGGGATTTTAGGATTTTGGTTTTTTGTGTCTGATATTGATAAAAGATAAATTGGCATTAAGCGATTGAAATTTAAATTGGCAATTTTCGTGTTTCTTTCTTTTGGATGCTTAGAGAAAAAGAGAGAGAGACAG
Organism: Chloromyia formosa; assembly: GCA_964017055.1. Lineage (NCBI taxonomy): Eukaryota > Metazoa > Arthropoda > Insecta > Diptera > Stratiomyidae > Chloromyia > Chloromyia formosa. Next base: position 3,394,579 of record OZ024819.1, read on the forward strand.
AGAAATTTAAAAAGAGATGGATTGAGCAGCCGCTCAATCATCAACGAGACTGCACGGGAAAACGAATAGCGCCAGAAGATATTCGCTTCCAGAAAAAAATTTGGCACATTCCTGTTTCGTGAATATTACGAGAATTCTCTCTATTGCTTTTAGTGAGAATTTTTAAAATTCCTTAATTGCGCCATTTCCGCTTTAGGTAGTCCATTTCGACTTTAGGTGGTAAGAACCTAGAACCCATGCGGAGGGCCTTGTAGGTCCTAAAGCTTAAATTTCTCTAGTTTCGCGAAAGTTCTCTCTAATAGAATAGAGAGAATTCTCCTAATATTCGCGAAACAGAAATGTTCAAAAAAAAAGCAGTCCAGAAATAGAGAAGAGACAACAACAACAATTTACCTTGAGTAAAACATTGGCGTTTTGCGGTTTTGGCATTTCGACGGTTTGTTTTTGCACCGGTTTCAATTGTACATTTATGAAACTTTCATTCGGTATCGGTTCGATGCGTCTGAACGATGAACGACGTCTCTCTAGTCTCGGTTGCGGTTCAATTTTCACGGCTTCGTCGTCGGGCTTGTCAGCGGGCTTTTTGAACTTGTGTGTGTGTGTGTCAAAAAGTTTGGCAATTCATTTTTGACAGCATTTATATATACATAAATGATTGCGTGCGTGTGTTTTGTTTTTTTTAGAAAGGTTCGTGTGTGTATATTTTGTGTAGATGTTTTCGTGCATTTATGTGCGGTTGGTTAAGATTATTAGACACGCCAGAACCAGACGGTCATTCAAAAAATAAAATAAAATTGTACATAAATATAGATAAAAAAAAAAAATATTTATAAAATTTGATATATCCGTAAATAATATAGACGAATATAAATATAAATAAAAAATAAAATAAAACCAAACACACAAAACTATTCGCTACGAAATTTGTATGCCAAAAAGGGGGTGAAAAAAAAATATTTTTTTTCGACTTCAACACTGTCAAATCGTTGTGTCAAAAAAAAAAATTAAGAAATATTTTGACGGCCCATTTTTACAAGAAAAAAATAATCTAAAAAAAACCCCACACTTCCCCCACTTTCTACATACCTTCTTGACTTCCTCCTGTTAGGCGGGAATTTTAAGGTGTCGGAAATGAATCGGATTTGAGGCGCACACACATCACAACGGGGGGAAATCCACACACACGCGGTGAAGGCAAAAAACATGCAATTGAATGTTTTTTTTATGGTTTCGGTAGTTGTTGTTTAAGGTTATTTTTTGTCAACGGTATTTGACGATTTTGACGCCAGGTTTTTGACGATTTTGACAGTTTTGACGCCAGGGTTTTTTTTTGTCGCATCAATTTGGTACCCATGCGTTGGTGAGTTTATCGTCATGATGTAGGTGTGTGTGTCGTGAGTGTGTACATAAAAAAAATTCAAAAAAGGGAAAAACAGAAAAAAATTTCAATCAAACGGTAACCGATAAACTATGCAATAAAGAATTCATGGAACACTCCACGACCGCGGAGAATCCATGAAAATGTGAAAAAAAAACGTTATACACTACCTCGGGTGGCTCAATAATCACCGGCTTGAGGGTGGGCGCTGCATCGGGTGCCTTCTCCTCGGGCAACTTGCCTTTGCCCACTTTGAATCCTTTTGGCTTCTCCTCCTCCTTTTTAACGGCCTCTTTCTATAAATGTGTTATTCATTGCGTGCGTGCGTGCGTTGTATGTGTGTTTTGGGATGGTAATATGATTGTGCGCGTGTTTATAGTGTTTTCATTTTGTTTTTTTTATTTACGCACATAATGAAACATGCAATCAAGAAAAAATATAGAAAAAGAATAGAAGATGAAGGAGAAATTTTGACAAATACTTATTATGCCTGCTTCAGACAATGGCCCAGCCCCGGCCATTCGGGACCATCGCCATTGTGTGGATGGCGTTCAGTGGCCAATGTCGCGTAACCGCCATTTCTGTCAACAGCGATGGGCCATCGGATGGCCACAAATGGCTTTGAGAGCCATTTTCCTCCACGCGATGGCCCATTGCGTACACAACTTTGAACAGTTGATTTAAATTGACAGGCCACTACACAATTATCGCAATGCTACTGTCAACGACCTTCTCTCGTACGCGATCCGTTTGATTATAGCTGCCGTGACGCACGGAGCGACAGCTTTCAATTTCAGTGGCCCATCGAAGACCATTGTGTGGACGAACAATATTTGAAAATATTTTAATTGACATTTGGTGTGTGATGGCGGCCATCACAGACACCATCGCGATGGGCCATTGTCTGTAGCAGCCATTAAGACGAGTAATATTTGACGACAAAGTGTTATCACCAAAATAGGAAGAACAAAGAGAGAGAGAGAGAAAAGTTATCCTAGCAAAAATAAAACGTACCTTTTCCACACCATTCTTCAGGACGGCCTGTTCCGGCTCTTTGAGCGGTGTGTCGATCGCTTGCTTTTCCATTTTGCCGGGCAATTCCGTCTTGCGATCGAATTCGCCGGCAGTGAATTCCGATTTTTCATATTTCTCCAATTCCGGTCGTTCGTAGTCCGGAATTTCGGGCAATTCTTCGTATTTTTTGCCCTTGGCGACCTTTTTCACCTTTTTCGGTTCCGGTTTCGGCTCCTCCTTCGGTTCGGGTGCGACGGCCGTCTTACGCAATTTTGGCAATTCTTCGGCTTTAACTTCTTCGATTTTCTGTGTGTGGTGGTGTTGCGGTGTGGATACGCCGTGTTCCCAAAATATATCATCGATAAGGTTTCGTGGAGGGGTAGGATGGGAGGATGGGGTTGTGCATTTCGAATTTCGAAATTCAGTGACAACAACATTCGGTTGGGCGAATTAAAACGACGGGATGGGGGAGAAAACGAGAACAAGAACAAAAAGAACAATTATGTCAATGAAAGGATTTGATTTTTTTTTTTTTTTGCAAAAATTATTCTAATTGTTTCAAGCAGACACTTAAGATGTCAACATTGACACGACACAGAAATACATTTAATATTGAGTTTTTAGTTTGTGTGTGTGTGTGTTTTTATCTTTTAATTATTTTAGTAGCGCGTAAATGTGTTCATTGGGTGCGTTTCTGCGAGCGGATCAGGATTTGACATTTCTCGAATTCTCCTCCATATGCTTTCCCCTCCGGTAAAATTGTAGGGACAACTATCATGAAAATGTTCCCCTCCGAATCTGAGTAGTATTCTGATCCGGAGGGGAACATTTTCATGACAGTTGCCCGTACAAATTTTACCGGAGGGAAAAGCGTATGGAGGAGCAAATTCGTGAAATATCAAATCCTGATCCACTCGCGCAGCAACGCACCCATTGGTTGCGTTCCTGCGAACGAATTAGGATTTGACATTTCTCGAATTCTACTCCATATGCTTTCCCCTCCGGTAAAATTTGTACGGATAACTGTCATGAAAATGACCCCTTCTCAGATCCGGAGGGGAACATTTTCATGACATTTGTCTGTACAAATCTTACCGGAGGGGAAAGCATATGGAGGAGCGAATTCGTGAAATGTCAAAACCTAATTCGTTTGCAGGAACGCCGCCATTGTTTCCTGAGTTGTGTTGATGTAAGTGTTGGGGTTAGGAGTCACGAGAAAATTACAATATTTAGAGAAACTAGAGATAGAAAGTTTACACAGATAGAAAGATAGATAGATTCGGCTGAATAGTAAACGATGCGACGTATATATAGTAAAGATGCAGACGCAGCACATAAGCGACATTTCCTTTTTTTTTTCTTATTTTGTTCTCAACTCTCTCACCTGTGCCGGCTTCTTCCTATCGGTGGCTGGCCTCAATTTCGGTATTTCTTCCTTAATTTCGGCTGGTGATTTTTTCGCTTCCAATTTCTTATTGTCCAATTCTTTCGGCTATATAGGGGAGAGGGGTTTTTTTTGCGGTGGTGTCGTGTGATCAAACAATGTGCGATTGCACACATTTCGAGGAAAACCAAACGAAAAAAAATCAAACAACCGCGCGCAACGAATCCACCAAAAAGGAACCATTACATATATACAAACGAAAAAGAAGAAAAGGGTGTGGCGTGTTTATTGTGTATTGGGATGGGTGCAAATGTGTGTATGTGTTCTTAAAAAAAATCTAAAACATGTTGGAAAATTGTGCCAAAACAAAAAAAACCTCATCTGTGAGACCTGGGGCACGAACGGAATTGTTTTCTAATTTTCGAACGCGTGCCACGTTTTTTTATATTATTTCATTTATTTTATTCATGGGCCCGTCTGCTTAATGTCCTGTTAAACTGCCTGTTAGCTAACAGAGACTTATTTCTCAAAGGCCTTAACCTTAACCATAAACAACATCCAAAATACGACAAAATATGGGGATTTTCTCCCCTTATTTTTGAACTGCATTATCGTGTTTTTGGGTATTGTACATGATTTAGGTTAAGACCTTTGATAAATAAGTCCCGGTTAGCTAACATGCAGTTTAACAGGACATTGAGAAAACGGGCCATGATCTTGTAAATAGAGAGAGCCGATGTTGTCCTCATCAAAAGCCTGTGTGATGAGGACACCATACGGCCCCATATATGCCTCGTGCTTCTACTTACCGTTAATGCCTTCTTTTCGACAATCGATGAGCGACGTGATTCACTCTTCTCCTCATCCAACTGCGCTTGGCCGACGAACAGGTAACAAAGAGGGCGGCAGGATCGTCACGTACAATCAACAAATGGAAGATACAAAGTGAAAGGGGGATGACATGAATAATTGTTAGAACAAAACAAAAAAAATAAACAAATGGGGACTGTAAATGAGTTTTAAAAATTTTGACAAAATTTCGACACAAATTTTCGATGACATTTTGACAAGTTTTGGGGGTTTTTGGGAGGTATTTACCTCCAATTTTGACTTTTTTAAGATGTCAAAATCGTCAAAAATATTTTTGATGACATTTTGATAAGTTTTGAGGGTTCTGGGAGGTATCTGCCTTCAATTTTGACTTTTTTAAGATGTCAAAATTGTCAAAAATAATTTGAATTGTCAAAAACCGGAAAAATACGATTCTGGCCATTTTAAATTGTTTATTTATTCAGTCAAGAAATCGAATTTTTACGGTTTTTGCCAATTTTAAATTGTTTTTGGCGATTTTAAAAATAGTTTTCGCCCAAAGTGCCTCGCAACTATTTTTCACGTTTTTTCTAATCATGCTAAATTTACCGTTATTCGAATTAAAGTCGACAATAACAATTCTACACACACTACTCTAAATGAGTTTTGAAAATTTTCACAAAAAGTCGACACAAATTTTCAATGACATTTTGATACGTTTTGAGGGTTTTTGAATGTATCTAGTTTTAATTTTGGCTTTTTTTAGGATGTCCAAATTGTCAAAAATACTTTGAATTGTCAGAAACCGCAAAAATGCGATACTGGCAATTTAATTTAATTAAAAAATCGAATTTCGACAATTTTTGGCAATTTCCAATCGTTTTTGACGATTTTGAAACACTTTTCGCCCAAAATGTCTCGCAATTATTTTTGACATTTTTTCTAATCATGCCAAATGTACCGTTATTTGAATTCGAAGTCGACAATAGCAATTTTTGTACAATACCTGAATGGATGATTTTCGCGAAATTTTGCCATCTTCCATGATGATCTCCTCTTTGACTACAGAACGGCGACGAATCTCCGTTTTGGATTCTTCTTTGAAGCTCGTCTCCTGAATTATTGTTGTTGTTGTAATATACACATCAATGGAAGCATGTTGATCGCACGGATCACACACACACACGACAAAAAGATGTTTAGCGACAGACGGACGGGGGAATCGAATCAAAACGATGAGACAGGAGCACAAGAACGACACAAATTTGTAAACAAAAAAATACATAAAACATGTATTAGACCGGTTAGGAAAGATTTAGGGGTAATTTTAATTTAATTTTATTTTATTTTACATATTTATACCAGTGACAATCAAATTGAGACCCGCTGAGTGCATTTTGCACAGTTCAGTTGCTTGTCAGAGGTGTGAATTTTTACTGGCGCCCAATGTGGGGTCAGCAGTAGGGAACATTATGGATTTGGCCTTAATGGGAGAATTTTCTCTATTGCATTTAGAGAGAATCCTTAATTGCGGCATTTCCGCTTTAAGTAGTCCATTTCCGCTTTAGGTTGTCGGAACCAAGACCCCACGCCGGGAAATGTGTAGGTCCTAAAGCGGAAATTTCTTGAGTTTTGTGAAAATTCTCTTTAGTGAAATTGAAAGAATTCTCCAATTAATGCCAATTCCATGTTGCAGTAGTAGTAATAACGAATCTTTGGATTGGATTTGGATTACCAAATGATTTATTTTAATTTTTTGCATGTTCATTACCTCGACACTCTCCTCTTCGGATTCGGGCGCGGGTGCGACAACGGGTTCTGCTGGTTTAGCAGTTTTCGCTTTCTTTGGTGTAACCTGTGTGCGTGCGTGTGGTGGTGGTGGTGGGTGTATGTTGGGTGTGTAATCGATGGGGGGATGACGTATTGGTGAGATCCATGAATGTCCGCATGATGGATATTTGGTTGGTATTTGGTTTTCAAATGTATCATATATTTCCATAATTCAAAATAGAGCGCAGAATGATGTAGAAAAAAAAATTAAAAATTTTTGTAGTTGAATTTAAGGACGATAATGCGATTTCTCTTTTTTTTGTTAGCTCTGTGACTTAGACGCGGTTTTTAGCGAGTTAAGATTTTCATTTACTTAAGGCGCGTTCACATGATCAAACTACGGTTTGACAAACCAGTTGAGCACCGTGTCTAACTACGGTTTGGCAGGAGCACAAAACTTCAAACCAGTTTGACAAGGGGTTCACACGTTCAAGTCGGTTGTCAAACGTAGTTTGTCAAGCCCTAGTTTGATCAGGTCAACGCACCTTTAATGGAGATTTTGTTTTATTCGATTTTTATTATTGATTTGAATAAATTCGCACTTTATTTTATTATTTTCGATACTTATTTTAATTTTATATAATATAATACCGTTATTTTCATTATATTTGTTTATAATATAATACCGTTACCCTGTACTCACCTTTCGTTCGATTTTCTTGACACCGACTTCTTCCATTTTCTACACACGGTTTTTGTTTTTTTTTTTTGTTGGAACGCAGCGGGTTTGGATGAATATCATTTCGATACGCGATAAAATAAATAGAATAAAAATAGAGAAAATTAATTTATTGTAATAAAATACTAAAAATAATTTTATTACGATCTAAGAGAGGGGAAAAATAGCGTCTATGTTAAAGTAAATAAATAGAGTCATAAACAGAGAGAGAGAGAAACAATAGAAATGAATTCAAAACACACACAGAAATTAATTAATCATGAAAATAACATGAAAAAGTAATTAAATTAAATAAAACTATTTAATATAACGGTAACGAAAGAGTTTCTTGTTGTTGTTAAAGAAAACAAATAAACTAAAAGATGTCTGCCGTTCAGTTATTAATGAATATTGAAAAATATGAAAACTGTCGCGTGAAAAATATCCGAAACATTCAAGTTTCGCAAAAAGTACGGGAATTCTCTCTATTCAATTAGAGAGTACTGTCACAAAACTCGAGGACCTGCCAATCCCCCCGCATGGGCTCTAGGTGTTCTTACCACCTAAAGTGGAAATGAACTACCTCTAAAGTGGAAATCCTGCAATTAAGGAGTTTTAAAAATTCTCCCTAAATGCAATAGAGAGAATTCTCCCAATATTTGCGAAACAAGAATCTTCCAAATACCCTTGTATTTGTGTGTTATGTGTTAGTGTGTCTCTCTTATAATTTTTGTGCGTGTAATACCTTTTCACCGTTAACAAGATCTTCTTCATCTTTCTTCGTGGGCTTTTCGTCCTGTATGCATTTACAAAATAAACAGACAGAGAGAGAGATAGTACAGAGTGTGATTGAGAGAGTGTGTGTCAAGTGAAAAAAAAATGAAATGTTTGTGTTGTTGTTTTCCAAAAAGAAAAAAATTATAATTAAAATGTTTCGTAAAACATAAGGTTCAGGGAAACATCATGGATTTGGCAGTAATTCGAGAATTCTTTCTATTTCATTAGAGAGATTTTTTGCAAAACTCAAGACATTTCCGCTTTAGGACCTACACATTCGCCTGCGTGGGTTCTAGGTTCCGACCACCTAAAGCGGAAATGGACTCCCTAAAGCGGAAAGGAACATAATGGTTTTAGCCTTTTTAGGAGAATTCTCTCTATTAAATTAGGGAGAATTTTTTTAATTCCTTAATTTCCGGCATTTTCGCGTTAGGTAGTCTATTCTCGCTTTAGTTGGTAAGAACCTAGAACCCATCCGGGGGGATTCGTCGGTCCTAAAGCGGAAATTTCCTGAGTTTTGTGAAAATTCTCCCTAATTTAATAGAGAGAATTCTCCGAAAAAGGCTAAAACCATTATGTTCCAGCGGAAATGCTGCAATTAAGAATTCTCTCTAAATGCAATAGAGAGAATTCTTCCATTAAGGCCAAATCCATAATGTTGCGGTTCAGAAAATTGACTGTTAGTTCATCACTTCTAAAATTATAAATAAAATAAATAAAAGTAGAAAAAACTGAGGAAAGTTGATCACAATAAAACCGAAAAGTGAAAAGGTTTGATATGACGCCTTGTTGTACTCGTACGCTTATATATACATTATTTCTCCGTAGGCTATTAGGTAGGAATTAACTTGGTATTTACACTTCGATTTAGCCTTCTTTTTTTTCTTGGCATTTTCCTATTTCTTTTTTTTTTAATAATCCAGACGGTCAAGGCTCGGTTAAGCCCCGGTCAAGGCCCGAGACGAGACGTGTCGGGTCGTAGCATCACAATGATATGATGATTTCAACGAAACACCTTACCTCGATCTTCTTCACTGCAGCCTTCTTCTCTTCTTCAGCCTTTTTGGCGATCTCTTCCTTCTTCTTCTTTTCCACTTCGATTATCTTCTTTTCCTCTTCGATCTTCTTCTTTTCCTCCTCCTTCTTTTTCTCTTCGATCTTCTTCTTCTTCTCTTCGACCTTCTTCTTCTCTTCTTCGACCTTCTTCTTCTCTTCTTCGATCTTCTTCTTTTCCTCCTCTTTCTTTTTCTTTTCCACTTCGATCTTTTTCTTTTCTTCCTCCTTCTTTTTCTCTTCCACCTTTTTCTTTTCTTCTTCGATCTTCTTCTTTTCTTCCTCCTTCTTCTCTTCGATCTTTTTCTTTTCTTCCTCCTTCTTTTTCTCTTCGATCTTTTGCTTCTCTTCTTCTTCCTTTTTCTTTGCTTCTTCTTCCTCCTGCGCCGGGAGGACGGGGTGTACACCGCGCGAGATCATAGGCAAATTGTGTGGATGTGTGTGTGTGAGAGAGAGAGAGAGAGTGCATCCACAGAGAGGGTGTGTGTAAGAGAGAGAGAGAACGTGTGTGTGGAAGAGTTTTCGAATTTTGCGGTCATATGGCGAATTGCGAGACAAAAAACATAAAGAACACGAATGGATGATTGTAGGTGTTGGTGTAGGTGGTGGTGGTGGGTGGTGGGGGTGGTGTTTGCAAACGGTACATGTGCAAATGGTAAATAGATTAATCAAACAAAACAAAAATTAGTGACATTTATAAAAAGACATATTTTTATAAAAATATTTGTAAATTAAGGGTAGAAAAAGATTCGATAAAAGAAACGTCTAAAATATTAAAAATTATTTCCAAGAATAAAGTTTGGCACGTCTATTTGTGGAAAATTGAAAAAAAAAGACGGTGAAATACGCTTTTTCTCTAAATAAACTAACAGAGAGAGAGAGAGAGATAAAAAGAGTGAAACTCTAAACGCAAAACAATAGGAGAGAAAGCGTGGCAACGACGTCCAACGCTTGTTTGTTTGTAGTTGAATTGAAACTGTGCGTGATTAAGGCCGACCGCACATACATTGCGTCGTAGGCAGGGCAGCCCGCGCAGTGAGTACGTGGCTTTGTTGTTGTAAAATGTGATTTTGACGCTTGTTATTGGGTGTACAACTTTGCTTCCACCGTTTTTTTCCTGGAATTACAGATGTCTGTCGCGCTCGTTGGCCGTGATCGTTCGGTCAACGCTCTATGATACTAATCTAGAGCTCGGAGATCAAATCTAGGCGCGATCAAAAACTGCCTGCGAGTACTAGTAGAACTCTCACAGTGCTCCGAGTTTGTCAGTACAAAGACGGCGCGGAAAGGAGGTACATGCTAGCAACTGCACTTCCGAAAAGTAGATGTGCTATTAACACGTCAACAAGGCATAGAAACGCTAGAGTTGTTGACGCGCCCATGCCCCTGGAGGGGTCAAGGCGATTAGAGAGAGTGCTGCCTCCACCGGCAGATCAATGGTAGCACCTGATGAGTAAGGATCTGTCGGTGGTACGAAACCAGAGGCCGAGGGTCCCATTACGCCTGGACCCTGATGCGAACGCGAGGAAATCTGCGCCGTCCGCTAATCATTCCATCCTTATCGCCTCATTTTTTAATCATTCCCCATTTTACCTCCCCTGTTTGTGTTGTTTTCCCTAGGCCTATGAATTGTTGTTAATACGTAAAGGACAGGGGCAACCCACGCCCACGTCTCCCGAACTGAGCTACAGCAAGCATAGGCCGCTGCTTAGCTCGTTGGGGAGCCTTTTTCTTCGCCAGATGGCACAGCCCGACCTTCACGGTCAATTACACTACCTTAGGCTCCGTCCCCACGGGCATCTTCGGATGCCCACCAAACCGTCCGTTACAGACGAGAACTTGGCTCGAAAACAAACATTTTGAATCGCGAATATTATTAAAAATGCGAACAACTTTTACTAATGCGGGGATGTCGATACGTTCACAGACGTCCAAACTCACTTTGTGACACTTTTGAACTACGTATTTTGACCAGCCCTCACCGATGCAGCCATCTGTCGGAAAACGGCGGAAGCAAAGCTGTACACCTAATACAACAACAATGTCATGTGCACGCTGCGCGAGCTGCCCTGCTTACGATGCAATATGTGGCCGGCCTGAAAATTGATAAAAGAAGTAAACAAAAATCTCGTCTAGAGAAAAATGAGAACAACAAAAACGGTTCTCGGCCAAACTCTGCTACTACCTCCTCTTTTTTTGTCGCCACCGCTACCGGCTTGAGGCGTACATCAAATATTGTTTTACCCGTCTTCTTCTCCGCCTCCGCCTCAACCTGTAACAAATTCTGCGCCGATTTTTTCTTCAACACACTCTGTACCTTTTTCTTTTCCTCCTCAATCTGCTTCTTCTTCTTCTTTGTCTCCTCCTCCTCTTCTTTCTTCTTCTTCTCGTCCATTTTGGTGACCGTTATCTGAGCACTTGACTCATCCGTACCCGCCTCGTTGGTGAACACCACCCGATATGTGCCCGTATGTTCGGTTTTCGACGAGCTGAATGTCAGACGTGCCGTCGTACCGTCAAATGTGGTTGTAATTTCACGTGTCTCCTTTATAACGGTACTGTTCTTATACCACGTCACCTTACACTTCTTATCGACCTTCTTTAGGCTCGCGAGCAATTCAAATGATTTCTCCTCGGTGACTTGTTGATCGACCAGTTTACGACTGATTTCGGGACGCGCGGGTTTACCCTCTTCCTCGGGAATTTCGGTGAGTTGAACCACCTGTGAGACGGCCTCACCTTTTTCGTTGCTTGCCACCACCTTGTAGGAGCCCTTGTCGGTTTCGGTGACCTCGTTGATCTCGAGCTTGACATTGAATTCACCCTCTTTGGTCTGTTCGACGACAGTGATGTGACGGGTGTCGTTCTTGACTTCGGTGGTCTCCTTGAACCAGGTGCATTTGGGCTCGAATTTTGAGGCGACCGTACACTCGATGATGACGGTACGCTTTTTGATGACCTTAATGATTCTCGGTTTGTCTTTGATCACAGGAACAACTGCAAAGTGAGGTGTAGAGAGAAAGAGAGAGAGAAATTAATCAGGATGAATACATTCAGGGTCGGGGCTACTTACTTTCAATATTCAACGTTAAGTTGGCATTCAGCTCGCCTAAATTATTCTTAATGTTGCACTTATACAGGCCGGAATCTTCCAATTGTGGATCTTGTAGCTCCAACTTAATATAGTAGATATCGCCACGTTGCTCCATAGACATTTTGATTTTACTACTCTCCTGTACAACCGTACCGTCGCACGTCCACAAAATGTCCGGTTTCGGGTCCGCCTTCACCTTACACTCCATGATGACGAGCTTGCCATTGTTCTCGGACACAATGCGTGGTTTCTCGACAAATTCCGGACCATCACCTTCCGGCTCCGGCTCGGCTTCAATGTTCAAATTCAAATTGGCATTGGACTCGCCAAATTCATTTTTCACATGACAACGATAGGTGCCGCCATCCGCTGCACCGGGATCCTAACACACAAATATTAGTATCATCACGAAATATAAACCAGAGAGCCAGCCTCTCTCTCACCTTTATTTCCAGTGTCAGCTCATATAAATCTTCAGCGACCGATTTTGATTTGATCTTAATCTTTTTCGTCTCGGTAATCACATCTTGACCACGATGCCATGTAACAACGGGCTCCGGCTTGGCCTTACATCGACACTTCATTGTTATCAAGGTGCCCGAATCGTTTGGTATAATTCGTGGCTTCTCAACAAATGACGGGGCAAAGCCTTTGTCATCATCGGCACCTGAGCACGGGACATCACAGAAAAGAGGAGAAAAAAGAGAAAAAGATCCCAAGCGATTAGCAAAGCCTCTGATCGCGCTGAGCTTAAAACTTAAAAATAGTTTTTAACATGTTTTGAAAGTATCAAAAAAAAAAAAAACGTTTGAAGCCTTAAAAGCGGACAAGCTGCGGCAAAAAATCATATGAATTCACACTGTGTGCTACAGTGTGTGTCTGTGTGTGACTATGAAACAATTTTTTTCTTTTTTTTTTAGGCGCTTAAATGACAATGAACAGTTTGTGCGAATATTAACAAAAAAAATATTTCAAAAATCACTAAACAAAAATTTGTTTTGCCAGCAAAACAAAAAAGAGATAAGAAACAATCACACGTGTGATTTTCTTGTGGTTTGAATTAAAATTAATTTAATTAATTAAATTAATTAAACGAAAATCAACAAAAATACATTTAATTCTCTTTTTTTTTATTTATATATAACAAAAATATCGTTTCCGCTTTTTTCTCGCTTCGACACGATTTTTTTTTTCCTTTCATCGAAAACATAGTTTGGGGGAACGCGCGGTCTCACCCTAATCTTGCCACTAGAGGGCGTGCTTGCTGAGGAATAACGGTTTATTCCATGGGACATTAATTTTTTGTTTTTACTTGCGTTGTTTTCGTTTTTCTTTTTTCTTTTTTGGTACATTTCAAAAATATTATATCAAAAGGAGGGAATTTATGCGTATTTTATGGACTTTATTCCTTTTTTATTTTATTTTATTTATGTTTTTGTTTTTAAGAGTTCAATACCTTGAAAATTGAGTGCGATGTTTGCATTACTTTCACCAAACACATTGAATGCATTGCATCGATAATTGCCGCCATCGTCACGTGTGGGATTCGTTATTTCCAACGTTAGGACGTAGGAATCTTTGGAGGTGGCCTTGCGTGACATCTTGATACGTGACGAGCCCGCTATTTGTTTATCGCCCTGATACCATGTTATATCGGGTACAGGATGTGCTTCCAATATACATTCCATTATCAGTATGTCGCCTTCTTGTCGTATTGTGGGCTTTTTCGGGAAGCGTGGTGATTTGCCGTCGGGTATTCTGCGTATGTATGTGTGTGTGTGTGGTATATATTATACGAAGTGACACAACAACAACAACAAAAAATGTAGAGGGGGCGAATTACAAGTGGGCATGTCAGAGTGGTTGAGATGTGACGAACAACAGAAGAAAAAAAAACGAGCAATAAAGAAGGAACTGTTCGTCAGCTGACGGTAAGAGTTTTCTGGGATTTAAAAAAAAAGTATCGAATTTTACCGTTAGTTTATCAATAAACGCGCGTATATACAGGGTGTCCCGTTCATGGTAGATAGTATGGCTCATTTGGGGAAAATTAATGTACGCCATGAACCCCCCATCTTTACCGTTATATCGCCCTCGGTAACCGTGATCGTTCAGTCGTCGCTCTACGATACTAATCTAGAACTCGGAAATCAAATCTGGGCGCGATCAAAAACTGCCTGTGAGCACTAATTGAACTCTCACAGTGCTCCGAGCGTGTCAGTATAAAAGACGGCGCGAATAGGAGGTGCATGCTAGCAACTGCACTTCCGAAAAGTAGATACGCTTTTGAAACGTCAACAGGGCATAGAAATGCTAGAGATGTTGACGCGCCCATGCCCCTGGAGGGGTCAAGGCAATTAATGAGAGAGAGAGAGAGAGAGAGAAAACCCTTGACTTGTCCAACAAATTCTAAATTTGCCAAGCCCCCTCTCATTCGATCCAATATTTGATCTTACTTTCTGAAACTACATAAAATTTCATATAAACGGACTTTTTATCGGTTAAAAAAATCACCGTTATTTCAAAGATACAACCGTTGGAATTTTTGAAAAATTATAAAATCAGTTTTTTATCAAAAATTCAAATGATTACTTCATAACGGTACTTTGAACTGACAAATCTGCAAAGTTGACAAAAGTTGCCCCATTATGTTATGTTTCGATCGGCAGATAAATATTAAGGACTTAGATTTGAAAATTTGCAAATGTGACGTTTTAAAGGTAAAAAAACGTAATTTTCATTTTTTTATCAGGAGTTGGAATTAATTCGTAGTGTTTTACAAAAGGTGGCGTTACTCAAGTATCCGTAGTCACATATACAAAAGCAAATATTCTCCATAAAGCTTCTGTCATGGCGCATCTAGTCCACTGAACGACATTTCTTTATCGAGTTTATAACATTTTGTTGTACGTCATCAAACATGTCAACGTTCGTGCCCGAAAATCTGTTTTTGCGGGGAGAGTTGCTTCATTACTTCCACATGAAGAAGAGTGCCGCGGAAAGTCATCGCATTTTAGTAGACGTTTATGGCGAATATGCTCTAGCTGAGCAAACGTGCAGAAAGTGGTTCGCTCGGTTCAAAAATGGAAATTTTGACTTGGAAGACAAGGAGCGTCCCGGATAGCCGAAAAAGTTTAAAGATTAAGAATTGGTGACAATGCTCGATGAAGATCCGTGTCTAACGCTTGCACAGTTGTCAGAATCGCTTGGAGTTAACTCATCGACGGTTGGAAAACGCCTCAAGGCAAGGATCGTGGGTCGCACATGAGTTGAAGGCGAGGGACGTCGAACGGCGTTTAGTCATCTGTGAGCAACTGCTTCAACGGCAGGCAAGGAAGGGATTTTTGCATCGAATCGTCACTGGCGACGAAAAGTGGGTGAGTTACAACAATCCTAAGCGCAAAAAATCGTGGGCTTTGCCCGGTCATGCATTAACATCATCGCCAAAGCAGAATATTCATGGAAAGAAGATCATGATGTGCATATGGTGGGATCAGCTGGACGTAATCTATTATGAGCTGCTTCAACCGAGTGAAATCATCACTGGGGACCTCTACAGACGTCAACTGATGCGTTTGAGCAAAGCATTAAAAGAAAAGCGCCCCCAAATTAAGGATCAAGGTGATTTTGCTTCACGACAATGCCAGACCCTATGTTGCAAAAGTGGTGAAAACTTATTTAGAAACGCTGAATCGGGAAGTTTTATCCCACCCGCCATATTCACCAGATTTCCACTTGTTCCGGTCCATGGCGAATGGCTTGTCAGAGCAGCACTTCGACAGCTACGAAAGTAGCAAGAATTTGATCGATTCATTCATCAAATCTAAAGACGAAGAATTATTTCGACGTGGTTTTCGTGTTTTGTCAGAAATATGGAAAAAGGTAGTAGAAAACGATGGACAATATTTTGAATAATACCACTGTAATAATATTTTCAGAATAAACCATTAGAATTTTACAAAAAAAAACGCTACGAATTAATTCCAACCCCTGATGTTTACTGAGAACATTATTACCGTGGGGTCGATTCGATATGAACCGTTCCCCGGTATTGAATTCTTCATTATTAACTTTTTTTGCCCCCATTTTTTTGCTTGGAATATTCAAAAGTCAGTCTACAGTGACTGCATCCATGAAAATGATATAACGGTAAATATTTAACTAAAATTCGATTTTTTGTCTTGGAACTTCCAAACGTCAATTCACTTTAAACTGAGTCCAGGTCAATGACATAACGGTAAATATATTTACTAAGGACTGTCCATTATAATGACATAACGGTAAATATATTTACTAAGGACTATCCATGAAAATTACATAACGGTAAATATTTAACTAAAAATTAATATCGTTTGGTCGATGGTTTGGTTTTTTTTTTGAGACTTTCAAAAGTCAATTCACTATTGACTGCGTCCATGAGACAATGACATAACGGTAAATATATTTACTAAGGACTCTCCTCCATGACGGTGAATATTTAACTAAAAATTATTACCGTTATGTTGATTCGAAATTAACCGCGTTCGCGCCATTACATTCTTTAATATCAATTTTTTCGCCATTTTTTCCTACGTCCTGACATGCCCAAATATATTTCGACCACACACTCTCTCTATTCTTATTATTTTTTTATATATATGTATATTATTTGGAATAAATATTTTTTTCCTGTTTAATTCTCACTTGGGCTTGGAGCCGCCTTCGAAATTCAAATTGATCGTTGCCACACCCTCGCCATGGATATTACGGGCTTTGGCACGATATTCGCCCTTATCGCCATTCACGACATTTGTTATTTCCAGCCGGGCCATATGATAGAGTTTTTGATCCAGCTCCAATGACATTTTATAACGTCCGCCCGGTTTCAATTCTTCTTTACCATGATACCTGCAGGATATGGATGTGATGCGTGAATTTCGGTATTTTCTCTTTTTATTTTTATTAATTAATAGATTGGTTGTGATTTTGAAGTGAGAGATATTTTTCGTTCTTTAAGAAGCCCCCATAGAGAGCAAATATTGAGAGTGTCTGTGAGAGGGAGCGAGAGAGAGGGTCGTGAACAAATTGCCCCGACCAACGGGTATCGTTGCATATCAACGTGTGGGGGCATTTCGTTACGACAATGGTATTTTATTTAAATATCTTTTACTTCGTAAATCAATCTTTAATCTGAGATTATTCTGAATCCTTTTCATTCGCGGTATTTTCGTAGGTACATAATGGATTTAGCCAAAATAGAGAGAATTCTCTCTATTCCATTTAGAGAGAATTCTTAATTGCCGCATTTCCGCTTTAGGCTCTAGAGTGGTGTACTGAGAGTTGCAACTCCTTAAGCCACTTCGCTCGCGCCACTACGCAAGGAAATGTCGCAATTAAGGATTCTCTCTAAATGGAATAGAGAGAATAGAGAGAATTCTCTCTATTTTGGCTAAATCCATAATGTACCTCTTCGTGGTATCATTTCATAAAGAAAACAAATAAATATGCCTTCGCGCGTACCATATCACTGTGGGCTTTGGATCTCCAACGCAACGACACTCAAATGTTATATTGCCGCCATCTTCACTTTGTCGTATAACGGGTCGTTCGGTGAAGGTTGGTTTTATGCCATCGTCTGGAACAGGTGCTTCATCGCCTGTGTATGGATTGACATGATTGATTTGATTTTAGATACTTTCATATATGTGTAGGATTTTTTTTATATATTATTATTTATCATTTTTTTGTTTAAACAGAGAGAGAGAGGCAGAGATAGAGAGAGAGAGACAGAGATATTTATATTTTTGTCGGGGTTTAATTTATGTATAATATACATAGTTGACAGTTGGGTTGGTTTTTTTATATTATTATTTTTTATTTATGATTTCCGTCAAAAAAAAAAGAGTGCACATTCCATTTCATTCCATTCCAAAATTCACATTCCACAAAATCATATATTTATTCTATATAGATTGCATTCATTAGATTGTGATACTGTTAACTGTTGTTGCAGTTGTCGCTGTTTCGATATTTTTTTTTTGTAATTTACTGACTAAAAAGTGATAGTTTTAATTTTATTAATAAATATTTGCGTATTTTTTTCACGTACTATTTTTTTATATATATTTCTTATTCAACGTGCGTAAAAGAGAGTGAGATGAAAAGGAGACGACGCATAAAAAAGCAAAAAGACAGAGCGGGCAAATGTAATAGGCAAAAACAAAAATATAAAAAAAAAAATCTAAAATATCATCGAAAAAATATCGAACTTTACTTTTTCAAATATCAAAAAGGATTTAGGTGTGTGTGTTTGTCATCATCATTCAAAAAGCACATTCTTGGGGGTTAATTGTTGAAAACAACAAAATAATCCTTAAGCTCGCCACCCACAATCGAACACAACCCTGACCGAACCACCATATACAACCACGTCAATTTCATCGCTCCCACGGCAGCCGGTTCTGCGCACCGGAGCGACCCGTTCATCAGTAACGGCCAAAGGCTGCCGAAACCCTTCAACGCCAGTAGGCATCAATTTCATAGAACAGTGGAAATGAGAAAATTTCTTTTCCGCACATTCTACGAAATTGAAGAATGGTTGTGTGCGGTGTGCGGTCACGAATGGTTTGATTCGATCGTCTGTGACGAACTTTAGACAAAACAAAAAAAAAGAGAGGTCAGCTCAACCACCACCACCACTCAACACAGTGACCAAGAAAAAGAGGGTTAACCAAAACGTAGAAGAAAGGAAAAACGCTACGCTCTCCTCAATTAAAAACAAAATCTGTCAACCAATATTTGAAGCCATGAAAGAGGGGTGGGGGGAGGACGAGGGCGAGTAGAAGGTTTTTGATGGTCCTCAAAGAGGACAAAACTACTTGCGGGACTGTCCTGATTGATTCTTAATCTATTTCCATGGGGTCACCGCCCGCTTCGGAGGGTAGAATTTTATAAGAGACGATCCTCGCTACGCGCGCATCTCGCTTATCAGTCACTTTAGCAGCGCTGGCTTGTCTTTGAAGACCCTTAAGGGGATCATAGGCAACCCGGAGACTTTATCATCGCCTAGACTTCGTTAAAACAGTAAAAGATGCATCTACATAAAAAAAACCTCAATCAATATTTGAAGCTATGAAAAAGAGGGTGGGGAGAGGAAGGGGAAGGACGAGTGGAAGGTTTTTGGATGACATATTAGAAAATGGGCTTTTTTATGCCTAGGCCTCCACAAAAAAAAATCCCTCAAATGAAAGAGGAGGGCGAATAGGAGCCTTTTGGGGCCTTTTTTATTTTTAGTTCCCAATAAAAAAAATATCCCTCAGATAGAAACAGCGAAAAAAATACCCTTAATCAATATTTGAAGCCATGAAAGAGGGGCAATGGGAGGACGAGGACGAGTGCAAGGTTTTTGGGAGACAAATTAGAAAGGGGGCTTTTTTACGCTTAGTCCTCCACCAAAAAAAAATCCCTCATATGAAAGAAGGGGAAAAGGGCGAGTAGGAGGCTTCTGGATGGCAAATTGAAGGGGCGGGGTGGGGGCTTTTTTATGTTTAGTCTCTAAAAAAAAACACGCACACACAGAAAAAAAAACCTGCAGCAACCCAACCTATTTAGTAGGCCAAAAATCATCGCAAACACGACATTAAAAAAAAACATAGATCATAAATCTATCTAAGGCTGAGCGCACGTTGATCGCGTTCGCGTGTTTTCTGTCAAACGGGTTGAATCTTTGCTAGAATGACACTACGTCAGTTTGACAAAGACTCGGCGGCTTTCGTTTTACCAATTGTCTTAACTCTTGTGTATTTACATAAACGAGCAATTAGCTCGTTTGTTTCGTCGCGCTCATTTCTTGCCTAATTATCCGTTGTAAAGGTCGCCACACATGATCGCGCAGAACCACGACTGAACTTCCATCGAACCATCAAATGTTTTAGAACGGTGGAAACGAAGAGATTTTTTCTATTGAGTTTGACATTACTCGATGTATGCTCGCGACCAAAATGGTTGCCGTGTGTGTGGCGACCTTAAAGGATAACAATCAACCCAATTTTTTGATACGATGACGCCCGAGTGTTTTTCAAAACTGACGGTGTTGCATTCTAGCCAAGATTCAATCCGTTTGACATAAAACACGCGACATGCGAACGCGATCAACATGCGCTCAGCCTAATGATTAATTTAAAATATTTAAATATCTTTTTTTTTCATGGATGAGATAATAATATTTATATTATACTAATAAATAAAAAGTAGATTTCTTTAATACTTACTGTCAAAATTTAAACTAATCGTCGCATTACTTTCGCCAAGTTCATTCTTTGCTGTCACTTTATATTTGCCAGCATCCTCAACTGTGACATTTTTGATTTCAAGTGACGCAAAATATGAGTGGCCATCTTTGTCGATCATGAGCTGTTCGGTTCGGTTTTCAGTTGTGGTTGTTGTTGTTGTTGTGTAAGCGAAGTGGGCGGGGGGAACGACGTATAAGTTGTATTTTGTATTTTATTCAAAAAACACACACACGATTGATTTGAAACATTTTGGTGTTTTGGTTTTGTTTGTTTGTTGTTGTCGTTTTTTTTTTTTTTTTTTTGAGAAATGGAGAAAAGATAAAAATAAAAATCATTAAAATAGTATTTAGACATCTGTAAGATTTTTTTTATCAAGATATATATACATTTTTTCCAACTATTTTAATCGGGGATGCAAAATGTAATTAATAGTACTCCCGAAATGATAATTAAACCAAAAATGTGAATTAAAATTCACCAGCCTGGAGAGCGTGTGGAGCTTTGGTTGTATCGCCAAATAGAAAATATGGCAACGAGGGTTGGTTACGAAACGTTGACTTTTGAAATCTCGATTAACAAAATCTCAATTTCGAGATATCGACTGCAAATATCTCCCCGGGACAGGTGAAAATCTCGACTTATCAAAATCTCGACTTTTAAAATGTCGACAATTAATAAAAAAATTATATTTTCATAGTCTCCTAAATCTTCTAAGCACACATAAGAGACTATTGTGAGTCAACAGTCTCTTGTGTGGGCTCCGCACTTAAGGTCGCCACACATAATCGCGCACAACCACGACCGAACTTCCATGGAACCATCAATTTCATAGAACGTGCGAAAACAAATTCTCCTCATTTCCACCGTTCTATGAAATTGATGGTTCGATGGAAGTTCGGTCGCGGTTGTGCTCGTTCATGTGTGGCGACCCTTAAGATCAGATTTTCGTGGGAAATCTCATGCAAAAACTGTCAAAAGTTTCGAAAATTTTCGCTCTCTCAGTACTAACATATATTTCAGTCGAAGAAAAAAGTCTCCACATCATTATGAGCAATTTTCACGCGAAAACACTGACTTTCCACTTGATTTCGCTTGACAACCCCCGGGGTTTTTTTGAGTAGAAGGGGGGAAGTTCAAGTGTTGTGTAGAGCGCGGCGGTAATGTGCTGTGTGCAAGTTTACACTGTCACTTTTTCGTGGGAGAGAGATAAGTGCAACATTTTCGCATGAAACGGTTAGTACCAGCCTTTAAGGCTGATACTAAGACCTGCCATAGACTGTGCGATCCACCGCTCCAAAATATCTGACGATCAAAATTATATGAAACTATAAAAAAAAAATCGTCAACGATAGTCACATACACTGTGCCGTCGATCACTGACGATCACAATATCGTCAGATCGATCTGACGACGAATTGCATCGTATATGGGGGCTATAACACTACACACAACACTTCAATTTTCCCCCGTCTCACTCAAAAGTAATGACCGGCTTTCCACACGAAATAAAATTCAAAGTAATTGTTTCCGCGTGGAAATAGTGCCCACAACGATGTGCAGACTTTTGTCTGAGTACCGAGAAACGCGAAAATTTACGTGCGAACCGAATTTTACGACAGTTTTTCTATGAGATTTCGTACGAATAACGGAGGTTAGTACCACCAGCCTTTAGGGCGAACAAAAATCCAATTCCACTCGTTAAATTAAAGCATCGCGGTTAATTGCTGTCTGTGTCTTTTCTCATCATCTCAATCATCTTGGAGTCTGCTCAGATTTTTTGTTTTTCATTTTTCGTATAGTCTCCAAAGAGAGAAGAAGAAGAAGAAGAAGAATGGGGACAAAAGCGAGCAAGAGTTAAGAAAAATCGCAAAATTAAAATCATTAAATTAACGCCCGTTTTCTCAATGTCCTGTTAAACTGCATGTTAGCTAACAGGGACTTATTCATCAAAGGCCTTAACCTAAATCATATACAACACCCAAAATACGATAATGCAGTTCAAAAATAAGGGGAGAAAATCCCCATATTTCGAGAGTTGTACGGATATATGATTTAGGTTATGGCATTTGATAAATAAGTCCCTGTTAGCTAACAGTCAGTTTAACAGGACATTGAGAAAACGGGCCTGAGTATAGTAACGACAAAAAGAAAATACAACTATTAAGCG
Source organism: Chloromyia formosa (assembly GCA_964017055.1). Lineage (NCBI taxonomy): Eukaryota > Metazoa > Arthropoda > Insecta > Diptera > Stratiomyidae > Chloromyia > Chloromyia formosa. The sequence goes on from OZ024819.1 coordinate 3,417,014, forward strand.
GAGAACACATATACGCGATCGCGATGGCGATCACGATTGCATTTGCGATCGCAACCACAAGAGGATGCGAACACACCATGTTGCAATCGCGATCGCAATCGCAAGGAAAATTTTTTTTTATTTTTTTTTTTTTTAAATTGTATGCGCACATTGTTGTAGTCAACATGTGACATGTCATACAGCACATTATGTTTTTTATATATTCAATGAATTTTTCCGTGAGATCTGCCATTTCTAATACTTGCGATCTGCGGTAAATTCAACCAGTTGCGTTTGATCGCAGATCGCCGACTACCCCCCCGATCGAACGCCGCAGATGTCCACTCTATCGCTAACAGATCGCGACAAATGTGTGCTGTTTAACTTACTAACGTGGAACGCGTTGGATCGCCATCGCGATCGCGTATATGTGTTCTCCGCTTTAAATTAAATGTGCGATAATTTAGCCCTGACGGCCAACCGTTTTATAAAGCAAAAACCAAAACAACCTCGACATTTTTAATGTCCTTTTTTTTAAATATAATAATTACAATTAATAATTAATGCAATTAAATAATAATTAATTTTTCAATTTACCTTGTGACGTGGCGATTCTTTGACCACTGTTGCATTATGTGACCAGGTTACACCAGGCTTCGGATCCGCTTGAATACGGCATTCGAATAGTAAGCGCTTACCATCGTCCTCTTGTCGAATGGCAGGTTTTTTCGTAAATGTCGGCGCAAAGCCGTCGATTTGTCTAAATTTTGGAGGGGCGGATGGGGGATGAAAGGGGTGTTGAGGAAAATATATATAATATATGTATGTCAGAGATGTGTTTACCACTTTTTCTTCTTCATGTTTTTTTTCATGACTACTCATATTTCGAAAACGCGATTTCATGGATTTTTTTTAGTTATATTTCATTATAATTAATTTATTAATTAATTTTATTTAATTTAATAAATTTAGAATGGAAAACAAGAACAACGGGAAATTAAACTATTTGTTTTTTTTGCAATGGAGCTACTTTGAAAAGTTTCCGGATAGCGTACTAATTAGGATGATAGAGGTTAGGTTCTGATTGGATTAGGTTGGGAAGGGAAAGTGTGGTTATGTTAGGTTAGAGAAGATTATGGCCCGTTTTTTCAATGTCCTGTTAAACTGCCTGTCAGCTAACAGGAACTGATTTATCAAAAGCCTAAACCTAAACCATATAACAACACCCAAAATACGATAATGCAGTTCAAGAATAGGGGGAGAAAATCCCTATATTTTGCCGTATTTTGGGTGTTGTATATGGTTTAGGTTTAGGCTTTCGATAAAGTCCCTGTTAGCCAACAGGCAGCTTAACCGGACATTGAGAAAACTGGCGCATGTAAGATTAGGGAACGTTACGTTGGAAAAGGGATTTTTTTTTAGGCGCTAGGCGTAGGCAAAAATGCCGCAGAACGAACACGACAGAAATCACGGATATATAAGTAAATCAGATTTGTTAAACTCACCGTTGAATGGCTTGAAGGTTTTCTTAGTATTTTTTAATTATTTATTTTTTACATATTTTATTTTTAATTTTTCATTAAGCCATTGAAAAGAGATATTTTTTGCACCCATGCAAGCGATAGTGTAATAAGCGTCACAGTTTCGCATAGAGCGAGCGTGAATTAAAAAAACATAAACATAAAATGAAAGAAAATGAAAGAGAGAAAGAGAGAGAGAGAGAAACAAAAAAATTAAAAATACAGGACGACATCAAAAGCTTAGTTTAGAAATAGAAAGACAGAGGCCCGTTTTCTTAATGCCCTGTTAAACTGCCTGCTAGCTAACAGGGACTTATTTATCAAAGGCCTTAACCTAAATTATATACATCACCCAAAATACGATAATGCAGCTCAAAAATAAGGGGAGAAAATCCCCATATTTTGTTGTATTTTGGGAGTTGTATTTGATTTAGGTTAAGGCCTTTGATAAATAAGTCCCTGTTAGCTAACAAGCAATTTAACAGGACATTGAGAGAACGGGCCAGAGAGAGATAGAGAGCGAGATAGATCAAGATCAACATCTCGAGTAAATTAAGGTGTTTGTATGGTTAGGGTGTGCGGGATGTGTAATGCCTGCCACAGACAATGGCCCATCGCTGTCAGTTGCTATCGTGAATCTGGCCTGATAGCGGTTTGTAGCGATGAAGACTGCCAGGAATAATTGGCTCATAATAGCTTTCGGAGCTATTTTCTACCAAACGCCATTTTCTACCAAACGCCATCGATTATCCACGCTGTACGCGTAGATAATCAATGATAATGGCTTCCAACTGCCAATCATGGCCCATTGTCTGCAGCAGCCATAATGCTTGCTACAGATAATGGCCCATCCCCGGCCATTGGAAGCCATTGTCATCGTATATCTATACGTATAGCGGTTAGTCACGATGGTGGATGGCAGAAAATGACTTTCAAAGCCATTGTGAGCAATTTGTTGGCAACCATCATCGCCACAAGCGACTGACAACGATGGGCCATTGTCTGTAGCAGCCATAAGACGATTAAAGCGAGCGTGTACAATACGAGTATATATAGTGTTTCGTGCTTGAAAGTGTGTTAGACGATAGAGCGAGAGAGAGAGAGAGAGATAGAGAAACATCAGCGTTGAGCAGTTTTAAACAAATTTTGACGAGAGTACGGGCGGGAAAAAGGTTCAAAATTTTCAGGAGGCCATCACTCAATTCGTTGTTTTGTTTGTTTCCCATCACGCGCGCGCGCGCAAAAAAAAACATAAACGGAAATAGGACGTAGCTATGTTTTTTTTTTCATTTCTCTTTTTTTTCTGTACACTCTGCTCACCTCTCTTTGGGTTCGTCGGCCGCTGAAATGATTGAATATATGGAAAAAAATTGGTGTTGATTGTTTTGTTTTTGTTTGCAATTTATATTGGTTGCGTTCCTGCGAACGAATCGGGTTTTGACATTTCTCGAATTCTCCTCTGACGGACAACTCTCTCTTTTTAATTGCCTTGACCCCTCCAGGGGCATGGGCGCGTCAACATCTCTAGCATTTCTATGCCTTGTTGACGTTTCAATAGCATATCTATCATACTTTGCGGAAGTGCAGTTGCTAGCATGCACCTGACGGACAACTGTCATGAAAATATTCCCCTCCGGATCTCAAAAGTATTCTGATCCGGCGGGGAACATTTTCATGACAGTTGTCCGTATAAAATTTTACCGAAGGTGAAAGCATATAGAGGAGAATTCGAAAAAATGTCAAAACCTGATTCGTTCGCAGGAACGCAGCCAATGTTTGTATGAATGTGTATATATGTGTGTGTATAATACAATATATGAGTATATCTCTTACATTTCAATTAATTATCATTTAATTTAAATTTATACAAATAATACTTACGGCTAAAATTCAAATTTATCGATGCCGAAACTTCACCCATTTGATTTTTGGCCTTGACCTTATACAGGCCCGCATCTGTTTCGATAACATCGTCGAGATCTAATACTACTAAAAACTTATTGTCGTCGCCGATTGGTTGAACTTTAAATTTCGTTCGTCCATCCTCCTTTAATTGTTCATCGCTACGATACCATTCGATATCGGGCTTGGGCGACGAGAGTAGCTCACATTCGAATATTAAACGATTGCCATCGTCCTCTTGTCGCAATTGTGGCTTTTTTATAAAGCTGGGAGCGAAATCTTCAGCCACTCCCATGCTGAATGATGAATTCTACGGTGCTATAAAATGTGTGTTCAGAGAGAGAGAGAAGAAGAGAAAGAGAAATTGTGAGGGAGAGATACAAGATATGGTAAAAGACGGTTAAAATCGTTGCGTCGCGCATCGTCGTTAAGGTGCGTTTTGCCTGGCATCACTCTGCGTCGCGATCGCAGGCGATTATCGCTAATCGCGAACAATGTGCGACGATCGTGTGCCTTATACACGATGCGATCGGCCGATGGATTGCCACAAAATATCAACTGATCAAAATTATATGAAACTGTCAAAAAAATTGTCAACGATAAGCGCACGATACAGGGCGATCCATCGGCCGATATCGATATCGGGCGACGGATCGGCCGAATCGATCGCTACGTGTATGGCACGTTTTAGCAAAACACACCTTTAAACGCACAGTTTGTTGGCCGGAACAAACATTAAGACGAAAAAAAAATATTAACAAAATTTGCAATCCTGTTTCTACTACTACTGCTGCTATTAATTTTCTCTAACCCCTAGTGGGTCATAGCATAGCGCCTGTTTCGGGTCCGGAAAATTTGTATTGTGTGTGTGTGTTGTTTACGTTCCAAGGGTAGCCCTTTTTTTAATCTCGGTATTTAAAAGACAGTTTTTTTGTTTTATGTTAACACCAAAGCTTAGGGGACACCCTTTAATGCAATAGCATAGCTTTCGTAGGTGAGGGAAATGAAGGTATGTGTCAAATATTTTCTTTTTTTTTTCGAGGACACCCCCCCCCCCCCCCCCCTTCTCCACCATCGCCAAGGCCGCAAACATTTCAGAGAAAATTCCGAAAGCCTCTGCAAAGTTATAGAATCAGTCCGATGGATGAATGACTTGACTTGAAAATTTCTAATTTCGAGTGACGCCCAACGTGGGACTAGGATTGTATGGAAATTCGTCCAAATGTTGTTTAGCCATGCGCCCATGACTTTGAAATTGCGGTTTTGTCTCTTTTTCTTTGAATTTTTTGGCCCTAAATGTTTTTTGCCCTATTTTGTCTGTGAGGTCGCATAAACAGCCTAAATTTGGTCGAAACTGGGGGAGGATTTTGGCCGTGGGAAATGTTAAGAAAAAATACAAATTCGCACCACCTGCCATTGTCGTTGACCCGCCGCCGTGCCGGTGGACGGCGGTCCACCCAACCGCGCCACCGCACCGGTGGCTCTATCGAGATCGTCGTGTCGTCGGTTTCATATTACCAAATTTAATTTTACACATTTTGTGTATTGAAAAACACACGCATAGGTGCGCTTGCGTGCGTAACTTTCATATATGTATATATAAATATATATATATAACTGAAATTTAGCTCATCTTTCTGATTTCACGTAGTACAGCTGCCGATGCGGTAATCCGAAAAAAAAAATTATAAAAAAAAATGCGATGGCCATCCACTGTTAAGCATGAAATTATTTTTAGAGATCTGCGAGAAAGATCATCATCATCTTCGTCGTCGCACAGCCGACGTCGGGCCTTGGCCGCTTGCGAGATGGATGCAGAGGAATATATAGAGCGCGGATTTGTTAGGATTTTTTGTTTCTGTGCATTTTATTTTTGACTATTGTGCAATGATGTTGGGGGTGGACGCAGGCATATGCACCCACCATCAAAGAAAAATAATAAAGTCAAGCTTTTTTATTGAAAAGAGGGGAGAGGGGAAGAGGGGAACATATTTGACTCGGTTGTTACTATGGGTAACAAATGCGGACAGTAAATTTGAGTGACGTCTGAAAGGGGGCGATTCATGTCCTTGACGCAGAAAAAAATCCAAAACGGAGGAGGGGGAGGGCAAGACCTATTTGACACATTTGTAACCATGGGTGACAGGTGCGGACAGGAAATTTGAGTGACGCCTGAAAGGAGGCGATTCATGTCCTTGATACAAAAACAAATCAAAAAACACCCGGAGGGGGGGGGGGCAAGACCTATTTGACTCAGTTGTAGCTATGAGTAACAGATGCGGACAGAAAAATTGAGTGACGCCTGAAAGGGCGATTCATATCCTTGACGCAAAAAAAAAATCAAGAACACCACACACTCCCCCGTAGCTCTGTACAAGTGCTTTCTTGTGATTCACTTTCGTTCTCTTTTTTGTTTTCTGATCTTTTTTCTGATCTAGATCAGATCTAGATCTAGCTCTGTGCGCGGCGCTTTCTTGTGATTCACTTTCTTTCTCTTCTTTTTGGTTTATTCTGATCTTTCTTCTGATCATTATTCTGATCTTTCTTCTGATCTTTTTTCTGATCTTTCTGATGAATCACCTCACCGCCTGTGCAACACAACTTACACCATACTTAAGTCATAATCGTATTATGACACGATCACCTTTTTTCAGTTTCTTTTGAACACGTCACCAAAATCGCCATCCTTCTGCCCACCCCATTCGCGTCCGCGTCCTTCCTTCCTCCCCGCCACACATATTCGAATTTCGAAACGACCGCTAGCGAGAGAGACTCATAAAATCGCTGTATCTAAATTTAAGATACAGCGTGCGAACTTTGTGAGTCAAAAGGAGTATTTGTAGGCATTTTTTTTTCTAAAAATACATACAATGCGCGCTCGCAATGCTCCCAAAGCAAATCGCGGAAAATTATTCAATAATTTTGTAAATACATTGTGTGTGTTTGCGCGCCTGTGTGCATGCGTGTGTGTCTGAAGTTTGAGAGATTCTAAACGGGGACAGAAATAGCAAAAAGGAAAAAAATAGAAAACATTCCAATGCTAAATTTATCATCCACTTGACACAGAGTTGACAACATTTCGAAGGAATTGGGTCTTTTCATACGCCCACCCCCGGGAACCGCAGGAACCGAAAAGGAGGGAGGGGGGGAAGAGGTCGCGATACAATGCCGCCGGGTCCATACCACCCACCATACCTCTGGACACGAGCTATTACGCTGTATCGGACCTCCGCCGCTTTGGTGGCACAATCGCCGGTACCGGCAGCAGCACCGATGAGAATATAATATAACCCGTTGAGAATCGTGGGCCCAGGATATCATACCATCTGTACCCTCTCTCTGCAGACGAGCTATTATGCTGTGTCAGACCTCCGTCACTTTGGTGGTATGATCGCCGGTACCGGCATCAGTAGCACCGATCAGAATAATGTAATATAACCCGTGGCCCAGGATTCAGGCTTGTGCCATACCATCTGCACCACAGTCTACCTCTGCACACGAGCTATTATGCTGTAGCGGACCTCCGCCGCTTTGGTGGTATGATCGCCGGTACCGGCAGCAGCAGCACCGATCCGAATATAATAATATAATATAACCCGTTGAGAATCGTGGCTCAGGATTCAGGCTCGCCCCCATACCATCTGCACCATCCTCCCTCTGCACACGAGCTATTATGCTGTAGCGGACCTCCGCCCCTTTGATGGTATAATCGCCGGTACCGGCAGCAGCAGCACCGATCACAATATAATAATATAATATAACCCGTCGAGAGTCGTGGGCCCAGAATTCAGGCGTGCGCCCTCATACCATCTGCACCACCCTCCCTCTGCACACGAGCTATTATGCTGTATCAGACCTCCGATCTGCAATCACCGGTGCCGGCGGCGGCGACGTTACCTCGTACAATTTCGAATATCAATATCACACACTCGTGACTCTTTTTTTTTTTGCGAAAATTTTGTCACAGATATATTTTTAGGGGGACGATGATGACGACAACGATGTGTGGATTATGCAATCCGGATGGCAAACGGGTGGATCGGCCATTCGCTTTTAAGTAAAATGGAAATATGTAGCACAAAAAAAAAAATATTGAATTCATCTAGACATCTCGCGGAAAAAAAGAAAAAGATTTTTTGTATATATAAGATATATATAGAGAGAGACACACAGAAATAATCCAAATGTTTGTGCAGCGGGGGGGAGCTCGATATCAAGTTGTGTCCGGGCAGATGGGGGTGTGATGTTTGGACGGTGCGGGCCGTACAAAAAAAAAAGAGGCGAAAACAGCGATCAGTTGAAAGCGTATTACAATTCGCACCAGAGCACACTTAGCTTCGCTACTTATTTTTTAATTTTGCTTTTTTTTTCACAACAGTTTAGGATATTTTTAAATTTTTGAATTTTTTTTTTATAAATTTCCGCGGCACTGGTTTTTTTTATCACGAAGAACCAAAATGTAAATGAGATTAGCGCACGACTATATGGACACAGACTTTCTTTGGGCTTTCTTTTTGTTTTTGGTTTCCGTTTTTTCGGATTTTTAGTTGTCTGGACTTGATTTAATTAGATTTTAATTAATTAATTTAATTAAATTGATTTAATTCACACAACAACAGGGGATGAAAAGGATTGTCGCGCCGGTTCCATTCGCACAGAAAAAAACGCGCTGAACTATCTAAACATCAGGACACAACGCGAATCACAATCTTTATTGGTTTTTCTTTTTTTTAAATTTTTTAAAATTTTGTATTTTAGTTTAATCGGCCGCTATAAATGCCGCACGCGCTTTACGTGTTCGGGTCGTTAAAGGGAATCTTTTAGTTTTATTGAACTACAGTAACAGGATTGCAAATTAATTTATCATGATTAATAATTAATTAAACTATTTTGGCCTATTAAAAGTCAATTTTAAAATTTTGAAATTATTTTTTTTTTTCGTCCAAGGGTAAAGGGTTTTAACCGTTTTTATTTTTCATTTAATTTAAATTTTTAAATGGCAAAAATAATAATAAATATGATAACGGGTGGTCTCGCTCACTTATTTTTTCAAAATTGATGCAGATTGATTTTGTCGCTAATGCCCGTTACACAGAGAGATAACAACATATAGGAATATTTCAAAAACAGTGTGTAAAAACCGGAACGGAAAAAAGAAAAAAAAAAGTGTCCCCAACTTGGTTGTTGTTGTTGTATTGTTTGTCAAACAATATCCGTAATGATTTTCTCCTTTCTATCCGTTTTTTGTTCTTTTAAAACAAAATAAATTTTTTCTTTTTCGTTTCGGGAGTGTCTCGGGAGAGATATTAAAATATATTTTCCAATATATTCACTCGCGGCGAAACGCGAACTACAACTGGATGCGAAACGCGATGAAACTTTGAAGCTTGTGGTGGCCAGTATGTTTTTTTGACGCACAAGAATTTAGATGCGCGTGCGCCCAAAATACAGCCAGATACACAGAGATGAATGCAAAATTCACGAAAATTATCAAAATCTCATAATGTGTATGTGTGTGTGTGTGCGTGATCCGCGCAGGTTGATTTGAATGCGCGAAGATTTTGATTTTGATTCGAATTTTTTTTATTAAAATACAATTTTTCTTCAGCGATCACACTAGGAATTTTGAGATATATTTTGGGTGAAAGTGCGCGATTTTATTAGCACGCACGCACACACTGTTCATGGGTGAATCGTACATATACACGCTTGAAACAAATCAGCCGGTGGATTTTTTTTTCTTGTCGTGTCTGTATCGAAACGGATTTCTGGGTGAAATTTCAAAAATTTCACAATGCACACACACCGACAAACACCGACAGATATAGCAGACACGCAAGCACGCACAATATCGCGCACATTCTCATGCGAACGTGCGAGCTTTAGTTTGTGAGATATTTAAGATACTTTGTTCGTTGTGTGTTTGTTTCGTTTGTTTTTTCGCTTTTTTTTCTATCCTTCATCAACGAAGATCGCGACTGCTGTATATGCAATGCATGGACACATCAACCGCCGCCTACTTCAAAAATGAAAATAGTTTAACCAAAAAAATAGATTTATAAAAATAGAAAACAAAAAAATATTAATTTAATGTTGAAGGAACCTAAAAAAATCTTCGGAATTAAATGGGAAAAATTGAATATGTACATATCAATTAAAAAATTGCAATAAATAATTAATTAAGAAGACCGTGCAACGCGGCTAGCACGTTCGTCTTCTATGCACTAGACTCCGGTTCGATTCTTATACTGAATGCGGTAGTCTTCGATAACACAAAAAAAAGGGGTTTAGCTACATGTCGGACTATGAGCCCACTCAGCTGGTAAAGGAGTTCCCATCTGGGGTAAAAATAGGCAGATTAAAAAGACTGCTGTGTAGAACACACCACACATAAACCACCAATTGGTCCGTTGTGATACCTCAACGCCCTAAGAGCCTAGTCGTCAAACCACCCGGATCTATCAATAAAGCGATGTAGATGACCAGCACTTACGTCTTTCAGGTCATCCAGGTCAAGAATGTAAAGGAAACCGAGAGTATCCTTTCTTCTACCGGCCAGAGCAGGGCAAGTGCACAGGAAGTGAACTATTGTCTTCACCTCATCTCCGCAGCTTGTGAAATGATCATTATACGGAAGCCGAAGACGCCTGGCATGCTCACCTATCAAGCAACGTCCTGTGATGATCCCCACAACCTTCCTTAGATGCCTTCTCTCCAGCATCTGCAGCCCTGAGGAGCGGCTGGGATTAAGGTTAAGTTAGGTTACTGGGCCTGCCATGAATTCCACGGCACACTTAGACCATAACTAGGTCCGTTGCGATACCCTTGATTCACTAGACCTCCGCGAATCATTTGAGCCAGCCAGAGCTGACTATGAATCGGCTCAGCAGGTGAATGTCCACCCCAGCCAAGTCCTCTAGGACTAATGATTCTTCAACTCGTTCACAGAAACTCCTCCACGACTCCCGCTTAGATCTTCTGATCTCGTTTTTGAAGATTTTCAGAATTTTTTTGTGGCTTGACCAATCAGAGTCTAGCCCTGAAGACTTCGCCACATTAAAAGATCTTCAGCTCACAGCCCTCAGCTCTGCAATCCGAGCGTTCCACCAGGGCGGTTTCCTCTTTCCTTTATACCTGCTAATTGGGCACGATTTGGCAGCAAATCTCCCGAGCGCTGCTTCCAGGGTTTTCGCCATGGCGTCCAGCTCCCACCTACTACATGGCTGGCCTGGTAGGGGGAGTAATGCCTCCTTGAGACAATCCCTGAATTTACACCAGTCAGTTCTTTTTAGATTCCTGAAAACCGAATTATTACTAGTGCAGTCGTCTATTCCAAACTGCAAGTACCGGTGATCAGAGAATGAGTGCTCTGTCGACACTCTCCAATCACGCAGTAAATGTTTTATGTCCTCCGAGATAAGGGTGAGGTCTAGGACCTCTGGTCTGCCCTTAGTGGCAAATGTAGGTTCACAGCCTATGTTACAAATGAGGAGTTTTGTGCCTAATAAAAACTCAAAAAGCACGTCACCTCTCTTATTCGTGCTGGAGGTCCCCCACACGTGCATGGTGTGCATTAGAGTCACAGCCCAGCATGACACGAGTACTGTGTGACTGCGCGGTGCATAGCGATCCCCTCAGTATAGATGGAGGCGGGTCCTCCACTTGATCGTACGGCAGGTACGTCGAAATAAGCCAATACCGCCTATTTCTCATCTCCAGACTGACTACTACAGAGTCTTTGTCGCTGAGGTTTAAATAACTCGGTTGATCGTGCGTTGCTGAGTTCTCACGCAAGTCCGAAGGACCTTAGACCTATAAATGTATCGTTGATTCCTACTTAAAACCGCACCTTTTATCTAAGTCATAGCATGCCTATCGGGAGGGTTAATCTGTGGATACCGCTTTGCAATCTATTACGTGTTATTTTACATCGAGAAAGCCCTCTCATATAAGCCAGGCTAATGGTAGAAATTGGAGAATTGGAGTTTTGCGGTTACTCCATGTGACTGTTGTGCGTCCCTTACTGTTGTATGGCATTGGGGTCTGGTGAGCTGCACAGTTAATATAGCGGTAAATCGTAGTCTGCTAGGAAAGGTACGAAAATCAGTCAGCGTCACAATTAGTGAGGCTCTGAGGACGACTCCTAGCGACGGTCTTGATGTATTAGTACACCTGCTCCCTCTTAATATCCTAGCCGTACAGCTGGCTGTTTGCACGGCCGCCCGTCAGCTGATGGGAGCATAATCCTGCTGTTCCAGAATGGAGACAGTATGTATGATACATCTGCATCCGCTCCACCATCTGCTGTAACTACGCTTCCGAGGTAGCAGAAATTGTCAACTTTCTCGACTGCCTGCCCCGAAACACAAATTCCGCTTTGCCTTCCTGGATCCAAGCTCAAGTACTTAGTCTTGGCAGCGTTGATTTTAAGAAAGTAGCGTCGCAGTGCTAGTAGGCTCTCTCTCTCTCCCTCTGTCTCTCTCTCGTCTCTTAATCTAATAGGTATTTAAACGATTTGATTAATAATTGAATGATTAAATAAATAATTAAATTATTAAATAAATAGTAAAAAAAATATTATACATAGATTTTTTATTTTGTTTAATTCTAAATCTAAAAAGGATGTGCAGAAGATGAAAATTATAAATATATATATTTAAATAAAATATTTGTATAATATTCGAATGCATAAAATTCAGAAAAAAATATCAAATCGCATTGAAATTTGGTGTGTGTATCGTTTTTTTTTTTTTGTACATATCTCTTTCCTCTCGTCAGATTTGTTTAACTTTTAGATTTTGCACAAATTTACTTGAGCAAGAGCTCGCATGATCTAAAAATACACACACATCTACTAATCTACCTTTTTTATGTTTTTGTTTTTTTCGTTTTCGTTTTGTTTTTGTGTCGGTGTGAAAAAAAAAATTGATAAATCGGCCCAGAATAGATTCGATCAATTTGATAATCGGTTCTTTTAATTCTTTTCTTTCTATTTTTGATCTCTCTCTTAGTTTTCTATTTTTTTTTACGCTGAATTCGAGTACATCACGACACGGAATAAATACTTTAAATTGCTCGTTCGATTTGTTGTTTGACAAGGACAAGTTCGCGAGAAATCAATTGAATTTGAAACAGATTACGAGAGATTAGAGATTAGAGGTTTTGTTTGTGGTGGGATTTTTTGTTTTTTTGTTTTTGTTTTGTATGTTGTATCCAATATGTATTATATTTTGTTGAAGTCTGTGCGCGACTATGTGTTGAGCTGCAATTATAGAAGGCGATTAAATGGAATACATATCATCATCATCGTGGTGCGACAGCCCGACGTCGGGCCTTGGCCTCCTGGAATGGAATACATATGCAAGTCATAAATTTGCATTATCCACAAACTTTTGATAAATGCTGACGAAACATCAACTAGAAAGTAACAAAGAGCACACTTAGACACAAAAAGCACACTTAGACCATCATAAGGTCCGTTGTGATATCACCCCTGGATTAATCCACCGACCAAAAGCCTGCTCGTAAAGTCCAGCCAGGAGCTGACAACGAAACGATGTAACAGACCCACACTCACCTCCTTCAGGTCATCCAAATCAGTGAAGTAGTAGGACCCAAGGGTGGCCTTTCTACGTCCAGCCAAGGCAGGTCAGGCACAGAGCAGAATGAGCTCTCCTCTTCATCCTCATCACCACAGTTTCTACAATAGTCATTGTACGGGACTCGATGCCTTCGAGCATGTTCTCCACTAAGGCAATGGCCAGTCATAACCTCCAGAGCATTCCTAAAGTCCATCTTATCCAAGAGCAGCAATCCAGAAGAGCGATAAGGGTTGAGTGACGGACAGACAGACAGGCAGACAGACGGACAGACAGAAAAACAGACATGGCTTAATCGAATCAGGAGGTGACCTTGATCATTTATATATTACATTGCTATACCTCCGCAGCCTCCTTTAAGGTGTTACATATTTTCGTCGTGACAAAAACAATATACCCTATACTATAAGTCTAGGGTATAAAAAACATTGCGCTTGGTCGCATTTCAGCGATCATGAACTCTGCTGCACAACCCGGCGATGCTAGGTAAACTCTCATCGCAGCGATCATAAGCCGCGATGCGACGCGACTAGGCGACGCTAGGCAAGGTTCATAGAAACCCTCTCTCTCTCCCTCTTCTCTTTCATATTCTTCTATTTTTTTCCTCTTAAACTCAAATTGACATACAATCCTTGAAAAAAGAAAAATATCAACTCCCGCGCTCTGCGCCAAATAAAAAAGAAATTATGCATTATACACGATTAAGTAACCGCGTTGTGGTTGTTGCGTTGCGTCCGTTTTTTTTTTTTTTTTCTTGTTCGGCGTGTCAGAAGCTGCTGTTTTTTTTTCGTGTTTCACCTCTCCTCGTTATTATTTTTATTTTTCATTTTTTTTCTGGTTTTGGTTTTCTATAATTTAGCACAAAATTTCGAATCTTGTCCTGTCCTACACGCATAGCGGGCGCAATCCAAAAATTTCATTTTTTTGCTTTGTGGATTTCAAAAATAGATTTCTCTCGCCCCGATATCTCGCCCGGCTAGAGAATGAGCGAGGGCTCGCTTGCGGCGCGGGGGCCGCGATGGGTGCAGGACTTTATTATATGGCCATAGTGTGATGATGATGACCATAACGCGCACAACATACATACCTCGCACAACGTCAGAGAGGTAAAAGATGAAGAGGAAGATGCTGCGCTTGCGGAAAAATAGATTGGAGCCAGAGGCGATATTAAAATGTGGAATTTTTCAGATGAAAATTGGAGAGAGAGACGAGAGAAAGATTAAAATTCTTGGACATCATTTTTTTGGGGGGGTTTTTTGGATGATTGGATATTTAGTGTCCGAGTAGTCCTGAAATGATGCGAAGCGTATGGTGGACGCCCCCTGATCAACGTAATGTCAGGATAATGGATTTCTGCTGCTGCGGTGACTGGATGCGGATGGCGTCAAAATATTCAAATGGGGGGAGAATAGGATGAATGGACATGCACATATGGATCAAAAGATCGCTCTCCCGTCCGTTCTCTCGCTGCGCGCTCAATTTCTCGTACACTATATATTCCTATGGTGAAACTGGACGCGCCCGGCCCGCTTAGCTTATCACGACACCACGGACGCCGGACGATGATTCTAAATTGGACACCTCAGCTCATATATGGATTGGATTGCAGGAGAGGAGACCGCACGAACTATTACCGGCCAAAATAATATCATGAAAATATTTTAGACTTTTTATTTTGAGTGAGATTTATTTTGAATATATCTCGAGATATCTGCGCGCTTTTTTTTTTCTTCTGGCGCGCACTTACATATTGGTTCTTTGAAGATTTATTTAATTTTGGACTATAACCGACCGGCTGAGGTGTGGTGCAGGCCTTCGTTCTCTTCTATGTTTTTTTTTAGAGGGAGGGGAATTGCAATGACATGTCTAACTCGCCACACTGGCGAAGGGGTATGTGTGATGCTGGGGACTGCATGCCGAAATATCTAGACTTGAGGAGGTTGAATTTTTGGACTATGCATATGATACAGGCGGCTTGGAAGAGAGAGAGAGACAAAAGGAAATGAAAGTGGGCGAGAGAGCTGAAGCAATTTTGCAAATGAGGGGAATGTGAGTTTGACAGGTTGTATGCGGACTATATGGACCGGACGGTTGTTCCGGGGAAGAGGACGTGGTTAAATTTCATGGATCTGACTTTTCTCGATTTCTCCTCCAGTATAATACGTATGTATGGACAACTGTCAATTTCTGGATCTGAAAATGTTCCGCTCCGAATCAGAATACCATTCAGATCCGGAGGGAACATTTCCAGATCCAAAAATTTACAGGTATCCGTGTACATATTTTGTCGGAGGGGAAAGCATTTGGAGGAGAAATCGAGAAAAATCAAATCCTGATCCGCTCGTAGGAGCGCACCCATTTTATGGTGATTTCGTCTCGTTTCTCTCTCTCTCGCAACTCCGACACCAATTGACCCAAAGCAACTCCCAGAAGCATAAATGATGAAATTGCGGCCAGACATTTTGCGATTGCCACGATCGTTTGTACCAGGTTTGCGCCTCGTCCAGATTGCCCTTTATTCACTCTAAACGAGCCTTGAAAAATAAAACCATATGCCGTTCGGTAATTGTTGTTTTAAAATGTCCGAAAATTGAATAAGTGGGGACATACCCTTAAGTCAACAGGTAATTAGCAAAGTCGGGCCCCCTCCAAACTCGATTTCTAAATCCGCAACTGCGACTGTACTATTGAGCATTCACCGTCATTTTAGTGACCATCTGATGCGGGCTGAACCCCCTCCTCTCGCTCTTTCTCTCTCTCTCTCTCTCTCTCTCTTTCTCTCTCTCTCTCTCTCGCAGCTCAGACTGTGGAGTGTTGAGCTAGAAATGGCGGTGATGGCTTTTTTTTAAGAAAAATTACGTTACGCCATAAAAATGTCATCTATTCGAAAATGTTTTAAATTTAGAATCATTTTCACTTGTTTTGACGTATGTGCGGCTCAGTTGATGTGATGACAGATTTGTAGATCGTGACAATATTTTAAATCGATTACGAAGCGTAAAGCCCAGTGTGTGCATCTCATATTCACCACGCCTTCTCGTATCAGCAATCTCAGCTACAAGCTCGGCTCGAATACTCTCGCTTGGTAGACTGAATAAAGGCGTGAAGTTTGGACGGGCCCTTATGTGCTCTAACTCTGCGTTCGCGCTCTGTGCCTTTAGGGCCTACAATCCCCCCCCCCCCCCTTCCCCTTTAATTTTTTCATGTACTTTCATCTGAAGATCTGAAGGAGGCTGCAGATTGCGTTGCGGACCACATCCAGTAACATACCCCTCCTGAAGGCATTGGAAGGGGTGTGTTACTGAATGAATTCCTCGCAGCGCTATCTGGAGCCTCCTTCAAATCTTCCATCTAACCCTTTTCGGGTACATTCCTAATCGAGCGTTTTGGTTCGCGTCTTGGCTAATAGTGGATTTTAATTTGAGTAAATTCCCCTTGCGTGGGCTTTTAAGGGGTTGCAACCTTCAATATCTCTCAATTGCCCTAACCCCTTTTGGGGCATAGCGCGTCAATTGTTCCATGTGGCCCAGTTAACGTTTCGTCGGCATAAACTGGTTTCGGAGAATGCAGTTGCCAGCATGCACCTCCTGCACACCCATGGCCACGAACGACATCGTGGACGGGATTCGAACCCGAAACGCCGGTAGTCAAACTTCAGACTGATGCCTCAACACACTGCGCTATCGGTTGCCCCGCTATTAGCCAAGACGCAAAAATAACGTCGATTAGGAGTGTACCCTTTTTCGAACTGATTCTCAACCTGGGTTACAGACTATCGCGTATATCTCTCTCTCCCTCTATATATATAAATATCATTACATCCGTAACTATTTGTCAGCGATCGGTTTAAAAAATAGATTTCTCATCCAAAAACAATTTTCTAAAATTAGATTGCGGTACGGCGACGGGCCAAAACAGTTTTATGAGTAAGAAAAATTCCTACATGGTATGACAATATTGGCGTTTGAGCCCAAATTATGACCAGGGGCCTGCTCTTTCGGGCGGGCTGATTCATTTTGACATTGAATATTGTACTATTTGTAAATGCCTGCACTTTCTTTTAGCTAACGGAGGGGTAGTTTTCGTCTGCGCGCACACTATACATCTCTAGAAATAAACATAGCCGGCAAGAACAACGTATCTTTACATCCGCGACTGACCCCTCTGACGCGCGACATAGGCACCTTGTGACGTGTGTACGATAATTATCGCGCCGATGAATATGACTCAAGAAAATACGCGCGCAAAACAATGGCCCCGGGGCCGAGCATGAGAATAGAGACGAGGCACTCAGGCGTTCATACTTTTGTAATGGCCGGAAATATTGTACATAACATCATAGAACGCGTGCTCGCGATAGTCAGCAGCAGCGCAAACATAAAGGCCGGATGCCATTCATCTTGAAGCACCACTGTGCGAAAATTCGCGCAGTGTGGCTGCTGCTGCGAATGAGTGTTTAGGCTATTTTTGAAAATAATCAAAACAACACGAAATAATTGTCTAAAAAAAAAAATCGGGGATAAAAGCTCCGCAGGGGAGCAGTGTAAGCAGTGGTGCATGCTACCTAGACACACCATATTACACCCGTGTGCGGTTACCTCTTTGATGCCATTGTAAAGTTCAAGAACGGAATTTCCTAGGATCTTTGGCGTCCGACTGAGTACACACGCAGGTGTGTAACGTGTTGCGTAAAATCCGGCGTATCCGGCAATCGTATCCACTAGCCATCATCATCCCTTCGCCCGCCCGAGGGGAAGAGGGGAGGGAGCAGAGGTGGCAGAGGTCAACTATCGCTTGACGATAAAGGCGGTTGGTTGCCGAAAATTTACCAGAGAACTGACCCCTCGCCGCAGCCCCAACGCAATAGTTGGCCGCCGAAATATCAAAGCGAAATTGAGATCCACTCAGATGGGGGGCGGGGAGGGGAAATCATATTATTTATAGGGTGTGCAAATCGTTTCGTGATTCTCAAAAGAAATAAAAATAAGATTAGTAATTTGCAAACATTCTTACCACCCCATACTCCCCTCTCCCTGCCGCCCCAACGGCGTTTTTCATCGAGAATAGAACATAAATTGACCGGATTTTGTTGTTGTTGTTTGTTTTTTGCTTCTTTTTTTTTCGACGAGAAATATACTCACCTAGTGATCTCCATTTGTGATCCATTTTCATAGTGTGGAATTTTTGTTGGACTGAATTTTGTGTTGATTGCACGTTCTAGTTCCTTAATTTGATCGTCGTTCTGCTGCGAGTTCTTTGAACGGGGCGGAGAGTTGCAGGAATGATGACGGCCATTTTGGACCATAGCGCTTCGCTTCATTTTAGTTCATTTCTCCCTGTTTTTCGCCGACCAATTGTAATGAACCAGATTCCGGTCTGGTTGTGCTGCTTCCACCGGCAGATCGATGGCAGCACCTGATGAGTAATGATTTATCGGTGGTACGAAACCAGAAACCGAGGGTTCCATTACATCTG